>CM042159.1:18067539-18142539 GCA_023376005.1 Doryteuthis pealeii | reverse complement strand
TGGGTTCTGTTTTTTCTGGGTCACCCTGTACAAGGTGATCCAGAAAAATCAGAACCCAAACCCTAACCCTAACCCTAACCAACCTAACCCCTACCCCACCCTAACCCTAAACCCTAACCCTACCCCCCCTAGTTAAAATGAACAGTTTTATTACAAAATTTGTGGGTTCTGTTTTTTCTGGGACACCCTAATTTACTCAACAAAAGTTCATAATTACCACCTTTTCTAACATTGGGTTTACTAATAGGAGACCTAAATGCCTAAAATGGCTCACAGAATAGTAACAGCTTGCACCTACCTCAACCACAAAACTTATCTATCATATAAAACAACCGGTAACAAATGACTTATGCGTAACAAACAAGTGATTTATATTCCCCCTACACCCCTTCTACATTTCATTTACAAATTGTTTCATCCTGAGCCATGTTTAACTCAACAAAACATGTTGAAAAAAATCTATAAAAAAACTAAACATTAAAACAAAGATATTACAACACATAATTCATTACATTCTATTCTGTTTTTCTACAATACAGTGCAAATGTTCTTATTAAAAAAATGTAACAAAAATTAGGGTGTTTCAATAGTAGGGCTGGAACGGATTAATGGCATTTAACTTAATTTCAATAGGGAACATTCATTGGATATACGAGGAGCCCAAGCTGTAAGTGGAACGAATTAAACTCGTAAGTCAATGTACCACCGTACTTTGACTATTTTATTTCCTTTTCTGAAGATTAACTTCTTTCTCGGAGGAAACTAGGTTTTACCTACAGTATAATTTACTTGCATTTTTACTTATATTTTCGGTTTCAGTCGGTTGCCATAGTTACAAAACGAACTTCTATCATCTTTAATAGGCCAAAAAATTGTCCTATGACGGATAGTCAAGCCCTAGCATCTATATGATTATCCCAAGCCTTTTGTCCCTATGGCAAGCCCCAGCCATTTTTGTTTATATATGAGTTAGAAAGTGGTTGCTGAAGGTCCGGGTATGACATTAAACTCAATTTGATGGTAAAGTTCAAGTTCTGGAGCTTTGGGAAATGCCAAGTATCACTCCATTACCATTGTTGTATTCTTCTGGTCATCTTTGGTATCTTATGAAGCTGGAGTTCTTCTTCTAGTGTCTGGAACTTTTCCTTTGGAGATTTCGTTTCTAGTCTTCCATTGTGAATGTCTCATCTATCAGAAGCCCAGGGTCATTAGTAGTCTTTTGATAAATCCCCATCCCGACTAACTGCGCAGAGTGTGAGTATGGGAGCGTGCTGATCGCGACTTGCTATCTCCGTAGCTTGCCCAGTACTGACTTAACTAACTCTTTCAAATCAAAAGCGGAAGAGCTCTTTGTTTCTTATTTCTCCGCTAATTCTCACGGTATCTACCGGAAAAGGGTTAACACAAGGCTAACATGTGCCAATCAATCTTCCATGATATCGTCACATACTCCCACTTAAAAAAACTGCTAGTCGTAATTTCTAACCCCCATTTTGATTTCTACACTAACCCTACATAATTGTTAAGGTACTTACACACAAGTCACATCTGAACCGGATTACTGAGTGGTAGGTCCTATCTATGGGTTAAATAGAAAAAATGAGTTTAAAAAATTGTTTTTAAAAAATTCAATTTAAAAATAAGTACTGACAATATGAATGAAACGAATGTCTTCGGCATAAAATAACCCAATGGATTTACATGCCGGAAAATCAAGCCAACTAACGAATCAACTAGTAAAAAAATTACTTTTTCCTCAGAGGAAAGCGAATTTTAGCTACAGTATAATTTACTTACATTTTTACTTACATTTTCGATTTCAGTCGGTCACTATAGTTACAGAACGAACTTCTTCTATCATCTCTAACACGCAGAAAATAAGATGGTGGGGTATTCTTGCACCAAAAAAACGTAAATAGCCAAATCTCGAGATAACCTCGCAGTGGATATTTTCTATTCATATTAAACAGATCACGTTTCATCGCTTTGAAGAAATGCTATTAAACTTGTTCTCTCCAAAAAAGCTCAGAGCAAAAAATATCCTAATTGCCACCCAAAAAGTAGTTGATTTGAATAATCAATAATCGATTTTATCGATTCCTTTCAAAATTGATCTCAATGGGTCATTTGGCGGGAAAAAAGAAGATGTCTCGTCTGATGAGATGGAGAAAAAATATTTGCAAGTAAAAAGACGGAAAAAAAATGGGCCACGTTACCAAACGATTATTTACAATATTGACTTAGATAAGGCGAATTCAATATGCCAGATACTTTTGCAGTGAATATGGATCGGGAACTTCCCTACAATTATTTCAATTGTTTGAATTTTATCAATGTTTGGATTCAGAGACCAAAAGCAATTCGTAATTGGCATTTTCCGACCAGAATATGGTGTAAAGTTCCGGAAAAAAATCTGACGTATATTCCACCAAAAATGGGTCACTATCTATAAAGTCGACCTACTCTGGCATGCCCATGTGACGTACATATACCAACTCTGTGCGGATACTGGATGCTGCGCAGATGACCTCACAGGGGCAAGTTTAAATCCTGAACGAGGTTGTTTCACTTTGCGCTAATGCTATTGGGAAAGGCATGAAACCAAATATACTCCCGGCTATTCGTAAATAGTAGAACAGACTGAGCTCTTTGATCTACGGTAGACAACCAGTCTAGGAAAAGGAATACTCTGAAAATTACCCAAAGATCTCTCGTTCCCCAATGATACGGAAAAATAGGGTCTAAAAACGTTTGGATTAAAGTCATCCTTACGCCCGTTCAAAAATGCCCTTATTTGGTAAACGCATCGGCTTTGGCCTGGTTACCGAAGCTTTCCTTGTTCCTTAATGTTATCAACATTGGAAAAATGATTCAGCAAGAATAGATCTCATCTTTTTTGTGTCGTTAATAATTTCCGATATGGAAAATGTTTCTTCTTACTTTCTAATAATATTGAATACTAGCAAGACCTGTGTATATACAAGAGTATGATAATCTAATTATTACAACGTTTGATATGTTTACCTAAGAGCTATTGCCAATAGTACAATATGTAAAAAAGTATAATTAATTTAACTATCTCTCAGATTTTTTTCTTTCTGTCCTTTTCATTATGTTCGATTGAAACAGATTAGCGCTACCATTCCCTCTCTCTATCTTTCTCCTACTTTCTTTCTTTCTTTCTTTCTTTATTTCTTTCTTATTATATTTTTCTGTGTAGCATGTCCTTTTTCTACCCTTTCTTTCTATATAATAAAAACGGAATGGTCCATTATTTAACTGAGGTGATGACACTCATAAATAATAAGAATTCTGCGGATAAGCAACACCAGATACTCAGGATTTACATTTTTGGATTTCATCTTAGACGATTTCGACGGTCAAATCAACATGTGAATATTATCATTCATAAAAACTTTAAGTTCAAAAACTAAATTCTGAATTTCTGGTAATTCACGGGGATGTACAAAACCACGCACCTGCTAAAAAGCAGGGTTTTTTTTTTGTTTGTTTTTAGATTCCTCCTACACAAAACGCAGTATGGCAGCTGAGTCTGTCTAGGAATCACAAGGTTTCTGGTTCGAGACCAGCCCTCGCCAACTCAGCGTATGAGTAGCACAGGGATCTGTGCGGTAAAGTAAGGTGCTCCACTTCAGACGCTAAAATAATCTCCTTGGTCTAGCGCTAGTCACAAGGATATAGACGTACTCGTTCTCTTGCTGATACTGATATTAGTCCGCCCCACCATTTCTACTTTTTACTTTACTTCATGGCGAAAGCGTGTGTATTTTTTACTCTCCCTTTTAGTCAAAATCCATATATATATTTACCAACCCCTCCGCACGAGCAGGATGCGACACAACGTCAATTTCTTAAGCGGAGTTTAACAGGTTTTAATTCAGAGTTTTCCTTCTCCTAGATCGGTTGCGTAACCAAAGTTAAAGAGCCCAGTCTGCCCTACTATTTACCCATAGCTGGAGATATAATAGGATTCATACCTTTCTCAAGGGTATTAGCGCTAAGTGAAATGCAATTACCATGCCCAGTATTTGAACTCGGAGCGACGAGTCCGTTTCCCATGACTTTAACCATTACCTCACGCGCTTCCTAAAAAAATAAGTAAAAATTATCCTTATAAGAGAAGAGGACAACAAGACAAAAAGTCAAAAGATTGAAATGTGCGCAAAACTCATAAATCAAAAGAAAACAAAATTCTTCAACACGAAATAAAAACAAAACAAACAAACAAAGATCCGATATTTACAAACATCTCACAGAAATCGATGATATCTTCTCGCCAAGAAAATTTTGCGAACAAATCACACCTCAACTCAGAGTAACAAAAAAATCAAAACAAAAATTAACCCTTGCAAAATTAAAAACGAAAATAAAACTACAAGAAGACATGACAATATATTACATAACAAAAAACCTGCAGATGGACCAAAAAATATTACCTGATATTTAGGAACTTTGCCCTAAAATGCATCAACAATTTCTAGCCGAATGATAGATTATTTTGATGCATAAATCAGGACTATCAGTGAGGCACTGTTATCATAGCCAATTTCGGGTTTCTCAACATCATATTGGCTCCAATTGCAGCCTCAACCTGACTCCGGAATTGTTAGGTCGCCTCCCTGAACGAATCGGAATTAGGGGAATCAGGATGCTAAAAGAAGAAAAATATTTTTTTAAATCCTGGAAAAAAGAAAAAAAACGACATGGATTTACACCAAAAGGAATAAACTTGCAAAGAAAATGGAGAAAGACGAAAACAAAAGAAACGAGAAACGTACACACAAAAAGAATCTATAAATATACATTATAAAACAAACCCACACACTGAGCAGAACAACAACCATACACACAATTATTATTCACAAGATAAAACATACACTAGAAGATACCAGCAAAACACATAGCCATACAACTGTTGGAATTATCAAAGCAGACACCACTACACACAAAAGACACATACAACAAAAAAATTAATCCTAATACACAACAGCATACGGTGATGAAGAATAATTAAAGTTCCAATTACCGTCGAACTGGGAAGACAAGGCAACAAACGGTTGTAACTGAAATACAAACCCGAATGTCACAAAGTCTACTGCAGAATGACAGGATATATATAAGACTCCACAATGTCATTCAAATCAAGCAGTCAAGCAGCCAATCAGAACTCAAGGAATGGAATGACCCAAATCACCCAAATTCATGAATGGGTCATTCTTGATTTCTATATATACCAACTGTCGTGGACACTGCTTAAGTTGTACTTAGTTAGCTGCTGTTATTCAAACCAACAGTAGACTTACTGACTTCAATATGGCGCTGCGAACAGGATGGAACCTGAAGATTGGGAAAGCTACTTCATCAAAGCTGGAATCTCTGCTGACTCATCCAAAAGCTATGCTGCAACGTTTGCAAGTGAAAAGTTGACCAAAGAAAACCTCCAAATGATGGGGCCATGCTAAAATAGTTGGGAATCACAGCAATGGGAGAAGACCTGTCTATCCTTAAACAAGCTAAGGAGACCTCTACCCAGACGACCTATACTAAGGCACCGTCAGCCAAGCGCCCCCCCAACTCCACTTTGAAATGACCCCCCCCCCCAACAATTCAGAAATTACCATATAAAACGAAATTGGCACAATTATCACAAACACAGTCAAATCCAAAATAGATACCAAACAAATAGGTACCTACGACAACTAAACATAATCTAATAAAAAAAGCGAAACACAAAGCCATACAAAAATAGCATCTCTTATATCCACTCCACAATAGAAGAAAATGCAAGCACATAAGTTACCCAAGGGATTGCAACTACAAAATAAGAGAAGATTTCTTTAGAAAACTCAGTCGAAAAAGATAACCAATTTAAGTAACATGCTGAACAAGATCAAAACAAAAATAATCTATCGGCATTTAAACTAGACAAAAGCAAATTGACCAACTAAAATTAGGCATACAATTTTCCCTTACCCCAAAAGCAATCTGGGAAAATTAAAAAGGGACCTCAGAGAATTTGAATGCAAATTTAGACTAATAGAAAAATTCCAAAACAAAAACAATACAGACGATAATGAAATACAATACATACCACAGAAATACAATACAGACAATAAAATTACAACATTGATGACTGAAAATACAATACAGACCATAAAAATACAATACTGACTACAAGAAAATACGATACAGACCATAAACATACAATACAAACCACAAAAAAAACAATACAGACCACACAAAAATACAATACAGACCACACAAAAATACAATATTGACGAGTGAAAATACGATACAGACCCTCTAAAATATAATACTGACTACAGGAAAATACGATATAGACCATAAAAAACAATACAGACCATAAACATACAATACAGACCACAAAAATACAATATTGACCACAGAAAATACATTACAGACAATAAAAATACAATACTGACTTAAAGAAAATACAATACAGAAGATAAAGATACAATACATACCATAAGAAATACAATACAGACCCCAGAAATTTCAATACTGACTACAAGAAAATACGATACAGACCACAAAAAATACAATACCGACTACAAAAAAATGCAATCTAGTTACAAGCGCCTAAACTTACTTGCCTACTAGCCAGACTACCACCACGACTACTCGTAAGAGGTACTGCTACTCGACACACCAGCTACTACTGCGATAATATACCTCACTACCAACTTCATAATATATCCCTTAACCCGGATATATCAGTTTTTTAATGGGTGACTTAAGTGTGTTGGTATATTAATGAGTTAGCATATGTGAATAAGGAAAGTATTTATTTGCTATTGTAAATGTATTTATTCATTTCTTTCTTTCTTTTATTTACTTTTGCAAGGATTTTTCTCCAGGGAAATTAGTCTTCCTATTTTCTTTCTTTTTTTTTTTTGTTGCTATCTCTTTCTTCACGATGGAATTATAATGTGTAATTTGTTCATGTCCTTTTGTATCAATAGATCGAAGGAATTTCACTCCATGATGGTATTCAATGGTCGAGAGAAAACTGGGCTTTCGCTTTTTTTCCTGAGAATCAGGGGTAGGTTTCGATTAGCATTAAGTTTCTTCAAGCCAGACGCCAAATTTAAGTCTCCAATATTCCATTGTGACAAGAAATATTCTTTGAAAGGGGAACGCAAATTGGTAATGCAATTCGATTTCTTTGAGAAAATAACGGAGCAATAATGGTAAATATATTCTGATTATGGTGCCTTGATATTTAGTCGGTGTTTGTCAAGACTTGGTATTATTAAGGAAAACCTCTAGTGGTTTCTTGTAAAGAAAAGCGAATATTTTCTCGTGTAAATCTCAGAAACTGAAAAGAATAAGAAAGACTATTGTTGTTGATAGGAAATAAGTTTTTGTCTTTCGCAATTTGTTTTTGTTTCGTATTTTTTATTTTTCCTTTACTTTTATTTTTTTATTTGTGTGTGTGTGTGTGTGTGTGTGTGTGTGTGTGTGTGTGTGTTTCTAATTCACATGACTATTTTTTCCAAACACCTTGTTTTTGCTTTGACATTTATTTGTGATTATTTCCTTTTAAACTTTTACAAATTGCTACGTTTAGTTTGCAATTTTTCTTCTTTTTTTATAAACGAATTGTTTGAACGTTTTCTATTTCCTCCACATTTTAGACGCGATTTTTCTGTATCGTTAATATATATATATATATATATATATATATATATATATATATATATATATATTAACGATACAGAAGATCGGGTGTAAAATGTGGAGCAAATAGAAAAACACACACAACACACACACACACACATATATATATATATATACATATATATATATATATATATACATATATATATATATACATATATATATATACATATATATATATATATATATATATATATATATCAAATGTCTAAAGGGTGCTGTAACAGTAATAACAGTAAAAGATAAAACTATATAAGTATGTATATCTTTTTAAAAGTTTAATAAATAATGATAGCACGATTATATATATATATGGAGTGCGTGTGTGTGTGGAATAACATTGAAGCCAAAACTCAATCCAAAGTCCTGAAGAAGGTCTAACACATCGAAACGTTATGACGTCCACATCACTACCTGAAATAAACATCCATTTTTTACATCAACTGGTATTTGTCTCCCTTTCTCCACATACTGTCGGCTTAATTTCCTATTATTTCTCCCATATATATATATATATATATATATATATATATATATATATATATATATATGAGTATAGATAAAAGGTATATGAAAACAACACAATATGTTGTTAAAGTGAAAAGATTTTATATCATATTCATAGCTAATATTGAACAATATTTCGATTTATAAAAATCATCTTCAGAGCTTGTTTATACTCCGGACTTATCAATAGCGGAGACGAAAATGATATGAATTCAAAACGAAAACATTGATGTTGCAAAAAAGTTATGCGATAGTTTCAAATATAAGCACATCCGCAAACGCTTTTCTCAGTCAGCGATAGTCATGTATCTCTTATTGTAACAGTTTTTGAAAAAAGAAGACATATTCCAAACTCGACGATCGACATATTCTCTTTTTCAAACAGGATGATTATTGGATATGAATATGATATAAAATGTTTTCCCTTTAACGGGCATATTGTGTTGTTTTCATATCTTTTTATCTATACTCATACCGTCGGATTAATTTCCTTTCGCTTAACTTATATATATATATATATATATATATATATATATATATATATATATGTAGATATAGAAAAATAAACTGGTTTTATCGAAGCACAAAAGAAAATTTATATGTCTAAAATATTTTTTTTAATATGTCGTTGTGAAAGCTATTTACTTACCCCAACTCTTTTCATGAGATTTGGAATATGAAATGAGAATGGTTTAAAGTTTACCTATTGTATTTTCCAATTTCCTTTCGAGAATATTCTATGAGCCGTAGCCGATAAACAATCTAAAGTTAATATGTTTAGAAATTTAAATTAAACTATTGATTGAACAGATTCAAAGTAAAAGTATAAAGAAAGAAAGAAATCATAATAAAATGATGATAACAATAGTAAAAATAAATATACATACATATATATATAATATATATATATATATATATATATATATAATATATATACCATTACACACGGCCCCGTTTTTAAATTATGATGTTTTTAAGGATGGGGAGTTGGAATACTTTTGTCATATAAGGTGTGCTGAAGTCCACCACTTAAACCTATAGACTTGGGGTGGGCGCGTGGTTTAAAGCCAACCAATGAACACCTCAAATACGTAGTTAGTTACCTATTTCATCGCCGATCTTGAAAGCCGTTCATTTGCACGTATTCGCCACGAAAGAACGGATCAGCAAACAAGGAACACAAAAGAACAAACAAATGATTCTACCCAACACTAAGGAACAGCGAGGAACAAACCAAAGGATTCTACCCAACACTGAGGAACACCGTGGAATAAACAAATGATTCTACCCAACACTGAGGAACAGCGAGGAACAACCAAAGATTCTACCCAACACGAAGGAACAGCGAGGAACAACCAAAGGATTCTACCCAACACTAAGGAACAGCGAGGAACAACCAAAGGATTCTACCCAACACTGAGGAACACCGTGGAATAAAAAATGATTCTACCCAACACTGAGGAACCCAACACTAAGGAACAGCGAGGAACAACCAAAGGATTCTACCAACACTAAGGAACAGCGAGGAACAACCAAAGGATTCTACCCAACACTGAGGAACACCGTGGAATAAACAAATGATTCTACCAACACTGAGGAACAGCGAGGAACAACCAAAGGATTCTACCCAACACTAAGGAACAGCAGGAACAACCAAAAGGATTCTACCCAACACTGAGGAACACCGTGGAATTCTACCCAACACTAGAGGAACAACAAAGGATGGAACAGCAAGGAACAACCAAAGGATTCTACCCAACACTGAGGAACACCGTGGAATAACAAATGATTCTACCCAACTCTGAGGAACACCGAGGAACAACCAAAGGATTCTACCCAACACTAAGGAACAGCGAGGAACAACCAAAGGATTCTACCCAACACTGAGGAACACCGTGGAATAAAACAAATATTCTACCCAACACTGAGGAACACCGAGGAACAACCAAAGGGATTCTACCCAACACTAAGGAACAGCGAGGAACAACCAAAGGATTCTACCCAACACTGAGGAACACCGTGGAATAAACAAATGATTCTACCCAACTCTGAGGAACACCGAGGAACAAAAAGGATTCTACCCAACACTAAGGAACACGAGGAACAACAAAAGGATTCTACCCAACACTGAGGAACACCGTGGAATAAACAAATGATTCTACCCAACTCTGAGGAACACCGAGGAACAACCAAAGGATTCTACCCAACACTAAGGAACAGCGAGGAACAACCAAGGATTCTACCCAACACTGAGGAACACCGTGGAATAAAACAAATGATTCTACCCAACACTGAGGAACACCGAGGAACAACCAAAGGATTCTACCCAACACTAAGGAACAGCGAGGAACAAAAAGGATTCTACCCAACACTGAGAACACGGGAATAAACAAATGATTCTACCCAACTCTGAGGAACACCGAGGAACAAAAAGGATTCTACCCAACACTAAGGAACACGAGGAACAACCAAAGGATTCTACCCAACACTGAGGAACACCGGAAAAACAAAGATTCTACCCAACACTGAGGAACACGAGGAACAACAAAGGATTCTACCCAACACTAAGGAACACGAGGAACAAAAAGGATTCTACCCAACACTGAGGAACACCGTGGAATAAACAAAGATTCTACCCAACACTGAGGACACCGAGGAACAACCAAAGGATTCTACCCAACACTAAGGAACACGAGGAACAACAAAGGATTCTACCCAACACTGAGGAACACCGAGGAACAAAAGGATTCTACCCAACACTGAGGAACACGAGAACAAAAAAGGATTCTACCCAACACTGAGGAACACGAGGAACAACCAAAGGATTCTACCCAACACTGAGGAACACCGAGGAACAACAAAAACAAAAAAAAGGATTCTACCCAACACTAAGGAACACCAAGGAACAAATAAGGATTCTACCCAACACTGAGGAACACTGAGGAACAAACAAAGATTCTACCCAACACTGAGGAACACCGAGGAACAAAAAAGGATTCTCCCAACACTGAGGAACACTGAGGGAAAAAAGGATTCTACCCAACACTGAGGAACACGAGGAACAACCAAAGGATTCTACCCAACACTAAGGAACACCGTGGAACAACCAAAGGATTCCCCAACACTAAGTTCTACCCAACACTGAGGAACAAGGAACAACCAAAGGATTCTCCCCAAGGAACACCGAGGAACAATCAAAGTATTCTTCCCAACACTAAGAAACACCGTGGAACAAACAAAGGATAATACCCAACACTAAGAAACACCGAGGAACAAACAATGGATTCTACCCAACACTAAGGAACACCGAGGAACATCCAAAGGATTCTACCCAACTCTAAGGAACACGAGGAACAACTCCCAACTCTAAGGAACACCGAGGAACAACCAAAGGATTCTACCTAACATTAAGGAACACCAATGATCTCCACTGTAAAGTGCTCTCACTTTCAGCCTAAGAATAACCACAAAATTCGTAACATCGTCCTTTTGCTTTTAAGATCCTCTGTATATTTAGAGATGGTGGTGCTGTCAGCGTATTTATTATCGGCGATCGACAGTATATAGTTCTTTTGTTTCCTGATTTCTCAAGTCGCACTGACATAAAGAGATGCTGCGAAGGAAACTAAGGATATCCATAAAATGTCGATCACCGATAAGAAATACAGCCACAGAACGGCCATTTCTCGCTTCATATACATTGAATCACAAGAAGTAAAAGTACCCGAAAGAAAAAAAAAACTTACCCAGAATATAATCACACCAATGTGAGGTGGTCTTTGTTTAGGTGAGGAAAACGGCTATCAAGACATTTCCAAACCGACAGATTCATTGAAATAAAAACATCATAGCCCGTGTCGATATCCAGACATGAATATAAGCGACTACTTATCATATGTACTAGAATATTATTCACACAAAACACACATGCATACTTTATATATACTAGCAAATATATGCACCCTCCGGGTGCAAGTATTTAAGTTTTGATATAATAAAATACCATATTAAATTAGAAAGGCTAATAAAACTGAATAAAAATGCAAATAAAAAGATTTGGAAGAGAGGGGGTATGATTGAAAAATAGAACAACTTTGAAACTAACTCTTCCATCATTTTCCATTACTCCCGTCTTTTATTGGTAAATATTCCTAATTTAACTCTTTAGTTAAAATAGGAAGTAAAGAATAAAATGACAGTTATTTCTTCTTCTTAATGGATTTCTTTTAAGATTTATTCCCGAGATTTTTGCTCATATCCATTAAGATAAAACCAAACAATTAGAAATCCATAATACTAAGCATATATTTATTAAAATCAAATTTTTGATATCAATATGCAAATTAGCCTTCCCATTCACACTGTAATCCACTATTTTGTTTTATATATAAATACAATTGCATGTTATTAATATGTAGATATGGTCAACAGTCTTAATGATGTAAATCAATTTTATTAATAATTGAGGTTTAAATAAAAATAAAATCATGGAGAATGTGATGTAAAAACAAAGGGAATTGTGACTTGAGTAGTAATATAGTTTCGGTTACAGACAGAAAAACACACAATCTCCATTATAATAAGAAGATATATATATATATATATATATAATATATATATATACCAAGCGTGTTGGTAAATCCTCGCGGTGAGAAAAAACCCAGCAAATAGTTTGATTGTAAAAATATACTACCAAACATAAACTGGGGAGAAAAAAAAGAAAAGACCAAGTTAGTCGTACCAACAAAAAATAATCTATTGGTACAGTATTTGGCCAAAAGAAAAAACAATTTATATGTATATATATGTATATAAGATATATATATATATTCATATAACCGCTAGGAGAATAAGCTAATAAGTAAAAAGTGCTCAATACCTAAGTAAAGCAAATAATAAAGATAAATCTAATAAGTCAGACGAACCTACTATTAGTTTCGCTTAATGCTCTTCAGGGCTAAGATCTGACTACAGAGACAAGGAGCAAAACGAATTAAATAGTACTAACCACAGTAGTCATTTAAATTAGCTGAACCAGACGGACCAATAAAAACGAACAAAAAACACAGAACACTATAAATCTATTGTTTTATAAATATTTAATTTATATATTAACATTTTTTTTAAATTTTATTTATATTATATTTAATTCATAAATTTATAAATGAAGCAAATTTGAAACTATTACATCAGTACATTTTATTATTATCTATCTATCTATATATATATATATATATATATATATATATATATATATATATATATATGTGTGTGTGGAGTGGGGTCATTTTGTGAGTCACAAGCCATTCTAAAGAAAGAAACAGAAATCAGTTGTCTTAGAGTGACTGCTTTTCAAAGAGCTGATCCAATTTATACAGTGGGGAAAATAAGTATTTCACCCCCTACTGATTTCTGAGTTTGCCACCTTAAAAAATAGGAATGGTGTATAATTGTCAGGGTAAGCCCTTCTTGAAAGTGAGAGATAGAATATAAACAATGCTTAATGGGTGGGATGGTGTTCTTGAGGTCAAAGTTCGATGAGTCGAGTTGATGACAAAAAGCTCAATTTAATCTCTTCTGACCACTGCACTTTCTCCCAACTCTCTTCAGAATCATCCCAACCCCGTCCTGTCGGCTGAGGCGTTAGAATACACCGACTGCACCTCTGCAGAGGGGTAAGACTCCCCCAATGGGGCCACCTGTTGGCCGTGTGTGGCGACCTGTGATGCTTAAGGATATAACCCAGGTGGATGAGTAGTTCATGACTTGCAATATTCTACTTTGGCCCTATCTTGGGCTAGACGGGCGGTCGGAGAGACCTCCTCAGATCAATCGGCTGGTCACGTCAAGCCCTAGCACCTTATGGGTGCTAGAAGGCGGTAACTGAGGGTCTACATGTCCTGGGAATGACGTTAAACTCTATCTGATGGTGAGGTTCCAGTTTTGGAGTTTTGGGGAATGTGGAACACCCCATCATCACCATTGCTCCTGATCCACTCTGACCCGGGGTGGTAGTACCTATTAGGGTCCCATCCATGGGTTGAATAGAAAAACATGAGTTGATAAAAAGGTTGTATTATCTATTAAGAATTGATTTATTTCAAAATGTTATCGGCATTAAATGACCCACTGAGGTTGATATGCCGTAAAACAAAACCAAACCAATTCATCCCAACCATGGTGGTGGAAACATTATGATTTAGGGTTGTTTCTTTGCTAAGGGGACAGGACGACTAAATCGGACCGAGAGAAAGGTGGATGGGGCTAAATACAGGGAAATCTTGCGTGAAAATCTCATTGCCTCAGCCAAGACACTGAATGGGTCGTGGTTGGATGTTCCAGCATGACAATGACCCAAAGCATATGGCTAAGGCAAAAAAGAGTGGTTCAAGAAGAAGCACATTAAGGTAATGGAGTGGCCTAGTCAGTCTCCGGACCTTAACCCTTTAGAGAATCTGCGGAGGGAGATGAAGCTTTGAGTTTCAAAACGACAACCTACAAACCTTAAGGATTTGGAAAGTATCTGCAAAGACAAGTGGGTCAACCCCACCCCTAGGATCTGTAAAAACTTTGTAACCAACTACAGGAAACGCCTACTACTGTGCTTGCCAACAAGAGTTTATTCACCTAGTACTGAGTTATATTTTGCTATGGGGTGAAAACTTCATATTTCAATAACATACAAATAAATGCTCAAATATTGATATATGATTTTCTCAAATTTTTGTTTATATTCTATCTTTCACTTTTGCCACATTCTTTCATAAAATATGTTAACAGATCATTGAAATCTTATATCTTTTTTTAGTAATAGACATAAAAAAATAGTTTTGCCGTCAAAATACACATAATTGTGTTTTCTTTGTAATAAAACCAAGTTTTCAACAGTTAAATTCAAATGAATTAAAATATTTAAGGTGTTTATTTTGGGGGTGTCAAAACCGTCTGTTTTGATTATCGTCTTTCGTAAAACTGTGTTTTACGACCATCGCTAATAAAAACAGATGAGTTTTTTTGTTTATTTTCAACGCATAATAAAGTATAAATATAGTCTAGAAGAACATTATGCGACTATTTCTTGTTTGTAAAATAATGTTCTTGTCAAAGTCTATAGGTTAGATAACTTTAAATATATACTAAAATAAAACAAACTATATATAAATCAATGATACTGGGCATGTATCTATAAAAAAACAATTTTAACAAACAATGTGGATCGTTTAATGTTGCATGCTTAATTTATGAGCATATATAATACAGGGTTGTACTTTTTACTATATATTAATGATTTAAATAAATTAAATACTCATTGATAAACACACATTTCCTGAAGGTATTGTAACGTAAACAGTGACGTAGTTTTTTTTTTTTTTATTGACACCGAATCTCCATTTCATATATATATTTACCAACCATGAGCAGGATGCAACACAAAGTCAATTTCTTAAGCGGAGTTTAACAGGTTTGAATTCAGAGTTTTCCTTCTCCTAGACCACTTGCCTAACCAAGGTTAAAGAGCCCAGTCTGCCCAGCTACCATAGCTAGAGGGAGAGTAGGATTCATACCTTTCCCATTATTAGCGCTAAGCGAAATGCAATTACCACGTCCAGGTTTTGAACTCGGGGCCGAGTCCATTTCCTATGACTTTAATCATTACACCACGCACTTCCTAAATCTCCATTTTATATAACCCATTGCATTAACCGTGATATTTCAGATCAGCTGTTCAACCATCTTGTTACGTGCCTGTACTTAATAAGTTTCGATTAGTTTGGTACACATCATAACTGTTATGTACACAATTCTAAAGAAATTTAATCCACACGCCATCATCTATTGGAATAACGTTTGGTGTACTGGAGGCGCCAACTGGTATCCACTTAACTCTGTCTTGCCAACAATAGACCACATTAATTACGTACCCCAGTGAGGAAAGAATCCTCCGTACAAGACAAGCAGAGAAGACCAATGCTGGAGGTATTCATTCCGTTAAGTCTTGTTTTCATCCGGAATAAAAATGAATGCGGGTCTACTGAGAATTGAAACCGTTATACTTGCGTTGATTAGGCAGACTCAGTAGCTTTTTGCATCTTGATAGCAGTCGTTGAAAATGGTTGAATTTGCATTTTTTTTTTATTAATGGGAAATAGAAAGAGGAATGAAGGAGGATTCAGATGAATAATGAAAATGAGGGAAAGACAAAAAGAAGATAAAGGTAGAGAAAGGGGGAGGAGAAGAAGAAAAGTAAGAGGTTATAAAAGAGAAAGTTAATAATAATAATAATAATAATAATAATAATAATAATAATAATAATAAGAAGAAGAAGAAGAAGAAGAAGAAGAAGAAGAAGAAGATGAATAAAAACCTGCAGAAGATTATTATTATTATTATCATTATCATTATTATTAGAAGAAGAAGAAGAAGAAGAAGAAGAAGAATGAAGAAGAAAAGATTTACTATTATCATTATTATTGTTGTTGTTATTATTATTACTAGAAGAAGGAGAACAAGAACAAGAAGATTAGAAGAAATTAATATTATTATTATTATTATTATTATTATTATTATTAGAAGAAGAAGAAGAAGAAGAAGAAGAAGAAGAAGAAGAAGAAGAAGAAGAAGAAGAAGAAGAAGAAGAAGAATGAAGAAGAAAAGATGTACTATTATTATTATTATTATTATTATTGTTATTATTATTAGAAGAATAAGAAAAAATTACTATTATTATTATTAAAAGAAGAAGAAGAAGAAGAAGCAAAAGAAAAAAAATGAGGAAGAAAAGATTTACTATTATCATTATAACTATTATTTATTATTATTATTATTATTACTATTATTATTATAACTATTATTTATTATTATTATAACTATTATTATTATAACTATTATTATTATTATTATAAGAAGAAGAAGAAGAAGAAGAAGAAGAAGAAGAAGAAGAAGAAGAAGAAGAAGAAGAAGAAGAAGAAGAAGAAGAAGAAGAAGGTAATGCTGAATATAGAAAACAGAAAACAAACAACCCAATAAATAAAATGTTCACCAGTTTTTATTACACTGAACTTTCTGATGTTTTTACACTTTTTTTCTTTTCTCTTCTTTGTTTTCTTGTGAATCTATCACCTTCCAGTATGCAACTTAAAAAAACAGACCCACATTACTGACCTCTGCTTATTCTTGTTATGTGTTGTACAATGTGTCAGCTTTCAATTTTCTCATTTCACCAAATCATAATTATGATATTAACCGCCTCATTTCGACTGTATAATTAACGAGTCCCTGTTGACGACTGAAGTCAGTAAAAGGTGAGGAATGGGTGACAGAATTGGTGAATTAATTCAATATTAGAAGCCGAAGAAAATTTCAAAGATCAATCAGAGGTTCAGTTCCAAGTTCCAAGATTTTTGGTAAAAGAAGAAAAGTTTTTGTCTTTGTGAACAGCAGAAATGGATATAAATTATCAGTTGTGTAGAAAATGTGCACAATGCAAATTTCGAAAAAGATTTGAAAGATTGGCAGAATCTGTGGAAATCAGATGGAATACAGGATAATTGCAGAATTTGAAACTATAATTAACATTCATGAATTAATTTGTTTTTATTTATATTTATTATTATTAGAATACAATGTGTAAGTGAATTTTGGTCAAAACACGTGCAGACAAATAACAATGATAAATTTCATCCGTACAAAATTATATATATTCTTTCTTTGAATTATTTATTGATATATATATATATATATATATATATATATATATATATATATATATGTGTGTGTGTGTGTGTGTGTGTGTGTGTGTGTGTGTGTGTGTGTGAATATAAATACGATTAAAATTTTAAAAATGAATTGAATGGCTTAAAAACTACCTAGTTTTTAAACCATTCGATTTTAATCGTCTATTTAGCTCTGTACATTAAGCACTTTTCAATCGGTTTTAGGAAAAAATCCAGAAGTGAATAAGATTTTATACTTATTTGCTTAGTGGATTTAATGATAACTGCCATATATATATTTTTACTTTTTTATTTTTTTACTTTTTTATTTTTATTTTATTTTATTTTTTGAGAAGTAAAAATATTTTGCAATTCAGATTCTCCCATCTGATGAGACTGGATTTTGGGAGCTATATTAAATCAAGTTAGATTTATATAGGCCCCTTTTTTGGTCGAAATAAATTTATTATGGAATTATGGTGTTGAGTTTTTCCTTCCTTTCTATGATAAATATTGCTCTGTATATATTCTAAAAAGTTTATTATACATTGAGCTCTCTTTAGTGATTTAAAGATTTACTGTATTTATACATACTGGATCATACAATAATAATACAGTGTGTCTTAGAAATCACATATAGAATCATCCCTTACTACCAAGTTTTGGATACCTCTTATATATATATAGATATATATATATATATATATATATATATATATATATATAAGCTAGATATAAACTTTAAAAGAATCTAAGTAGCAATTCAGTTAGGAAATTTTTATGTAGCCAATGTTATGTGAAATCGTGTGTAACTTCGTATTTTGAATGATGCCTTTGACATTTGAAAAGAGAAAAACTTTATTGGAAACTTTTATTTGTCTTCAAAACATGATAACAGATAAGTGGACTAGACTAAAAAGATTTGAGGAAATCTTTTAAAAACCATTGCTAATGCACTGAAATATTTCAATGTAAGTATATTTTCTTAATCTAACATTCGGTTTGAGAAACGGATCTCATAATCCAAATAGAAAGCCCAATAATATACTTTTATACGTCAATGGGCCACGTCGTCTGCATCGTTACGACTCTAATGAAGCCAATGGCGGGAACTGTTTTTTTATCGTTTTCTGACTGACCAAAGAAGTGACCAGCCCCTTTCCCTGTTGGCCGGGGGTAGTTCATCGGTTCGCATTTTTAGGGAGCGTTTAGTTCGTCCGATTTCAGTCCACCTGATGGGTCGTAATTTCGGATGACCAATGGTCGATCATGTTGAACAGAAATGCAACGAGTTGTACGCTCTCTTACAGATGGCAATGTTTTTTTCTCTCACTTAATTTTATAGACGATTATTTGATTTTTTCTCATTGTTTTTTTGTTTTCTATTTGCTATTTTTACGCTTTCTTTCTTTTTTTTTCTTTTTTCTTTCAATATCTTTCTTACTTTCTTTCTTTCTTCGCTTCGCTCTCTTTTATTTTTATTAAATTATTTATTTATTAAATATTTTGAATTTGGACTAAAATCTTGGCAAAAGGTTGGTTGGTTGGTTGGTTGGTTGGTTTGGTTTTACGGCATGTCAACCCATTGGATTATTTTATACCGAACACGTTTTTGTATTATTCATTCTTAATGGGGACTCAACATTTTAAACTCACTTTTAAACACATTTTTTAAAACTATTTTTTTCTATTGAACCCATAGATGGGACTCTAAGAGGTACTACCACTCCGGGTCAGAGTGGACCTGTGATTAATGGTGATGAAGGTGTACTTCACATTTCCCAGAGTTCCAGAAAGAGGAACTTCACCATCAGATAGATTTTAACGTCATACCCAGCACACCAAGACCCTATGCCACTGCCTTATATCACATATATGATAAAAAGGGTCTAGGCTTGCCATAAGGGAAATAGGGTTGGGACAATCATATAGGTTCTAGGGTTTGATCCGAAATGGGCCACTACGATCGTCCGTCTAGCCTAAGTAAGGACCAAAGTGGAATGTTGCAGGTCATGGACGTTGGCAATAGGAAGAAGTATTGTTTACAATTAAACCTTTTTCTGGGAAATTAATAGTGATAGGTATTTTCCATTTGCCAGCATGACCTTCTTTACTGAAAGTTGCCCACGAAACCTTTTCCTTACCGGAAAGTCAATGTGTTTCCACTCCATGGATTGTTTTTTCCACTCAGGCTCGCATTGGCGAAACCATGTTTAGTCCATTTAACTTAACTAATCAAGTCATTTTAGAATTTTCTAAAGATATACAGCTCATTCAACTGTGGCATATAGAAATCTAATTAATTACAATGGTGCTATCAGAAGAATAATTGATTTGAATAATGTTATTCATTTTGTTATTGTAAAAAAAGAACTAGAATGGTTAAATAAGAAAAATACTAATAGTACCATGTACTCGCTTATCTCATTCAGGAATTAAGCCGACTCTTTTAGAGGTACCAGATACCTTTTACAATATCACTATTTTTTTAAGGGGATCCCTCTTTTTGGTATACATATCCAGTACCTAAATTTTGACCCCACCCTGATCAGTGTAGTATCGCTGCGCTTTTCCTAATTAAGTATTCACAAGTTAATTTCCTGTACAATAATAATAAGCGCGCTCGAAACAGAAAGATTATATGGTTTACCCTACTTGGCTTATAGCAAAGGTGTGATAACTAATGTGGGGAAACTATTCTTAGAACTTTCAATAAGCAAGTCTAGTTACTTCTTTAGTTTCTTTGTTTTGATAGCATATCAATTTTCGAGGGTTATTTCATGCCAAAGCCATCTTTGAAGATGATAGTAGTGGTACTATTTAAACCATAGCTGGGGGATGATTTGGTTTGGTTTCTTTGTTTACATGCATATCAACCTTCATGTCTAATTTAATGCCAAAGTCATCCTTGTAGAAGAACAGTAGTGGCAGTATTTAACCCATAGCTTGAGGAAGAGGGTTGATACCTTCCTCAAAGGTATTAGTCCGAAGGTTCGAACTCGCTTACTACGGTGTCGCAGTCCAGTGATAAGCCCAAACAAATCTAACAGTGAGCGCAATGATTCTAGACAGTAAATTACTTAGTTACATGTCACCTATGCGTGCTGGAATTATTATGTAAGTTTTTCTCGTTGAAACTTGTGATTTATTTTGTCGTAGCTACAGGGACATAGTTAGGTCTGCAACATCCCCTATGCCTTTCCCCAAGGGCATTAGTCCGAAAGTGAACGTAATAGCGCGAATAGAGACCAAACTCGCTTAATATGCAGTCCTGCGCTTATCCACTACGCCATGAGCACTAACCCAAACCAATCTGGCAGTGGACGCATAGATTCGAAGCAGTAAATTGCTTAGTAACATATCGCTCTTACCAACGCTTTGATAAGGACATCTGCGTCTTGGAATAATTTTATAAGTGCTTCTCATTGTAACTCTTTTTTTGGGGGGGTGAACGGGGGGTTGGTCTTTCTTGTTTTCTTTCTTTTTTTGTTTGCTTTTTGTTTTTTGTTTTTTTCTTGCTTTTTTTTTTGGGGGGGGGGTTTTTGTTTTTTGGCTTTTTTTCCGGCTTTTTTTTTTGTAGCTACAGAGAACATAGTTAGGTCTGCAATTTCTCCTATACATAAATATAGCCGAGAAACGGTAAAGTAGCTGAAAGTCAGCCAAGTTATTGGTGTAACCGGTTTCGTGTCACCAGCGCCAGAAATTCTCATCACTGTCAAGCCAGTGTCCGTTATAAATTGTATTTATTGATTGGTCGAGCTTCACCGGCGTTGAATGTGGGATGTAATTCGATATAATTTTTCTCTTCATAGGATGGGGGGGGGTATCACCTTTTTGAATTATTGGGTAGGTGGGGCCATTCTTGCGACAATTTTGAGAAATCGCAGTTTTTATCAGTCACTGATCTATGTCTACAATTCAAATACTACTGTCGACTGGGGCTGCCGAATACGCCGATTGCACCTCTGCAGAAGGATTAAAAAAAACTTGTTGTGAGTTGGTGATGATCCGTGATGCTTAAGGGCGGAATCTTCGTGGCTGAGCTGTCCAAGACATGCAACACTCCATTTTGGCCCTTAGTCTTGATGGATGGCGAATCGGCGGGTCATTCTTGATAGTATTTAATTTTCATTCAAACTTTTGAAACTCATTTTCTACTATTTAACCTTTAAGATGGGACTTTAACAGGAACTACAAATCGGGACCAGGGTGTAGGAAGTGTGGAGTACCCTTTCCACACTTCCTACAGCTCCAGAATTGGGACTTCACCATTAGATGCAGTTTAAAGTCATATCAGGGATATTAAGACCCTCAGCCACCGGCTTCTAGTACCTATATAATAAAAAAGTGTTGTGGATTTGCCATGAAGGTCATAGCGTTGGGACAATCATACAGGTGTTAGGGCTTAATGTGATCAGCCGATTTATCGAAGGGGGCCTCTCTGACGACCCGTCTAACCTAGGTAGGGACTAAAGTGGAGAGTTGTATGTCTTAGACTGCTCAGTCACCAGAATTTCGTCCTTAAGCATCACAGATTACTACCCTCCGATCAATCGATTGGTCACTTCAAAGCCCTAGCACCTATACGATGGTCCCCAACACTATTGCCCTTATGGCAAGCCCCAACCCTTTGTATTATATGGGTGCTAGTAGGCGCGACTGAGGGTATTCATGTCCTGGGAATGACGTTAAACTCTATCTGATGGTTAGGTTCAAGTTCTGGAGGTCTGGGGAATGTGGAGCACCCCTTCATCACCATTGCTCCCTGGTCCACCCGGAGTAGTATCTGTTAGGGTCCCATCTATGGGTTGAATAAGAAAAGGAGCTTATGAAAAAATTGATATCCATTAAGAATGAATTTATTTCAAAACTTTGTTGGCATTAAATGGCCCACTGAGGTTGATATGCAATAAAATAAAAAATAACAAACAAACAATAAAAAAAGAAGTTAAATGATTCAGTAATCAAATATCAAACAATATAATAGAATCCTGATGGTTTGTTTTGAAGAAAAATGAGTATTCATTTAGAATGAATTTATTTCAAAACTTTGTCAGCATTAAATGACCCGCTGAGGTTGATATGCCAGAAAATAAACAAAAAAACAAGCAATAAAAAGAAGTTAAATGATTCAGTAATCAAATATTAAATAATATAATAGATTCCGATGATTTGTTTTGGAAAATTGAGTATTCATTTAGAATGAATTTATTTCAAAACTTTGTCAGCATTAAATTACCGCTGAGGCTGATATGCCATAAAATAAAAAATAACAAACAAGCAATAAAAAAGAAGTTAAATGATTCAGTAATCAAATATTAAATAATATAATAGATTCCCGATGGTTTGTTTTCGAAAAACTTGAGTATTCATTTAGAATGAATTTATTTCAAAACTTTGTCGGCATTAAATGACCCGCTGAGGTTGATATGCCATAAAACAAAACAAATAAACTAACTATAAAAATGAAGTCAAATGCTTCAATAATCGAATATTAAACAATATAATAGAATTCTGTTGGATTTTATTGTGAAAAAAAATGAGTATTCATTTAGAATGAATTTTGTCAGTATTAAATGACCCACCGAGGTTGATATGCCGTAAAACAAAATAAACTAAACCAACTGAGAATATTATTTTATTTTGGAAAAAATAATTTCTAGTATTTTTTTTTCTTATTAACAATTTAAGAGATTAAAATTGGTTCATGGATTTTGGGACAGCCAATTAAAAGACATTCATCGGATTTGAGCTGAAGTTTTTTTGTTTTTTTTTTTCCAGATAAATGAATCCATGTCAAATTATGCTCAGTCATCGCACTGCTGGCCGTAAGCGTCGGTCACGCGCGCACTGACTTATGACATTAAATATTTATCGAGTGCAAAAAATAAAAAATAAAAGTTTCACGAAATGACTAGCAATCAAACTGACAGAAAATTCAAACAAGCATCAATAATCATTTTACCTTTTTTTTTTTTTTTATTTCGTCTTATTTTCTCCGGGAAAAAAAAGAATTTCGGAAACTTTTTACCAACAACATTTTTCTACAGATACCAGAATTTGACACAGTACCTTAATTAGCTGAGACCGACGAAACCTGTTTACCAAAAATTAAGGTTGGTGTGACACAAGGTTAGAAGTATGGCGTGCACAGTGAGAATCTAACTCACTAGTAATGGTGCGTTAGCCATAACTTAATTACACAGTGCGTGTAGACCCAGGTGAAGGGTGTTAGAAGAGTTTAACATAATAAAAAGCAATACAGTGAATAAAACTTGTAAACTCCCAAATGGTTGGTATCTGGTCCTCTGTCAATAATTGACACAATTATTATCTCAAATTTTATCTGAGGAAAAAAGAATTTCAGAAACTTTTTACTAACAACATTTTCGCCCAAATACTAGATTTTGTCACAGTACCTTAATTAGATGAGACCGGCGAAAGCTGTTTACCAAAAATAGATTGGTGTAACACAAGGTTAGAAGTAAGGGTTGCCCAGTGAGATTGTTGTATACTCTCTTTCCTTACTTTCTTACTTCTATTCTTCTTCTTCTAGCGTCTCTTCTAGCGTCTGGACTTCGTCTTGGGGACTTCGTGTCTGGTCTTCCATTGGAGATTTCTCTTTATCAGAAGCCCTGTATCATTGTTAGTTTTTTTTAGATAATAACACTTATTTACTTAGATCATATTTTATTTCGGAAATCCCCACCAGACTACCTGCGCAGATTGAGTCGGCACCGTGCATAACACGACTTACCACCGTCGTGGTTTTTGGCCGATCTGACTAAAATCTCCTTAATCTAAACCGGAAGAGGGTCTTCTCACCGATTCTCACGGTATTCACCGGAAGGAGGATCAGGACTGAGGTCAAGCCTTGTCATTCAATCCTTCAAGGCTGCCGGCTGCAACTTATAACAGCCATTTTGGTTTCTACACTACTGTACATATGTATTAGGAATATAATAATTATGTAACAAGATTCGAACTCACTAATAATGGTGCAGTAGCCATAACTTAATTACACAGTGCGTGTAGACGCAGGTGAAGAGTGTTAGAAGATTCATAATGTGTAAATACATTACATTAAACATAAATTGTTGGTATCTGGAACCATTTCAATAAAGATGAGCCATTCATTACCTTAAATTTCATCTGGGGAAAAGACTTTCACAAACTTTTTACAACAACATTATTCCCCAGATACTAAACGTTGTCTTATAGTCTTAATTAGCAGATATCAACGAAAGATATTTACTAAACTTAGCTTAGTGTGAAGCAAGGCTGCTAATAAGTGTCCAGTGAGAATCAAATTAACCAATAATGGTGTATTAACTAGCTTCTTGTTAATTACACAGTGTGTGTAGAAGCAGGTGAAGAGTTTTAGAAGAGATTAACATAATAGTAAATTGTAATACAGTGAATAACATTTGTATATTCCCAAATGATTTGTATCTGGAACCAAATCAAGAAAGATTATTTCTCTGAATGTTTGAGATGAGGCTTGAAAATTAGTATTATCTGCGTTATTCGGACTATTGTCCTCATCTTCATTGTTATTTATACAACGTTTCGGCCGATATACCCTCCGGCCTTCTTCAGGTATTTCTTGTCGGACACGGGAACGTTCTCGGACTTGGGAACCTTCTTGTCGTAATCGGGAGCCATCACGGAACTTTGAACCTAACCCTTTATTTAGTCCACGGGGGTATCTTGTTCTCATTCTGCTAACCATAGCTGGGGTAGGAGTTGTGTTGATTATTTTTCTAACTGCCTTCACTCAGTATTGAACTCGGGTTCCAGAGATAAGTGTCACTTAGAAATGTCTTAACTAACTACCTTATCCACTAGGCCATGTGTCCAATTGGACAAGAAGGTTCCCGAGTTCGAAAAGAAGGTTCCCGAGTCCAAGAAGGTTCCCGAGTCCGACAAGAAATACCTGAAGAAGGCCGGAGGGCTTATCGGCCGAAACGTTATACAAATAACAATGAAGATGGGGAAAATAGTTCGAATAACGCAGATAATACTAATAAAGATTACTCAATTATTACTTCAAGTTTTATCTAGGGAAAACAGACTTTCGGAAAATTTCAACCAACAACTTTTTTTACCAAATACTAGAAGTTGTTACGGTATCTTAATTAGCAGGGATCGATAAAAGCTATTCACCAAACTTAATTCACTGCCCTGTTTGCTGAGGCGTTAGAATATACCAGACTGCACCTTTGTAGAGGTGTAAGACTCCCTCAAATGGCGCCACCTGATGACCGTGAGTGGCGACCCGTGATGCTTAAGGACGGAGTCTTGGTGGATGAGCAGTCCATGACCTGTAACATTCCCCTGAGACCCTTACTTAGGCTAGACGGGCGGTCGGAGAGGCCCCCTCCGATCAATCGGCTGGTCACATCAAGCCCTATCACCTATATGATTGCCCCAACCCTATTGCCCTTATGTGAAGCCCAACCCTTTTTATCATATGGGTGCTGAGGGTCTTTATGTCTTGGGAATTACGTTAAACTGTATCTGATGGTGAAGTTCTAGTTTTGGAGGTTTAGGGAATGTGGAGCACCCTTCATCACCATTGCTCCCTGGTCTACTCTGACCCGGAGTGGAAGTACCTGTTAGGGTCCCATCTATGGGTTAAATAGAAAAATGCATTTATAAAAAATATTGTGTATCCATTAAGAATCAATTCATTTCAAAACTTAATCGGCATTATATGACCCATTGAGGTTGATATGCTGTAAAACAAAAAAAATAATTTAGAGTAACACAAGGCTAGATATATTAGGTGGTCAGTGAGAAGCGAATTTACTAATAATGGTGCGTTAGCCTAGCCTTTTAACAATTAAACACTGCATGTAAACCCATGTGAAGTGAGTTAGAAGATTTAATGTCAAAACAGTTGTAGGGATTATCTTCCCTTTTCTGGAGAGTTATCTTCTCGCTGCGTTGCTGTTTTTTCCCACTAGGGGACCTCTGGTAGTTAAGCGCGTTCATTAGAACTTGTCTTCTTTTTAGCTGGATCTTCTCAAGAACTGCTATGGGCTAGAGTCTATCTACCCCTTCTTGGTGGGGCTTTTGCCCCCCTACATTACTGTAAGTCCTTTATACAGCATGGACTATCCTTTAGTTCCATGTCTGTAACATGTATATGTTAGGTACATTTGGGTATCTTGTTTATACCTAAATATTGTATATGTATTTTACATGTTCTGTTCTCCTGTACTTATGTATCTTATCGTTTCCATGTGCTGTTATATATATTAAATGTTTTGTCTCACAACGTGTCGGAATTATATGTTCATTAATTAACTTTGAATCTTACACAGTAAATAAAACTTGTAAACGCCCAAATGGTTGGTGTATAGAACCAATTCAATAAATATTACCCATTTATAACCTCTTATTTCATCTGGGAAAAAAAACTTTCAGAAACTTTTTACCAACAACTTTTTCACCAGGTCCTAGAAGTTGCCACAGTACCTTAATTAATCGATATCGACGAAAGCTATTTACTAAACTAAACTTAGTGAAACACAAGGATAGATATATTAAAGTTCCAGTGAGAATTGAACACGTTAATAATGGCATGTTAGCCTAGCTTATTAGTAATTACAGAATGCTAGTATTATTAGATAGGAATGCTTGAAAGTATGTAACTTCAAATTATGATTGATTTAGAAGATAAACAATTTTCACACCATTTTATATGCAAGTTATTGATTGCATTCCATACTAAAAAATGGATCTTTCTTTCTCAGGTGAAAATGTTATCAAAAACAGCGCCACATTTTCCTAAACTTAAATTTACATCTTCCACCATTTTTAATAAGTTTTTATTTATTTATTCATTTATTTACTTACTTCTTTTTGCTTAAAAATTATTTAAAAAGGTATTTCAAAATATAGAAATATTCAGGGTATCTTTTTTACACTTTTGAACTTTATCGACCGTAGGAGCGGTGTTAATTAAATGTTTATACCATAAGAAATAATACCATTAAGCGATAGATGTGTTTGCAAAAGGTTTTATTGTGAATCAACTATATCATTAAGAACTTAATTGAAAGTGTTTCTCTCTTTGTTCTCTCACCACAAGAATTCATAAAACTTTGATTCTAGTATATCTCCTTGAATGAATTAACTCCTAACCCTAATCAGTATACGGCAGAGTGTTCTGAAAAAAATCGTAATGATATAGTTGCCTCACTAGAAAGCCTGATTTAAACCTATCTATCGCTTAATGGTCTTAATTTTTAAGGTTTTAGAATTTACTGAACACTGCTACTACGGTTGAAAAAGTTCAATAGTGTCCTTTTGTTTATTTCTTTTTCTTTTGTCTTTTGTTCTTGTATTTATTAAGTCTTTTCTTTTGTATTTTGTAAATTTCCTCTTGTGTGGTGTATAATGGTTATATTTGCAAATATTATATAAAATGATGTTTGAAAAATGGGGACATTTTCTTTGAATTTTCATAACATTACGGGTATTTTGATCTTTAGTACTGTTTATCTTTCAGTAAACAAAAAAAAATCACTTTTAGAAAGTGTCGGATTATAAAAGCAAAAATAATTAAATCAAAACCTGTTTCTGTAATCATATATTGCAGGATTTTTGGACCATATTACCTTTAGGCACCCCTTTTTGATCTCGATTAAGAAGGACATGTTTTTCATTTACACCGTCAATATCCGGTTGTTTGTTAAGGTTAGGGTCAGGGGTTAGTTTTATAATTAAAAAAATCTAAAAATCGTCTGTTAAAACAACCGGATATTGATGGTGTAAATAAAAAAAGTTATTTTTTAATTGAAATCAAAAAGGGGTGCCTAAAGGTCATATGGTCCGGATATTCAAGCAAAATTGATACTTTTAGAATTATCTAATCACTGGTTTCATAGCTATAAACGTTTAATTCTTTTAAAAAGAAACTTCTTCAATTCTTTCCTCCAAATTAGATAAATTATAAATTTACTAATATAAAATGCAGTGAGAGAGGAGACTTACCTCGTGGAGTGAAGCGTATGGTTCCATGATTTAAATGGGATATTGCCAAGATGGCCAAACCAGAATATGTATTGCTGCAGAGAAAAAAATGGCTTGCCTCCTGTGAAATCGGACGTGACAAAAAAGAGGTTCGCGAGAGGAGAGTAGTCATGTTGATTGGTCTGACTTAGTTCAGTAATCAGTATGAGATTAGTGAGTGTAGAGAGAAAAGTGACTTACCTAGTGGAGTGGAGATTTCAATTGGACACATGGCCTAGTGGATAAAGGAATTAGGTTAAGACAGTTTTAAGTGACAGTTATCTCTAGATTGCAGGTTCAATCCTGATCAAGGGCAGCAGTGACATTGTATAATAATTAACACAGCTTAACGCCTCTACCCCAGCTATGGTTAGCGGGATAAGAACAAGATATCCCCGTGGACTGAATCCCGATTACGATGAGAAGGTTCCCGAGTCCGACAAGAAGGTTCCCGAGTCCGAGAAGGTTCCCGAGTCCGACAAGAAATACCTGAAGAAGGCCGGAGGGCATATCGGCCGAAACGTTGTACAGATAACAATGAAGATGAGGACAATAGTCCGAATAACGCGGATAATAGTAGCAGAGCGTAGTTTCGATCTACGGGTAAAGAATCGTTTGGTTGTTCCTTGGTGCTCCTATAGGAAATACGAAACAAGGAGATGAAGAGAAATAACAAGACACAACTGTTTTTGAAGTATAGATAAAGACTTTATTCATCTGCCCGTTAAATCTGAACGCTAGCGTCCAGACTCTCAGAACTTTTTATTTAATTTAAATCCCCACAATACATCCCCACCCAAGTAGTGGGGCTACGGTAAGGATGTATCAGTGAGGGTTTTTTGTAAGGTGTGTGTAAGGTTATAGTGGCCTGTAGCGAGGGAATTTTTCTCTGGCTTAAAGGACTAGCTATACCTCTGTAGGGTTGTGTGTGTGGACAGTCAAAAGTGTGTGTTATTTTTAATTTTTTTTTTTTTTTTTGGTTTCGTAGAAAGGACTCGTTCGTTCGTTGGTTGCTTGGTTTTTTTTTCTTTTGTTGACATCGGTTGATTTCTTGGTTGAATTATTTATTTGGCTTCTTGGTGCAAACGAATCCTTTAAAGAAACAAAAGGGGTATTGTCCAACTCTTTTTACTTGACAATTAATGTTTTTTTATGTGTGTGTGTTTGGTCAGCTCGTCACGACGGAGAATTATGGCTGAATTTTTTTTTCTTTTTATATCGTTTACACGCGTTTTGCGTGGGGACGAATTTTAAAAAAACAAAACTTGAACCTTTTTCTTTTTTCATTTTTATGTAATCTCCTGTCCGATTTTGGTGCAAACAATTATTATGGACCGCAAAATAGACACGATTACTTGACCTTCTTTTCTTTTTCTTTTTTTAAATTCTTTTTTTTTATTTTTTAATTCAATCCCCTGCAAAGTTGGCTTTAGGTTCATGTATGGTTTTTAGTAATTTGAATGTGCCTCTTTAGACAGCAACAGTTCACTTTCTCCCATATCGGAACTATGTCCAATAGTAGTAGGTTAATTTTTTTAAAATTTATTTTTCTTTTTATGTCGGATAAGGTGAATGTGTATAACAGAATTTTGCTAGTAGTCGTTGAAGTGAGTGGGTAGAAGATTAAATAACATGAGTTCATTCATTTTTTTTTCATTTTTTATTTAAAATTTTTTATTTTTTTATTTTTAAAATTATTATTGGTGAATGTGGAAAAAAATATGAAAATATTATTTACTCACAATTTTTTGATTGATATATATATATATATATATATATATATATATATATATATAGTTTTTTTCCGTAGTTAGGGTCTTTCCATGTGTGGTTTAACCAAGCTGATGCAGGTAGACCATAAGGAGAGCTCAATGTGCCTAATACCAGTGAGTAACAGGACAGAGCAAGAAATTTAGTAAATGAAGAAAAACTCTAAACTTGCTTCATTACAATAATTTATTTCAACCGTATTAATACGGCATCTTCAGGTAATCACAAGAACATGTTCTTGTGATTACCTGAAGATGCCGTATTAATACGGTTGAAATAAATTATTGTAATGAAGCAAGTTTAGAGTTTTTCTTCATTTACTATATATATATATATATATATATATATATATATATATATATATATTATGAATATGGAAAAAAATGTTGTTCGTTTTTGTTTTTTTGTTTTTTTTTAAGGTTAACTTTTGCAACTGAGTAGTCAAGAGATAAAAAAAACAGTAACGGAACGAACACAATTTTATGTGTTATTATTTGTATGTGCAAGAACAAATTGTAATTATTTACTCACGTTTTTTTTTTTTTTTTTTTTACTTTCCTTTGTTATTTTTTATTTTTTTTTTTATCAGCCACCTTTTCTTTTTGTTTTTTCTTTTTGTTTTTGTCGGTAAATTATATTTTCTCTCGTTTCCTCTTTCTTTCTTTTCTTCTTCTTTATGTACATTTCATCGGTGTCAATTTTTTTGTTGCTGTTTGTAGCGGGAGGCATTCTCTTCGATGTGATGCGGCTTCCATTATGTGTTATTTTGATAATAAAATCTGCGGTGAACTTTTAAGTTTTTTTTTTTTTTTTTTTAAATTAGATCGGTTTGTTAAATTACATCGGTTTATGGTGGTGTTGTTCGAATCACGTCGGTAGTTCACGAATTCATAGGGAGATGAAGAGAAATGACAAGACACCACTGTTTTGAAGTATAGATCAAGACTTTATTCATCTGACCGTTAAGTCTGAACGCTAGCGTCCTGACGCTCAGAACTTTTTATTTATTTTAAATCCCCACACTCCTCAGTCTTATAAGTCCTTCGTCAATGATTGCAAATGGATGTCTCTCAGTATCAGTTATTAAGTAGTCAACTAGCCACGCATTCGGGCTGTTGATTGGCTTAACCACATGACCTCGCTTAGTCTATAAATTTAAGTGGTGTATTGTAGCACACCTTATATACCGAAACATTCCAGCAAGGACTTGTCTCGCGTGTAGGTCCATGATTTAAGTGAGGTGTTGCCAAGATTGCAAAAAAGAATACATATTGATTTCCTTGGCTGCAGACAAAAATGACTTGCCTCCCGTGAAACCGGAGTTGATAAAAAAGAGATTCCCGAAATGATACTAGTCCATTTATATGATTGATAGCTCATCCTGCTTGGTCTGACCAACCAATCAGAAACGAGTCACGGCAATATAAACGCAGTGTCGCCTGAGTCAGGAATTGCAGTCTGACTTCAAATCAAAACGGTGATAGCGACAAGTGGAAAGTGTTTAAATAATATCCAGGAAAAACTTTGTTGCCCCAGAAAACAATATCAATTATATATTTTTGTCATAGAATTTTGATTTAACAAATGAAATCATCAAAAAAATGAATCTTACATGTACTTAAGAGGTAGGTTTAGCTCAGTCAGTTGAGCATTCGCTTAGCCATCATAGGGTTCTGGGTTCTATATCGGTTCCCGCCAATTCAGCGCAATAAGGGGACAACCGATGTAATGTGATCGGTGTGGTAAAGCAGCTTCTTGGAGCTGTCGGTAGGTAGGGCACTCCACCTAAGCAAAACAATTTACATGGTCTAGTGTTAGCAAAAAGGGGATAGCCTCCTTCACTGTTCGATTGATACCGATAATAGAACACTCCGCATAATTCAATATTCACTATATGTATTTGAATATCAAAAGTAACTCTCCCACTTAAGAATATTCATAAAAAACATGAATCAATGGTTTGTTGGTTGGTTGGTTGGTTTTGAGTCATGTCAACCCTTGTTGGGTTATTTTATGCCAAAGGCGTTCGTTTTAGTCATTCTTTTTGGGTATCAAATATGTTCAAAACTCACTTTCTAAACGTATTTTTAAACTCACTTTTTATCCATTTAGCCCAAGTATGAAACCCTGACAGGTACTACCACTCCATTTCAGAGTGGACCTGGAAGTAATGGCAATGAAGGGGTACTCGACACTCCCAATATCTCCAGAATTGGAACCTCACCACTAGATATATTTTAGCGTTATAGCCAGGACAGTATGACCCTCAGCGACCGCCTAGCATATAGGCTAAAGAGGGTTGGTGGTTTGTTATAAGAGTCGGGACAATCATAGTTGCTAGGACTTGACGTGACTAGCCGATTGATCGGAGAGGGCCTCTCCAGGTGACCATCTAGCACAGGCCAGGACCAAAGTGGAGTATTCTATGTCATTGACTGCTCAGCCACTAGCATTCTGTCCTTAAGTATAACGGGTCGCCACCCAATGCAACAGGTGGCGCCATTGAGGAGGATTTTACGTCTTTTCAGATGGGGCAATCGTTGTATTCTACAGCCCCAGCCGACAGGATTGATGAATCAAAGGATGTAAATCATCGGACAGTGGATACAATATACAGAGTGTGGAGGCACATGGTGTAATGGTTAGAGTCGTAGGAATGGATTCGTCGACCCAAGTACACAATCTGGACGTGGCTGTTTGCATTTCACATAGCGCTAATATATTTGAGAAAGGTATGAATCCGACTGATCTCCCTCCAGCTATGGGTAAATAGTAGGGGAAACTGGACTCTTAAGCCTTGATATGGCAACCAGTCTAGGAGAAGGAAAAACTCTGAATTCAAATCTGTTAAACTCCGCTTAAGAAATGTATCTTGTGTCACATACTTCTCGCGCAGAGGGGTTGATATATATATATATATATATATATATATATATATATATATATGTTACAATGGTATACACAGGAATAACCTACTCGAGTTTCACCATCAGGATCTTCAGGGTTAAATCCACTAAATTAATCAAGATATTGATTAATTGCAGTCAACTGATAATCATAAAATACACGCATACAGTTGACTGCAATTAATCAATATCTTGATTAATTCAGTGAATTTAACCCTGAAGATCCTTATATAAAATCATATATATATATATATATATATATATATATATATATATATATGGTGATAAAATGTCAAAAACAATGAATATCCCAAATTAGAACTGTCTTCTGTAAATTGTAAAAATGAACTGTGAAGTTTTTATTTCACAGACAATTTAATTTAGTCATAACACATTAGTTTTCACTCGAAAAGATTCAAACGATAATAAACTTTCTATTTCTATAAGGGGTGAGTCCCTGTGACGGAATAGCTAACGTGCTGTACTACGACATCCTAGTAAGCGAGTTCGAACTCCAGTCCTGCTATAACATTCAGTTTCTTACTATTACTACTCAATAGCGTGTTCGCATCCTGCTCGTGTGGCGTGCTTAGTAAATATATATTGTTACTCTCTAAAAAATATATATACAGTGTCCCCCTAAAAATTGACATCATTTCACGGGCCAATAATTTAGGCAATTCTTTTTATTAAGTATTATTAATTTATTAATTATTTATTATTAAATATATTTTGGACAAAACCGACTTTAACATATACCATTTATTAAATAAATCAGTAAATAATAAACATTTCTGAATGGACAACCAACAAAAGGGTTGTAAAAAGGTGTTTTTTCTTTTGATTTTTTTTTTTTTTTACATTTTTATGCATAGAATAAATCCCAGAGTTTTATGTAATTTTTTTTTTATTACGCTTTTGGATCACCATACTTTAGAAAACATGTTGGTTGAAAAATAGCGATGTGTCCGCCTTTTATTTAACAAATCAGTAAATAATAAACATTTATGACTACACAACCAACAGAAGGGATGTACAAAGTTTTTCTTTTTCATTGTTTGTCTACGAAAATGTTTATTACCGAACTTTTTTTCTAAAGTATGATAATCTCAAAGCGAAATAATACTTAACTAGCAAAACCTGTGGATATACCACAGTATGAATCACCTTTTAAAAACTATGAAACCATTTTGCATCTTTCTTTAAAACAATGTAGATTATTATCTCCCTGGGGATCTGTGATTGCAATTAAGAGAAGAGTGTTTGGAGAGAACAGACGCTAGATGAATGTCTGTTCTTCAAGGCATTGTTACTTGGGTGTAAAATAAAATTTGATCTCAGAAAAAACAAGAACGTCTTGTGTTTGTTATTAAAATCTATGAACGGCACAAGACAAGATATTCTCAAGAGAATACCTAATTGTTCCAGTATACCATTCAGTCCAACAACAGCTCCAACAACGGATACAACAGAGTCCAACTCCGATCCAGCCAAGAAAATAGTTGAACATTAAGAAAATAAATATAGAATTATTAGTATTTCAAGAAACACCTCTCTATGCGAGCGGGCTATACAACATCACGTTTTAGAAATTTATGGTTAGAGAAAATCCAATTGGACTTATGGCGTAGTGAATATAGGCGTTGATTTAAGACAGTTCTAAGTAACAGTTATCACTAGACTGCAGGTTCAATCCTGGTCAAGAGCGATAGTAACATAGAATAATAATTAACACAGCTTAACACTTGTACCCAGTCATGGTTAGCGGAATGAGAACAGTATACCCCCGTGAATGGAATAAAGGGTTGTGTTTAGAGTTCTGTGAAGACCCCCGATTACGACAAGAAGGTTCCCGAGCTCGAAGATAAGGTTCCAGAGTTCGAGATGGTTCATGAGCCCAACAAGAAATACCTGAAGAAAGTCGGAGGTCACATCGACCGAAGCGTTGTGTATATGACAATAAAGATGAAGACAATAGGCCGAATAGTCCAAATAATGCAAATTATCAACCCTCATCTCAAAATTCTGAGAAATAGTGTAGATAATAATAAAGATGAGGACAATAGTCTGAATAATACAAATAATACAAATCATCAACCCTCATCTAAAAAATTCTGAGAAATAGTGTAGATAATAATAAAGATGAGGACAATAGTCCGAATAATACAAATAATACAAATTATCAACCCCCATCTAAAAAATTCAGAGAAATAGTGTAGATAACAATAAAGATGGGGACAATAGTCTGAATAATACAAATAATACAAATTATCAAGCCTCATCTCAAAAATTTAGAAAATCATGTTTCTTGAAAATTATGGTAAGTGGGAAGCAACAATGGTGGAACATTTTGTGTCAGAGTCACCTTTTAAAAACTACGAAACCTTTTTTGCATTTCTCTTGAAAACAATTTGGATTATAATCTCCTTGGGGATCTGAGATTGTAATTCAGAGAAGAATTGCCAAGATTATGAATATCAATCATTGCAACACAATCTTTGAATTGATATTGTTTTTCAGTAATACCATCTTCGATATGGCTTTAATTTCCTCTGAGAATAAAACTTGGGAAATGTATGCTAAAGAATTATCCAAATATAGTCCCACACTGACCTATCTGAAATCAAGGAAATCAACTATAAAATAAGGTTCAACGTAAAATCTCTGTCACAGCGTCGTCGTTTCTCTTTCTCAATAATTTGGCTTAAAATCAGATTAAATTAATTGATAAAAGAACACACATCGATTATGTTATTGACTATGTTATCAACAGAATTACGTCAATATTTTTTTCCTTGTTAAAGAGAAAACTATTTCTGGCTGAAGTGAAAAAAAATAATACAAGGGAAAAGTTCACTTATGATACTATCAGTTCTTTTGTCCGTTTGTGCAGATATTTATTGGAGATCTGTGGTGTAATTATAGAGACACACTAAATCATACAACTGAGAACAAATTAGTTTTATTAGATACGAATACGTGAAACCATATAATTTTGTGCAAATAATTTGTATTAGATTGGAATACGTGAAACCATATAACTATGTACAAATTATTTGTATTAAATTGGAATATTTAAACCATACAATTCTGGGCAAATTATTTGTATTCGCTAGGAATACTTGAAATCATACAACTCTGTACAAATTATTTGTATTAGATTGGAATATTTAAACCATACAACTGAGTGCAAATAATTTGTATTCGATAAGAATACTTGAAATCATACAACTCTGTACAAATTATTTGTATTAGATTGGAATATTTAAACCATACAACTGAGTGCAAATAATTTGTATTCGATAAGAATACTTGAAATCATACAACTATGTGCAAATTATTTGTATTAGATTGGAATATTTAAACCATACAACTGAGTGCAAATTATTTGTATTCGCTAGGAATACTTGAAATCATACAACTATGTGCAAATTATTTGTATTAGATTGGAATATTTAAACCATACAACTGAGTGCAAATAATTTGTATTCGCTAGGAATACTTGAAATCATACAACTATGTGCAAATTATTTGTATTAGATTGGAATATTTAAACAACTGTGTGCAAATAATTTGTATTCGATAAGAATACTTGAAATCATACAACTATGTGCAAATTATTTGTATTAGATTGGAATATTTAAACCATACAACTGTGGGCAAATAATTTGTATTCGCTAGGAATACTTGAAATCATACAACTATCAGCAAATTATTTGTATTATATACATTAAATTTATGGTTTTAGGAAGGGTATTAACCCAAATTAAACTCAAAGTGCCTTTGTCACAATTTGAACACGTTTCGCCGAGATCATTCTTCACGTCGTTAATCCATAAACATATTTGGAGAATCGGGTGGTTTAGAAGATGGATTAAACAAAATGTCGAAATTAGAAGGATATAGCGATGAAAACGTCAAGGATTCACTTAGATGCATAAATAAGAGATATAGATAGATGGATATGAATAGATAGATAGGATAGAGAGAGAGAGAGAGAGAGAGAGAGAGAGAGAGAGAGAGAGAGAGAGTGAGTGATAGATCGATTGATTGGTTAATCTTAACGGTATGTCAATTCGTCTAGCGTTATTTATGCCCTGAGGTTAGCGAATCACGTTAATAGTACATGAATACCTATATTTTTTGTTTCTTTAGGTTTTTTTCTTGCACATATTTATGTGATAATCCCGTATTTCTATCTAACAGAACTATTTGACCCATAGATTGGATCCTAATAAGAAAGACCATTTCGGATCAGATTGGACCAGGAAGGAATGACAATGAAGGGCTACTCCACACTCCCTCAGAGCTCTAGAACTGGTGTCCCTCATCAGATGCATTATAGTGTCATACCCATCACACCCGTTATGGGGTGATCTTAACCCTCTGCAGGGGACACAGTCAGTATATTTGAAAGGGTGTGGATTACATTGAAATACTTTATGGGGCCGGGATAGCTCAGTCGGTAGAGCGTTCGGCTAGAAACCACATGGTTTCTAGTTCGATTCCGGTCCTCACCAACTCAGTGTATGAGTAGCACCGGATCTTTTTTAAAGTAAGGAGCTGATGGTAGGTGTGGCGCTCCACTTCAGAAGCCATAAAACTATCTCCTTGGTCTAGCGCTATTGAAAAGGGGATAGACTCCGTCGCTGATTGGCTGATACCGACTTTAGGCCGTCCCGACGACTTTACGACGACTTATATTCCTATGTACAGAAAATTCTGAAGAAACAACTACACAAAAACTCGACATTTAAACGTACAATAAACGCGATTCCCTAAGATAGACATAAAATAACCCTTGATAGGTTGACATGCCGTTAAAATCAACCAATCAATCGATCTAAAATAATTCCTGTCGCAACATTCATCCCGTCAGTTACTGGAACATCATGGTTTTAGTTATTTACTAAGCTCAGCCTAGATATGGCACAAGGCCAGAAGTATGGGGCGCCCAATGAGAATCGAACTCACTAACAATAGTCTGTGAATCTAGCTTGCTCACCATTACACAACGTGAAGTGCCGCCGCACATCATGGTTATATTTATTTACTAAGCTTAGCTTAGATGTGGAACAAGGCCAGGGGTATGGGGCGCCCAGTGTGAATCAAACTCACGAACAAAGGTCTGCGAATCTAAGTTGCTAACCATTACACCACGTGAGGTGCCCCCCCCCCACATCATGGTTATATATATATATTTGCCAACCCCTCCGCACGAGCAGGATGTGACACAAGGTCAATTTCTTAAGCGGAGTTCAACAGGTTTGAATTCAGGGTTTTCCTTCTCCTAGACTGGTTACCTAACCAAGGTTAAAGAGCCCGATCTGCCCTACTATTTACCCATAGCTGAAGGGAGAGTAGAATTCATACCTTTCCCAACGAAAAGTCAGCACTTATATTTATGGACTTTACCAACAGTAGGCATTGACCAATCAAAAAGTTCGTTGGTAATTTATCTAAAGTCAGTTGCTAACTGGTCTTATTACCAGACGGACTAAGACTGGATTCACTGCAAAACTGTTAAATTATTGTTCTACCTAGGATTTTAAGGAATACAACTTGACATTCTGTTACTGGATTTACCAATAGGAGACCTAAACTGGCGACGAGAATTGTAACAGCCACAATTATCAGTCGATGTATAAAAGAGCAATTCCTACCCTGGACAATTAATCTGTCCGTGGAATAAATGAAGAAATTCTTCAAGAATCGCATTTTTGATGGAGGAAGTGTGCAAGTCTGTTGACACAACAACAGAGCCAAACGAATCTGTGACATAATGAGTTTCTTAACAGCCTGGTGGGTGGGAACCATCTAGAGTGTCCGGGGGGTGAGGCTATCTAGCTTGCCTGGAGGTGGGGGCCATCTTGTGTGCGTGGGGAGTGGGGTTATCTTGTGCGTCACATTACAAGCACATTCTAAAGAAAAGAACAGATATCAGTTGTCTCAGAGTGACTACTTTTCAAACAAGCTGATGTAATATATAATTAAAGCGACAACAACGGCCGTGTTGGGGGAGATATGATTATTTGAAGAATTCTAATTATTAATAAAAGATTCCGACTTGCTTTTAAACAATTACAGTTTCAAATTAGAATAGGTTTTGTTTTCCATCATCAACATCAGGGAAAAGCCAATTACAGTTTGTATCACTGTCACCTTCACGTTGTATAGCCTTTTCAGTCCTCCGGCAAAGTCGAAGTATTTGTTTATCTTTTCGCTTTCTTTCATTCTCACTAGATGACAAATTATTTGTCTAGAATTTTATGTTTTAACGCTGATAATTCTTTCAAAAAGTTGTTGTTTCAAATCTGTTCGTGTTTCTTAATTTTACATAAATTAATTTCAACTTTAAATTACAAAAAAATAAAAAATAATTGACAATCAAAATTAATCGGGCTTAAAGCAGACCATGGGAAATGCAAAAATATTTTTTGTGTTTCCCAAGGTCTGCTTTCAGTTTGATAAATTGGATTGTCAGTTATTTTCTACATGTTTGTTTGCTGGTTTTATTTTATGGTATATCAGTGGGCTTAAATGACCTGACTAAGTTTTGGATTCGTAGCAATAGTTTGGTAGAAAACAAATGTATTATATATTTATATATATATATATATATATATATATATATATATATATAAACTATTGTTCAATTCCTTATATTTTTAGTACAATCCCATTTCTTTTAGGAAATATAAAATCCTGGATGGTCTTATTTTCGTAAAAGACTTTTTTGTGAAAAGTTTTTTTTTTTAATTATTTGCTTGGTAGTATTTTGTTCGCACTAGACCAAAGTCTACACACTCTAGCAGTATGTGTTTCACTGTAAATCTCTCTTGGCGTGTAGTGCATATTTCTACATGTATGTCCCCCATAGAAAAATAAGGAACATTTCTATGAAGTTGTTCTAATTAACTACTTGATTTTATGGCACGTCAAATCTGGTTGGGTTATTTAATGCCAGTCTTTGTTATGCGAGCAATTATATACAGGTTTACCCATCGCACTCTGTATATGATTTATTGCAAAATAAAGGTTGAAACCCAGTTCTCCCTTAGCTCTCTTAAATATTTAGAAAACCTGCCGAAATATCTGATTGCTTTCATTCCCCTGACAGAAAAAAATGAATTTACGAGAGTATATTTACCCAACCGTATGATGTGAAATAAGGTCGACTTCTGAATTAAAATTTAACAGGTTTAAATTCAGAGCTTTTTTTCTCCGAGACAGGTTGCCATACTAAAGTTAAAGAGCCCAGACTGCCCTACTATTTACCTATCTATGGATAGAGAATAGTGGCATGCATACCTTCCTCAAGGGTTACAATGATAGTTTAAATCTAAATATGTTGTAACACCTTTAGGACAAACTGTTTTCATACCTTTATCTACAAGTAGAAAATGACACATCTGTTTGTAGTTACACCTGGAAAAGAAAAAATATTAGTTTTTATTTGTTTTTTTAGTATAAATGAATAAATATATGATTTTTATTGGAAAAAAATAGGAGGAGTAGAGGGTAAAGAAGGAGCTCTCAAAGTAGTTTTGACTAATGAGAAGAAAGCCCCGGTTATTTCTGACATGATCAAAGGGGAACCACTCTTGGCGGATAAATTATTTATTTATTTATTTATTGATCTACTGGGAAAAAGAAAACGCGGTTAGGGTTGAGGGTTAGGATTTAGGATTAGGGTTAGGGTTAAGGGTTAGTTTAATGGGAAAATAAATAAATGATTTATCAGTGAAGAGTGGTTCCCCTTTGATCATGTTAGACTTATAGGAAATAACCAAAGCCCCTTTGGTTTGAATTCAGTTTTCCTTCTCCTAGACTGGTTGCCTAATAAAGGTTGAAAAGTCTAGTCTGCCTTTTTATTTACCCATCGCTGGATAGAGAATAGTTGCATGCATACCCTATTCAAGGGTATTAATACTATGTGAAATGCAATCAGCCTCTTCCAGAATTTGAACTCGGGTCGTCGAGTCAATTTCCCGCAAAGATAACCATTACACCACGTGCCTCCATAAAAGAAATGAAAAGTGAATACTTAGCCAAAAACCACACACCCATAAATGTCTTATTTTCGCCGGGTAGAAGAAATAAATAAATAATCCAATCGATGAGGAATTCTACTTTCTGTAAATAAAGAATTTATATTCTTTTTGTGAATTAGAGTTGAACGAAAGTTATGTAAAATTAAGAAACTCCAAAAAAGTTCAAACAAAAAATTGTTTTTCTTTTTTAAGAATTATGCGCGTTGAAACATAAAATTCTACTCGAATCCAAAGAATTTTCGGGTTGTAATGTTCAGAAAAGAAACACATTTTGACATTTTGACATGTAATTCGTGAATTTAATTTGAATTTACAAGTTTTGGTGAATATTATTATTCTGTCGTGTTATATTTTTCTACAGAAATATTTCGAAACAAAAAAAACAAACATCGGTATCAGCCAAACAGCAAGGGAACCTTTTCCCTCTTCACTAGCCCTAGACCAAGGAGATTGTATTGATGTATGTGGCGGAGCGCCACACCTACCATCAGCTCCTTATTTTACCACGCAGGTCTCGGTGCTACTCATACACGAAGGCCGGTATCGAACCAGGACCCTTGTGGTTCCTAGTCGGATGCTCTACGGCAGTGGTTCTCAAACTTTATACAGTCTGGGCGCACTTACAGTACTACAGATACTTGATAGCGCACTGTATAAAAAATAGGACTAATATGTTATTAAATTAACTGTTAAATATATATAAAAAATGACACATTTAACAAAAGCAAACATGACATACCTCTATGAAGTTTATTCATTCCTGTGTTAATGAAAAACATGAGCTTGATGAGACCAGTGATCTCTCATATAAAAAAAAGCCTTTAAATAGTTAACCAAACGCTATTCGAGCGTGTTGATTGGCGGCCACGAAGGGTCTATAAATTTAAGTTGTGACCTCCATCACACCTTATATTACAGAATGTGGGATGGCAACCGTTCTAGGAGACGGAAAACTCTGAATTCAAACCTGTTAAACTCCGCTTAAGAAATTGACCTGGTGTCGCATCCTGCCCGTGCGGGGGATTTGGTAAATATATATATATATATATACCAAAAGAATTCAGCAACGGAGACTTGTTGTCACTTAGACTCCAAGGAAAGATTGTAATGTTTAAAAAAACGCATTTGGACAAGTGATTTGAGAATTTAATTTGAATTTATAAGTTTTGGCGAATATTACTATCCTACCATGTTTTTATATTTCTACCGAGATATTTTGGCAGTCCAAGATATTGCCAAGAAAAGCTAATATTTTATGAAAGGAACATTCTAAAAAATACTTTTATAAAACTGAAACAAGACTCAACCAAATTGAATCAACTGGTCGTTTGTTGTTTAAAATGTTATGGCGTCGATTCTCAAAGCTAAAAAGCGAGAAAGATGGGAATAATATTTTCTATCCAAATAATCGTTCATGCTTGTTTAAATTTTGAACAAGCCCAGATGAAAAAGATCTCGTAAAAATTTGTTAAACAAATTTCTTTTTGTTTTGTTTAGGAAAAAATACAGAAAGGTGAGTATTATGAAAAATTCAGATGAAAGCGAAGAATAATTATAAGAATTCTAAAAGATATTAGTCGTACTAGCTACAGTATGCGCCCTCAGCCGGGCGTAAGTATTTAAGTTTTCATATAATTAAATATCATATTCAATTGGAATGACTAATGAAATTAAAATGAACTTTATTTTAATTGATTTCAAGATAGAATTATACATAGACTTCCAGAAGATTCTGAACTTGTCTGGAGGCCGGGATTGAACATAATGGCGATTTCCTTGAATAAATTTAGTTTATAGTATTTCAAGATATTTCATGTAATTTCGGTAAATATATTTCATAAAGTGAGATGTCAGAGTTATTTTCCTTTTTGTGTCATTTAGATGACAACTTAACCATCGCACCCTGTATATAATTGCTTGTATAACGAAGACTGACTTCGGCATTGAATAACCCAATTCGATTTGATATGCCATAAAATCAACCAACAAATCAATCAGAACTTTTTGATAGAAATGTTCATTGTGTTTCCATGGAGAACATATATTCCAATATTGACGATCCAATTTGTCAGACAGAAAGCAAAAACGCAAAAAGGGAAACGCAAAAAGATCTTTGATACGAACCCACTGGAAATGATTATTACTATAAAAATGCATTGGAAATGAATTTTACTATAAAAATGCATTGGACAATGATTTTTACTATAAAAATGCATTGGAAATGATTTTTACTATAAAAATGTATTGGAAATGATTTTTGCTTTAAAAATGCTTTGGACAAAGATAGAAATGTGAAAATAAAATTATAAAAAGTTTATTTGTGTTTTTTTTTTATGCTAATTTGTTTGGACCATGATGAGACTAGTTTTTGTAATAAAAGTTCTGTTGCCCTAAGTCTTATTAGTCAGATTCTTCTCTGATGAGCTACTAAGCAAAACTATTAGTAGGTATATCTATCTCATTAGGATTAACATTACTATTTGCTCTACTTAGGTATTCTTTTTTTTCTTGTTGCTGGACATAGAAAGCAAAAACATATTTTAATTTGAAACAGTAAATCATTAAAAGTAAATCGGAATCCTTTATTAATAATCAGAATTCTTTGAAATAACCATTTCACCACCACCCCCAATACCACCGTCTGTTTTGTTGTCACTTTAATTATACTAGCAAAAATATGCACCTTCCAGATGCAAGTATTTAAGTTTTAATATAATGAAATATATTAAATTAGAAAGACTTATGAAACTAAATAAGAATGCAGATAAAATGATTTAAAACAGGTTGTAGAATCGAAAAATAAAACAACTTTGAAACTAAATCTTCCATCATTTTCCATCACTCCTGTCTTTCATTGCTAAATTTTCCTAATTTAACTATTTAGTTAAATTAGGAAGTAAAGAATAGAATTAGAGTTATTTCTTCTTGTTAATGGATTTCACTTAAGATTTATCTCCAATAGTTTTGCTCATATTCATTAATATAAAACCAAACAATTAGAAATCAATAATATTAAGCACATATTTATTAGAATTTTTTTAAATATCAATATGCAAATTAACCTTCCCGTTCACACTGTAAACCGCTATTTTGTTTTATATATAAATACAATTGCATGTTATTGGTAAGTAGATAAGGCCAACAGTATTACAAAAATAAAACAATTTTATTAATAATTGAGGTTTAAATGAAAATAAATTCATGGGAAATGTGACGTAAATAACAAAGGGAATTATGTCATGAGTAGAAATATAGTTTCGGTTACAGACAAAAAACACACAATCTCCATTATAATAAGAAGATATTGGATCAGCTTGTTTGAAAAGCAGTCACTCTAAGACAACTGATATCTGTTCTTTTCTTTAGAATGTGATTGTAATGTGACGCACAAGATGGCCCCACCCCCCACGCACACAAGATGGCCCCCACCTCCAGGCACGCTAGATAGCCTCATCCCCTGGACACACTAGATGGTTCCCACCCACCAGGCTGTTAAGAAACTCATTATGTCACAGATTCGTTTGGCTCTGTTGTTGTGTCAACAGACTTGCACACTTACTCCATCAAAAATGCGATTCTTGAAGAATTTCTTCATTTATTCCAAGAACAGATTATTTCTTCAGATCAAGAATTGAACCTGGGCGATGGGGGATTTTACCAAAATCTCTACATTGAGCTCATATTGTTACATAATCTATGCGATTGCATAAGATTATTGTCAACCCCCTGTATTTCTGAAGGGATGGCCCCTTTTCATATCACGGGCGGGACTCTCCATGGAATATTACAGAAAGTCCGTGAAGTACGTGAAGTCACGTGGGACCAAGTTAACCCGTTAGTTTCAGCTTGGACGTCAGGTAGATAAAGCCTATCTGCCTTAGCCGAAGCTCACTTGCACACGCGTGCTTTGTTTAGTTAGAGGAAGGTGTTTAGTTAAGTAAATAAAAGTTTAAATAAATAATATGGTTTTGTGGTTGATGAATGTCTTGGCAACAATACTGACATAGAAGAAGAATTGAATCAAGGACGACCAACCAGCAAGAACAGAGAAATAGAAGTCATAGAGAAAGAATAGAAACGACTAGATATCACGAATGGCCAAGGAAGTAAGTTATAAATCTCTATATCTACCAGTGTCTATCTCTCCCCATCTCTCCAGTAAAAGAACACTTGTGTATGTACCCAACATGAGTATATGTGTATGAGTATGTAACCCGGTCACACAGTATGCAAGCTCTCTCAACAACATTTCAACTACACGTAAAATGTAAAAAATTGAAGTCTATAAATATACCCATGGATTTTATTCAACGAACTTTAATCTATTGAATTTTGCCCAAAGAATCAATAACATAATAATATAATATTTTATTACATTAAAACTTAAATACTTGCACCCGGGGGTTGCATATATTTGCTAGTAATAATAATATCTTTTTCAACTAGTATATTAAGTCTGAGACTTGTCAGCTGTTCCTTATATTCCAAATATTAATCTTATTTCAACAGAATATTCATATTCTTTCCACATTCTTAAAGGAGTTTAGAGATGAGGCATTCACTACTGATGGGGGTCGTTCATTCCATGTATTCACCACTCTGTTACTAAAAATATTTTTTTTCCTTACATTCGTTTTGTAAAAATATTTTTTGAGAGTTTTAATTTATGATAATAAATTAAAAAACTCTCAAAAAATATTTTTACAAAACGAATGTAAGGAAAAAATATTTTAGTAACAGAGTGGTGAATACATGGAATGAACGACCCCCATCAGTAGTGAATGCCTCATCTCTAAACTCCTTTAAGAATGTGGAAAGAATATGAATATTCTGTTGAAATAAGATTAATATTTGGAATATAAGGAACAGCTGACAAGTCTCAGACTTAATATACTAGTTGAAAAAGATATTATTATTACTAGCAAATATATGCAACCCCCGGGTGCAAGTATTTAAGTTTTAATGTAATAAAATATTATATTAAATTAGAAAGCCCTTGAAACTAAATAAGAATGCAGATAAAAAGATTTAATACAGAGGGGGGTGTAATCAAAATATAGAACAACTGAAACTTACTCTTCCATCACTCCCGACTTTCATTGTCAGATTTTCCTAATTTATTTTGTTAAATTGGGAAGTAAAGAATAAAATCGCAATTATTTCTTCTTGTTAATGGACTTCTTTTAAGATTTATCTCCAGGATTTCTGCTCATATTCATTAAGATGAAACCAAACAATTAGAAATCAATAAAATCAAGCCCATATTTATTAAAATCAAATTTTTAATATCAATATGCAAATTAGACTTCACACTTCACACTGTTAACAGCTATTTTGTTGTATATATAAATACAATTGCATGCTATTAGAATATAGATATGGTCTATAGTATTAATAATGAAAGTTAATTTTATTAATAATTTAGGTTTAGATAAAAATCAAATCATGGAGATTGTAACATAAATAACAAAGGGAAATGTGACTTGAGTAGTGACATAATTTCGGTTACAGACAAACACACAATCGCCATTTTAATAAAATTATAACAATTACGTAATACATGCATAACTACGTAGTATAACTACATGAACTCCTGCAGTTAGCTGTAATTAATCAATAGCTTGAATAATTCAGTGGATTTAACCTTGAAGTACCTTATGGTGAAACTCGAGTAGATTATTTCTGTACACACTATATAATACATCCGCTCTACTTACGTATTAAGGACTTTATATTTGTTATAACGCTGATTTATCCAGGTAAAACTTGTACCAACCAAATATTGGGACCAACCCAATATTTTCACCGGTAAGTCATTCCTTCATATATATAAGATTATGATAAATAGATATTTTCTATGTATACGCTTGTTGACTTAAGAAATCATCTGAAGTTAGTTCGACCGCCCGGATGGTCTTCGAATCAAGTCAATTCTGTTATATAACTTTATATAACAGAATTGACTTGATTTAACGGAAAATCTGTTGAAAATACAAGTAATTTTACAAACAACCGGGTTGTAATAATGATTTTTCAAAGCGATGAAAATCGATTTAAATGCAAATGGCAATTTGTTGATTTCAATTCTTCTATTTCAAAGCCAGTTTTTTCAAGAAGAAGGGAGGAAGGGATAACGAAAAATATTGGACGCGGAAAAATATTTTGTCATTTAAAATAATTTGATAAAATAATGCTACGAGGATTAGCCAAAAAGTAATGCCATTTTGTTTAGGACAGGTATAATTTTAAAAAAAAACAGAACATGTATCCAATCAAAATGCAGCTAAGTCCCATCCCCGCTTCTCTCCACAAAATTACCGTTTCTCTCAATAGCAATGTTCACTTTCGAATGAGAGCGTGTATCCCTGATCCGTAAAATTTTGTTGACTGAACTACTTATTCACAACAGATTTCAATTTCTCCTCACTGGAATAATGTTTGCCACTGAAAGCCTTTTGATTGGGGCCGAAGAGAAGCACACATTTTGACTCACCTTCGTATTTTTATTTAGTAATATGCCTGCTTACAAGTGCGTGAGATATCTTAAGTAGAAAGAGTGTCCACAAAATTCATTTCACTGTCTTGGCAGTCAGGCAGTTGGTCCAGTGGCAGGGGAAAGTCAGAGACGACGGGACTGCCGAGCTTCCACAAGGTGTTATCTCAGGTAGTATTTGTTGTATACCCTCTTCATTACTTCTTTACTTCTTACTCTATTCTTCTGGCCGTCTTTGGAATCTTATAACATCTTGTCTTGGTCTGGAATCTTCTAAGGTCTGGACTTTCTTGGGGACTTCGGGTCTGGTCTTCCATTGGGGATTTCTCTTTATCAGAAGCCATGTGTCATTGTTAGTTTTTAGATAATAAACCCAAGACTTCAATTTACTTGATTTTATTTTATTTTTAAATCCCCAGCCAGACAATCTGCGCAGATGAGTCGGAGCGTGTATAACACGACTTACCAGCGTAGTGGTTTCTCGCTGACTGACTAAAATCTATTTCTAATCTAAACCGGAAGAGGGTCTCCTCCACCGATTCTCACGGTATCCACCGGAAGGGTAGGACTGAGGTCAAGCCTTGTCACTCATCCTTCAAGGCCGTGGGCTGTAGCTTATAACGACCATTTTGATTTCTACACTATTGCCATAAATATTAGGTAACTAATAATTATGTAACATATTGAATCACTTCAAGAGAGGCAAGCCTCCCAGAAAGCCCCAGCGCGTGCACCCTAGCGCCAGATTGTATTAGGGATTTATGTGAGTAGTAGGGACCCCAATCCTACTACTATCCGTGTGCATTGGCGTTGGATCCCCTGGAGTTTATCCGCCCTTTTACAGCCCTTTGTGGCAGTTTAGGTCAGGTTAAGACTTGACAGGTTTTCTTACTTATAGAAGTCCGTCACAAACGACAATGACCTTACTCCATGGAGTGAAATTGTGCGTGAGATATTTTAAGTGGAAAGAGGGTGCACAGACCCCAGTCCACTATTTGTCACAGTTGGTCCAGTGTCATGGGAAAGTCCGAGACGACTGGACTGTCCAGCTGCTGCAACGTGCTGTCTCTGATAGTATTGATTCATTTCACAAGAAGCAAGCCTCCCCGGAAGCCCCAGCACTTTCACCCTAGCGCCACATTGTATTGAGGATTTATTAGCTCAGTCAGTAGAGCGTTCGGCTAGAAACCACAAGGTTCCTACTTCGATACCGGTCCTCACCGACTCAGCGTATGAGTAGCACAGGGATCTGTGCGGTAAAGTAAGGAGCTGATGGTAGGTGTGGCGCTACACCTCATACGCTAAGATAATCTCCTTGATCTAGCGCTAGTAAAAAGGGGATAGACTCCCTCGCTGATTGGCTGATACCGACATTAGGCCGCCCCGACGACTTTACTTACGTACTACTATTATCGGATGGGTCCCCTGGAGTTTATCCGCCCTCTGACAGCTCTTGACAGTGTTTAGTGATACTGGGTGTCCACACCACCTCACCAGCCAAGCCGAAGCGTGCCTGAAGGAGGTGCCAGTTTATTCGACGACAATTTGGCCACTAGTTTATATGGTCCTAGTAGCAGGTAAGAAGGAAAGTCATTTGAAACTGAAGACCGCACCTTCCTTCAAATGTATGAGTTTTCGTATAAGGGTGTCGTTCGTGTCTGCTCTGGTGGAATCACAGCCAGATCTCCGACTGCTGAAACAAAATATCAGTTCCGAATCTCACAAATAATAGCAACGTTTAATCCTCAAATGAATCTAGGACGGACTGTATAAAAGGCCTACTATATGTATCTAGTGAATATCTTAAGTAAAATCACGTCTCTGTCAATTATTAAATAAACAGCTTTAAGGATATAATATATAAAGGGCAGCTGTGTGTATATGTAAGTAGGAATGTTACATAATTATTAGATTCTTAATATTTATGTACAGTAGTGTAGAAATCAAAATGACCGTTATAAGTTGCAGCCCACGGCCTTGAAGGATGAGTGACAAGGCTTGACCTCATCCCGATCCTTTCCAGTGGATACCGTGAGAATCGGTGGAGAAGACCCTGTTCCGGTTTAGATTAGAGATAGATTTTAGTCAGTCGGCGAGAAACCACGACGGTGGTGAGTCGTGTTATACACGCTCCGACTTGATCTGCGCAAGTAGTCTGGTGGGGATTTCGAATTAAAATGTGATCTAAGTAAATCGAAGTCTTGTGTTATTATCTAAAAACTACCAATGACACAGGGCTTCTGATAAAGATAAATCCCCAATGAAAGACCAGACACGAAGTCCCCAAGAGAAGTCCAGACGAAGAAGAGATGTTAGAAGAGACTTAGAAGAACTTAACATATCAAATACGTCAGAAGAAGAAGAGAATAGAAGTAAGTAAAGAAAAGGGTATACAACAGGAAACTTATTAAAAAATAAAGTTTAAATGATAACAGCATGGATTTTTTTCATTTGATATTTTAGATAGTAGACATTAAGATTTCTTTTCAGAGTAGCTGGATCAATGTAAGATCTATTTTTTTTACATAGGAATTTAAATGGGACAGCCCACGAGGATTCAACTCACGATACAGTAATAATGGATCTGCGGGACTAAGTTTTAAAAAATTCCTCTCTACCCAGGCGACGCCGGGTAGCCGCTAGTTTGAATATAAATCAAAATTTCTCCCTAATAGATAATACACACACACATATATATATATATATATATGTGTGGTGTGTGTGTGTGTGTGTGTGTGTGTGTGTGCGTGTGTGTGCGTGTAAAACCAGTAATACAAAAGAAGAGTTGCTATTTTGTGTTGCACTTCAATGTGGTCTCCCAAGATTTACAGATGCCGTAATATAATACTTCATACATATATATATATATATATATATATATATATATATATATATATATAATATTATATATATATGTGTGTGTGTGTGTGTGTGTGTGTGTGTGTGAGAGAGAGAGAAGAGAGAGAGAGAGTGAGTGTGTGTGTGTGTGAGGTTGTCAGTGGTCGGATAGAACAGCAAAATCCACATGACAAATAATTATGTGTGTGTGTGTGTGTGTGTATCTGCGCCGCGCGTGTGTGTGTGTGTGTGTCTTTCTGTCTGTCTGTCTGTCTGTCTGTCTGTCTGTGTGCGGCTCAGATAATCTACAAATATTTCTTTGCTAAGGAACAAGTGCTCTTGAAGTTTCAATTTACTTTGGTCTGATTATACATTTGCCTTCAGGGATAACATATCCTTCTTTCAATCTCTTATCTCTATGCAATGTTTAATTTCTACGATTTTTATCCTCCCCAGGCGTCTCGTTAGATTATATAAACACACAGAGTGGTTAGAGACAAGAAAAGAAGGAAAAAGAAACATGACTCTAAATTGATGTTTGTCATAACAGATTATAACATATCACTCAAAGAGTTTAGATATAAAAATAAGTAAATAAAAAGACCTGGAATTAGACATTGAAAGAATGTAGTAACTTGAAACTACCACCATGCCAATAATAGTGAAAGCCCTGGGTATTATCAAGAAAAGAGAGAGATAAACAAATTAGCAAGATACCTAACAGTCAGCCTATATGAAGTACAAAATGTTGCACTTTGCGGAACTGCTTATCGCCTTAGAACCATTACACCACGTGCCTCCACGATCACTAGAGAGTTCAAATCCGTAAATAACAGATGAGCGTATATATATATGATCCTTCTCTGAGCAATAATTTGAGAAGAGATAAAATCAAATTTATTTGTCAAACACATAACTATGAAAAGGAAAAATTCCCAAGAGGAAATTCTCTCTTCTTCTTCTTCTTCTTCTTCTTCTTCTTCTTCTTCTTCTTCTTCTTCTTCTTCTTCTTCTTCTTCTCCTCCTCCTTCTTCTTCTTCTTCTTCTCCTCCTCCTCCTCCTCCTTCTTCTTCTTCTTCCTTGTTAAAAAAAGGCTTTTATTCAGAATGAATTCTGGTAATACTGAATGGCACTGTTCAATGGTTCTATTAATGTTACTGGGAAAAGATCAACCAAAAGAGCTAAAAGAAAAAAATAGACAATGGGAGGCATTCCTTATTTAATCGAATCGTTTACCATGGGTAGGATGTGATAAAAGTACGCAAGTGTAGGGCATCAAGCGCGAATCGAACTGGTTATTCATTAGTAAATGATCTGTGGAACTAGCTTTCTAATCCTTACATCACGATGAGAGGCATTTGATATTTTGAATGTAAAAATACATTTTCTCAAATAAACAATTATTCTAATAAATGAATTCTTAGCGTTGTTTTTTGAACTTGATGAGAATTTGCTAAATTATTTTCCTCTCTTATTCCTCTCTTCCTCTTTTCTCTCTCAATCACTGGTGTTCTTAAAATCATTTTACTCCGGTCATGGCTGAAACACAGACAGACGGACGGACGGACACACACACACACACACACACACACATATATATATATATATATATATATATACATGTGTGTGTGTGTGTGTGTGTGTGCGTGTGTGTGTCCGTCTGTCTGTCGGTCTATCTGTGTTTCAGCCATGACCGGGGTAAAATGATATATATATATATATATATATATGTGTGTGTGTGTGTGTGTGTGTGTGTGTGTGTAAAAATGTAAATTGGAAATGAATCCGACAATATGAGGAAGAATGAATAAAGAAAAGAAAGAATAGAATGGATAATAAAAGATGAATTTAATCAATATCACTTACACATGTGTTTCGGTCAGTTCATCTGTGTGAATATATATATATATATATATATATATATATATATATATATATATATAATAAATAGAAATGCTCAATATTGATGATATAGAATATATATCTAAGTTAAAATAGCGTAAAAAGAGTCGTTGTAGGTTCAATTCCTCAACTATGCAATCATCTCTACCACCGGGTCATCAGCACAACCAACTTTACGGAAGGGAATTTTACTGATATAAGTATATACATACATAAAGCTGCCAAGAGAGCACTATCTGTTTCACGATGAGCCTTGCAATTTTACCGTAATTAGCAGGCACTAGCAAATTTCCCTCCGAAATACCTACGATATCCTAATGGCGGAAACTTTGGGAAAATAACCATTATATATATATATATATATATATATATAATATATATATATATATATATATATATATATATATATATATATATATATATATCATAAAGAATGCTCACTAGTTACGAAGAACTATTTATGAAAATTGGCAAGAAATATCCGCCTTCCAAGCGTAAGTAGTTAACGGGTAATTTAATCAAATATATTAAATTAGAAAGACTAACTAATTTAATCAAATATATTAAATTAGAAAGACTAACGAAATATGAACGCATATAAAAGGTTTACACTTATTTTAATCATATTTTAATTGGTTTCTATTAAAATCATTTATAAGATTCTAAAATAAAACAATAATATCAGAGATCAATAACACCCAGTTATTATTCATTAAACCCGGTTTTGTTGAAACCAGTATGCAAATTTACCACACAATATATCATGTAAGTCTTTATTTCTTAGTGATATATAAGATTGATTGCAGGATTTCAAACGCACTAATAACATGATCTGTTTTGATTTTCATAAAGACAACGTTAATAAATAAAATTCATTCTATGTATTAATAATTTTGACTAATATAAACTAAATACTCATTGATAAACTTACGCATTTTCGGAGGGTGTTGTGACATAAGCAGTGACGTTGTTCTGGTTTCTGGACTGGTCACCTATCCAGAGTTAAAGAGACCAGTTTGCCCTACTATTTACGCATAGCTAGAGAGAGTGTAGTTGGATGCACACATTTCCCAAGGGTATTTAGTCTATGTGAAACCTAAACAGCATCGTCCAGGATTTGAAGTCGGGTCGACGAGTCCATTATACCACGCGCCCCCTGAAAGTGAATATATATATATTTACCAACCCCTCCGCACGAACAGGATGCGACACAAGGTCAAATTCTGACGCGGAGTTTAACAGGTTTTAATTTAGAGATTTCTTTCTCCTAGAATGGTTACCTAGTAAATGATAAGAGCTTAGCCTGTCCAGCTATTTACCCATGGCTGGAGGGAGAGTAGTTGAAAGGGAATATAAGAGCGTGACTGGTATTTGAACTCGCTTATTACGCACTCCAACACCTTATCCACTACGCCTCGTGGACTGGCTAATAGGGTAGCTTGATTTTTTTTTAGATATCAAATTCTCTCAAACAACGAAAGTTGTGTATTAGTGTAACAAATACTCACACCAAAAACTAGACCTCTTACTTGAACCATTGTTTGAGGAAATGCTATCATAGATAATCTGCTAAGATGCACCAAAAATCCTCGTTTTCGCAACATTTAGCTACAAAATAATTGTACAAAAAGTGAATAAATTTCACTATTTAATACAGAAAAAATCATTTCAAACGAAACAAAAATTATACAATTAGGTTGACTCAAAATATTGCTTTCTTTCTTGTAAGTAGGCGTAAAAAAACAAAAAACAAAAAACAAAATGGTTGATTAATATAATCATTCCTAAATACGATGCTTGACCTTATCACATTGTAACTTATTCTAACATCTAAGCAAATAAAAGATAAGGTTGATAATTATTATTATTATTATTATTATTATTATATTATCATTATTATTATACACACACACACACACACACACACACACCACACATATATATATATATATATATATATATATATATATATATATATATATATATATTATAGGAAGAAAAAGTAAAATTGTAAATGTTGTTAAATTTCTTACATTTAATAACATGTTTTTAGTTTAATATTTTATACAAAACAAAAGAATTCAAATAAAATAAATATGCACCTATCACCACCGACACCTCTGTTCTGCTGCTTTTTACCTAATAAGTAATCTGAGACAATGATAATACTTTAAAAGATTGAAATCTATTTCCCCAAACAAAGGCAAAGTTCTGAAAAAAATATTTTGTGTGGTAATTTTATATGTTAATTTCCAACTTTTACCATATGGAAGAATTTACAGTTCCAAAATCGACCTACCCAACTGCCCAACCTGACAAATGGAACACCTACCCCTTCAACAGAGACGTGGAATTATTTTGAATCCCATTCTATAGAAACCCGCAGCAAATATTAATAATTTCTAATAAAAAAATAAAACCGAAATAATGAAACAATTATTTTTTTTAACAGACGCTCTGCAAATTGGACTGGTTCCAAAATAATCGGAATTCTTCAAATTATAGAGAATGTTTAGCCAGTGTCAGCATCCTGAGTCAGTGTCAAAGAATGATTTATTTCTAGAAAACACAATTCAAGATGCCGCTGTGTAAATACTGTAGAATTCCAGAAGAAAAAAAATAAGACTCAAAATTTAGAAAAGAATTCATAAAAAAACAGGCTGTGATTAATCGTAGACAGACCTTAGTAAATCACAGGTTGTAGATTTAACGTGTCAGAATTGAACATTAAAATTAGAACAAGAATGAATGTGGCTAAAATGGTAGTTTTTTGTTTGTTTTTTTTTGTTTTTGTTTTTTTTTGGGGGGGGGGAAATAAATAAGCAAATAAATATCATTTCTCTGAATTTTTTAGATGAGGCTTGATAATTAGTATTATTTGGATTATCCGGACTATTGTCCTCATCTTAAACAGATAACAATAAAGATGAGGACACTAGTCCGCATAGTCCAATTAATACTAAATAAATATCACTCAACAACTTTTGATTGTCGGGTTAGTTTGTTGTTAGTAAGTTAGGTGGATTTTACGGCATGTCAACCTTTGACCGATTATTTTATGCCAAAGTCGTTTTGTTTTATTCATTCATGATAGGTACTTATTTTTATTTAAATCAATATTTTAAAACACATTTTTAAACTCCCTTTTTCTAGTTCAACCCATAGGTCGAACCCTAACAGGTACTACCAGTCCGGGTCAGATTGGACCTGGTAATAATGATGATGAAGAGATACTCCACATTCCCCAGTGCTCCAGAATTGGAACTTCACCATTAGATACAGTTTAACGTCATACCTAGGACACTAAGACCTCAGCAACCGCCTTCTAGCACATATACGATAAAAAGGCTTGGGGCTTGCCATAAGGGCAATACGGTTAGGATAATCACATAGTTGGCGTTAGTAATGAAATGGATTTTTAAAGATAATTCCCAAAAATGAATATATATATATTTATATATTTACCAACCCCTCCGCGCGAGCAGGATGTGACACAAGGTCAGTTTCTTAAGCGGAGTTTAACAGGTTTGAATTCAGAGTTTTCCTTCTCCTAGACTGGTTACGGAGCCATGGTTAAAGATCCCTGCCTACCCTGCTATTAGCCCATAGCTGGAGGAAGAATTGGATTCATATCTTTTCCAAGTTTATTAGCGCTATGTGAATTATAAATAGCTTTGTCCAGGAATTGAACTCTGGTCGACGAGTCCATTTCCTACGACTCTAAGCATTAGACCATTAGACCACGCGCCTCCATAAAAATGAATATATAAATTGAAAAAGGATGATATATGAAAAAATATGTTTGTGTTTTTCCCAAAGTTTCCGCCATCAGGATATCGTAGGTATTTCGGAGGGAAATTTGCTAGTGCCTGCTAATTACGGTAAAATTGCAAGGCTCCTTGTTAAACGGATAGTGCTCTCTTGGCAGCTTTATGTATGTATATACTTATATCAGTACAATTCCCTTCCGTAAAGTTGGTTGTGCTGATGACCCGGTGGTAGAGATTCTGACTGATGAAAAATCGGTCAAGCTTTGATCCTGGCCTGAGGTAGCCTGCTCTGTCTAGTCGCACTGAAGAGCCAGGATACGACGAAACGGTACTGTATATATATATATATATATATATTATAATATATAATATTATATATATATATATTATTATTATTATTATTATTATTATTATTATTATAAACTTCCGAGACTGAAATGCCAATAATATGTATATGTATATACGAGGGTGAGTCAAAAAGTTAGGAGAGGTATAATTGCCAACACATGAATATGTATCATATATCAAAGTGAAACTGGTCCTTTATGGGTCACATACGTACTTTTCGACATGACTACTGTTGTTCTTTGAGCAATTTCTTCAAAACAGATTTCACTTCTTCACAGGAAAAATGTTTGCCTCAGAATATCATCTCTTCGGCCACATGAAAGAGAGTTTGAGAGGTAAATATTATTCCAGTGACGAGGAAGGGAAATCTGTTGTGAAGAACTGGCTCAAAGAACAGTCAACAGATTTTACGGGATTGGGATACATGCTCTCATTCGAAGGTGGGACATTGCTATTAAGAGAAACGGTGACTACGTGGAGAAGTAGGGATGGGATCCACAAAGGACCAGTTTCATTTTGATGTATGATGCATGTTCCTGTGTTGGTAATTATACATGTCCTAAACAAAATGGCATTACTTTTTGACTCGCCTATGTGGAGAAGTAGGGATGTGATCCACAGAGGACCAGCTTCATTTTGATGTATGATGCATGTTCCTGTGTTGGTAATTATACCTGTCCTAAACAAATTGGCATTACTTTTTGATAATACTGGTGTTACTAAAAATGCGACAGTTATCACCTTGCAACACCCTATTGATAAAAATGAGACCGTCCAAATCGTCCAAGATGAAATGCAAAAATGTAAATCCTGATTATATGGTGTTGCTTATCCGCCGAATTTCTCAGGAGTGTCGTCACCTCAGCTAAATAACGGACCATTTCATTTTTATTATAAAGAAAGAAAGAAAAGAAAAGGGACATGCTACACAGAAGAATAAAGAAAGAGAGTAGGGGAAAGATAGAGAGAGGGGTGAGTGCGCGAAAGCGATAACTTTAGTATGTTTCAATCGAACATAAAGAAAAGATGAAAAGAAGTAAAGAAAGAAAACAACGAAAACAAGGAGTGAGAGAGAATCAAATCAAGATTATTATACTTTTTACGTACTGAACTATTTGGCAATAGCTCTTAAGTAAACATATCAAAAGGGGGAACAAGTAGATTATCATACTGTAGTATATCCACGGGTCCTGCTAGTAACATATTAAAATACTTTCGAAAAACCTTTTTCTCCATGATAGATTTTCTCCTGAGAATGACCTAAGGTCCAAACTAGTTGAAAACAATAAAAAAGAAATGACATCAATGAAATCTTGCAATTAGTCTTTATATATATATATATATATATATATATATATATATATATATATATATTATATATATTATTTATCTTTTCATTATTTTGTGTCATGTACTCTTACTAGGGCCGGGTTAGCTCAGTCGGTAGAGCGTTCGGCTAGAAACCACAAGGTTCCTAGTTCAGATACCGGTCCTCGCCAACTCAGTGTATGAGTAGTACATGGATCTGTGCGGTAAAGTAAGGAGCTGATGGTAGGTGTAGCGCTCCACCTCAGACGCTAAAACAATCTCCTTGGTCTAGTGCTAGTGAAAAGGGGATAGACTCCCTCGCTGACTGGCTGATACCGACGTTAGGCCGCCCCGTTGACTTTACTTTTTTTTTACTTATATATATATATATATATATATAATATATTATATATAAGAGAGGGGAGAGGAAGGGAGGGAGTGAGAGGGGGTGCAATCACCAAAAAGTAAAGAGAACATTGGAAACACAAACAAGTGTGATCGATCTCGAAGTCTTAATAAGTCATGATCGTTCGATCTCAAAGACTTAAGTGATAAAAAAAGAAAATCTCTCATTTAGATGGCTAAGTAATGGGAAAAAATAATGCTCCGAAATTTTCCAAGAAAATCAGGCCATTCCTTTTGGGAAATTGACCTCATATAGGGATACCTTGACGTACGAGTGCCCTAACCTGTTGTTACTCGGTCGATATTTTTGCTCTATGTTGTGAGATTCAATTTCAGGCACAAGCGAGCTTCAGATATGCTTATGTTAATACGCTCACAAAATACATTTTCCGAATTTACTATGCAAAATGAAAATACGGTGGTATCTTGAATTACACACTCGATTTGATGATTTGTGTTGATAGCTAAAATTTGAGATGCGGGTAGGCTTCAGATACCCTTATGTTAATAAGTTCACTAAAAACATTTTAGTTTCTAAATTTATTACTCCAAAGAAAAATATTTAACTAATTCTACTATTTGGATTAATTTGTGATTTGGGCTAATACATTTGGTTAACATCATCTGGACGCTAGAAGGCAGTGGCTGAGGATCTTCATGTCAGGGGAAGTGGTAGAGTATGATAGGAAGAAAGCGGATATGATTTTCGATACACATTCAGAAAAGAGAGGATTATTTTATGTAACAATTGAAACAAACCGCCAATTGTTATTGTTTTTGTTGTATAATATCTGTTTTAAAAAATCCGCAATAATTATTCGCCAACCTAATATACCTGGGTGAGTCTAAAAGTAATGCCATTTTCTTTATGACAGGCATAATTACCAACACAAGAACAAGTATTATACATCAAAATGAAGCTCGGCCTCTGTGAATCAAATCCCTACTTCTCCACATAGTCACCGTTTCTCTCAATAGCAATATTGCACCTTCGGACGAGAGCATGTATCCCTGCCCCTTAAAATCCTGTTGAATGTTCCGGTGGACAACTTTACCGTATCCTTCATACTCACCAGACTATCATCTCTTCGGTCCCATGAAATAGGATTTCAGGGGCAAACATTATTCCGGTGAAGAACAGAAATCTATTATGAAGAACTGGCTCAAACAACAATCAACAGATTTTATAGGACTGGGATACATGCTCTCATTCGAACGTAGAACATTGTTATTGCGAGAAACGGTGACTATGTGTAGAAGTTTCATTTTGATGTATGATACATGTTCCTGTGTTGGTAACTATACCTGTACTAAACAAAATGGCGTTACTTTTTGAATCACATATGTGTAGAAGTGGGGATGTGATCCACAGAGGGCCAGCTTTATTTTTATGTATGATATATGTTCCTGTGTTGGTAATTATACCTGTCCTAAACAAAAGGGCATTACTTTTTGACTCACCTATGTGTAGAAGTAAGGATGTGATCCACATAGGAACAGTTTCATTATGATGTATGATACATGTTCCTGTGTTGGTAATTATACCTGTCCTAAACAAAAGGGCATTACTTTTTGACTCACCTATGTGTAGAAGTAAGGATGTGATCCACATAGGAACAGTTTCATTATGATGTATGATACATGTTCCTGTGTTGGTANAGCGTTATGTTATGCCCTGAGTCGGTAGAGCGTTCCGGCTAGAAACCACAATGTTCCTAGGTTCGCAAACCGGGTCCTCGCCAACTTAGCGTATGAGTTGGACTATTTTATTCAACAGAATTACATCAATAGGGATCTGGTGGTAAAGTATGGAATGATGCATATGTGTGGCGCTCCATCTTTCAGTACGCCAAAAAACAATCTCTTGGTCTAGCACTATTGAAAAGTGATAGACTCCCTCGCTGATTTGGCTGATACACTTAGGCCGCCCGCGTCGACTTTACTTAACCTATATTTTTATCTCTTTAGGGTTTTTTTCTTTGCACATGATTATATGTGATAATTCACGTATTCTATCAAACAGAACTATTGACCCATAGATGGATCCTAATAAGAAAGATCACTTCGGATCAGATTGGACCAGGAAGAATGACAATGAAGGGCTACTCCACCACTCCCTCAGAGCTCTAAAATGGTGTTCTCTTCATCAGATACATACATAGTGTCATACCCATCACACCCGTTATGGGGTGATCTTAACCCTCTGCAGGGAACAGTCAGTATATTCGAGAAGGGTGTGGATTACATTGAAATACTGTTAGTAGGGCCGAGGATGCTCGCGTCCAATTAGAGCGTTCGGCTAGAAACCACATGGTTGTCTAAGTTCGATTCCGGTCCTCGCCAACTCAGCGTATGAGTAGCACAAGTATCTGCCTGCAGTAAAAGTAAGGAGCTGATGGTAGGTGTGGCGCTCCACCTCAGATGCCATAAAAACTATCTCCTTGGGTCTAGCGCTATTGAAAAAGAGGATAGACTCAACGCGTCGCTGCATGGCTGAACCGACTTTAGGCCGTCCCGACGACCATTTACGACGACTTGATATTCCTATGTACCAGAAAATTCTGAAGAAACAACTACAGCAAAAACTCGGACATGTAAACGTTACAATAAAACGCGATTGCCCTAAATAGACATAAAATAAACCCTTGATAGGTGACATGCCGTTAAAATCAACCAATCAATTCCGCATTCTAAAATAGATTCCTGTCGCAACATTCATCCCGTGCGTTACGGAACATCAAGGTTTTAGTTATTTACTAAGCTAGCCGTAGATATGCCACCAAGCCAGAAGTATGGGAGCGCCAATGAGATCGAACATCACTAAACAATAGTCGTGAATCTAGCTGGCTCACCATTACACAACGTGAAGTGCCGCCGCACAGTCGATGAATTAGTATTTATTTACTAAGCTTAGCTTAGAATTGAAAACAGGCCAGAGGTATGGGTGCGCCCAGCTGTGAATCAAAACTCACGAACAAAGGTCTGCGAAATCTAAACTTTAGACATAACCTATTACACCACGTGAGGTAGACACCCCCCCCCCCCCACATCATGCTTAATATTATATATTGCCAACACCCTCCGCACCAGCAGGATGTGACACAAGGATCAATTATTCTGTAAAGCGGAGATTCAACAGAGTTTGAATCAAGAGTATATCCTTCTCCTAGACTGGTTAACCTAACCAAAGGTTAAAGAGCCCGATCTCCCCACTATTTACCCAATAGCTGAAGGGAGAGTGAATTCATACCTTCCAAACGAAAAGTCAGCAACTTATATTTATGGGACTTGTACCAACATAGGCATTACCAATCCAAAAATCGTTGGTAATTATCTTAAGTCAGATTGCTAACTGGACTATTACCAGACGGACTACGACTGGATTCACTGCCAAAACTGTTAAATTATTTTCTACTAGGATTTTAAGGAATACAACTTGACATTTCTGTTACTGGATTTACCAATAGGAGACCTAAACTGGCGACGAGAAGTGTAACAAGCCACAAATTATCAGTCATGTATAAAAGAGCAATTCCTACCTGGACAATTAATCTGTTCTGGAATAATGAAGAAATTCTTCAAGAATCGCAATTTTGATGGGTAAGGTGTGCAAAGGTCTGTGACACACAACAGAGCCAAACGAATCTGTGACATAATGAGTTTCTTAACAGCCTGGTGGGTGGGAACCATCTAGTGTGTCCGGGGATGTAGGCTACTAGCGTTGCCTGGCAGTGGGGGGCCATCTTGTGTGCTGGAGAGTGGGTGACTCTTGTGCGTCACATTACAAGCACATTCTAAAGAAAAGAACAGATAATCAGTTGTCTCAGAGTGACTGACTTTTCAAAACAAGCTGATGTATATATATAATTAAGCGGACCAACAACGGCGTGTTGGGAGGAGATATATTATTCTGAAGAATCTAATTATTAATAAAAGATTCCGACTTGTCTTTTTAAACAATGACAGTTTCAAATTAGAATAGGTTTTTGTTTTCCATCATCAACATCAGGGAAAAGCCAATTACTGTTTGTATCACTGTCACCTTCACGTTGTATAGCCTTTTCAGTCCTCCGGCAAAGTCGAAGTATTTGTTTATCTTTTCGCTTTCTTTCATTCTCACTAGATGACAAATTATTTGTCTAGAATTTTATGTTTTAACGCTGAATTCTTTCAAAAAGTTGTTGTTTCAAATCTGTTCGTGTTTCTTAATTTTACATAAATTAATTTCAACTTTAAATTACAAAAAAATAAAAAAATAATTGACAATCAAAATTAATCGGGCTTAAAGCAGACCATGGGAAATGCAAAAATATTTTTTGTGTTTCCCAAGGTCTGCTTTCAGTTTGATAAATTGGATTGTCAGTTATTTTCTACATGTTTGTTTGCTGGTTTTATTTTACGGTATATCGGTGGTTCATTTCATGCTGACTAAGATTTGTTTTCGTAGCAATAGTTTGGTAGAAAACAAATGTATATGTGTACATATGTATATATATATATATTTGAACTATTGTTTAATTCCTCATATTTTTAGTACAATCCCATTTCTTTTAGGAAATATAAAATCCTGGATGGTCTTATTTTCGTAATAGACTTTTTTGTGAAAAGTTTTTTTTTTAAATTATTTGCTTGGTAGTATTTTGTTCGCACTAGTCCAAAGTCTACACACTCTAGCAGTATGTGTTTCACTGTAAATCTCTCTTGGCGTGTAGTGCATATTTCTACATGTATGTCCCCCATAGAAAAATAAGGAACATTTCTATGAAGTTGTTCTAATTAACTATTTGGTTTTATGGCACGTCAAATCTGGTTGGGTTATTTAATGCCAGTCTTTGTTATGCGAGCAATTATATACAGGTTTAGCCATCGCACTCTGTATATGATTTATTGCATAGTAAAAGCTGTTCTCCCTTAGCTCCCTTAAATATTTAGAAAACCTGCCGAAATATCTGATTGCTTTCATTCCCCTGACAGAAAAAAAATGAATTTACGAGAGTATATTTTACCCAACCATTCAACGCAATTATATACGTTGATATATATATATATATATATATATATATATATATATAATATATATATATATATATCAACCTTCCGCATGGTTGGGATGTGACATAATTTCTTAAGCGGAATTTAACAGGTTTGGATTCAGAGTTACCCTAGACTGGTTGCCTAACCAAGTTTAAAGAACCCAGTCTACACTATTATTTACCCATAGCTGAAGGGAGAGTTGGATGCATACATTTTCCAAGGCTATTAGCGCAAACAACCTTGTCCAGGATTTGAACTCGGGCGAACGAGTCCATTTCCGACAATAACCATTACACCGAGCGCTTTCATTATTTATGATGTGAAATAAGGTCAACTTCTGAAAGTAAAATTTAACAGGTTTAAATTCAGAGCTTTTTTTTTTCTCCGAGACAGGTTGCCATACCAAAGTTAAAGAGCCCAGACTGCCCTACTATTTACCTATCTATGGATAGAGAATAGTGGCATGCATACCTTCCTCAAGGGTTACAATAATAGTTTAAATCTAAATATGTTGTAACACCTTTAGGACAAACTGTTTTCATACCTTTATCTAGCACTATTGAAAAGGGGATAGTAGAAAGTAGAAAATGACACATCTGTTTGTAGTTACACCTGGAAAAGAAAAAATATTAGTTTTTATTTGGTTTTTTAGTATAAATGAATAAATATATGATTTTTATTGGAAAAAATAGGAGGAGTAGAGGGTAAAGAAGGAGCTCTCAAAGTAGTTTTGACTAATGAGAAGAAAGCCCCGGTTATTTCTAACATGATCAAAGGGGAACCACTCTTGGCTGATAAATTATTTATTTATTTATTTATTGATCTACTGGGGAAAAAAGAAAACGGGGTTAGGGTTGAGGGTTAGGATTTAGGATTAGGGTTAGAGTTAAGGGTTAGTTTAATGGGAAAATAAATAAATGATTTATCAGTGAAGAGTGGTTCCCTTTGATCATGTTAGACTTATATGAAATAACCAAAGCCCCTTTGGTTTGAATTCAGTTTTCCTTCCCCTAGACTGGTTGCCTAATAAAGGTTGAAAAGTCTAGTCTGCCTTATTATTTACCCATCGCTGGAGATAGAATAGTTGCATGCATACGATATTCAAGGGTATTAATACTATGTGAAATGCAATCAGCCTCTTCCAGAATTTGAACTCGGGTCGTCAAGTCAATTTCCCGCAAAGATAACCATTACACCACGCGCCTCCATAAAAGAAATGAAAAGTGAATACTTAGCCAAAAACCACACACCCATAAATGTCTTATTTTCGCCGGGTAGAAGAAATAAATAAATCATCTAATCGATGAGGAATTCTACTTTCTGTAAATAAAGAATTTATATTCTTTTTGTGAATTAGAGTTGAACGAAAGGTATGTAAAATTAAGAAACTCCAAAAAAGTTCAAACAAAAAATTGTTTTTCTTTTTTAAGAATTATGCGCGTTGAAACATAAAATTCTACTCAAATCAAAAGAATTTTCGGGTTGTAATGTTCAGAAAGGAAACACATTTTGATATGTAATTCGTGAATTTAATTTGAATTTACAAGTTTTGGTGAATATTATTATTCTGCCGTGTTATATTTTTCTACAGAAATATTTCGAAACAAAAAAAAACAAACATCGGTATCAGCCAAACAGCGAGGGAACCTTTCCCCTCTTCACTAGCCCTAGACCAAGGAGATTGTATTGATGTCTGTGACGGAGCGCCATACCTACCATCAGCTACTTATTTTACCATGCAGATCTCGGCGCTACTCATACACGAGGATCGGTATCGAACCAGGACCCTTGTGGTTCCTAGTCGGATGCTCTACGGCAGTGGTTCTCAAACTTTATACAGTCTGGGCGCACTTACAGTACTACAAATACTTGATAGCGAACTGTATACAAAATAGGACTAATATGTTATTAAGTTAACTGTTAAATATATATAAAAAATAACACATTTAACAAAAGCAAACTTAACATACCTCTATGAAGTTTATTCATTCATGTGTTAATGAGAAACATGAGCTTGATGAACCCAGTGATCTCTCATATTTAAAAAAGCCTTTAAATAGTTAACCAAACGCTATTCGAGCGTGTTGATTGGCTGATTGAATCCACGCGGTCACGAAGGGTCTATAAATTTAAGTTGTGACCTCCAGCACACCTTATATTACAGAATATGGGTTGGCAACCGTTCTAGGAGACGGAAAACTCTGAATTCAAAACTGTTAAACTCCGCTTAAGAAATTGACCTGGTGTCGCATCCTGCTCGTGCGGAGGATTTGGTAAATATATATATATACCAAAAGAATTCAGCGAAGGAGACTTGTTGTCACTTAGACTCCAAGGAAAGATTGTAATGTTAAAAAAAAACGCTTTTGGACAAGTGATTTGAGAATTTAATTTAAATTTATAAGTTTTGGCGAATATTACTATCCTACCATGTTTTTATATTTCTACCGAGATATTTTGGCAGTCCAAGATATTGCCAAGAAAAGCTAATATTTATGAAAGGAACATCCTAAAAAAATACTTTTATAAAACTGAAACAAGACTCAACCAAATTGAATCAACTGGTCGGTTTGTTTGTTTAAAATGTTATGGCGTCGATTCTCAAAGCTAAAAAGCGAGAAAGATGGGAATAATATTTTCTATCCAAATAATCGTTCATGCTTGTTTAAATTTTGAACAAGCCCAGATGAAAAAGATCTCGTAAAAATTTGTTAAACAAATTTCTTTTTGTTTTGTTTAGGAAAAAATACAGAAAGGTGAGTATTATGAAAAATTCAGATGAAAGCGAAGAATAATTATAAGAATTCTAAAAGATATTAGTCGTACTAGCTACAGTATGCGCCCTCCGCCGGGTGTAAGTATTTAAGTTTTCATATAATTAAATATCATATTCAATTGGAAAAACTAATGAAATTAAAACGAACTTTATTGTAATTGGTTTCAAGATAGAATTATACATAGACTTCCAGAAGATTCTGAACTTGTCTGGAGGCCGGGATTGAACACAGTGGCGATTTCATTGAATAAATTTAGTTTATAGTATTTCAAGATATTTCATGTAATTTCGGTAAATATATTTCATAAAGTGAGATGTCAGAGTTATTTTCCTTTTTGTGTCATTTAGATGACAACTTAACCATCGCACCCTGTATATAATTGCTTGTATAACGAAGACTGACTTCGGCATTGAATAACCCAATTCGATTTGATATGCCATAAAATCAACCAACAAATCAATCAGAACTCTTCGATAGAAATGTTCATTGTGTTTCCATGGAGAACATATATGTAGAGAATAATTGTTACGATTTTTATGGCCATTTTTCGGCTTCAAGTGAAAGCACTTTACAGTGGAGAACATTTGTGTTAAGCAGAGGCTGATCCTCAGAGAATAATTCTTTGGTTGTTTCTTGGTGTCCCTTATTATTGGGTAGAATCCTTTGGTTCTTCCCCGGTGTCCCTTAGTACTGGGTAGATTCCTTTAGTTGAGCAGAGTCCCTGATTGCCGATCCGTTCGTCTGTGTCAAATATATACAAATGAACAGCTTTCAAGATCTGCGATTAAATAGTTAACTAACCCCGTATTCTAGCTGTTGATTGGCTGGCTTTAATCCACGCTGCCACGCAGAGTCTATAAATTCAAGTGGTGGACTTTATCACACCTTATATGCCAAAATATTCCAATATTGACGATCCAATTTGTCACCGCCCTGTCGTCTGGGGCGTTAGTATGCACCGACTACATCTCTGCAGAGGGGTAAGACTCCCCCAATGGGGCCACCTGTTGGCCGTGGGTGGCGACCCGTGATGCTTAAGGATAGAGCCCAGGTGGATGAGCAGTTCATGACATGCAATACTCCACTTTGGCCCTATCTTGGGCTATACGGGCGGTCGGAGAGGCCCCCTCCGATCAATCGGCTGGTCACTTCCAGCCCTAGCACCTATATGATTGCCTCAACCCTATTGCTCTTATAGCAAGCCCCAACCCTTTTTATCATATGGGTGTTAGAAGGCGGTGGCTGCGGGTCTACATGTCCTGGGAATGACGTTAAACTCTATCTGATGGTGAGGTTCCAGTTTTGGAAGTTTGGGGAATGTGGAGCACCCCTTCATCACCATTGCTCCCTGGTCCACTCTGACCCGGAGTGGTAGTACCTGTTAGGGTCCCATCTATGGGTTAAATAGAAAAATGTATTTATAAAAAAATTGTATTATCCATTAAGAATTGATTTATTTCAAAACTTTATCGGCATTAAATGGCCCACTGAGGTTGATATGCCGTAAAACAAAACAAACCAAACCAAACCAAACCAATTTGTCAGGCAGAAAGCAAAAACGCAAAAAGGGAAACGCAAAAAAGATCTTTGATACGAACCCAGTTTAATGTTTTTCTTGATCTTTGTTGCTGGACATAGAAAACAAAAACATATTCTAATTTGAAACAATAAATCATTAAAAGTAAATCGGAATCCTTCATTAATAATCAGAATTCTTTGAAATAACCATATCAACCCCCCAGTACCACCGTCTGTTTTGTTGTAACTTTAATTATACTAGCAAAAATATGCACCCTCCAGATGCAAGTATTTAAGTTTTAATATAATTAAATATATTAAATTAGAAAGACTTATGAAACTAAATAAGAATGCAGATAAAATGATTTAAAACAGGGTTTAGAATCGAAAAATAGAACAACTTTGAAACTAAATTTTCCATCATTTTCCATCACTCCAGTCTTTCATTGCTAAATTTTCCTAATTTAACTATTTAGTTAAATTAGGAAGTAGAAAATAAAATTACATTATTTCTTCTTGTTAATCGATTTCTCTTAAGATTTATCTCCAATATTTTTGCTCATATTCATTAATATAAAACCAAACAATTAGAAATCAATAATATTAAGTACATATTTATTAGAATCATTTTTTTAAACATCAATATTCAAATTAGCCTTCGGGTTCACACTGTAAACTGCTATTTTGTTTTATATATAAATACAACTGCATGTTATTGGTAAGCAGATAAGGCCATCAGTATTAATAAAGTAATACAATTTTATTAATAATTGAGGTTTAAATAAAAAATAAATTCATGGAAAATGTGACGTAAATAACAAAGGGAATTATGTCATGAGTAGAAATATAGTTTCGGTTACAGACAAAAAACACACAATCACCATTATAATAATGAGATATTGGATCGGCTTGTTTGAAAAGCAGTCACTCTAAGACAACTGATTTCTGTTCCTTTCTTTAGAATGTGCTTGTAATGTGACGCACAAGATGGCCCCACTCCCCACGTACACAAGATGCCCCAACCTCCAGGCAAGCTAGATAGCCTCATCCCCCGGATACACTAGATGGTTCCCACCCACCAGGCTGTTAAGAAACTCATTATGTCACAGATTCGTTTGGCTCTGTTGTTGTGTCAACAGACTTGCACCCTTCCTCCAACACAAATGCAATTCTGGAAGAATTTCTTCATTTATTCCAAGAACAGATTATTTCTTCGGATCAAGAATTGAACCTGGGTGAGGGGGTATTTTACCAAAATCTCTACATTGAGCTGATATTGTTACATAATCTATGCGATTGCATAAGATTATTGTCAACCCCCTGTATTTCTGAAGGGATGGCCCCTTTTCATATCACGGGCGGGTCTCTCCATGGAATATTACAGAAAGTCCGTGAAGTACGTGAAGTCACGTGGGACCAAGTTAACCCGTTAGTTTCAGCTTGGACGTCAGGTAGATAAAGCCTATCTGCCTTAGCCAAAGCTCACTTGCACACGCGTGCTTTGTTTAGTTAGAGGAAGGTGTTTAGTTAAGTAAATAAAAGTTTAAATAAATAATATGATTTTGTGGTTGATGAATGTCTTGGCAACAAGACTGACCAAGAAGAAGAAATGAATCAAGGACGACCAACCAGCAAGAACAGAGAAATAGAAGTCATAGAGAAAAAATAGAAACGACTAGAGATCACCAATGGCCAAAGAAGAAAGTTATGAATCTTTCTATCTACCTGTGTCTATCTCTCCCCCTCTCTCCAGTAAAAGAACACTTGTGTATGTACCCAACATGAGTATATATGTATGAGTATGTAACAATATACCCGGTCACACAGTATGCAAGCTCTCTCAACAACATTTCAACTACACGTAAAATGTAAAAAATTGAAGTCTATAAATATACCCATGGATCTTATTCAACGAACTTTAATCTATTGAATTTTGCTCAAAGAATCAATACCAGGTATCATAAATTAAAACTCTCAAAAATAGTTTTACAAAACGAATGTAAGGAAAAATTATTTTAATAACAGAGTGGTGAATACATGGAATGAACGACCACCATCAGTAGTGAATGCCTCATCTCTAAACTCCTTTAAGAATGTGGAAAGAATATGAATATTCTGTTGAAATAAGATTATTGTTTGGAATATAAGGAACAGCTGACATGTCTCAGACTTAATATACTAGTTGAAAAAGATATTATTATTACTAGCAAATATATGCAACCCCCGGGTGCAAGTATTTAAGTTTTAATGTGATAAAATATATTAAATTAGAAAGCCCATGAAACTAAATAAGAATGCAGATAAAAAGATTTATTACAGAGGGGGGTGTAATCAAAATATAGAACAACTGAAACTTACTCTTCCATCACTCCCGACTTTCATTGCCAGATTTTTCCTAATTTATTTTGTTAAATTGGGAAGTAAAGAATAAAATCGGAATTATTTCTTCTTGTTAATGGATTTCTTTTAAGATTTATCTCCAGGATTTTTGCTCATATTCATTAAGATGAAACCAAACAATTAGAAATCAATAAAAGCAAGCCCATATTTATTAAAATCAAATTTTTAATATCAATATGCAAATTAGACTTCCCACTTCACACTGTAAACAGCTATTTTGTTGTATATATAAATACAATTGCATGTTATTAGAATATAGATATGGTCTACAGTATTAATAATGGAAGTTAATTATATTAATAATTTAGGTTTAGATAAAAATAAAATCATGGAAATTGTGACGTAAATAACTAAAGGCAAATGTGACTTGAGTAGCGACATAATTTCGGTTACAGACAGACAAACACACAATCGCCATTTTAATAAGATTATAACAACTACATAATACATGCATAACTACGTAGCTTAACTACAACATGAACTCCTGCAGTTAGCTGTAATTAATCAATATCTTGAATAATTCAGTGGATTTAACCCTGAAGATCCTTATGATGAAACTCGAGTAGATTATTTCTGTACACACTATATAATAAATCCGCTCTACTTACGTATTAAGGACTTTATATTTGTTATAACGCTGATTTATCCAGGTAAAACTTGTACCAACCAAATATTGGGACCAACCCAATATTTTCACCGGTAAGTCATTCCTTCATATATATAAGATTATGATATATAGATATTTTCTATGTATACGCTTGTTGACTTAAGAAATCATTTGAAGTTAGTTCGACCGCCCGGATGGTCTTCGAAACAAAGTTATATAACAGAATTGACTTGATTTAACGGAAAATCTGTTGAAAATACAAGTAATTTTACAATTATAATGATTTTTCAAAGCGATGAAAATCGATTTAAATGCAAATGGCAATTTGTTGATTTCAATTCTTCTATTTCAAAAACAGTTTTTTCAAGAAGAAGGGAGGAAGGGATAACGAAAAATATTGGACGCGGAAAAATATTTTGTCATTTAAAATAATTTGATTAGATAATGCTACGAGGATTAGCCAAAAAGTAATGCCATTTTGTTTAGGACAGGTATAATTAAAAAAAACAGGAACATGTATCCAACATCAAAATGCAGCTAGTCCCATCCCCGCTTCTCCACACAATTACCGTTTCTCTCAATAGCAATGTTCCACTTTCGAATGAGAGCGTGGATCCCTGATCCGTAAAATTTTGTTGACTGAACCACTTATTCACAACAGATTTCAATTTCTCCTCACTGGAATAATGTTTGCCACTGAAAGCCTTTTGATTGGGGCCGAAGAGAAGCAAACATTTTGACTCACCTTCGTATTTTCTTTAGTAATATGCCTGCTTACAAGTGCGTGAGATATCTTAAGTAGAAAGAGGGTCCACAAAATTCATTTCACTGTCTTGGCAGTCAGGCAGTTGGTCCAGTGGCAGGGGAAAGTCAGAGACGACGGGACTGCCGAGCTGCCACAAGGTGTTATCTCAGGTAGTATTTGTTGTATACCCTCTTCATTACTTCTTTATTTCTTACTCTATTCTTTTGGCCGTCTTTGGAATCTTATAACATCTTGTCTTGGTCTGGAATCTTCTAAGGTCTGGACTTTCTTGGGGACTTCGGGTCTGGTCTTCCATTGGGGATTTCTCTTTATCAGAAGCCCTGTGTCATTGTTAGTTTTTAGATAATAAACACAAGACTTCGATTTACTTGATTTTATTCTATTTTTAAATCCCCAGCCAGACAATCTGCGCAGATGGGTCGGAGCGTGTATAACACGACTTACCAGCGTCGTGGTTTCTCGCTGACTGACTAAAATCTATTTCTAATCTAAACCGGAAGAGGGTCTCCTCCACCGATTCTCACGATATCCACCGGAAGGGTAGGACTGAGGTCAAGCCTTGTCACTCATCCTTCAAGGCCGTGGGCTGTAGTTTATAACGGCCATTTTGATTTCTGCACTATTGCCATAAATATTAGGTATCTAATGATTATGTAACATATTGAGTCACTTCAAGAGAGGCAAGCCTCCCAGAAAGCCCCAGCGCTTGCACCCTAGCGCCAGATTGTATTAGGGATTTATGTGAGTAGTAGGGACCCCAATCCTACTACCATCCATGTGCATTGGCGTTGGATCCCCTGGAGTTTATCCGCCCTTTTACAGCCCTTTGTGGCAGCTCAGGTCAGGTTAAGACTTGACAGGTTTTCTTACTTATAGAAGTCCGTCACAAACGACAATGACCTTACTCCATGGAGTGAAATTGTTCGTGGGATATTTAAGTGGAAAGAGGGTGCACATACCTCAGTCCACTATTTGTCACTGTTGGTCCAGTAGCAGGGGAAAGTCCGAGACGACTGGACTGTCCAGCTGCTGCAACGTGCTGTCTCTGATAGTATTGGTTCATTTCACGAGAAGCAAGCCTCTCTGGAAGCCCCAGCGCTTTCAACCTAGCGCAAGATTGTATTGGGGATTTATTAGCTAAGTCGATAGAGCGTTCGGCTAGAAACCACAAGGTTCCTAGTTCGATACCGGTCCTCGCCGACTCAGCGTATGAGTAGCACAGGGATCTGTGTGGTAAAGTAAGGAGCTGATGGTAGGTGTGGCCCTCCACCTCAGACGCTAAGATAATCTCCTTGGTCTAGCGCTATTGAAAAGGGCATAGACTCCCTCGCTGATTGGCTGATACCGACATTAGGTCATTCCGCCCAGACGACTTTACTTACGTACTACTATTATCGTTGTGGATGGCCTTTGGGTCCCCTGGAGTTTATCCGCCCTTTGAAAGCTCTTGACAGTATTTCGTGGTACTGGGTGTCCACACCACCTCACCAGCCAAGCCGAAGCGTGCCTGAAGGAGGTGCAAGTTTATTCGACGACAACCTGGCCACTAGTTTATATGGTCCTAGTAGCAGGTAAGAATGAAAGTAGTATAGAAGTCATTTGAAACTGAAGACCGCACCTTCCTTCAAATGTATGAGGTTTCGTATAATAGTGTCGTTCGTGTCTGCTCTGGTGGAATCACAGCCAGATCTCCGACTGCTGAAACAAAATATCAGTTCCGAATATCACAAATAATAGCAACGTTTAATGCTCAAAGGAATCTAGGACAGGCCTATTATATGTATCGAGTGAATATCTGAAGTAAAATCACGTCTCTGTCAATTATTAAATAAACAGCTAGAAGGATATAATCTATACATATATAAGGGCAGCTGTGTGTATATGTATGTCTGGAGGAAACTTCGAAAATAAAACAATTAACAAAAAAGTAAATATATATATACACATTAAATATCACCAGGGCTTGGTTTTTTAGCAAAAATATTAAAGATTTTATTTATATTCGTGAAGATGATAAAAATATAAAGTTTAAATAATAACAGCATGGATTTTTTTTTCATTTAATATTTTAGATAGTAGACATTAACATTTCTTTTCAGAGTAGCTGGATCAATGTAAGGACTATTTTTTTACATAGGGATTTAAATGGGGCATCCCACGAGCATTTAACTCACGATCCAGTAATAATCGATCTGCGGGACTAAGTTAAAAAATCCCTCTCTACCCAGCGACGCCGGGTAGCCACTGATAGTTTAAATATAAATCAAAATTTCTTCCTAATAGATAATATACACACACACACATACACACGCACACACACACACACACACATATATATATATATATGTGTGTGTGTGTGTGTGTGTGTGTGTGTGTGTGTTGTGTGCGTGTGTAAAACCAGTAATACAAAAGAAGAGTTGCACTTTTGTGTTGCACTTCAATGTGGTCTTTACAAATGCCGTAACATAATACATCATATATATATATATATGTGTGTGTGTGTATGTGTGTGTGTGTGAGGTTGTCAGTGGTCGGATAGAACAGCAAAATTCACGACATGACAAATTATTATGTGTGTGTGTATCTGCGCGCGCGCGCGCGTGTGTGTGTGTGTGTGTGTGTGTGTGTGTGTCTTTCTGCCTGTCTGTCTGTGTGCCGGCTCAGATAATCTACAAATATTTCTTTGCTAAGGAACAAGTGCTCTTGAAGTTTCAATTTACTTTGGTCTGATTATACATTTGCCTTCAGGGATAACATATCCTTCTTTCAATCTCTTATCTCTATGCAATGTTTAATTTCTACGATTTTTATCCTCCCCAGGCGTCTCGTTAGATTATATAAACACACAGAGTGGTTAGGGACAAGAAAATAAGGAAAAGTAAAACATGACTCTAAATTGATGTTTGTCATAACAGATTATAACATATCACTCAAAGAGTTATGATAAAAATAAGTAAATAAAAAGACCTGGAATTAGACATTGAAAGAATGTAGTAACTTGAAACTACCACCATGCCAGTAATAGTGAAAGCCCTGGGTATTATCAAGAAAAGAGAGAGATAAACAAATTAGCAAGATACCTAACAGTCAGCCTATATGAAGTACAAAATGTTGCACTTTGCGGAACTGCTTATCGCCTT
>CM042159.1:18057539-18062539 GCA_023376005.1 Doryteuthis pealeii | reverse complement strand
CAAGGGTATTAGCGCTATGTGAAATGTAAAAAGCTTTGTCCAGGAATTGAACTCTGGTCGACGAGTACATTTCCTACGACTCTAACCATTAGACCATGCGCCTCCATAAAAATGAATATATAAACTGTCATTGAAAAGGATGATATATGAAAAAAATATTTGTGTTTTTCCCAAAGTTTCCGCCATCAGGATATCGTAGGTATTTGGGAGGGAAATTTGCTAGTGCCTGCTAATTACGGTAAAATTGCAAGGGTCCTCGTGAAACGGATAGTGCTCTCTTGGCATCTTTATGTATGTATATACTTATATCAGTACAATTCCCTTCCGTAAAGTTGGTTGTGCTGATGATCCGGTGGTAGAGATACTGATTGATGAAAAATCGGTCAAGTTTTTATCCCGGCCTGAGGTAGCCTGCTCTGTCTAGTCGCACTGAAGAGCCATGATACGGCGAAACGGTACTATATATATATATATATGTATATATATTATAATTAAGCGACTAGCAGGCTACCTCAGGCCGGATCAAAACTTGACGATTTTTCATCAGTCAAAACTCTACCATCGGGCCATCAGCACAACCAACTTTACGAAGGGGAATTTACTGATATAAGTACATGCATGTATATATATATATTAGAAAAAAACAAACAAATGATGTTATAGTTCGCTGACAGAAATCTGTTTCGACCTTTTACTAAAGCGGTCTTCATCAAGAGCGAAATATTTGTGATGGAAAGACGGGATAAGTAAACCGTTACAAACAGGAGGGGTACAAACGAACGTTCATGTTCGGAGCCGGAATTTTTCATTTTAATTTTTTGAAAATGCATATTCTGTTTTAAAAATGAAATAAATTTTATTTTAAAAAAAATCAGAAGCATTATAATCCACAGAAAACTCAAAAGAGTTTGTTGTAAAATGTATAAAAAATGTATACAAAAAGTATCAAAAATGTTCATGATTCCAGCCACAAAAAAGCAAATTAAAAGTTCACAGCACAATTGAAGAAGGTGAAAAATTTGTCAAAGGATTTATAATGTTGTTTTATTCATACTGTCGGATTCACTTACTAGCAAATATATGCACCCTCCGGGTGCAAGTATTTAAGTTTTAATATAATAAAAATATCATGTTAAATTAGGAAGGCTAATGAAACTGAATAAGAATTCAAATAAAAAATTTGAAACAGAGGTATGATTGAAAAATAGAACAACTTTGAAACTAACTCTTCCATCATTTTCCCTTACTCCCGTCTTTCATGGTAAAATTTTCCTAATTTAAACTATTTAGTTAAAATAGGAAGTAAAGAATAATATTACAGTTATTTCTTCTTGTTAAGGGATTTCTTTAAGATCTATCCCCGAGATTTTGTTCTTATTCATTAATATAAAACCAAACAATTAGAAATCAATAATACCAAGCATATATTTATTAAAATCACATTTTTAATATCAATATGCAAATTAGCCTTCCAATCACACTGTAAACCGCTATTTTCTTGTATATATAAATACAATTGCATGTTATAAGTATGTAGATATGGGTCAACAGTCTTAATGATGTAAAACAATTTTATTAATAATTGAGGTTAAATAAAAATAAAATCATGGAGAATGTGATGTAAATAACAAAGGGAATTGTGATTTGAATGGTAATATAGTTTCGGTTACAGACATACAAACCCACAATCTCCATTATAATAAGATTATTATTATTATTATGTTATAGTCTTCCGAGACTGAAATGCCAATAATATATATATGAATATATGAATATACGAAGGTGAGTCAAAAATTTAGGATAGGTATAATTGCCAACACATGAATATGTATCATATATCAAAGTGAAGCTGGTCCTTTATGGGTCACATACGTACTTTTCGACATGACTACTGTTGTTCTTTGAGCAATTTCTTCAAAACAGATTTCACTTCTTCACAGGAAAAATGTTTGCCTCAGAATATCATCTCTTCGGCCACATGAAAGAGAGTTTGAGAGGCAAACATTATTCCAGTGACGAGGAAGTGAAATCAATAGTGAAGAAGTGGCTCAAAGAACAGTCAACAGATTTTACAGGGCAGAGATACATGCTCTCATTCGAAGGTAGAACATTGCTATTAAGAGAAACGGTGACTACGTGGAGAAGTAGGGATGTGATCCACAGAGAACCAGTTTCATTTTGATGTATGATACATGTTCCTGTGTTGGTAATTATACCTGTCCTAAACAAAATGTCATTACTTTTTGATAATACTGGTGTTACTAAAAATGCGACAGTTATCACCTTGCAACACCCTATTGATAAAAATGAGACCGTCCAAATCGTCCACGATGAAATGCAAAAATGTAAATCCTGATTATCTGGTGTTGCTTATCCGCCGAATTCTTATTTCTTAGGAGTGTCGTCACCTCAGTTAAATAAAAAGAAAGAAATGGAAGAAAAGGGACATGCTACACAGAAAAATAAAGAAAGAGAGTAGGGGAAAGATAGAGAAAGGGTGAGCGCGCGAAAGCGATAACTCTAATATGTTTTAATCGAACATAATGAAAAGATGAAATGAAGGAAAGAAAGAAAACAAAGAGTGAGAGAGAATCAAATCAAGATTATTATACTTTTTACATACTGAACTACTTGGCAATAGCTCTTAAGTAAACATATCAAAAGGTGTAACAATTAGATTATCATACTGTAGTATATCCACGGGTCCTGCTAGTAACATATTAAAATACTTCCTAAAACACTTTTTCTTGGTGATAGATTTTCTCCTGAGAATGACCTAAGGTCCAAACTAGTTGAGAACAATAAAAAAAGAAATGAGATCAAAGAAATCTTTCAATTAGTCTATATATATATATATATATATATATATATATATATATATATATATATATATATATATTATTATTATCTTTTCATTATTTTGTGTCATGTACTCTTACTAGGGCCGGGTTAGCTCAGTCGGTAGAGCGTTCGGCTAGAAACCACAAGGTTCCTAGTTCGATACCGGTCCTCGCCAACTCAGTGTATGAGTAGCACATGGATCTGTGCGGTAAAGTAAGGAGCTGATGGTAGGTGTAGCGCTCCACCTCAGACGCTAAAACAATCTCCTTGGTCTAGTGCTAGTGAAAAGGGGGTAGACTCCCTCGCTGACTGGCTGATACCGACGTTAGGCCGCCCCGTTGACTTTACTTTTTTTTACTTATATATATATAAAGAGAGAGGGGAGAGAGAGGGAGGCAGTGAGAGGGAGTGAAATCACCAAAAAGTAAAGAGAACATTGGAAACACAAACACGTGTGATCGATCTCGAAGTCTTAATAAGTCATGATCGTTCGATCTCAAAGACTTAAGTGAAAAAAAGAAAATCTCTCATTTAGATGGCTAAGTAATGGGGAAAAAATAGTGCTCCGAAATTTTCCTAGAAAATCAGGCCATTCCTTTTGGTAAATTGACCTCATATAGTGATACCTTGACGTACGAGTGCCCTAACCTGTTGTTACTCGGTCGATATTTTTGCTCTATGTTGTGAGATACAATTTCAGGCACAAGCGAGCTTCAGATATGCTTATGTTAATACGTTCACAAAATACATTTTCCAAATTTACTATGCAAAATGAAAATACTGTGGTATCTTGAATTACACACTCGATTTGATGCTTTGTGTTGATAGCTAAAATTTGAGACGCGGGTAGGCTTCAGATACGCTTATGTTAATAAGTTCACTAAAAACATTTTAGTTTCCAAATTTATTACTCCAAAGAAAAATATTTAACTAATTCTACTATTTGGATTAATTTGTGATTTGGGCTAATACATTTGGTTAACATCATCTGGACGCTAGAAGGCGGTGGCTGAGGGTCTTCATGTCAGGGGAAGTGATAGAGTATGATAGGACGAATGCGCATATGATTTTCGATACACATTCAGAAAAGAGAGGATTATTTTATGTAACAATTGAAACAAACCGCCAATTGTTATTGTTTTTGTTGTATAATATCTGTTTTAAAAAATCCGCAATAATTATTCGCCAAACTAATATATGTGGGTGAGTCTAAAAGTAATGCCATTTTCTTTAGGACGGGTATAATTACCAACATAAGAACAAGTATTATACATCAAAATGAAGCTGGGCCTCTGTGAATCACATCCCTACTTCTTCACATAGTCACCGTTTCTCTCAATAGCAATATTGCACCTTCGGACGAGAGCATGTATCCCTGCCCCTTAAAATCCTGTTGAATGTTCGGGTGGACAACTTTACCGTATCCTCCATACTCACCAGACTATCATCTCTTTGGTCCCATGAAATAGGATTTCAGGGGCAAACATTATTCCGGTGATGAAGAACAGAAATCTATTATGAAGAACTGGCTCAAACAACAATCAACAGATTTTATAGGACTGGGATACATGCTCTCATTCGAACGTAGAACATTGTTATTGCGAGAAACGGTGACTATGTGTAGAAGTTTCATTTTGATGAATGATACATGTTCCTGTGTTGGTAACTATACCTGTACTAAACAAAATGGCGTTACTTTTTGAATCACATATGTGTAGAAGTAGGGATGTGATCCACAGAGGGACAGCTTTATTTTTATGTATGATATATGTTCCTGTGTTGGTAATTATACCTGTCCTAAACAAAAGGGCATTACCTTTTGACTCACCTATGTGTAGAAGTAGGGATGTGATCCACATAGGACCAGCTTCATTATGATGTATGATAAATGTTCCTGTGTTGGTAATTATACCTGTCCTAAACAAAATGACATTATTTTTGTAATCACCTATGTGTAGAAGTAGGGATGTGATCCACATAGGACCAGCTTCATTATGATGTATGATACATGTTCCTGTGTTGGTTATTATACCTGTCCTAAACAAAATGGCATTACTTTTTAATCCCCTATGTGGAGAAGTAGGGATGTGATCCACAGAGGGCCAGTTTCATTATGATGTATGATACATGTTCCTGTGTTAGTAATTATACCTGTCCTA
>CM042159.1:18045039-18055039 GCA_023376005.1 Doryteuthis pealeii | reverse complement strand
GATGAGCGCCTCCGGCACCGACCATTCAACCAAGCCACTGCCCCTTTTTCAGCTGAGAGGCAGGTCGGCGTATTTTCATATTATAACACTAATCTGAAGTGATTTCCCGTTATTCAAGTTTTCATCAGTGTCTTATTCATCTCTTGAATGCTACTAGAGATATCCTTAACAATTTGTCATTTCCTTAGAATATGCTCAGTACTTTAATGCTGGGATCTCCTATCCAATTCTTGGCTTTCCTTGAGGGGTTATTCAACTGCAATCATGCTGAAAATATGCTTCCTCAAATTTTCCCTAAAGTTGAAGGGGTGATTCTTTACTAAGCTGATCTACCGTTCCACAATTCAAATCTCAACGTTTTCCACGATTCTCCTTATGGGAGTCCCTGGGGCGTAGTGGCTAATATGCTGGACTACGACATGAGTATGGATTCCTACATATTAGGGTAGGTCGATTTTTCACTTTTTTATTTTAAAAATATCAAATTGTCCATCTATGCGAAAGTTGTGTGTTAGTATACTGAATACTGATACCAAAAATTAGATATTTTACTTTGCACCATTGTTTGAGGAAATAGCATTTTCTAATTAATTTTTAAAAATGCATATTTTGTGTTAAAAATAAAATAGATTTTATTTTAAAAAATCAGAAGCATTTTTATCCATAAGAAAAACTCAAAAGAGTTTGAAGTAAAAGTGTATAAAAAAAGGTATCAAAAATGTTCAAGATGTATTCCAGCTACAAAAGCAAGTTTTAAAAAAGTAAGTCCACAGCACAATTGAGGAAGATGGAAAGTTTCAAAAATTTATAAAATTCCGGCCCTGAACGAGAGCGTTTGTTTGTACCTCATGATTAACGGTTTATTTATTCCGTCTTTCCTCATAAATATAGTTGCTTTGAAAAAGACCGCTTTATTAAAAGGTCGAAACAGATCTGTCAGCAAAACTAATAACATCTTTTGTTTTTTCTAAAAATGTTCTATTCATACGTCGATATGTAATAAAAGGGCTATATCCAGAAGTATAGTATACAACACTTATTTGTCATACTTGGATGGCTTGTGTAATAAGAGGTGAATGGCAGTATAGGTGCTTTTTATGGAGGGCTGCTTCTAGGAAATGTACAGGAGAGCACTCAGTATCTTTGAGTAGTTCCCATCTAGATTTTTCCCAATGGTTTCATTAGTTTCTATCGATTAAAAATAATTTAGATTAACAGATCTATTTCACTCATAGATTGGACCCTATCAAGGACTACTACTCCCGGTCAGATTGTCAAGAGAAATAATGGCAATGAAGGAGTACTTTACACTACGCATATCTCTGGAACTGGAGCCTCACCATCAGATACAGATTAGAGTCCTTTTCATGACACCTCTGCATAAATTTGATGATTGATTGACTCATTAATTGTTTGATTAATGGATTGATTGATTAATAATGCATTTACTTTGGGGGGAAAAATATTTATTTTTCAACATAAAGTACTTTAAGTTGCACTTAAATAATTATATTTAGACTAAATTATTGAAATCTATCTACGTAGATAGATAAAAAGATAAATTAATAAGTTGATAGATAGGAACAAATGTAGAAACACACACACACATACATCTATTTAAAGGCAATCGGATACTATTATATATATATATATATATATATATATATATATATATATATATATATATATATATATATATAAGATAGATTGATAGATATATAGATATATAGATAGATATATGAATAGAAGGATAGATAGATAGATAGATTGCTTGATTGATTCATATGATCAGACAGAGATAGATAGATAGACAAACATGAACTTTACGATATATATATTTATATATACATATATATATATATATGTGTATGTGTGTGTGTGTGTGTGTGTGTGTGTACATATATATATATATATATATATATATATATATATATATATATATTGCAAGGCTCTTCAAAAAACGAATAGACCTCTCTTTAGTAGCCTTTACATATGAAGAGACGTGATAAATTTCCAGTTTCGACTTACCCCGTCTCTTCAGTGCAGCTAGACTTTGTAAGCTGCTTCAAGCCGGGATTAGAACTGTATGTTGATGACTATATATATATATATATATATATATATAGAGAGAGAGAGAGAGAGAGAGATTAACTATATATATATATATATATATATATATATATATATATATATATATATATATATTAACAGGCTGACTTTGCTGCGTTGTCTATAGCGAACTGGCCCTCTTCTATTTAGTGTAAGGTTTGTCTTGTTAATTGTTTGTATTTTTTTGTTCTGTGTTTGTATGTATCCGTTGGCACCGGATGCTAGTGCTTAATAAATGTATTAAGCACACCATTCTTCTGTGTATCTTTTCGCCCCAGGATAAAACAATATAAAAAACTTTTTTTATTAAGTGCGCTGTAATTAGAATGCAAGGAAGTTTATTTTGAATTAGTATACATACATAGACACGTATATATATATATATATATATATATATATATATATATATATATATATATATATATATATATATATATATACTGTCTATGTATGTATACTAATTCAAAATACACTTCTTGCATTCTAATTACAAGCGCACTTAATAAAAAAAAGTAATTCAATATATATATGTAACTGTTTTACAACACCTCGAAATTAATCAGTCTAAAATATCTGTACAATATGCAGTAATTAGTGAGGGACTGAGAAAATTAAAAAGAGTCTATTTTTCAATTAATATTTTCGAAAAATTAAAGATTGCATCGCCAAATATGAAAAGATAAAACGTGTGATTAATATTTGTTAACTTTAAAACTATTTTCGGAAATGCCGAATAACTTGAAACGCATATTGTATTTGCAAATGAATCATCAATTAAATTTGCTTAATTCCTCGCACGAACCTCGTCGTTGCTACGGGTTCAAAAAATATTTTAGATCATCTCCAATTATGTTTTCTCGTTAACAGAAATATTAAACTGGTATTGGAATTATTTTTTATGAAGTCAGATATTATGAGAAAACTTTATTGTCTCCTATTTCTCTCTAGAACTTTCTCCTTAACACGAACACATACCACTACCATCAGTTTAAAAATGACTTCTTTAAAAAAGAAAAATTCTAATTTGGACCCAGACCTCGTTAGTCTTAATTTCCCCCACTTAAAAATCAAATGCTAACGTATAACAAATATACTATCCCCATCTCTTTAATACTTTTTTTTTCATTTCAATTCTATAAGAAATGTTCTTTTGTCTATAACTTACCTTTTTTTTCTTTACTTTGTTTTTTTTTTCTTTTTTTTCTTTTTAATAATTTTTTCAAAGCCACAATATTCATATGTGATTGTACCTTTGTTGGGATACTTATACCCAATGTATAAAAATGAATAAAACCCTTGTTTATTAACACTTTCACAGTAGTGTGCAGAAGACAAAATGAAGACAAAGCACCCTTTTCAAAAAGGGGATGTTAGTTAACATTATGTGTCACTTAACATCTTTTGACGATAAAGGTGTTAAATAGATCAGCTGAAACTTATTCTACAAATACTTCAGGAATGAATTCCATTAATGTTTAAAATAAATTTTAAAAATAATTGTATACCCTACAAGCATAAATAGAACTAGACGTCTTTAGCATATAATAAAATAACCCAACAAGGATTGACATGCCGTAAAATCCAACAAACCATACAACACCACTTGGGAGTATTGCCTGTTACTTTTAAGTGCGGTATTTACCACGTACCTCACGTGTACGAGTTAGACAAAAGGCCCTATTAATGTAGGACCACCCACAAGCCGTGACTCATGAGTGGCAGGTGCAAAAAAATGCATTGATCCCGTCGGCATCCCCACTGAAGGGGCGCCTCAGGCACTGGACAATAAAGCCAGCGCTGCCCTTTTAAATCAAGGGGACAGGTGTTGCCTGGAGGATGGCCCCCTGGGATCAACGCTGTTAATTTACATTAACAAACACAGGACCCGAAAGGCCCGTGTTACTTTAAAGTGCTATTGTAATATCATTTCTTATAAACTCAGACATTCTGTTATAAGAAAACATTATTGTCTCCGATTTCATATTAGATATGGTTTCTTAACCCCAACACATTTATTGCCATTATGAATGTGTATTTTCGAGATAAAAATATTAATTATTCATTCATCGTTTACTGTACAAAACTTTACATATTAAAAAGAATTGAGAATTGAGCTGAGAAATGTGTTTATATTTCAACCCTCTTAGATGAGGAAAGATACACACTGATACTGTTTCTATGGAAGAATAATTAATTGCTAGACAGAATCATGTCAGGAAGATTTTTATTTAAAAACATTTCATCCAAATACACTTGCTTGAATTTTATTTGAAATTATTTGAACACGGGGAAATATACGCTGTTACAGACACAGACACAGACACACACACACACACACACGCACATACACACACACACACTCACACACACACACACATTTCATTAAAAAAAGAAGGTCCGCAAAATATATTTTGTTCTCAGAAAAAAAAAAAAATTCTTTTTATTTTACATATGCAACACGTGTTTCAGATCTTCTGGTATCTTCTTCAGGCTTTGATTGATAATATGAAAAAAAATGTGTATATATATATATATATATATATATATATATATATATATATATATATATATATATATGAACATATTTAGATGCATAGATAGATATGAACAAATTAAAAACACACACACATATATACAAGGTGTGTCATAAAAGTATCGAGATTGAAGCTGTATTTACCAAAATAGAAATCAACAATAAATATTATGTTGATTTTTTTTTCAGAATACGAGGTGTGTCAAATAGTGCAGTATAAAGCTGCATTTACCAAGATAGAAATGAAGAATGAATGAAACGTGAATTTTTCAGAATACATGGTGATTTAAAAGGTAACGGAAATCTCGATACTTTTTTTATACACCTATATATATATATATATATATATATATATATATTATATATATATATATATAATATATATATATATATATATAAATGTCGTCGAAAAAAAAACGAAATACTTTCTATTCGTATTAATAGTGTAGTTTGATATATTTATAAACATAGGGCCGGGTTAGCTCAGTCGGTATAGCGATCGGCTAGGAACCACAAGGTTCCTAGTTCGATACCGGCCCTCGCCAACTCAGCGTATAAGTAGCACAGGGATCTGTGCTGTAAAGTAAGGAGCTGATAGTAGGTATATATATAATTGATAATTTTTGAATCACATTACCACGACCAGACAACTCGGCAAACACCATTTGCGACATCCGGAGCACTGGACAGCTGTTTCGACCTCCTTTGGTCTCATCAGCAGTGCGTACCACAATCTCCGCCACTAGAGATTGAACTCGTGGACCACAGCGTGAAGAGCGGGGACTTAACACACTGGGCCACCAGCCCATGCCACAAACGGATAATGCCAAATCATCTAGTCAATGGTAATATTAATTCAAATGCGCAGTCACCTAACCTATACTGCCATGTATCCCATCGCAGGATTACAGAGGCAAGGGCACCTCTAGGACAACGACTTCCCAATTCGGGCCTGAATCCTCAGAACGCAACCTAATGGGCAAAGGGTATATATTGAATTTTTGATATTGAATTTTTTTGATAGAGGAATTCAATATCACAAATTCATATATATATATATATAATATATATATATATATATATATATATATATTATATATATATATATATATATAATATATATATATATATATATATATATATATATATATATATATGTTGTCGAAAAAAAAAACAAAATACTTTCTATTCGTATTAATAGTGTAGTTTGATATATTTATAAACATAGGGCCGGGTTAGCTCAGTCGGTATAGCGTTCGGCTAGGAACCACAAGGTTCCTAGTTCGATACCGGCCCTCGCCAACTCAGCGTATAAGTAGCACAGTGATCTGTGCGGTAAAGTAAGGAGCTGATAGTAGGTGTAGCGCTCCCTCCATCTCAGACGCAAATACAATCATTGGTCTAGCGCTAGTGAAAAGAGGATAGACTCCCTCGCTGATTGGCTGATACCGACTTTAGGCCACACCGACGACTCTACTTTTTTTTACTCATAAACATAGAGAGCTCTATATATGTGATAACGCATATAATCGTAAGTTAGGATAGCATATGCATCGCCCTTTGCTGGTCCTCTGCGTGGTATCCGTAATTCGCACAGACCTGGTTGATGAAGGTTTTTTGCAGGTTGGCCTACACTGATGTGTCTATATATAGGTTTTCCACATGAGAACATCACTTATTTGTTCATCCTAGCTTTTCCAGCAGAGTCCAGCATGTCTTGTTCCTCTTACAAATCTTCTTGCCTTCTTCTTCTTCTTCTTCTTCTTCTTCTTCTTCTTGCTTTCTTCTTCTTGCTTTCTTCTTCTTCTTCTTCTTCTTGATTGTGGCCAACTACACAATATAATCTAGAGCTCCATCTGGTCAAAACGAGGACCCATATTTTGTTGAAAAGAATGCGACAATATATGCTGAATTGATCCAATGTCTAGTCGATCGAAGTCTTTCATTGGTAATGCGAGAGGCCAAGGATGATAGCTGCAAAGTCTTAGAGATTTTAAGGTCCCGTTTCTTGTCAAAAGGAAAAAACCCTAAGGAATACTACAGTCGTGGATTAACACCAGAGGAATAGTACAGACTTAGACTTATTACAAAGGATTACCAACTTACTACAGACTAGGATTACCAAATGAATTCTGTAAACAACAGAAAAATTAACCCCTATAATGGCGACAAGGACAATAACATACTTAACACCTCCACCAAGAGCAGGATGCATATATTTTTATTTATTTTCAAATCGATTTTTAAAATATCCGTTTGATTGCACAATGTCAGTTTTTAAACGGAGTAAAACTGGTTTAAATTTAATGTTTTCATTCTCATATATCGGTTGCCTTAACAAGGTTTCATGCAAATGTATGTAGGTTGAACCTTTGTTGTTGGTTGGTTGGCTGGTTGGTTGGTTGGTTGGTTGGTTGGTTTTACTGTTGCATACTGGTCTGAAATTCACGCCGCTAAATTCGTGTATGTTAGTAGCGGATATCGTCACTAACCCACTAGCCAGGTATGCTAGTTGTCAGCATTTGAACTTCAATAACAACAGACACGCGTATACAAAAGATGAATCTTCTTTATTTTCTTCGGTGTGTGTGGTAGGTGAGTGGCGGGCAGGGAAAATGACACTACGACTACTTATGTGGTGGTAGAAGGTGGTGGGCGAGCATCACTGCTCGCCCGACCGTATCGACGGTCCGACACCTTCTCTGCTCGCCGTCTCTTCGGGTCTCTCCTCGGGTCTGTCCTCTCGGGTCTCTCCGGGTCTGCTTAAATATCGATGACCGCCCACACATTCCTTTGTTCCCTGACCGGAAGTCCCCTCCTTTTGTTGTTGTTAGTCTTTGTCCAGATGAGTCCTTGTCACACCTCTTTTGTTACACTAAGACTTCTGTCTCGCCTATCTATTGTCTTCTCAGTTCAATTTTCCTTTGTCCCCTCGACTTCCCGCGCAAAACAAACAGTCAATCTGCAACATTACGGCATGACTACCTATTGGGTTATTTTATGCCAAAGACCTTTTGTTTTATACATTTTTGTTGGCTATTCATTTGTTTTTCACACTTTTTAAGCACATTTTAATAATTAATTTTAATCTATTTAACCCAGAGAGAATCTTTGTTTTACGGCATATCAACCAATTTGGTCATTTTATACCGAAGACGTTTTGTTTGATATATTTTTGTTGGCCATTCAGTTTTTTTTCAAACACATTTTAGGTTATTTCCTATAACTCTAACATAAACAAAGGGGAGCCACTCTTGACTGATAAATTATTTATTTATTTTCTTATTAAACTAATCCTAAACCCTAACCCTAACCCTAAACCCTAACTCCGTCTTCTTTTTTCCTAGTAGATCAATAAATAAATAAATAATTTATCAGTCAAGAGTGGTTCCCCTTTGTTTATGTTGGGGTTATAGGAAATAACCCATTTTAACACATTTTAATAATTTATTTCAAGCTATTTAAACCAGAGAACCTTTTGTGTGTGTGTGTGTGTGTGTGTGTGTGTGTGTGTGTGTGTGTGTGTAGTTGGTTGCTTTACCAAGGCTTCATGCAAATGTTGGTAGTTTGAACCTTTATTGGCTGTGTGTGTGTGTGTGTGTGTGTGTGTGTGTGTGTCTATGTATGTGAGTGTGTAGTTGGTTACTTTTCCAAGGCTTCATGCAAATGTTTGAACCTTTATTGTATGTGTGTGTGTGTGTGTGTGTGTGTCTGTGTCTGTGTCTGTGTGTGTCTGTGTGTCTGTGTCTGTGTGTGTGTGTTATTATTGTTATTGTTGTTGTTCTGTCGAACAAATTACTTTAATTCTTTCGACATTGTTTTAATAAACAATGTGTATGGAAAATTCCATAGTAAACTTTATCTTTTTTCTTACGCTGTATCAACCGTAGCTATTCAGATAAAAAGCATTATGCCCCAAAATCCCTGAAGAGTTAAAAACACCACACAATAACAGAGAGAAACGATCCGTTCGTGAGAACCTAATAACTGTGTATCTTAAGTGATGAATGTTTTTTTTTCTTCTTCAGAATGTGCCTCTGTTTTTATATTTATCTTATAAACATGTGTTAGTGAAAGACTTCGGAGTTTCGTATTATTTTGCATGTGTTTTGTATGCATGCGAAAAAGAGGCTTGACACGCAAACCTCTCAGTTCAAACAGGCCTTTCTCTCTCTCTGAATACTGAAGGATTTTGAAAACGCGATGCTATATGAAAAGAAAACAAAGCCGATAATGCAGAACGTTTTCGCACCACAAAAAAAAGAGAAAAATAGAAGTGTAAATTATCTATGTTCACATTGTTATTATTGTATAAGACATAGTTTCTCGGTTGTTGGAATCATCTGAGGGGGGGGGGCATTATTCTCGTGTTAAGTGCGAGCTTTTCATCTTGAGAAAAACTACAACCCACATGGGTCTGAAAAAGATAGCAGAGAATATGTTAAACTAGCTTATAAGGTTATATACCCTTCTATCATACTCGGGTATATAATGGAGGAGAGAAGCGCGTAGTGTAATGGTTAAAGTCATTGAAAATGGACCCGTCGCCCCGAGTTCAAATCCTGGACGTGGTAATTGCATTTCACTTAGCGCTAATACCCTTGGGAAAGCTATGAATCCTACTCTCCCTCCAGCTATGGATAAATAGTAGGGCAGACTGAGCCCTTTAACCTTGGTTAGGCAACCGGTCTAGGAGAAGGAAAACTCTGAATTCAAACCTGTTAAACTCCGCTTAAGAAATTGAACTTGTGTTACATCCTGCTCGAGCGGAGGGGTTGGTATATATATATATATATATATATATCAGACGGCAATTAACCTACCTCCATTGGCCCAATAATGACACTTCATGCATTGAGTGCATATTAAGGCTTAAGGACCATATGACCTTTAGGCACCCCTTTTTGATCTCGGTTAAGAAAGGACATGTTTTTCATTTACACCGTCAATATCCGGTTGTTTTAACAGAGGATTTTTAGATTTTTAAAAAACATAAAACTAACCCTAACCCAAACCCCTAACCCTAACCCCAACCCTAACCCAAACCCCCTAACAAACAACCGGATATTGACGGTGTAAATGTAAAACATGTCCTTTCTTAATAGAGATCAAAAAGGGGTGCCTAAATGTCATATGGTCCAAGCTTAAATCAGGCGTAACTATTAAAAGTTCAACAATTATTCTTCTGTCACTTAAATTAAAGACAATTTTATATACGTAGGTCTTTACTTTCCGTACAAACAAGCAGCAGAACTGCTACTAGCAGGACCTGTGAATATACTAAAGTATGATCATTTAATTATTACAATGTTTGCTATGTTTACTTAAGAACTATTACATTTGTTCAATTGTCCCTGT
>CM042159.1:18037539-18040039 GCA_023376005.1 Doryteuthis pealeii | reverse complement strand
ACCCATAGATGGGACCCTAACAGGTACTACCACTCCGGGTCAGAGTGGACCAGGGAGCAATGGGGATGAAAGGGTGCTCCACATTTCCAAAAGCTCCAGAACTGGAACCTCACCATCAGATAGAGTTTAATGTCATTCCCAGGACATGTAGACCCTCAGCCACCGTCTTCTAGCACCCATATGATAAGAATTGGCGGTTGCCATAAGAGCAATAGGGTTGGGGAAATCATATAGGAGCTAGGGCTTGACGTGGCCAGCCAATTGATCGGAGGGGGCCTCTCCGACAGCCCGTCTAGCCCAAGAAAAGCCTAAAGTGGAATATTGCAAGTCATGGACCGCTCAGCCACCTGTGTTCTATCCTTAAGCATCACGGACCGTCACCCACGTCCAACAGGTGGCCCCCATTGGGGGAGTCTTACAGCCTCTGTAGAGGTGCAGTCGGTGCATTCTAACGCCCCAGACGACAGGGCGGTGTGTGTGTGTGTGTGTGTGTGTGTGGTATACATCTCATGTACAGGAACAAGTATACCTGAAGACTACGTAGATGATCTACTGCTTCTCGCAAAATACCTGCACAAGCCAAAACCCTACTGCGTGGCCCAGAGAAGGCAACAAGATAGGAATATGCCCCTATGTGAAATCTTGAAAGTATTCAAGACATAAACATCGGAATTGAAGAAAGCAGTTGTGTGTGTGTTGTGTGTGTGTGTGTGTGTGTGTTCCCATGGACGTTTTACGAGTGATGGATGAAAATAATGTTTTCCAGATTCATAGTATGGTAGTCCATAAAACATAAAAGTGCAAATATCTGGCATTAAAACTCAAACTTCTTCGAATGTTTCAGCGGAAATGTGTCAATTTTTTGAAAGGAAAACGCCATGAATGTTATATTAGTGAATTCTTCTAAAAAGAAAACGACTTGTGTTTTTGTTGGGGAGTTTTGTTGTTTATTTTTATTTTTATTTTATTTTTTTATTTTTATTTGTTTTCTTTTAAAGATATTATTTAATAAACAAGATTCGAAAATTTCAAAATATTTTACATTATTTCTTAAATTGTATGTGTTATATTTTGATCCATAATTTGGAATCCAACAAGACATTTTTAAAATGAAACTGATTCTAATTTTCCAGCAAAATCATAATATGTATATACCCAACCCCTCCATGAGAGGCATATATCCTTTTGTGTATTTTTGTGGGGTTTTATTAGTAATAGAAACAACATAGAGACATATTTTTGTGTGTGCACTTTTATTAACCCGATTCAGTTATTTCCTGCGCATGCTTATTTCATGCGGACGCCTACACGCTATTCTAGGCCGGCCATAAAAAACCTACATTGATCAGATCAGCGTGGATACTGGACGCCGTGCGGAGGACCTTCTAGGAACGATGGCAGATAGGGATGGGTGGCGAGGAAGAATCCTGGAATTCCTTGCTGCCGGCACGAATTAACGATGACGACGATGATGATGATGATGGATCTATAGAAGAATAAGGTAAAGTTGTCGGGGAGGCGTAAAGTCAGTATCAGCCGGACAGCGAGGGAGTCTATCCCTTTTTATTTAGCGCTAGACCAAGGAGATTGTTTTGGCGTTTGAGGTGGAGTGCCACACCTACCATCAACTCCTCGCTTTACCACACAAATCCCTGTCCTACTCATGCGCTGAATGGGCAGCGAGGGACGGTATCGAACCCGGAACCTTGTGGCTTCTAATCCGACGCTCTACCGACTGAGCTAATTCGGCCCTTAAGAATAAACAGACAGATAATAAAAAAAATGACAAAATATTCATATGTTTGCTAATTACTTGTGATTCTATTTTTATATGAAAATTATAACGTTTTATTTTGAACAATGAAACGTCCGTGTGAGAGATTTCTTTCTTTCTTTTTTTCTTTTTTTTTTGAATGCTAAAAATGTGCCTATATATATATATATATATATATATATATATATATACCACCCCCTCCACACGAGCAGGAAGTGACACAAGCTTAATTTCTTAAGCGGAGTTTAACAGGTTTGAATTCAGAGTTTTCCTTTTCCTAGACTGGATACCTAGCCATGGTTAAAAAAAAAATGAATCTACGCTGCTATTTGCCCATATCTGGAGGGAGAATTGGATTCATACCTTTCCCAAGGATATTAGCCCTATGTGAAATGCAAACAGCTTTAGTCTAGGAATTGAACTCGGGTCGACGAGTCCATTTCCTACGATTCTAACTATTTGACCAAGCGCCTCCATAAATTTTATTTTTTTTAAATGTGCCTATATAGTCATAAAAATAACGATGATGATGATGATGATGATGCATTTGTAGAGAGATAAACAGAATTTAAAAAAAAAAAAAAGAATGACAAGATTCATATCTTTGCTAATTACTTGTGATTCTATTTTTATATGAAAATTATACCGTTGTTTTATTTTGAACAATGAAACATCAGTGTTAGAGATTTCTTTCTTTTTTTCTTTTCTAAAGTAAGCAAAAATATG
>CM042159.1:17932539-18032539 GCA_023376005.1 Doryteuthis pealeii | reverse complement strand
TTATTTTCTATAATTATCGAATTTTATGCGATACATGCATTATAATTGCCTTCAAGCAAAATATAAATAATAATAATAATAATAATAATAATAATAATATATATATATATATATATATATATATATATATTATATAATATATATATATATATATATATTAAAATAAGTGTATTTTGGCAGCATTTTTCTTTTATACAAGTTTTGTTGAACTGTACAGATAATTCCTGTCGGACAAGTCTTTGGTTGATCCGTTCCAATTTTCGGGCCATCCTTCTGGTGTCGGGGTGTAACTGGTATAAACAGTCCACCAAAGGTTTCAAAACGAGCGCTTTCTGCAATACAATTTGCCATACTCAGGTAAGAAATGATGGTATGATTTCGTGTCTCGTTTTTAACGAGAACGAGTAGTAGCAAGGAATTAGAAGTGGAAGGTAATAACCATTGGTAGTAGGAGATTATAGGAATCGTAGTGGTTCGAGCGAGCGTTGCAGTAGTGATTTTTTGTGGAGGGGGGCACAAGTTGTGAGAAGGGAGGGTTATAGAGGAAGGGGAGGATAGGCGGAAAATCTATATATATATAAATATATATATATTATATATATATATATAATATATATTACATGAGGAAAAGGGGGGTTGAAAGAAATCCGACAGAATAAGGTAAAATGAGGAAATGAAAGAACAAAACTCAGACAAAAATGTGTAGATATTTCGCTGGAGTATAGAACTCGGTGTCTTCAGCTTTTATAAATAAATAAATAAATGAATAAAAGCTGAAGACGCCGAGTCAATACTCCAGCGAAAATTCTACACATTTTTGTCTGAGTTTTGTTCTTTCATTCCTCATATTTTACCACATATATATATATATATATATATATATATATATATATATATATATGTGTGTGTGTGTGTGTGTGTGTGTTTGTGTGTGTGTGTGTGTGTGTGTGTGTATTTGGGCAGCATTTTTTTCATATATGCATTTTGAATTAAGCAAAAGACACATCTCTTGTTTAACAATTTTATTTGTTATTTTTTCAAGTTTTCTGGCCAACTTTTTAATATTTGGGTGGAATTCGTGGATTAGTCCACCAAAGTTGGCCAGAAAACTTGAAAAAATCACAAATAAAATTGTTACAGGAGATGTGTCGTTTGTTTAATTCAACATATATATATATATATATATATATATATATATATTATATATATATATATATATAATATATATAACGAATATAGAATGAATGAGAAAAGTATTGGCATATAAAGGTGCTCAATGCTAGAATAGTAAGCAGATTTACAATCAAATATTAGATATTATGGATTTAATATATTGTTACTATTAGTTTCATGCTTACTGCAATCGTCAGACGAGACTGACTAAATGTTAAGTTTTTAAAATTATAAAACACATTGGTTTGTTTAGCGTTTATATAAATGTGAAGCTTGTTCACGCGACGGAATGTTATAACGCTAAAGTTGTATTTAAAAAATAAATAAACATGCTTATGTATTAATGCACGCGGTGTCCAGATGATTTTTTGTTGTTTTTTTTAGATAAAAAGGGGGTGAAAATTAAGGGATTAATTAGGGTCATAATTTATATATATATGTTAGGATACCATATAGACAAAGTCAATGGTGCATGGTGACTGTCAGTTTCTTGCCTATCTGATCATTTGACAATCACCGAGCATGTATATTTTCTAAACGAGCTATTATATTTGATGAAATATACTGATATATCAAATGAGGTAGGTAAAAGCATAGTGAACAAAAAATAATACTCAAAAAAGTCTGAGAGTTGAAATGTTTCGTCCTTTCATAAGGACATCCTCAGTCAACTGATATATCAAATATAAATTAAGATCAAATGACATCATCGGTAACCAATTAAAAACCAAAGATAGTTAAGTAGGAAATAATAAAGGGTGGAAATGGAGAGAATAATTTAATAATTCCCAGAATGACTTCGTAGTAATTTATGTACACACATATATCCATGCTGGAAGGTTACTCTGAGCCTTCCAGTTAGCTCAGTCGGTAGAGCGTTCGGCTGGAAACCAAAAGGTTCCTAGTTCGATACTGGCCCTCGCCAACTCAGCGTATGAGTAGCACAGGGATCTGTGCGGTAAAGTAAGGAGCTGATAGTAGGTGTGGCGCACCACTTCATACGCCAAAACAATCTTCTTGGTCTAGAACTGGTGAAAGGGGGATAGACTCCCTCTGTGTCTGGCTGATACCGACTTTAGTCCACCCCGACGACTTTACAACTTACATCTTATATGGTCACCCTGTATCTTGAATTTTTTTTTATCTTGCCAAGTTGGAAGGTTACACTTAGTCTTTCAACTTATTATAAGAACATTTACATCTTATAGGGTCACCCTGAATCTTGAATTTTTTTATCTTGCCAGGCTGGAAGGTTACTCTGAGCCTTCCAACTTATTTATAAGAACATCTTATATGGTCACCTTGTATCTTGAATTTTTTATCTTGCCAGGCTGGAAGGTTACTCTGAGCCTTCCAACTTATTATAAGAAACATCTTATATGGTCACCTTGTATCTTGAATTTTTTTATCTTGCCAGGCTGGAAGGTTACTCTGAGCCTTCCAACTTATTATAAGAAACATCTTATATGGTCACCTTGTATCTTGAATTTTTATCTTGCCAGGCTGGAAGGTTACTCTGAGCCTTCCAACTTATTATAAGAACATCTTATATGGTCACCTTGTATCTTGAATTTTTTTATCTTGCCAGGCTGGAAGGTTACTCTGAGCCTTCAACTTATTATAAGAACATCTTATATGGTCACCTTGTATCTTGAATTTTTTATCTTGCCAAGTTGGAGGATTACTCGTAACCTTTCAACGTATTATAAGAACATTTACATCTTATAGGGTCACCCTGTATCTTGAATTTTCTTTTTATCTAGCCAGGCTGGAAGGTTACTCTGAGCCTTCCAACTTATTATAAGAAAATAATGGGGCCGGGTTAGCTCAGTCGGTAGAGCGTTCGGCTAGAAACCACAAGGTTCCTAGTTCGATACCGGTCCCCGCCAACTCAGCGTATGAGTAGCACAGGGATCTGTGCGGTAAAGTAAGGAGCTGATGGTAGGTGTGGCGCCCCACCTCAGATGCTAAAAACAATCTCCTTGGTCTAGCGCTATTGAAAAGGGGATAGACTCCCTTGCTGACTGGCTGATACCGACTTTAGGCCGCCCCGCGACTTTACTTACTTACATCTTATAGGGTCACCCTGTATCTTGAATTTGTTTTATCTTGCCAAAAGCTGATTATTTATTTCAAATTTCTTGCTTGAGGCTTAATCTTTATTTACTTCTAATCTGTGCAATTTACTAACTGAGTTGGTTGGGATGAGGAGCAGCTAAAATTAGGATGAAAGAAGTACGAAATAAATAAGAAATTCTGTCTCTATTCTAAACCACTTGACAAAATGCCTTCTTTTTTTATTGCTGTTACATAACTAATATCATACCTCATAATCAATACTATTCACCATCACATCATACCACCATCCCTAACATAACCATCACCCCTTCCATGATCCAAAACCCTCATTAGGCTCCCATATCACTATCTCCAATTTGTCTACTATTAGCGTAGTGATAGTTGGTAATCCTTAACTTGTTCCTCGTAAATTCCTACTATAAAATAAACTGAACCCTCATTTTATGTCTCATTTTTATTGCAATAAATGTTTTAAATATTTTTGCAATAAATGTTTGTAAATAAAGAAAATATATTCAGTATTATAAAATAACGGGTGCAAAAAAAATAAAACATTTATAGCAAAAACACGGACATAAATGAGGGTTCAGTTTATTTTATGGTAGGAATTAACGAGGAACAAGTTAAGGATTACCTGATAATTTATGCTTAAGTCCCGGCTGTATGTGTGCATGTACGAAAGATTTGATTTTTCTTTGTGAGGGGGTGTTTTGTTTATTTCGTACATAAGATAATTCATCAGCCTGTTACATTTTTATAAATGTTACCAAAAATTGCGAAATGCATATAATAGAAGATGACAATCTGTCAAACTTTTCTTCAAATAGTCTGGTAATACCAGTTTATTTATTTATTTATTCTATTGGCTGTTAAATCTGACTGGGCTAAAATGTATAATCGTTTGATGAATACTTTAATTTTTATTTTCTTTATTTGATTATACTTTTCTCTCTGTCTCTCACAATCTCATGCCACACACACGCGCGCGCGCACACACACACACACACACACAAATATATATATATATATATATATAATATATATATATATATAATTAATCATTTATATTCCTTTGTGCAGGTACGTCAAGCGCTACCGCCTAACAAATAGATGTATCTAAATATCCAAGATATTAGATATTAACTACGTATATATATATATATATATATATATATATATATATATATATATATATATATATATATACTTAGTTAGTTAGTTAGATAGATAGATTTTCGATATTATCTACATATATATATATATATATATATATATATTATATATAAGAGAGAGAGAGAGAGAGAGAGAGATAGATAGATAGATAGATGTGTCTGTGTCCGTGCGTTGTCTGTGTATTTGTGGGTGTGTGCGTTGTCTGTATGTGTGCGTATTTCTGTCCGTTTGTATGTCTGACCGTATGTCTGTCTTTCTGTCCATGTGTGTGAGTGTGTGTGTGAGTGTTTGTCTGTCTGTCTGTCTGTGTGCCTGTTTCTACGCGCGATCTAGTGTGTGTGTGTTGTTTTTGCACCAGCAAGGGCACATGAACGATGACTGAATCGACTTTGACCACTATCTGTTCTTTGCAATTATTCACTGCATGAAACTCCAGTCACTAAGTAAAAAAAACATTGTTTCTTTTTTTTTTTTAAGTTTTTATCCTGCCCTTTCATTTCTTTCTGCTTTTTTTTTTTTTTTCACCATTTGTAATCGTACACTCGCTGCCGTCGATTTCAAAGTATGAGGACCCAACAGCTTTCTTCAGTTCTGACTTGTCACGAATAACATCCCGAACTGCAAGCCTGTCTAAGAAAACAAAATAAAGAGATATTCCTTAGGATTTTATTTTGATAGAAAATCATCATACAGACTTTCAATTATCCAGTCCAAAAAAAATAAAGTAAGTAACCCTCAAAAATTTGGGGTCTTTCTGTGAAATGTATTGAAATGTAATGCATTTTATACGTAATCTAATGATATCATCTTTTGTGTGCTATTTTGCATTAGTATTTATTTGTATATTTAATATTAAAATAAATAACATGATTATTCAATAAACAGTGGCTAACATTAATTGTTTTGCATTTGTTTACAAATTTAGAGGGAAAGACGACAAATATTTTTAAGTAGAATTTATTCAATTAATATCATATTTCAAAGTGAAAAAAGGTTCAATATATATATATATATATATATATATATATATATATATATATATATATATATATATATATATAGTTATTGCATTAAATAATTGCATAAAAATAAAGCAACCGTATTTAAATTAAAAATAATTCTTTAATTATTTTGTTTGTATTATGTAAAATAAGTCAATGAATAATTGACGAATTGCATGTTATTCTTTTAATTTAAAAATTAAAATCAAGAAAAAAAAAAAAATATATATATATATATATATATATATATATATATATATATATATATATATATATTTAAAGAATAGCATGTTCCTATTTCGTGTTGATATTTCTGTCTTAATCATTTTCTAAATGATGTTTAAAATTCAAGTTATGATAAATGACTGCTTATGCAATTCATTTGTAATAGTTTCCTTTTTTGCTATCTTTAAAAATAGGAGATTACTTAGAAATTTCAAATGAAGGCCTTAGTCGGGCCCGAAACTGGTAATGACCTTCACTTTTAGATCGAAAACTTTTGTCTATAAAAAGAACTATCATTAACTGTTGAGATTTTTCTTTTATCGTCATGGTGCTTCCAAGCCTGCAGTTAGTATACACAGAAGAATTAGAAACCTTCTTTCTCAATATACTCAGGTGCTGGAGATGGGTTTTCTCAAACTAGATAGCTTTCTGATATTTGTCCCACCTATCCCGGCGAATTGAAGACACTCGCACAAAAGTATGAACAAGTACATAACAGTTATATAATTTTGTTTACTTTCATCTTGTCCCTGAGCCGTGATTTTTCAAGATTTCTATTTCAAACATCTGTGATTGTATAAGGTTCCGGTGGCTCCGGTATTGCACATTGCAGAGAGATCAGAGTTTAAGATTCTGTCTTGCAGGCAGTATCGAGCAAAGACAACACTTGTGAAGGTTGTCAAGATGGTTAATCTATGTTTGATATATATATATATATATATATATATATTATATATTGGCTGAAAATCATGGGTAATAATATTAATATTTTCTCATATATATAAAATATATATGTATACATATATATATATATGTATATATATATATATAGCGGCAATTAGATTTTAATATATTATATATATATATATATATATATATATATATGAAGGAAAAACCGATAAAATGAGAGGAAACCTTAGAGGAAAGGTGAATAACAAAGGCAAACAATTACATTCAATTAATATTTTGCCTCTGTTGGTCTTAAAGGCTTCATCAGAATGAATCTTTATTATCTTAAAGCGGAATGAAAAGGTAAAATTTTGGCGCGGAGTAAAGAGATAGACAGGAAGGAGATAAAATTTGCTTGTAGAAGGCGCGTATAATATTTGTGAATATTTATGTTTGTTATTCACTTTGTCTTTTACTTTTTTCAGAGTTTTCCTTCTACTAGATTGGCTGCCTAGCTAACGTTACCGTTTCTTAATTTTTCTATGTACTAGCAAAAAAAAAATTATTTATGTTTTAATGTAATGAAAGTTATTAAATTAGAAAGACTAACGAAATTAAATAAGAACGCATATAAAAAGATTACACTTATTCTAATTATACTCTAATTGGTTTCTATATATAATCATTCATAGGGTTGATTTTATTACGTTGAAGAATAAAAAAATTATATTAGATATAAGGATGGTGCAAGGTTATTAGATACTTTGCATACAAATAACTCCGACGAAGGTTAATAGACAAAACATTTAATATGCACAGCACATGGATAACAGTAGATACAACGTACATAGTAAAAGAGTACATACAAAAAGGGGTACACAAATAAAGATAAAGACACATTCATGAATGATACAGATATACATATATGAGTACAGACATGAGACTAGCGATAGTCCATGCTGTGAATAACTTACAGTAATGTAAGGGGGCGGAGCCCCAACGAGAGGGGTTAGATAAAATCTACCCCATGTGGCTCGTAGTTGCTGAAACAGGAAAAGAGACCGAAAGGGTTTGAATCCGGCGCTTAAATACTATGGTGCCATAGCGGGCACCCAGCAAACTAAAAGGGGCAGACAACTCCACCAGGCGAATACAAACTAACGCTACATAGAGATCAAAAACACCAAGTCATTATTTATTAAGCCAAGTTTTGTTAAAACCAGTATGCAAATTAACCACACCATGTATTACGTAAACCTTTATTTCTTAGTAATATATACGACACATTATAGAATTTTAAACGCACTAATAATATGAGCTGATTTGAGGCAGATCTAACTCTGATTTTTATAGAAACGTGGTTAATAGATAATATTTATTTTATACATCACTGATTTTGGTTATAAATTAAATACTCATTGATAAACGTACGCAATTTCTTAGCGTATTGTAATGTAAGCAGTGATGTAGTTTCCGTTAAAGAAATACGGAAACCGAATCTCCATTATAATAAGATGTTCGTACATGTTTTAGTATGTAATGATTTAATTACATTGCGTCCCGCTGATAATTTGCACAGTTTCTGTTGACCCCCACAATAATTGGTATGCAACAGTCACATTCTCAGCAGATTATTCCTTTTAACTGTAATACAAAAATCAAAGGGACGCGTATTTCTGACTAATGAAGGACTCGATGTTGTCCACTTTGATAATGGCGCTGATATCAAAGCCAAAAACACAGCACCTGTTCGCTTTTGATATGAAGTGGGAATTCTGAATCTCTATTCTCACATTTCCGGGCGCTCAAATGATACACACGCGAGTGCGTGCACCCTACGCATGCGCACAAACACATATAAACCCGCGAGAGATTAAATTCACACAAGCACACTATTTCTTATGCAACTCTTCATACACATCTTTTTTTTTCAAATGAATATTCGTGAAAACTTACATCCTGAGAAATGTGCGTATATAAGGCGCGTATAATATGAGACGATTTTGACACGTTGGTGTATCCATAGATGATGTTAATTTTCGTTCCAAACACATGCACATCCATACACAAATCAATTCACATTTCTCTCTCTCTCCCCTCTCTCTTCTATCTCTCTCTCTCTCACACACACACACACACACAGACACACATACACACACATGCACATACATACACACACACACACACACCACACACATATATATATATATATATATATATATTATATATATATATATATATATAAAAATATATATAAGTAATTGGTAATAAAAAACATAAGCACGTCATTTCTGAAAATACACTCTGATGATGAACCTTTGCTTTGAAATCGATTAGACATATAAAACATATGTTTGTCTTTATTTTTTACGCATTGTATTGCCTTCGAATTTATTATTTATTATATATATATATATATATATATATATTATATATATATATATATATTATATATATATGTTAGTTCTTTGTTAGTATTGGAGAATTGAGAAAAAAGTGCTCGATTACTTTTGTAAGAGCTGTATTTATTTATTATAGTGTACAATACATTTAAGGTGCAATTGTTACCATTGGTTTCCAGGCAGCGTGCTTGCTACCTTTCATCACGCCAAAGCGACTTTATATATATATATATATATATATATATATATATATTATACAAAGTCGTCGGGGCGTCCTAATGTCGGTATCAGCCATACAGCGAGGGAATCTATCCCCTTTTCAATAGCGCTAGAACAAGGAGATTATTTTAGCGTCTGAGGTGGAGCGACACACCTACCATCAGCACCTTGCTTTAACGCACGGATCCCTGTGCTACTCATACGCTGGGTTCGCGAGGGCCGGTATCGAACCAGGAACCTTGTGATATCTAGACGAATATATATATATATATATATATATATATATATATAATCAGATGATACATACTTTAAATGTATAAAAGAAGGTCATCAGTGATTCACTATTATCATAGCCAATTTCGGGTTTCTCAACATCATATTGGCTCCAATAGCAATCCCTACTTGACTCCGGAATTGTCAGGTCGCCTCTCTGAAAGCACCGTGCTACTAGTCTCGACATTTCAAACTCAAATGATAAAAGCTAGCAAAATCCGACCGTTTAAATTGAAAGCCTCCGTCAGTGCAACCCAATGAGAAAAGCAGTTCCACCCTTCCACCCCATACAAATGATTTTTTGGTTTCCTTCCGTTTCTATTAGTGTTATACGACATTACCTAAAATTACACACCAACTGGATTAGTTTTATTTTCCCTGCCCAAAAACAACTTTACAAAAGAGTTAAAATAAAAAATAAAAGCTGAAAAACGTTTTTCAAATCTATGGAATGTAGTCTAGTTCAATTATCTTGGTCTTAATTTCGTAACGGACTTACTTTAAATCATTATTATTTTTCGATACTACATTAAACTAACATTTACCTTAAGCCCTAAAATGAACACCCCTCCCCCAAAATAAATAACATACACACATACACATACACCCACAAATATATATATATAATGTTAATCTATACTGAGCTCAACTCGTTTGAATACAGATTTTTTCCTTCTCCAAGGCCTTCTTTATTTATAAACCTAGCAAAGCATATTATATATATATATATATATATATATATATATATATATATATATATATATATATATCCTGTCTGTGTGTCCGTGCATAAACGTCTGTGAATGTATGCATGTGCATGCATCTATCTGCACGTGGGTGTGCATGCATGTAGCTTGATGTGTTTACATTTATCATATTATATATATATACTTCTTTTTTAGAGAATATGTGCTTAACTGAAGTCTTACCAAGCTTAAAAAGCCCAGTCTTCCCTACTATTTACCCATGGCTATAAAGACAATGGTTGGAGGCATACCTTTCTTATTTCGCATCAACTGAAACGTCAACAGACTTGTCCAGGATTTGAACTCAGGACGACGAGTCCATTCCTGCAACGATAGCCATGAGTGCCTTTTATACCGCATAAAATTGATACTCGTGTTCCTTAAAAGTACGACTGTTATCATCTTGCAACAACACCCTCTGGTTAAAAATGAGACTCTCCAAATGATTCAAAATGAAATGAAAAAAACTTAATTCCTGATTATCTGGTGTTGCTTATCCGCCGAATTCTTATTTCTTATGAGTGCCGTCACCTCAGCTAAATAACTGACCATTCTATTTTTTTAGAAAGAAAGAAAGGTAAGAAAAGGGACATGCTACACAGAAAAAATATAATAAGAAAGAGAGAGTAAGGGAAATAGAGAGATAGGGGTGAGCGCATGAAAGTTATAACGCAAATCTTTTTCATTCGAACACAATGAACAGATGAAAAGAAGGAAAGAAAGAAAAACAGTGAGAGAGAGTTAAATCAAGATTATAATACTTTTTACATATTGAACTATTTCGCAGTAGCCTTTAAGTAAACATATCAAACGTTGTAATAATTAAATTATCACACTGTGGTATATTCACAGGTCGTGCTAGTAATTATATAGTTCTGATATTGTAGTTGGCATGAAAGCTTAGCTCAAATATATTGTTGTATCATACTAGTAAATTATGTAACCTCCCTAGCACACAACTCTCAGCACGAGCATATATGCTTGGCGACACGTGATGCTTAAGGACGAAATCCTGGTGGGTGAGCAGTTCATGACATGCAACACTCCACTTAGACCGTTACTTAGGCTAGACGGGCGGTCGAAGAGGCCCCCTCCGATCGATCGGCTGGTCATGTCAAGCCTTAGCACCTATACGATTGTCCTACCCCTATTGATCTTATGGCAAGCCCCAAACCTTTTTTATAATATATGTGCTAGAAGGCGGTGGTGGAGTGTCTTCGTGTCCTGGGAATGACGTTAAACTATCTGATGGTGAGGTTCCAGTTCTGGATGTTTGTGGAATGTGGAGCACCCCTTCATCACCATTGCTCCTTGGTCCACTCTGACACGGAGTTTTAGTACCTGTTTGTATTTACCAAGATAGAAATGAACAATGAATGGAACGTTAATTTTTTTTCAGGATACAAGGTGTGTCAGAAAAGTACGAGTTTAAAACTGTATTTACAAAGATAGAAATAAAGAATGAATTTTCAGAATACAAGATGTATTTACCAAGAAAGAAATAAAGAATAAATGGAACTTTTTTTTTCAGAATACAAGGTGCATAAAAAAGCTTTAAAAATCTCAATACTTTGTGACACACCTTATATATATATATATGGGTTAAATTGAAAATGTCTTCTTTTTTTTTAAATTGAGTATCCGTTAAGAAAGAATGTATTTCAAAACTTTATTGGCATTAAATAACCCACTGAGGTTGATATGCTGTAAAACAAACCAAACCAAACCAAACTAAACATAAGCATATATTCAGATTTACACAGACATGACAAATGGAAAGAGATATTCCTGTTGTAGAACAAAAATGTTTATTCAAAGATTTTCATTTAAAACTATTTATTATTAACAAATTGATTTTATTTGTTGTTGACATATGTAATGAGATTATATCTCAAGTACGTAAGACCTTTTGGCGGGGCTATAATTCACACGTTTTTCTTCTTTTTTGTGTGTGTATGTTATATCGTTATATAAAGGTTACAGAGAAGTGTCTTCTGCCGAACAGTATATATATATATATATATATATATATATATATATATATATATATATATATATATATATAAGGTGTGTCACAAAGTATTGAGATTTTTTAACTTTTTGACACACCTTGTATTCTGAAAAAAAAAACGTTCCATTTATTCTTCTTTTCTATCTTAGTAAATACATCTTGTATTCTTTATTTATTAACTAGTCAGCATGCAACTCGTTTTTATTTTATTTTCCTTTTACAATATTTTTTATTGTAAAATACATATTTTTCTCCATATAATGAATCTTTTAGGAGGTCATTTTAAAGCATTAATAAAATTCTGTACTCCCCAAAAAATTTACAAATATCTTAAAACTCAAAATTTAATTCGTAAATTAAATTATATCCAAAAAATTAAGAGTAAAATAACATCACTGAAGGAAAATGTCGCATTCCTCCATCAATACATCAACAAAAAGATTTGTCCACCCTTCATAAGATTCCGAATTGTAAGGTCAAAATTACATTTAGGGTGGAATATTGAAAGAATTTTTCTACAAGAATTCATCTCTAAGTTTAATATCAACCTTGTTAGATTGAAAAATAGATATCTTGGTTTATGGCTTGAGTCTATTGGCGCTTTGTCCTTTTATGACAAAATACGGTTTTCACGTTACATTGCTTTGATCAATGAACGTAGCTCTACTCGCCTTAATCTAAAACATCAGAGATGTTTAAAAGATATGGTTGTTCAGTCGACCTCAATATTAGTAAGAATGTTATCAACTTGTCCTCTATACAGCTGTTTACCTTTGAGCTATCTATTTTAGCTCATGGATTAAACTTCAACATTCCCCCCTTAAACATGAAAAGGGTGGATATTTATGCTGAATTTGAGGTTCTGTATACTAAATTGAACAGACAAATTCAGATCTGTGGCCCATGCAAGCGACCTCAAGGCACAATTAAATAATATTGCCCACGCTTATGCGGGAACCACTTACTCCCGTAACGAATCACACTGGAAAAAAGAACATCATCTTGCATTAAAAAATCTAAAAAAAAATAAATCTGTTATTATTACCAGACCTGACAAAGGTGCTGGAGTGGTTATATTAAACCACCATGACAACGTGGATAAAATGTCTGCCATTTTGGATGATTCAACCAGATTTTTGAGACTCGGTTCGGTGGACACTTGTGATCGAACAGTGTCCATCGAGGCCAAGTTTCAGAAAAATATCGTAAAGTGGGTCAAAAGCGGCGCCTTGTCTCCCACAGTTGCCGAAATAATCAGACCTACTGGCTCTATCCGGCTGCGTCTCTATGGTTTACCCAAAAACGCACAAAAGGGAGTACCAGTGAGGCCTATTTTATCTATGATAGGTTCATCGCAACATAAGGTTGCGAAATGGCTGGCCCAAATGCTTGAGCCAGTTCTTGAATTTTATAGTAATCATTGTATAAAATATTCTTTTGACTTTGTGAAATTCATCCAAAATTATCCTAGTACAGACAAATTTATGGTATCTTTCGATGTCTGTAGTCTTTTTACTTGCATTCCTATTTTGGAAACTATAGACATCTGTACTGATTTATTGTACCGCAGCCATATGTCCCCCACCCCTTATATACCAGAGAGTACATTTATTGAACTCATGAAATTTGCCACCACGTCTGTAGAATTTAGTTTCAATGATATTATGTATCGACAGATAGACGAAGTAAGTATGTGTCCGTCACTGTCGAACATTTTTATGGGTTTTTGGGAGAAGAAAATAATGTCTGATCCCAATAGACCAGCGGTATATTTCCGTTATGTTGATGATACATTCTGTCTGTTTAACGGGAAAGATGAGGCCGAGGCTTTTTCTCGTCTCTCAACAATTTACACCCGGCCTTACAATTCACCTAAGAAACAGAAAAGGATATGATGTTACCTTTTCTAGATGTATTAGTTTGCAGGATGCCGTTAGGTTTTCTCAACACGGTATACCGTAAACCTACATTCACAGGTCTCTACACCCGTTGGGATTTATTTTGTCCCACTAAAACAAAAATTAATTTAATTAAGACCCTTACACATAGGGCTTTAATGATCTGCTCGGATTCCAAATTAGATGAAGAGATTAGATTCATTTCTGAAACTCTCTACAATAATGGATTTTCTTTGGATATTGTAAAATCTGTTATTCAACGTAAAATAACTGAAAAATTTTAAAAAATAATCCGGCTACGGTAGAAAAATGTCCAGTGTATCTACCTTGGTTAGGTGATATAAGTGAGAGATTTTCAAGGTAAATTTCCCGGTGTGTATATTATTGTTACCCTTCTTCTAATCTGCGTGTTGTTTTTAAAACAAAACCTATGTTGGTATCCAATGGCAAGGATGTTCTTGCCCCCCACCATAATAACTCTATAATTTATGCATATAAATGTATTTGTGGTTTGCAATACATAGGAAGAACAATCCAGCGATTGGATGCCCGACTTAAGCAACACGTCCCTACTAAGATTAGAAATGTAATCGTCGGTCCAAACGATGTACTGAGGAATACTTATGGTTCCTCTATAGGCGAGCACCTCATAAATAACCCCAATTGCGCCAACTCATTTAGTGTTGACTGGTTCTCAGTTGAGAGCAAGTCACACTCTTTTTACCACCTCAAGATTTTGGAAACATTGTATATTCTGACCAATAAGCCTGCTCTTTGTAAACAAAGAGAGGGCTTACTTGGTTTGAATATTATCAATCTATAAGATCTTCTCTCCCTCCTCTTTTTAGGTATAAGAAAAGAAATTGTTCTGTTCTTCCATTTTAGTTTCTTACTCGTCCCATTTACCGGTTTTATCTTTTATCCTCGATATTTAGCTCTATTGAGCGAGGATCGAAACTAGTCAGCATGCAACTCGTTTTTATTTTCCTTTTACCCCCCCCCCTTCTATTGTAAAATATTTTTTTCCATACAATGAATCTTTTAGGAGGTATTTTTAAAGCATTCTTTATTTCTATCTTTGTAAATACAGTTTTAAACTTGGTACTTTTCTGACACACCTTGTATTCAGAAAAAAAATTAACGTTCCATTCATTGTTCATTTCCGTCTTGATAAATACAACTTCAATCTCGATACTTTTATGACACACCTTGTATATATTGAAAAATTGATAATAACACTTAACGTGAAATATCCTCAATATTCTTGTCATAATCGGGAGCCATCACGGAACTTTGAATCCAAATCTTTATTCCATCCACGGGAGTATCCTGTTCTCATTCCGCTAACCATAGCTGTGTTCAAGTGTTAGGCTGTGTTAATTATTATTTTATGTTAATGTTGCCCTTGACCAGGATTGAAGATGCAGCCTAGAAATAACTGTCACTAGGAACTATCTTAAACCAACGTATATATAGAAGGGTTTTGTAATTTGCTTGAAGCATTGTGTATATATTGGTTTGTTGGTTGGTTTTGAAGGCTGTCACAATGCGAGTGTAAAGAAAAAAGAAGGTAACTATGATGTTTTTTATTAACCTGTCATTTATTTCTCAATATTTCGGGAAGAAATTCCCATCCTCAGAAGAATACTGGAACTGAAGTTGTCCTGTACACACACAGAATTTGGAAGAACCAAGACAGAACGAATCTAGCAGCCGCTAGGACAACTTCAGTTCCAGTATTCTTCTGAGGATGGGAATTTCTTCCCGAAATATTGAGAAATAAATGACAGGTTAATAAAAAACATCATAGTTACCTTCTTTTTTCTTTACACTCGCATTGTGACAGCCTTCAAAACCAACCAACAAACCAACGTCTATATCCACTACGCTAGGTGTCCAATTGATTGAAAAAATTCATAGAAACAATCATTTTTAGTTCATTTTTTTTATAAACGAATTTTACTCCTGTCCAATTTTTTTTTAAATTCACTCTTTATATTTTGTAGAAATAGTATTAACTCTGCATAACATATGGTCAAGATCATGAAAAATACTAGTGACTATCCCTCACAATTTACCGCTTGGAATAAAATAACCCTGAACCAGTTGATGTGCCGTTAGAATCAATTAATCAATCAAAAACCATGAGATGTGAACACATAAATATACACAAATTAATGAGTAGAAACCTATCGTTTCCCTATGCAGATACATAATACACATGATACATGATACACATGATACATGATACACATGATACATATTACACATGATACACATGATACACATGATACATCGATATGAGATTTATTCTTGAGAAAGGTCCAACCAATTAAGACATCTAACTGAGTCGCCCAACTCAACAAACCAAGCGTGCGCATATGTGCCGCCATTTTTTTTCTTAAAATTTTTCTTCGCTATTGAGAATAACAAGAAAGAATAATTAGTATTTTCGAAAGAGGAAGAATTCATTTTCCTTGCATTTAAAGGCATGACTAATTTATTTTCACGAACCAACGTCGCCGATGAAGGAAAAATAAAATAAAATAAAACTAATTCAAAATGCCATAAAAGATGAAAAAAAATTGGACACATGTTGGGACAGCGTGAAACGGCTGTCGAGCGAGAATTTCAAATGGGAAAAAATGATCAAACGAATCTGGAAGGAAGTCCAACTCTCATCCCCATCACGAACACACCTTCAGCTTTGACAAGTTAAAAATACCACTGTCGGCTGGATTGCACCTCTGCAGAGGGGGTAAGACTCTTAGTGAATGGAGCCACCAGTTAGTTGTGAGTGGCGATCCATGATACTTAAGGATGGAACCCTAGTGGCTGAGCGGTCTATGACATGCAACACCCCACTTTAGTCAGGAAAAAAGGGAAAATTGGTCAAACAAATATGGAAAGAAATTCATCACCACCAACAATCCACCCTCAGAATTGACAAATTAAAAAGATCTCTGTCGGCTGGGGTTTTAGAATACACCGATTACACCTCTGCAGAGGGGTAAGACTCCTGTTGAATCGGGCCACCAGTTAGCTGTAAGTGGCGTACCATGATACTTAACGATGGAACCCTGGTGGGTTAGCGGTCCATGACATGCAACACTCTACTTCAGACACGGATCAAACTAACATAGAAGGAAGTTCAACCCTCATTACCAACATCAACCCAAATTGAACAAGTTAAAAATACCGGGGACCGGTATCGAACCAGAAACCTTACGATTCCTAGGCGGGTGCTCTAACAACTGAGAATAAATTCTCGAAAAATGTTCAGCTTCCTTAAATATTGGTTCTCTGTATTGAAAAAAAAACACCGTGCAATGAAAAACTACGCTTAAATAGGTTTCGTTTTTTCAAAAATACGTTTTAATCTAATCAGTCAAATTCATTTATTCAGTATTTGTACTCTAAAAAACTCTAAAAAAAAAGTTTAATCGGATTTTTTTCTCTTTTATCAACTACAATTTAGAAGATTGAACTACGAAAACAAATAAAGGAAAACTAATAAAAGGAAAAACCCACAAGGAGTGAATAATAATAATAATAATAATAATAATAATAATAATAATAATAATAATAATAATAAACGCAATAAAAGAAATTATGTAGCAAATTGCGAAATCGATAAAATACTATATATAGACGGCTTCCCCATAATGCTGCAAAAATTAAACGAAGCCTCTCATCGTGACCACCCTTCCCATGATGCACCGCACAACAGTATATAAGGAAAATACTAGCACAAATAATTCACTTGTTTTGAAAGTCGTATAAGTGATAAACAGAAACTTACCAAATGCCATTTACATTATGTCTTCGCTGTCCTAATTTATACACACACGCATACACACACACACACACACACTCTCTCTCGCTGCATGGCTGATACCGACATTAGGCCGCGCCGACGACTTTACTTTACTTTATATATATATGTTTTGTTAAACTCTACTGACGATTCTTGTCGGACGAGTTTTTGTTCGATCCTTTCTAACTGTCTGGGCATCTTTTTAATGTCAGGTGAGGGGGGGGGGATTGGTGTAGCAATCCGCCAAAGGTTTCTTCACCGGCGCTTTCGGCATGTCTTTGTGCCATCTTCAGGTGTGAAACTGGTGGAATGTTTCCGTTGTCTCGCTTTAAAATGAGCAGTAGGAATTATTAGTAGGTGGAGATCACAAGTTCCGTTTAAACGAACAGTGGCAGTATATATATATATATATATATATATATATATTATATGTGTGTGTGTGTGTGTGTGTGTGTGTGTGTGTGTGTTATTATTTGTATATGCAAGGACAAATTTGTCCTTGCACATAAAAATAATAACACATAAAATTTTGTTCCTTCCTTTACTAAAAAACGTGAGTAAATAATGACAATTTGTCCTTACACATACAAATAATAACACATAGAAATATATATATATATATATATATATATATATATAATATATATATATATATATATATATCCCAATACTCGGTAGAGCACCCTAAAGGACACGTTAACTGAACTTTCCCCGTTAAGCGTAAGGCATTTACTCGTCAGTTGTTTACAGACTTCAGTTCTCTGGTGATTGCAAACATACATCTACGTAAGTATGTACCAATTTATTGTTCGCCTCTTACTGACTGCTGACGATGGCCGATAGGGTAAGGAGCTAGACAGACGAAAATTCAGTCTGGTTTCGCTCACGGCTAGAAGTAGATGTTAAAGTCGAGACGCACTGATGAGACGTAAACGTCGAAACACTATGTCTGTGAATAACTAATATAATTACAGTATATATAGTCAATATAGGTATGCATATACATACGCATTTACCCATATATACATATATATATATATATAATTTATGAAAAAATTTCTTGCAGAGAAAACAAACTTTCTAAAAACAGTTTCTTTCACAAGAATTTTTTTTCTTGATGATGACCTAAGGTCGAAATTAGTTGAGAACAAATGAATAATAAATAACATAAAAGAAATATTCCTGTTCGTCTTATAACGTTTTGTTCATCATTGTTTTGTATTACTTTGTCTTTTCTTTTTCTTTTTTGTGGTGTGAGTTTTATTCATTTGGGAGAGTTTATTGTATTATACACACACACACACACACACACACACACACACATATATATATAATATATATATATATATATATATATATGGGGGTATACGTACAAACTCACACATATTTTTTCATCATAAAATGTGTTATAGCACGTGCGATACCCTGCCCTCATCAGCCGCCCACCAGGAGTAATAACACAGTTTCGGTAGCTAAAGGCGGTACTGCCACTCCTTCGCTACTAACCGGCTTTTGCCACCAAATAGGATATCAAAAAATATATATCCTAGAACAAAACAAAGAGAAGAAATTACTATGTACGTTCAACTTAGAGCTTCATGTTAAGTGTAGTTTGTGATTTTTTTTAAACGCCTTTTGCTTTCGACCGTTGACTTCTCATTACGCGCTTGCTCTCACGCATATATATATCATTAAGTCTCCACTCTATTAGTGACTAGGAGCTGAAAATTGAGTGAAAAGTAATCTCAAAATTTAATCACTCATTAAAAGCAATAAAAGTGTACACCAAAAATATATCTCTGTGTTCCTGAATAAAGGACAAATATGGTTCTTAGAACCAAAGTGATACAACCCCATGAAGAAGAAAGCAGCTCAATATGAAAGGGAACTCGATACAGCCCAGAAGAATATAGAAGACATTAAAAGGATAGAAAAAAGACTTTATAATTTAATAAAATGTAATATTTGATCTCATTAAAAATTCATTTCTGGTCTTGATTTTTTAAATAGTAATCTTAGTAAGATTGATGCAACACATTATTTTAAATATATTTTCGTTTTTTTTTTGTCAAGCTCATGCCAGGATATTTAAATGGTGACCATGCATGACTGGTCATGTAGTGGTAGATAGACATTCCACGAATTTTCAATTTCTTTCACTGTCTCGGCAAGACTGTGCAGAATCTTTGCAGCTGCGGTAATAATGACCGTTTTTATCATCACCCTAGCAGTCCACCATTGTTCCTGATCGTTGGTATGGCCTTTCCCTGTCCCTCACCCCTCTCTCTCCCTATCTCTCTCCCTCTCTCTCTCTCTCTCTCTATATATATATATATATATATATATATTGTGTGTTGTGTGTGTGTGTGTGTGTGTGTATCTAAACATACAAACATCATATATATACACACACATATATATGTTTACGTACACACACACACATATATCCACACACAAACACATATATATGTATATATATATATACATACATATATATACGCACATATATATATGTATACATACATATACACATATATATATATATATATGCACACGCACATACATACACACACACATATATATACACACACATTATATATATATATATTCAGTTTTCTTATTTCTTTCAGGTTTATTCTGACCTCTTGCTAAGACAGCAACATCCATTATTTCTCGTTTTGACGCCGGTCACATCTGGTTTTCTGGTTTCAATTGTTGTGTGATTCCTTTGGAAATGTGATATAACTCGATTTTGAATGAGACTATCTCACAAGTCAGTTACTGAACAGATTTTTTTAAAGTGATGAGTCACCAGCGATTTTCCGTTAAAAAAATAATATTCACATTATCAGTGTGCCACATATTGTCAGTAAACTCAGGTATCAACGAAAGTCTTGGTTCGTTGGTTGGTTGGTTGGTTGGTTGGTTGTGTTGAGAATTTTAATATATAAGGTTTGTGCTAAATGCCCGCTCCTACTTATTGACTAGGCCGGAATCATGTGATCTAACTCTTGGCCAATCACTGGCAGTACTCTGTGGTTGATACAAAACTTAAACCGACCCTACTGGTCATAATTACTGCGACATTCATGGACGACGGACATAGGATTAAATCACTGGACCTTTACCAATACGTGGGATAGGACTTATACGCTTACCCAAGAATCCCATAACACATGACTTTCTTTAAGCCCTTTTCAATTGGCCAAGGATGGCATTTAAAAACTTTACAGGTCGGTTGTTTAGTTTTACGGCATATCAACCCATTTCGAGTCACCCATCAATATATGTGTATATACACCATTGTCTGGAGTAAATATAACCAGACATTCGTATTGTGCATAATAGATTTTACTTATAAATTTCTTCTTTCTCCTAGTACTATATACTGTCTGATATAATATTGTGTGTGTTTTCTGTTTGTTTTTGTTTTTTTGTTTTTTGGGTGTATTATCAATCCATCATCACGATATAAACCGGTACCTTGCTTTGGGAATGTAAAAGATATGAAACTTTCAGAACTTCCAACAGTTCCCATATTTATAAACAATACATTTGATTGATTGATTTTAACGGCATATCAACTCGTTAAGCGTCATTTTATGCCTAAAGTTTAGAAATTGCGTTCATTGTAAATTTATGTTCACATTTTTGACATTGTTTCTTATATATATATATATATAATATATATATATATATATACTACTCGTTTCCTTAAAAACGAAACACGGAACATACCATCAGTTTCCTACCTGAAGATGGCAAATCGAATTGTCGAAAGCGCTCGTAATGAAACCTTTGGTGGACTGCTACACTAGTTCCACCCTGACACCAAAAAGATGGCCAGAAAATTAGAAAGGATTGAACAAAAACTTGTCCGACAAGAATTGTCAGTACAGTTTAACACAGCATATTATATATATATATATATATATATATATATATGTGTGTGTGTGTGTGTGTGTGTGTGTGTGTGTGTTTCCACAAAGTGATGCCAAATTAAGACATTTTGATATGTGGTTGATTACAATACTTGCCAGCTTAGCTCAGTCGGTAGAGTATCTGGCTCGGAATCACAAGTTTCTGGGTTCAATACCGGCCAACTCAGCGTAGGAGTAGCACAGGGATCTGTGCGGTAAAGTGTGGAGCTGATGATAGGTGTGGTGCTCAACCTCAGACGCAAAAACAATCTCCTTGGTCTAGCGCTAGTGAAAAGGGGATAGACCCCTCGCTGATACAGATAATAGGCCACTCCGTCAATTTTTACTTTACTTTACAGTACCTGCTATAGCTGAAATGGTCACCCATCAAAATATTAGAACAAGCTCATCGCTGCTTAACTTCGGTGATCTAGCGGGAACTGGTGCATTTGATGTGCGAAAGTCTTGGAGTAGATAAAATATCATGATCGGTTAGTTGAATGGCCCATCTACGGTTGTTTTATCCTAGTGGTTAGGGAATCATGTTCATTGTACATTTATATTTACATTTTTTGTTGTGTCTTAAGAGTTTTTTTGTTTTTTTACACACATTTTTATTATATCAAGTATTCATACCTAACACAAATAATTTGCGCACAGTTGTATGGTTGGTTGGATTTTACGGCATGTCAACGCTTGTTGGGTTATTTTATGCGGAATACGTTTTTGTTTCATTCATTCTTGTTGGGTATTAAAACTTAAAAAAAAACATTTTTATCTATTCAACCCATGGATTGAACCCTTACAGGTACTACCACTCCGGGTCAGAGTGGACCTGTGAGTAATGGCAATGAATGGGTACTCCACACTCTCCCAGTGCTACAGAATCGGACCCTCACCACTGGATGAAGTTTAACGTCATACCCAAGACACTAAGACCCTCAGCCACAACCCTCTAGTACATATGTGATAAATAGGCTTTGTCTTTTGCCATAAGAGCAATATATTCGGGGCAATAATATAGATGGTAGGGTTTGACATGGCCAGCTGACTGATTGGAGTAATCCTCTCTGACCGCCCGTCAAGCCTAATTAAGAACGAAAGAGGAGTGTCGCAAATTATGTACTGCTAAGATACCAGGATTCCGTCATTTATCTTCAAGTGTCACCTTCCACGCCTAACAAGTGGCATCATTAGGGGAGAGGTCTTACCCCTCTGCAGATGTGTAGTCAGTGTATTCTACAGCCCAAGGTGACAGGGTTGAGTAGATTATGAAACGATGCTAAATGCACGTGGATAGCAAAATGTAACATGTGTTTCTGAAGAAAACGACATCAGCTATCAATCTCAAAGAATGACTAACAGATGCAAAAAAATGTATCTGAATTCTTTAGATGAGGCTTGATAATTTGGATTATTCAGACTATTGTTATCTACACAACGTTTCGGTCGATGTGCCCTTCGGCCTTCTTCAGATATTTCAGACATATCGACCGAAACGTGTATATAACAATAAAAATGAGGACAATAGTCCGAATAATCCAAATAATACAGATGCAAGAATTTTGTATAATCTAATCTTATTTTGGAGGGATGCAGTCTTATTAACTTATTTTTAAATAGATCTATTTAACCTATAGATGGGACTCTAACAGGTATTACTACTACACAGTGGACCTATGTGTAATGACAATGAAGGGGTACTCCACACAACAGAGATACAGAACTGGAGCCTCACCATCAGATGCATTTTAGTGTCATACTCAGGGACCTGGTTTAAAATAGATGACATAATTGCATGAAATATGCATATGAATTTTTCATAATTGGCATTTCAGTCTCGGAAGACTATAATATAGTTTTTGTGCCCCTGAAGTAACAGCGCCTCCTGTGACTGTGAAGTCCAATGTTTGAAAAAAATTCTCGACCACAGATGTCACATGTAAAGGTTGTCCCTGAAAATGTTGATGTGCCGGTTCTTTGTTGCCGCTGTTTTCTTCTAGACCTCTTGGCTTCATGGTGTTGCGCCAGGGTGGCTTCAGATATGAAGAGTCCTCTACGGAGAGCCTGCCGCCACCGAGGTCGGTCCTGAGCCAAGGCTGTTTAAATAAATGTGAATAGTTTTGTCTGTCTGCCTTCTATAGATGGACAGACAGTTTGATAAAGAGTAAACATATTCTTAATTAACTTTTATATTGAAATCTTTTCCAATTAAATAGTTTTATTCTATGTTTGTAGCAGAGAAATGAGAAACGGATTGAATAATCTTATTATTTAATCATCTATTTAATAAAGAAGCAAAGGCAAAAGTGCTGGAAGGTTTCTTGCATTAAATCTTTTTTTTTCTTTCAATACGATGTTAAACAATGTTAGCGGCGAATTGTGGTTACTAAAACTGACAAACATGCGAAGACACCCTTCACTCATCGAAACCATAGCCCCCCCCCTCGTTAAGTAGCCCATATCCCCTCTCCCTTCACATCGACACACCAGAGTTGGCCGACCACCAAAAACTTACATTTCTCAGCTCTGTGTCGTATAGAGGACTTACCCAGAGCTATGACAAACAGGGACGGATGGTGAGAACGAGTAAATTGAATCCGTGCTGTCGGCACGCCTTGGGACAAACTACCCATCACACCTCAACGGAGTGACCAAAAGATTTGATGCTATTGTTCGAAGAATGAGTTCTTACTAATTCAAGTGTAATGAACGCAGAATGGAGATTTTCAATTGTCGGACCATTTGACCTTTTTAGTCACCCCTTTTTGATCTCGATTAAGAAAGGACATGTTTTAAATTTACACCGTCAATATCCGGTTGTTTTAACAGACAATTTTTAGATTTTTTTAAATTATAAAACTAACCCCTAGCCCTAAACCCTAACCCTAACCCCTAACAAACAATCGGATATTAAATACGATATTAAATACGATATTAAAAGTTTTTCAATAAAGTCCTTTCACAGCTTCTTCTGCCTCGGTCACGTAATATACACGCCAAGAAATAACACGTACAAAAATAGAATGGACTCTTTAACCCAACTGGTCTAGAATGAAAACTCAGAATTCAAAACCTGCTAAATTCCGCTTAAAAATTGATCTTGTGTCACATCCTTCTTGTTCGGATAAGTTGGGTAAATACATATATATTACATTGGGTGGTTGTAAAAATTGTTTTCAAAATTTTTAAATAATTAAAAAGCTTCAACTAAACAACAAGGCGAAATATCAACTGAATTTAGTTGCTGTGTTGTTATATCCACTTTTTCCTCTATTTTAACCATATATATATATATATATACACTGACCTACACTCTGACTACCTAAATTATCTTCAAAGTCAACCGACTGATCCCATAAAAATACCATTCCCCACATACTAAACCCATCCCTCCTTTTCTCACTTCTCAATACCACACACCTAAACCCTCCCCTGTTTCTATCCCTTACCCAATTTCCTTTTCAGTATAAAAGCAGAATGTAAAAATATTTGTCTCCAATAAATTTTGCAAAAGCTTCAACTAAACAACGAGCCGAAATATCAACTGAATTTTGTCGCTGTGTTGTTATATCCAGTTTTTTTCCGCTATTTCCAACCACATTCTGTGGGCTTTATTCAATCCTTCACTCCTCATATTACATTGTCTCTATGAAAGTATCCATTCATTGAACACCTTTACCTATCTCTGTAGGTATATCCGATATTTTCCCTCTTATCTTATTCTATTGAAATAATTCATGTTATGTTTGCTAATGATTTATATACAATACTTTATCTATATAATTCAGAAAACAGATTCATATTCTGAAATGGATTTTTTTTGTTAGAGAATCTATTATTTGTTGCAGATATGACGAAATTAATTTCGTGTAACAGGAGAAATATATTCTATATATACATTTACACATTTACAGCAAAGTTAGTTAACCCATTTTATTAGGTGGAGTCTAATGTATCTAGAATTCTCAGGCGAGTTCGGCATCTCACAGTCCAGTGTGGTTCGTTAACTTCACCCCCTTCGGCAAAAGCATCCGGTGTTGCCGAATTGTACCGCACGTTACCAAAATATTGCAAAACTTTTGGCACACTCTAATATTTTTTATGTCTTATACGCCTTTCTTTGTATTATTTAGATTATTCGGACAATTGTCCTCATCTTTATTATTATCTGTACAACGTTTCGGCCGATGTGCCCTCCGGCTTTCTTCGGGTATTTCTCATCGAATTTTTCTTGCCGAAATCGGGAACCTTCTTTTCGAACTTGTGAACCTTCTTATCGTAATCGGGAGCCATCACAGAACTTTGAACCAACCCTTTATTCAATCCACGGGAGTATCCTGTTCTCATTCCGCCAACCATAGCTGGGTGCAGAGGAGCCGGGTTAGCTCAGTCGGTAGAGCGTTCGGCTAGAAACCACCAGGTTCCTAGTTCGATACCGGTCCCCAACAACTCAGCGTATGAGTAGCACAGAGATCTGTGCGGTAAAGTAAGCAGCTGATGGTAGGTGTGGCGCTCCACCTCAGCTGCTAAAAAACAATCTCCTTGGTCTAGCGCTATTGAAAAGGGGATAGACTCCCTCGCTGACTGGCTGATACGGACTTTAGGCCCCCCGTCGACTTTACTTTTTAGTTATTATTCTATGTTACTGCTGCTCTTGACCAGGATTGAACCTGTAGCCTAGTGATCACTGTCTTAAACCCAACGCCTATATCCACTACGCTATGAGTCCAATTGGAGTTCGAGAAGGCTCCCGAGTCCGACAAGAAATACCCAAAGACCAGAGGCCACATTGGCCGAAACGTTGTACAGTTAACAATAAAGATGAGGACAATAGTCCGAATAATCCAATTAATACTAATAATCAAGCCACATCTTCAAAATTCAGAGAAATAGCACCTTTCCTTGTTTTATCGATTGCTGGGAATAAAATTTATTTTGGCATTTTGCCAATTACTTTGCAGGGCTTTGTTTGCTATCTTCACTTTATTCAAGGTGACAGTGTTACTAAAACTTGTGACTCACGCATAAGATTCATTTATGTGCTTTGTGACTCTTAGTGGGTGGTCATGATTTGTATAATTTACACGGTTAGATTTTTCAATTTTCTATATGCCTTTATATATATATATATATATAATATATATATATATATATATATATCATTGTCTGAAGTCAATATAATAAGACATTTGTCTTGTGCATAATAGACGTTACTTCTAAATTCCTTCTTAAAAGGTTTAACTTTTTCCTAGTAGTATATATTGTCTGATATGATATTGTGTGCTTATTTATTTGTCGGGTGTATTATCAATCCATCATCACGATATAAACCGGTATGTTGCTTTTGGAATTTGAAAGATACTTCCCATTATAAAACTTTCACAATTTTCAAAAAGTTCCCATATTGATGTCAAATCTATTTTTAATCTCTATAAACAATAGATTGGATTGATTGATTTTAATGGCATGCAACCCGTTAAGCGTCATTTTATGCCTAGTATTAGAAATTGCGTTCATTGTACATTTATATTCACATTTCTTGTTGTGTATTATATATATATTTGTGCTTTCTTTTCGCAAAGTGATATATTAGTTAATTCTATCTAATAATTATATGGTTTCAAGTAAATATTTCTATTAGTATTAATACTTTTTTTGCATAGTTCGATGATTTCAAGTAACTAATAATACTTTTTAGCTAATAACTAGATCTTTAAGTAACTACACAGTGATACCTTGACATACTAGTTTAATTCGTTCCGCTCAATTTCCTCGTATATTAAATCCATATTCCCCATTGAAATAAACTGAAATGAACTAATCTATTCCAGTACCTCTTCCCACCATATAAAAAATATCCCATTTTTTACGGTTTTTTAAAATAAGAACGATAGCACTGTGTTGTATGAAAACATGATAGAATAGAACCTAATAAACTATGTACTGTAATATATTTTAATATTTTTTTTTTAATAAATAACATTTTTCTTTGGCGTAATAAATTTGGAAACTTAAATGTTTTTAGTGAATTTATTAACATAAGCATTTTTGAATCTCGCTCGTAACTCAAATTTTAGTTCCTTTTACTGAGCAGAAAATTGTTCGAGTGACAGCTCGTAACTCGGAAAACTTGTAAGTTGGCGTACTCTTAAGCCAAGATACCACTCTATTCTTAATCTATTAGTAATGGAGATTCGCTTCCGTTTTTGTCTGTAACAAAAATTACGTCACTGCTTACGTCACATTACCCAAAATTATCATAACATAGAATAGATACACTCAAAATTTGAAATTCAACATTAAACAGTCTCATTGTTTTTTAAAACAAGTTTTAATAAATACATGACTGGTATTATATATCTATATATAGTTTGTTTTATTTTAATACATATTTAAAGTTTACATTTCAAATTGTTTTATTTTTTAATTCTTTAATGAATGTGATGATTTTACTTACTTAGGGTACAAACTCGCTGACATTGAATTTTTTACTCCCACCCCTCAGGCAATATGTTTCAAAAATCTACTTTTACATCGCCCGGAGGGTGTTTTTTTATTTTATACTAGTACAAATAATTTACAGTTATATGACATCAAATATTACTATCGAATATTGATATTTTACAAATATCTATTTGATCCGTTGATGGGGCCCTAACAGATACTACCCCTCTGGGTCAGAGTGGATCTGGAAGTAATGGCTGTTGGAATATTTTGGGTGATATAAGGTGTGCTGGAATCACCACCTTAACTTATAGTCTGTGTGGGTGTGTGGATTAAAGCCAGCCAATCAAAAGCTCAAATACGTGGTTCGCACATATTCGACATTGACGAACGGACTTGCAACCAAGGACTTTGCTCAATCGAAGGAATTTATCCAACACTAATGGACACCAAGGAAGAACCAAAGAATGTTACCAACACTAAGGGACACCGATGAATAACCGAAAGATTCTTCACAAAAGAGCAGCTCTGCTTAACACGTTACGCTTATAATTTTTTGTATAATTTTGTTGCTATCAAGAATGACAAAGTTTCAACCATGTTGATATTTTCAAATAGGTCCTTCATTTGTTTGCATTGAAAAAACCTTTTCTAATGAAAGATACATCACAATTTATGGAAATATGATATATTTTACACTGTGGTTGTTCATCTTGTTAAATATAAAGGAGTGATTAATATATATATATATATATATATATATATATATATATATATATATATATTATGGACTCTCTCGTCGATGAACACCCACACAGTGATTTATTTATAGTGGTGAAGGCTTGTGTTGGATCATCCGCACTTTTTGGCACAGTCGATAGGAAAGAATTGGTGCATCAAGGCTTGCCACAAACCCAATCAACGACCGACCTCAGGAATTTTGAATTCAGAGTTATCCCTCTCCTAGACTGGTTACTACCCAAGGCTGAAGGGCCCAGTCTGCACTACTATTTAACCCATAGCTGGAGGGATTCATTTAGCGCTATGGGATAATCGACGAATATACTATATATATATATATATATATATATATATATATATATATATATATATATTATAGTAGTAGGAAAAGGAGTTATGGTTCTACCATGGTTTCAATCCAAATGATTTCATCAGGAACCTACACTTTACTAAGTCGATGTAATTCCTTAGCTAAACGTAATTAAAGTTAAAAGAGTTAACTAAGGAATTACATCGTTTGGATTGAAACCATGGTAGAACGTTAATTCTTTTTCTCTACTACTATAATTAATAGTATTATTACTGCTCTATATTTTTAATATATTGAACAATTTTGACTAATTTTTGATGCCACGGCAACGGAAAGGTTAAAGCAGCAATTTGAGACTCTTTCTCTCTCTCTCTCTCTCTCTCTCTCTATATATATATATATATATATATATATATATATATATATATATATAGAGAGAGAGAGAGAGAGAGAGAGAGAGAGAGAGTGAGAAATGGGCGTGTTATAAAAAAATTTTCAAAAGTAAAAATACTCTTTTAAAGCATGAACCAGTATTTTTATTATATAACAAATATTCGAAGCATACGCGAAACCCTTACAATTATATATATATATATATATATATATATATATATATATATATATATGTGTGTGTGTGTGTGTGTGTGTTGTGTGTGTGTGTCAAATAGATATGTTTGATAGTTATATTAATCAAATCAAATCGATCTGTTACGATAAAGTTTCAAATAATTGTATCAACATTATTACATTAAGTCTTAAATTCTTGATATTGCGATGCATTATAAAGTGTTAAAATGTTTAAAATTATTATGAAGATATACTTTTACTGCATATAATTGGAGAATTAGATTAAAAACCATTGGAGACCAAAACGGTGAGAATAAATATAATAAAAATATTGCAATAAATATGTTAGAACACCTATAAGCAATTCAACTGTATAATTGCTGTTAATGAACTAGCAGGACCTGTGGATATACCACAGTATAATAATTTAATTATTAAAACATTTGATATGTTTACTTATGAACTATTGCAAAACAATCTAAAAAGTATAATAATCAAGATTTAACTCTCTCTCTCTCTCTCTCTCTCTCTCTCTCTCTCTCTCTCTCTCTCTCTCTCTCTCTCACACACACACACACACACACACACACATTTTTTCTTTCTGTCTTCCTTTCTTTTTTCCTTATGTCCGATTGAAAAAGATTAGCGTTATCGCTTCCGCACATTCGTTCCCTCTCTCTATCTTTCCCCATTTGTTTGTTTCTTTCTTTCTTTCTTATTAAATTTCTTCCGTGTAGCATGTCAGACGCTAATATAATCTCCTTGGTCTAGAGCTAGTGAAAAGGGGATAGACTCCCTCGCTGTCTGGCCGATATCGACATTAGGCCGCCCCGACGACGACTTTTTATATCGAAAGAAGAATTTCTATACGAATTTTTAAATTACACAAAGGGCAGATAAATCTCACTAGGGATCCATGGTAAACTTTCTTTCGTTACAGGAATGAGTTTACGTTGGAGACTGCTGTGTTATTGCTACAAACGATAGTCTTTCTTGGCGAACGTATTAAGTTGCGAAAGTGAATACGGGATCAGTTTAAAATTGTCAATAATAAAACCAGTGAGACTCCCTCGCTGTCAGGCTGATAGCGACATTAGGCCGCCCCGATGACTTTACTTTTTTACTTACACCGAATGAAGAAATTCTATACGAATTTTAAAGTTACACAAAGGGCAGATAACTCACCCCAGGAATCTATGACATCCTTTCTTTCGTTACGGAAATGAGTTTACGAGGTTGAGATTTACACTTCGCCATGTTGGAAGTTGGAACTGAAATAGGCTTCTGGCTAAAATGAAAACTACATAAGTTAATTAAATGCTGATACCTTGTGGCTTCTAGTTTAATTATCAATTAATATATCAACTGCTATTTCTACTAATGAAATTCATTTGCAATTTCTTTATTTATTTCTTATCTTATTTATTTCTGCTTTCGGTTGAAATTGAAAGTTAGATGGTTCAATGAACCGTCTAATAATCTCTGTAGGAGAAACGTTTAATTACAGGTTGATAGTTCATTGACCGAAGCTCTGAACTGAACTAATCTTAGCTTTACACATTGTAGATGTTCCAAAATAACATGTACATCAGGGGTCCCCAAAGTGGTCGATATCTGGGGGGTTGATTAAATATAGGAGGATCAAATGTTGGTCGAAGGTCAAGACAGCAGCTGAGCCTTTCTTACTTGCATTCCCAACGTCGTATATGGTTGAAGCTTGTTTTAGCCATGCTAACATAATTTTGAAAAAACAGAGGAATAGATTAAATCTGAAGAACCGTGGTGATTTAAGACTTAAGCTTACCAATTTTCAACCTCATATCATTAGTCTTGCCGCTGCTCATCAAGCACATCCATCTCATTAATGTGTATTATTACAATAAATAAGTATTTTTGATGTCAACAAACTTTTTTAATTACTTAAATAAAAAAAAGTAGATTAACTTATTTCAAAAAGGATTTAATGTTTTCATTAAATTTAAGTAGGGGTCGATGATAGAGCAAATATGTCATAAAGGGGTCGACGAGTTAAAAAGTTTCGGAACCCCTGATGTACACCAATAATTTCCTATCATAGTATAGCATTATTTGGATGGACTATTGTCCTCATTTAGCTCGGTAGAGCGTTCGGCTAGAAACCACTAGGTTCCTAGTTCGATAACGGCACGCGCCAACTCAGCGTATGAGTAGCATAGGGATCTGTGCGGTAAAGTAAGGAGCTGATGGTAGGTGTGGCGCTCCACCTCAGACGCAAAAACAATCTCCTTGGTCTAGTGCTAGTGAAAAGGGGATAGACTTCGTTGCTGATTGGCTGATACCGACTTTAGGCCACTCCGACGACTTTACTTACCTTTTTATGAGTTTATAAATTTATATTCCCACTCCCTTAAATACCAAATACGAAAAGACATACGCTACAAATGAAATGTGATATTTATATATATATATATATATATATATATATATATATATATATATGTGTGTGTGTGTGTGTGTGTGTGTTTATGAGTGTGTTTGTGTGTTTATGTGTCTGTGTACACGCGTACACAAAAAAGAAAATGTCAATAAAACACAATAATATCATTCACAGCTTGGCAAATCACCAGTTTTAATAATAAAACAGAAACGATGGAAAACTTTGCTTGCTTGCCCCCTCCTCTTTCTCTCTCTCTCTCTCTCTCTCTCTCTCTCTCTCTCTCTCTCTCTCTCTCTCTCTCTCTCTCTCTCTCTCTCGCTAGCCTTTTCTCTCTCTTACTTTCTTCTCTCTCTCTCTTTCTCACTTACTTTTATCTCTCTCTCTCTCTCTCTCTCTCTCTTACTCTTTCTCTCTTGTTCTTGCTCGCTTCTCTCTGTCTGTCTGTCTGTCTGTCTCTCTCTCTCTCTCTCTCTCTCTCTCTCTCTCTGTATGTATGTATGTATGTATGTGTAGAATGACGACATATTTGTTATGATAAAAAAGCCAGAAATAAAATAAAGGAAATACTAGATAAATACCAATGATAATTAACAATGCATGATATCAAAAAAGTCAACTACTACTACTACTACTACTACTACTACTGCTGCTGCTGCTGCTGCTGCTGCCACAACACCAACTACTACTACTACTAATAATAATAATAATAATAATAATAATAATAGTAATAATAATAATAATAATAATAATAATAATGTACAAAAATGAAAAGAGAAAACCAGATAATGGCGTATGTCGTTAAGGGAGGTAATAAAATTACAGTAAATGGCTAAATTGTTATCCCACGGAGTGTAAAAGGCTTTTAAAGAAAGATATGTTCTCGCTAGAACAGTTTTATTTCTTATCAAAGCTGCTTTTTTAACGATTTTAAAATGATTTTGAAAATGTAATAAAAAGAACGGCAGAGATAATATAAAGGAATAATTAACTGTAGAAACGATTTGATTTTGACCGTATAGACCAATTGCTTATGTACCAAACCTGTTCGGAAAAATAAGACACGTAAAATTCTCTGTGACGAATTTTGAATTATAAAAACTTGCAAAAAGAAAAAAAGCCGCCTTCGAGGCCAAAATATTTAAGTTTTAATACAATTAAATATTACATTGAGTTAGAAGGACTAATGAAATTAAATAAGAACACAAAAAAGATTACACTTATTTTTACTTTATTCTTAATTGATTTCAATAAAAAAATATACATAGGATAGCTTTTAATACTTTTGGGAATAAAACAATATTAGAAATCCATAACACCTAGTAATTATTTATTAAACACGGTTTTCTTCAAACCAGTATGCAAATTATTCACAGCTTATACTACGGAAACATTTATTTCTTAATATGTAACAGACATTGCTGGAACTAAAACCCCGCCCTTCGGGTCGGGGGTCCGGTGAGCTTCGACCACTGATCTGTGTGTTAAATTAACGGCGTGATCCCAGGGGCCATCTACCCAGGCAATACCTGCCCCCTTGATTTAAAGGGGCAAAGCTGGGTTTATTGCCCAGCGCCTGAGGCGCCCCCCCTCGAGGGGGAATGCCGATGGTATCGACGCATTTTTGCCTACCACCCTTGGGCTTGTGGGTGGGCCCACATAAAAATGTCCTTGTGTCACGCCCTCATAAGTGGCATGAGAGGCAAATAACTTGCCTGGAGCTCGCCCCTTGAGGGGGAATGTCGACGGTATTCACGCATTTTTGTACCCACCACCCATGAGCTTTGGACATTAATAGGGCCTTGAGTCTAACATGGTGGGTACTTGGTAAATGCAAATAACTCGCACTTCCGGTGGCTTAATGGACTATTAATGAAATTAACGCCGTGATCCCAGGGGCCTATCCCTCCAGTGCCCCATGATCATAGTGCCTTTGAGGGGATCGTCGAAGCGATTTACGCTTTTTTTGTGCCCGCCATCCCATGAGCTACGGTTCGTGGACTGTCCTACATTAATAGGGCTTTGTGCCAGACCCGCATACTTGGGATGCGCGATAAATACCACATTATTAACCCCAACTTCGGTGCGGGTTTCCGGTGGCGTTGGCCACTGGACTATTATTGAAATTAACGGCGTTTCATCCTTAATCATCACGGGTCGCCAACAACTGCCAATAGCTGGCCTCATTTGGGGATGTTACCCTTTTGCAGAGGAGCACTCGGTGTAGTCTAAAGCCCCAGTCGACGGGGCTGTTACATTTGGTTCTAGGGTTAAATATAAATCTATTTGACAATAGAGCTATTTCCAGTTCAATTTTAAGATATATTTTAATTTGGGAGATCTTTCTTATTTTCTATTCATCTAATTGGTGGATATAACGAAAACAACCATGAATATTAATAAGAACTCTTCACTAATTCCTATATATATATATATCAACCCCTACGCATGAGTAGGATGCGACACAAGGTCAATTTCTAAAGCAGGTTTTGAATTCAGAGTTTTCCTTCTTCTAGACTGGATACCTATCCAAGGTTAAAGAGCCCAGTCTGCCCTACTATTTACCACTAGCTGGAGGGAGAGTAGAATTCATACCTTTCCCAAGGGTATTAGCGCTAAGGGAAATGCAATTACCACTTCCAAAATTTGAACTCGGGGCGGTGAGCCCATGTCCTATGACTTTAACCATTACACCACGCGCTGACTGAATACCTAGCAATGGTTAAAGGGTCCAGTCTGCCCTGCTATTCACCAATAGTTGGAGGGAGAATATATGGATTCATACCTTTCCCAAGGGTATTAGCGCTATGCGAAATGCAAACAGCCATGTCGAGGATTTGAACTCGGATCGACGAGTCCAATTTCTACGACTCTAACCATTCCACCACGCACTTCCATAAATTCCTAAATAAACGCATTAATATCACCATGGTACACTGTTACAGCGAAAACCCTGCAGGTACACAGGCCGTCCGGTTTCAGCTAATTATCGGCGAATACACAACCTTATATCACTACATGATTATATTCTATTCTCTGGATACGAACTGGTTCTGCCTCTTTTTTTAATTCATTAGAACTCTTCTCTGAACTAAGACTTTCTTTTTTTTTATTAGGGGGGTTCCTCTAAAAGAAGAAAAATCGATTAACAATCCGCGGATATGAATCGGAACTTCTGCTCGCTGTATTTACAGTCGTATATTGTAATTTGCACCGAATCAACTCTGAATACAATTAGACTCATTGACTGGGGAAACAGAAATGGGTTCTGAGGATTCCTTGAAATTTTAAAGACAAAAGAAAAAGTATTTTCTAGGTCCTGTTTGGCTCAGTCGATAGAGCATGTGCCTAGAAATCACAAGGTTCATAGCGATATCTATCTATCTATATGTTTATGTGTTCGTGTGTGTATCTATATATTTAGATGTGTTCGTGCGGGTATCTATATGTTTATATGTGTTCATGTGTGCATGTATATGTTTATGTCTGTTCGTGTGTGTATCTATATATTTATATGTGTTCATGTGTGTATCTATATGTGTATATGCGTTCGTGTGTGTATCTATATGTGTATATGCGTTCATGTGTGCATGTATATGTTTATATGTGTTCATGTGTGTATCTATATGCTTATGTCTGTTCGTGTGTGTATCTATGTGTTTATGTGTGTTCGTGCGTATATCTATATGTTTATGTGTTTGTGCGTGTATATATATATACACACACACATACACAAACGCATGCACGCACTCATACACACACACACACGCACACACACACACACACCACACACACACATGTAAATATATATCTGAAGTATATCTGAAATATATGTCTAAAGCTAAAATGTAAAGAGTGCTCGATATCTAAGTAGAACAAATATTAAAGTTAATGAGTCAGATATACCTACTAATAGTTTCGCTTAGTAGCTCATCAGGGCAAGAATCTGACTAGTACTAATATTATATATAAATATATATATATATATGCGTGTGTGTGTGTGTGTGTGTGTGTAAAAGGAATGATTTACCGGTAAAAATATTGGGTTGGTCTCAATATTTGGTTGGTATAAGTGTTACTCGGATAAGCAAGTGTTATGACAAATATAAAGTGCTCAATACGTAAGTAGATCGGATTTATTATCCTTATTAATTACAGTTAATTAAATGAACTCTCGCTTATCTGTAATTAATCAATATCTTGATTAATTCAGTGGATTTAACACTGAAGATCCTTATGGTGAAACTCGAGTAGGTTATTTCTGCAAGCCTCATCTCAAACATTCAGAGAAAAAGAAGGCCTAATTTGCCATTGAGAGAAACGGTGACTATGTGGAGAAGTAGGGATGTGATCCACAGAGAACCATTGCTATTGCGAGAAACGGTGACTATGTGGAGAAGTAGAGATGTTATCCACAGAGGACCAGCTTCATTTGGATTTATGATACATGTTCCTGTGTTGGTAATTATACCTGTCCTAAACAAAATGGCATTACATTTTGACTAGCTCTCGTAGAACACATTCTAATAACTCTAGTAAACAAGAGTTTTAAAAAATGCATTGGATAAAATAATTCATCTTATAAATTAATATATGAAATATATTCATTAGCTAATAAATATACAAACTCAAGCTACATTATATCCCAAAAGGTTTATATAAGTTTTAAAATTTTCAAAGTTAAAACCATGAAAACATTAATTTAAATATTCAATGTAAAGCATTGATATAAAGACGACAAAAACATCAGAGACTTTCTAAATTTAAAAGTAAAAACTTTACCTTTGAAAATGGCTAATGATGATTTGAAGGATGAAAGCGTTGAAGAATTTCTATGCCAAATTCTATGAATTATATTAAAAATCTTGTTTGAAAACGGAAAAAAACTGATAAAAAATATTCATTAAAACAAACGTCTTTAGTAAAACTTGTTTAAAGTAAACATTACTGCCACAATAGGGTAGGTGGATTTTTCACTTTTTTAAAATATCAAATCGTCCATCTATGTGAAAGTTGTATTTTAGAAGACTGAATACTGATACCAAAATTTTTTACTTGCACCATTGTCTGAGGAAATAGCACCAAAGATCGTCTACTAGAATGCACTAAAAATCCTCGTTTTCTAAAGGCTAAATTTTGCGAAAATGAGAAAAAAACAACCTACTTTACTGCACAATATAGTTTAAACACGCGGCGCTAATCTCAAAGGTAAAATATTCAGAAATCTCAGAAACGTTTATCGTTTATTTCTATTATGTTTACATTATTTTAAAGTTTGAATATGTAACTATTTTTTTACATACATGGGATAGGATTTTTTGGTTATTTGGTGTGAGGTAACTGGTTTCTTTTCTTCTATGGTCGTCGAGCTGATATTGAGACAAAGACAAAAGAGACTTTGAATGTTCAGACTTTAGTTCATAGCTATTTTTTGGAGAGGAACTTCCTTCCCGAGTCTATAGTGTCTGCGTCCAATATATTCTTGTATTTTTTGGTTATATTTTTTTAGATTATTATTATCATCATTATTACTACAATAACAATGATATATATATGTGTGTGAAAAATATATGGAAATTAATCCGACAGTATGAAATATAACATTTTGAAAAAACATATGATGTTTGTTATGTGATTGCTGACAATACCCACTTTACATTTTTTATATATTTTTACAATTTTTACAATAAACTCCTTTGAGTTTTACCTTGAACTATAATGCTTCTGATTTTAATTTTAAAAAAAAAAAATTTATTTTATTTTTATTTTTAAAACAGAACATGCATTTTCAAAAAATTTTCAGCGGTTGATATCAGCGTTCGTTTTGTAAACAGTCTTTTTAACGGATATTTTCTTCTCGTCTATGTCGCTCTTTGATGAAGACCAACTTATCGTTTCGGTCGAAACAGGCCTGTCAGCAATCACATAACAAACATCATATGTTTTTTCAAAATGTTATATTTCATATATGTGTGTATATACATATGTTTTCTCCAATAGAAAATACCATATGTGTGTGTGTGTGTGTGCGTGCGTGTGTGTGTGTGTGTGTGTGTGTGTGTGTGTGTGTGTGTGTGTGTGTGTGTATTCAGTAAGGTAGCGTGGACAAAGTCACCGGCGCCTAGTTAATTCCATGTCCACGCTACCTTAACTTAAAGATAAATACTTTCTCAATGATATCGACCACATGAAACAAATATCTAAATGTGAAATATTAAATCCTTGTTGGCCAGTATTACAAGACTTTCTTGATTTAAGAAAAAAGTTTTTAAATGATTTATTTGTTCACAAACACACGCGCAGAATTACATATATATTCAAAAATTACATATATATATATATATTCAAATTACATATATTTATATATATTCAAAACCAATATATATATATATATTCAAAATATATGTATATTCAAAAAATATATATATTCAAAATAAAAAAGAAATTACAGTTATTCGCCCATTTCATTCATAACATAAAGAAGGGGGAAGGGAGGAGAAAGAAAAAAGAAGAGGAAAAAAAAACTTAAAAAACTTAAGCACGTTCATTTCTGATATTCGTTCATTTCTGTATTCGTCTCTGAAGATAAAGTTTTCTTTGAAATCGATAAGACAAAAATAACATCAATTGAGTTCTTATTTTTATAGTTATTGTAAACTATATTATCAATATATATATATATATATATATATATATATATATATATATATATATATACCAACCCCTCGCGAGTAGGATGCGACACAAGGTCAATTTTTAGGCGGAGTTTACCAGGTTTGAATCCTGATTTTTCTTTCTCCCTGACTGTTTACCTAGCTATGTTTAAAGAGCCCATTCTGCGCTGCTATTTATCCATAGCTGGAGGGAGAATTGTATTCATACCTTTCCCAATGGGTATTAGCGCCATACGAAATGCAAACAGCTTCGTCCAGGAATTGAACTCAGGTCGACGAGTTCATTTCGTATTACTTTAACCATTATAGTACGGGCGTTTATCTATCTATCTGTCTATCTATATATATATATATATATATATATATATATATATATATATATAATATTATCCACACGTTTCGAGGTTTACCTCTCATCAGTGCGGCTACACGTTAACATCTATGCCTGCCTGGGTTTGAGACCTGAATGAATTTTCGTTCGCCAAGTCTCTTACCGATGCGGCCAGTAGCGGCTGTCAAATATAGGAGAATATTTAATTGATACATTTCTAAGCGGAAATGAATTCACTAGAGTCCTCGAACTTTGTAAACAAAGCTACATGCCAGAACGGTGACTTTTACAATTAAATCTCTATTTAGAGAACTCAACCAAATTGGGAGGAATATATATATATATATATATATATATATATATATAGAGAGAGAGAGAGAGAGGAGAGGAGAGGAGGGGGAGGAGAAAGAAAGGAATAGGATGAACATGTATTTATATGACAGTATGCCTTAATCAATGATCAATTTTGCGGCCTTAGTATCGCTAGTTAATTAGAGATAAGTTTACTGCGCCTGACAAAAAAGCCACTCCCGTGTGGGGTTAATCAGTACACATCTAGATTATTCACATTACGGGCAAATGATTTTGTTTGTTTTGTTTTATTTTGATATGTTTGTTTTATTTTGTTCATTTGATGTTGTTGTTTTTTTGTTTGTTTGTTTGTTTTTTTGTATTTTTTATATTGCCTTAACCAAGTTACATTAACCCCTTACCTACCGTCTTAAATTCCAGAATTATCTTCTGATACTTCATGGCATTTGCCAAGGTTAATCAGGGACATTAAAAGAGGAAGATCATGGACAAAATGAAAGAGTGTGCAACTCCCTGGAACAATGAATGATAGGGACGGTTGGCGAGAGATTGTCATGGATATCCGTGCTGATTGCGCGACATGATGATGATGATGACTTATATTGTATATAAAACTAGAAAATGTGATCTTAATCTCTGACTCGTGAAGGTTTCGTGGATATATATATTTGAATTTTGATGAATGTTGGAATATTTTGTGTATATAAGGTGTGCTACAATTCCCTACCTGAGTTTATGAAATAGCCGAGATAACGTGGTTTATTCCTCCGACCAATCACTAGCCATACTGCGTGGCTGATACACTACTTAAACACTGATACTTGCCACAGCTGTACTTGCAATCTTTGAGGGGGGACTTACAATACTCAGGACTCTTTACCAGAAGTGTTGTATACTCTCATTCCCTGCTTTCTTCAATTTTTTTCTGTTCATCTTTGATATCTTAAGTTCTTCTAGCGTCTCTTCTAACGTCTCTCCTAGCGTCTCTTCTAGCGTCTGGACTTCGTCTTGGGGACTTCGTGTCTGGTCTTCCATTGGGGATTTCTCTTTATCAGAAGTCCTGTGTCATCGGTAGTTTTTAGATAATAACACAAGACTTCGATTTAACTTAGATCATATTTTATTCTGAAATCCCCACCAGACTACTTGCGCAGATTGAGTCGGCGGCGTGCATAACACGACTTACCAACGTTGTGGTTTTGGCCGATCTGACTAAAAATCTCTTTCTAGTCTAAACCGGAAGAGGGTCTTCTCCACCGATTCTCATGGTATCCACCGGAAGGAGGATCAGGACTGAGGTCAAGCCTTGTCATTCAATCCTTCATGGCCGCCGGCTGAACTTATAACAGCCATTTTGGTTTCTACACTACTGTACACAGTATTAGGAATTTAATAATTATGTAACAGAAGAACCAAATGATTCTTTATCAGAGGATTACCAAGGATCCAATTCCACTGGACAAGTGCTCTTGCTTGAAGGCTAAAGGATGGCCCATAACAGATAGCAACAATTATTTCGTTACACTTTTTTGTCGACAACGTCATCTTTTCTACTTTTTTATTATCTTTTTCTGGTCTCGTTCTTTAACTCATGATCTCATTTCAGGGAGATGCACTTATAGATTCTGTCTTTTGCTATAAATTAGAAACCTTTAAAGTCTGTCTTCTCTTTTATTATATATATATAGTAAGCTATCGTGAAAAATTCTTATCGTGAAATAATATCTTTATCTGTCAACATAACAACCTTCAAACAAATAAACTGTCTCATATATAATTACTTGGTGTTATTGATTTCGAATATTATTTTTTTATTCCCCAACGTATTAAAAGCAATCCTATGTATAATTTCATATTGAAATCAATTAGAATGAAGTAAAAATAAGTGTAATATATACAAATAAAATTCAATATGTTATCACGATTTAGATCTTCAGAACTGGAGCCTCACCATCAGATGCAGTCCAGTATCATACCTAGATTTCGAGTTTTACATATCATAAAAAAACTAAAGTAATACTTTTGCTCTTTCTTGATCGTTTGCTTTCACAACCAAAATAGAGGATCCTTGAGATTCATCATCTTTAATGGAAACTAAATATCGGTCCTTCTCAAATGTGGGAGTGTCAATATTTCGAAGGACTTTAAAGGGGATAATTATATCGGTGGTCGATGATAATTGTGGAACACCTCGATCGTAAGCTCTTACCGCCACCTGGAAAGAAAGTAGAAAGATTAATAATTGGGGGCCGGATTGGCTCAGTTGGTAGAGCGTTCGGCTAGAAACCACAAGGTTCCTAGTTCGATACCAGCCCTCGCCAACTCTGTGTATGAGTAGCACAGGGATCTGTGCGGTAAACTAAGGAGCTGACGTAGGTGTCGCGCTCCACCTCAGACGCAAAAAACAATCTTCTTTGTCTAGCGCTAGTGAAAAGGGGATAGACTCCCTCGCTGATTGGCTGATACCAACTTTAGGCCGCCCCGACAACTTTACTTTATTTACTCATAAATAAATATTGGTCATTATCGTAGATAGAGTATCTAGATATATGGCACTTCGTTTAAATAATTGCATAGCCGAGAAACTGTCACTAACCAAGCACCGTTGACTTCATGTACACGCTACCCTTACCTCACCCGATTCCTGAAAAAAAAAATAAAATTATAATGTAATACCTTAATATCATATATATTATTACATATATTTTATATTTTTCTAAAACATGACATTATGAAATAATTCATTTGATGAATTGATCAATGTATAATAATAGTGTAACTGACCTGAGCTCTATGAATTTTGTTTTGGGCTGACCGGCTGTCACAAGTGTTTCACACGAATAATCCAACTTAAATGTAAAGAAAAATTGGGAACATCTTTTTATGACCGATATTAAAATTGTCATTGTAGGTATTTTTGTTTCTGAAGTGTCTGCTTGAATGATAGTGAGGAGTATGGTTTTGTTCTTGTTTAATAAAAAGCATAAAATATAAGAAAAAACAATTCAAACGTTAAATTTAGATTTAAACTTTGAAAATGTTGAATTATGTTTATATAAGGGTCTGTCCTCCTACTAAAGAAATTAATTAACCCATTTGCATATATTTGCATATTTTCCCTTTAGAAATTCTTTAATTAGAATATTTTCCAGTTTATGCATTCCTATCAATAAATAAATGGCCTCAGATTTCTTTTGATTTTGCTCTCATTATCAAATTTCTTTCATCCTTTCTGCAGCCGTAAGCAACCGATTTCTGCCGATGGGCAAATACAGACTTTGAAAGATACATTCTAATTTCATCAAACGACGATTGACTTTCCGATGTAAAAATAGAATGAGAAATAAATCCTTTCAATCACAATTTTATGCTGAAATTAGAGGAGACATATTTTTATCATATTAATGTAAACCCATTATTTTAAGATTAGTTTGTTATTCAAAATATAATAATAATAATAATAATAATAATAATAATAATAATAATAATATAGTACAAACTTTTAGAATATAGTACAAACTATTAGAATATATAGCCAGGATATAGGGATGGAATTTGGAATCGAAAAATGTGCTATGCTTGTAATAAAAAGGGGTGAATGAATGGAATACAACTACCAAATCAGGAAACTATAAAATCTCTTGATGAAAATGAAAGCTACAAATACTTAGGAATTTTAGAAGCGGACAATATCATGCAAACAGAAATGGAAGGAAAAGTTAAAAAAGAATATCTCAGGAGAACTAGAAAACTTCTAGAAACCAAATTCAACAGCAGAAATCTGATTAAAGGAATTAATACCTGGGCTGTCCCCATTATAAGATACTCAGGATCATTCTTAAAATGGACAAAAGAAGAACTCAGACAAATTGACCAAAGGACGAGAAAATTAATGACAATGCACAAGGCTCTCCACCCTAGAGATGATAGAGATAGATTATATGTGTCAAGAAAGGAAGGGGGAAGAAGTCTTGCCAACATAGAGGACTGCGTAGAAATCACTATCCAACAACTTGAGGATTATACAAGAAAGAGCAAAGACAAATTACTTATGGCGGCCAACAATAGTAGAAGTGACAGATGGACTAACAGAAAAACAACAAAGACTAGAAAACAAAAATGGGAAGAAAAACAATTATATGGACACTTCAAACGACAAATCGAAGAGGTTGCACATGGAAAGACTTGGACATGGTTAAGAAAAGGAAACCTCAAAAGAGAAACAGAATCATTAATAATTGCTGCACAAAATAATGCCATAAGGATAAACTATATCAAAGCGAAAATTGATAATACCCAACAAAATAGTAAATGTAGACTTTGTGGTAATAGAGATGAGACTGTAAACAATATACTCTGTGAATGTAACAATCTAGCACGAGAATACAAAGCTAGACACGACTGGGTTGGGAAGGTGATCCACTGGGAATTATGCAAGAAATTTACTTTTGACCATACAACAAAATGGTATATGCATAAACCAGAATCTGTTCTTGAGAACGAAACACATAAAATTCTCTGGGACTTTGAAATTAAAACGGATTACCTTATCCCAGCAAATAGACCAGACCTAGCGTTAATTAACAAAAAAGAAAGAACTCGTCAACTGGTGGATTTTGCAGTTCCAGCAGATCACAGGGTGAAGCTAAAAGAAAATGAAAAAGTGGACAAATATCTGGACCTTGCCAGAGAACTGAAAAAGTTATGGAATATGAAAGTGAAAGTTATACCAATTGTAGTTGGTGCACTTGGAACGGTCCCAAAAGGATTGGAAAAGTGTTTGGAATGTTTGGAAATCAGAGGAAGAATTGAAACCATTCAGAACACTGCACTGCTGCAATCTGCCAGAATACTCAGAAGAGTCTGGAGACCTGAGGAGACTTGCTGTCACTCAGACTCCAGTGAAAGACCATCAGCTTACACTGATGTGAAAACTCAAAAGGAGTAAATAATAATATCTCGCTATCGCCACTACTATTTATTATAGCAATGATACCACTCAATTATTTACTTAGAAAATGTACTGGGAGTTAAAAATATCACTAACGCACGGGAAAAACTAAACTATCTTATGTACATGGAAGATATAAAGATTTCTTCAAAAAAATGAAAAAGACCAAGAAACCTTGGTACAAACCATAAAAATATACAGACAAGATATAAGAATGGAATTCGGAAAAATGTGACATTCTAGAGATGAAAAGTGGGGATCGGGTTTGGAACCACAAGGTTGCTGGTTAGATACATCCCTCGCCAACTCAGCGTATGAGTAGCACACGGATCTGTGCGGTTAAGTAAGGAGCTAATAGTAGGTGTGGCACTCCACCTCAGAAGCAAATACAATCTCCTTGGTCAAGCGCTAGTGAAAAGGGGATAGACTCCTCGCTGTCTGGCCAATACCGAATTTAGGCCATCCCGTCGAATTACAACTACCAAATCCAGATACTCTAAGAATATTTTGGATAAAAAGAAAGTTATATGGTTACTTCAAGTGACAAATTTGAAAGATTGTACGAGAGATGAACAGGACTTGGTTAAAAATGAGAAACATCAAAGAGAGAAACTGGTCCTCTCCTAATTGCAGAACAAAAACAATGCCATAAGAAGAAACTATATAGAAGCGAAAATTCATTTTGAAATTAATCAATGTGGTAGGTGGCACAGTAGGAATTTGTTAGTATGTCGATATTTTGAAATCAATTACATTATTGATCAGTAATTTATCATTTTCGGCGTATTTAAGAATACATATTTTTTCTTCCAAACATAATCAGCAATTATTATAACTTTATTATTACGCATGTGATTTTTCCTTATATCCCATTTTATTATAATTAGTTCTATACACTTTTCACTTGATTTCATGGGAAACACACAGTACATGTTCGAATCAATCACTTGGTTATTAAGTTGTGTTTATTTTTATTTTTTTCGACGACGTACTATTCTTGAAGATGTCGCATTATTTTCCCACCTGGAAATCTATTTTGATTCTCCCCATTTCTCGGCTTATTATTGTTATTATCATCATTGTTGTTGTTGTTGTTGTTGTTGTTATATTATTTTATTATCGTTATTATTAGTTATTATTATTATTAAGGTTTTCACACCTACCGTAGCCGATGGTTGACTGGAGGCTGTGACAGCAAGTTTCCTCATGTCTCTTGGACTCATCTGGATATTCTAGCCGATCTTAACAGTGCTGTAGTTTGAATAGTCTCGATTCTTCCTCTGATTTCCAATTCACCCAAATTATTTTCCAGGCTTTGGGGACCGTTCCAAGTGCACCAATTACAATTGGTATTATTATCATTATTATTATTAATAATATTATTATTGTTATTATTATCGTTATTGTTATTATTATCATTATTATTATCATTGTTATTATTATGAGAAAATATTTGCGACTGCGCAGAGAACTGTCACCATCTTTTTATTTTCTGATTCATACTTGCGGATTAACTTTGTGTAAACATTTCATGTTTTTATACTTAAGACATTAAAAATAAAATCAGCAAATAGCTATAAACTATCAAACAATTAAACCATTGTGTCGAGATGGGCGTCTACGATGTCTAGTCATAAAAGGAGGAATAGAAAACAAGAAGCAATTTAGGTAAACACGACTGTTTTGTCTTCAGTTTCGGTTCCCCCCCCCCCGACAGCTAATTTTATCTTAGACGATTAATTATTTATAAATATCAGAAATCACGAAAACACCTTGCAGCGTAATGTCTGTTAGGAAGGAAAATAATTTCGTGAATTTTAATAAGGAAAGAAAGAATAATTAGTTTTCAAACGGCTGATTTTTATTTCATTAATTCTATCTTTTTTATAAGGTTAGTTCGTTGATTGGATTTTATGACATGTCAACCCTCGTTGGGTTATTTTATGCCGAAGAGGTTTTGTTTTATTTATTCTAGAGGGGTATTCAAAATGCTTTCAGAAAATCCATCTTCAAGAAGTGAACTTGTGGGAAACTCTCATATCAACGTATTTTTTCGTCTGTTAAAATTTACATTGCTATGTGAGAAATGAACTTTTATTATCATCTATATATACACATTAGATATCACCAGGGCTTGGTTTTTGAGCAAAAATAATGAAGATTTGATTTATATTCGTGAAGATGATTTAAATAATAAAATTTAATGATAACAACATGGATTTTTTTTTTTTTTTGCATTAGTATTTTAAATAGGAGACATTATTTTTTCTTTTCAGAGTGGCTGGATCAAGGCAAGGTCTATTTTTTACATAGGGATTTAAATGGGGCATACTACCAGGATTCAACTCACGATTCAGTAATAATAGATCTGCGGGAATAACTTTTAAAAATCCCCATCTACCCAGGCGACGCCGGTTAGCCGCTGCTAATACATATATAAAGGGCACTTATGTCCATAGGAAACTTCGAAAATAAAACAATTAACGACCAAGTGAATATATATACACATTAAATATAACCAGGGCTTGTTTTTGAACAAAAATAATGTAGATTTGATTTATATTCGTGAAGATAATTAAAAAAATAAAATTTAAATGATAGCAACATGGATTTTTTTTCCTTTATTATTTTAGATAGTAGACATTAATATTTCTTTTCAGAGTAGCTGAATTAATGTAAGGTCTATTTTTTTACATCGGGATTTAAATGGGACATCCCACGATGATTCAATTTACGATTCAGTAATAATGGATCTGCGGGAATAACTTTTAAAAATCCCCTTCTACCCAGGCGACGCCGGTTAGCCGTTGCTAGTACATATATAAAGGGCAGTTATGTGCATAGGTATGTCCAGAGGAAACTTCGAAAATAAAACAATTAACGACCAAGTAAATATATATACACATTAAATATAACCAGGGCTTGTTTTATTGAGCAGAAATAATGTAGATTTGATTTATATTCGTGAAGATAATTGAAAAAATAAAATTTAAATGAAACAGTATGGATTTTTTTTCATTTATTATTTTAGATAGTAGACATTAACATTTCTTTTCAGAGTAGCTGGATCAATGTAAGGTCTATTTTTTTACAAGGGATTTAAATGGGGATCCCACGAGGATCAACTCACGATTCAGTAATAATGGATCTGCGGGACTAACTTTTAAAAATTCCCCTCTACCCTGGCGACGCCGGGTAGCCGCTGCTAGTCTATAAATATATAAATGGAAGTTGTGTGTATATGTATGTCCGGAGGAAACGTTGAAAATATAATAATTAACGACAAAATAAATATATATACACACATTAAATATCACCAGGGCTTGGTTTTAGCAAAAATAATAAAGATTTAATTTATATTCGTGAAGATAATTAAAAAATAAATTGTAAATGATAATAGCATGGATATTCATGATTCAACTCCCGATTCAGTAATAATAGATCTGCGGGATTACTTAATCTCCCTCTACCCAGGCGACGCCGGTAGCCGCTACTAGTTAGTTATAATGGAGATTTAACTGCTAAATACGACCAGAACATTTTAAGATATGTTGTTGAGAGTGGCTTTTTGTGTTGTTGAGATTAGCTTTTGTATTGGAAATTTTCATATCAACGTTTTTCGTGTATAAAAATTTATATTGCTTATGTGAGAATTTGCTTGTGCTTTAAAAAGAAAGGAGACATCTCCACACGACGGTAAGACTCTAAAGCTAGTAGAACAAATCACGTACCTAGGTAGTAATATCTCTTCCACAGAAAGCGATGTAAACACACATAGGGAAAACAAGGTCGGCTATAAACAGATTGTCCGTTATATGGAAATCAGATCTCACAGTTAAGTCAAAGCGACAATTCTTCCAGACTGTAGTGATATCAGTGCTACTATATGGCTGCACCACTTGGATCTTGACGAGGTGCCTGGAGAAATGCTAGATGGAAGCTGCACAAGAATGCTGCGTGCTATTTTGAACAAATCGTGGAAACAGTACCCACAAGAAAGCTGCTATACGGCCACCTGCCCTCTATCACACAAACCATCCGAGTAAGACGGACAAGAGATGCTGGGCGCTGCTGGAGAAGTAAAGATGAACTCATAAGTGACGTCCTTCTGTAGAAACCAGAACATGGACATGCTAGTGTGGGTCGTCCAGCAAGGACATACAGAGACCAGCTCTGTGCGGATACTGGATGCTGGGCGGAGGATTTACCAGGGACAATGAGTGACAGTGAGTGACAGGGACGGTTGGCGAGAGGTTGTCATGGATATCCGTGCCGCCGGCACGACATGATGATGATGATGTGAGAAATGGGCTTTTGTTACTAGTTATAATGTAGTTTTAGCTGCCAAACACGGTTAGTTGGTTGGTTGGTTGGTTGGTTTTTTTACGGCATGTCAATACTTGTTGGGTTATTTTATGCTGAAGCCCTTTAGTTTATTCGTTCTTGATGACTATTCAAAATTCATTTTGAAACTCACTTTTTTTTTAAGTTTTTTTTTTTAAACTAATTTTTCTGTTTAACCCAGAAATATATATATATATATATATATATATATATATATATATCATAATTGAATCATATTACCAGGACCAGACAACTCGGAAAAACACCATTTGCGACATCCGGGCACTGGACAGCTGTTTCGACCTCCTTTGGTCTCATTATATTATATATATATATATATATATATATATATATATATATATATATATATATATACCAACCCATCTGCACGAGTAGGATGTGACACAAGGTCAATTTCTTAGGCGGATTTTAACAGGTTTGAATTCAGAGTCTTCCTTCTCCTAGACTGGTTACCTAGCCATGGTTAAAGAGCATAGTCTACCCTTCTATTTCCCCATAGCTGGAGGGAGAATTGGATTAATACCTTTCCCAAAGGTATTAGCGTCATGTGAAATGCAAACAGCTTCAAACAGGAATTGAATTGGGGTCGACGAGTCCATTTCCTACGACTCTAACCATTAGACCACGCGCCTCCCCGAAATAAGACCCTAACAGGTACTACCACTCCGAGTCCGGGTGAACATGGGTACCCCGATGAAGGGGTACACTATACTGCTCAGAGCTGCAGAACTGAAACTTTACCATTAAATTCAGTTTAACGTCACACCCAGGACATAGCAAACACTCACAGTTTCTAATACTTAATAGTGCGTGGTGTAATGGTTAGAGTTTCAATCCTGGACGAAGCCTTTTGCAATTCCATAGCGTTGTTGGGTTCAAACTTATAATATCACTTATAATTGTTGGTTGAACGAAACAACTCCGACCAAGAATGTTACATACACAATGGACTTTAATACCAGCACATGGAGATGCATTTAAGACAAGAAATATGCGTATACAAGATACAGGTAAAAAAAGTTACATAGTCGATATACACGTACATAGAAAAGGGATAGATACAATAAAAACGTATACAATGTTTATCTAATCTAAATGTATATACAAAAGATAGGGATAGTTATGGAGAGTCCATTAGTTAAAGTCACTTACTAGTGTTGCGTTGGGGGGTGAAACCCCGACACAAGAAGGGTATAGACATAAATGTCTAATTCATGTGTGAGAGATCCCGAGAAGAAAGAGCGAGAGAGAGTTCGAAACAGGCGCTTAAATACAAAAAAAACCTGGTGGTCAAAAACGGGAACCCAGAGGGAAGATAACTCTACCAGACAAAGGGAAGACAACCCAACAGCGCTTTTACCCTTGGTAAAGGTTAGGCTCATTCAATAAATAAAGTGAATTTTGCCTAAGGAGTTGACAATAGTGCGAAACACTGTTTACAGTTGCACCTTGTTCAAGGAAATCAATAGTAAAGGGTTATTTAATGTCCGGGAGTCTGACCATGGAGATTTGAGAAAAGAAATCTTCGTCTTTATTAAGATGTTTTGTCTGTCCTTCGAAACCATAGCAACAGACAAGTGAACAAAGACTAAAAAGATTTGATAGAATCTTTTAAAAACTTTGGCTAATGCTTTGAAATATAAAGTAATTCCTCGGAAGTAGATTTTCTTAAAGTAACATTATTTGAGAGACGGGTCTCATACGCTAAATAAGTCTGTCTGCGGAGTGCCCTATTGTCCGTATCTACCGAACGGCGTGGGAGTCTACCCCCTTTTCGCTAGCGCTAGACCAGGGTGATTGTTTTGTGATGGAGCGACACACCTACTGAACTTACATTCGATCATCTTATATAAATAGGCTAACTGGCGTGTGGTGTAATAGTTAAAGTTGTAGGAAATGGACTAGTCGATCTGAGTTCAAATCCTGGAAGAAGCCGTTTGCAATTCACATAGCGCTAATACCCTTGGTAAAGGTATGAATCCAACTATTTCTCTCCAGCTATGGGTAAATAGTAGGGCAGGCTGGGCTCTTTAATCTTGATTAGGCAACTAGTCTAGGAGAAGGAAAACCCTGAATTCAAACCTGTTAAACTCCGCTGAAGAAATTGACCTTGTGTCACATCTTGCTCGTGTGAAGTGTTCGGTAAATACATACAAGGTGTCCACAACGCCCGTTAGCAGTTAAAATTTTAAATTCTTTAAAGCGCACGCGGACTTTGTGGACACACTGCATATAAAGACAAGGAAGACAGGTTCGTTACAAAATGATATTTTTACAGCAGTCTGGAATTTGTAAAAGTCTGGCATTTGTAAAAATCTAGAATTTTTAAAGGTATGGAATTTATAAAAGTCTGGAATTTATTGAAGTCTGGAATTTGTAAAAAGTCTAGAATTTATAAAAGTCTAGAATTTGTAAAAGTCTAGAATTTATAAAAGTCTAGGATTTGTAAAAGTCTGGCATTTGTAAAAGTCTAGAATTTGTAAAGGTATGGAATTTGTAAAAGTCTGGCATTTATAAAAGTCTGGCATTTGTAAAAGTCTAGAATTTATAAAAGTCTAGAATTTATAAAAGTCTAGAATTTATTGAAGTTTGTCATTTGTAGAAATCTGAATGTTTTGGGAATTTTTAGTAAACTCGAGATGAAAAATCTTTCACTCTTAATTATTTTTGTCTTTTTTGTTTGTTTCTTTTCTCTTGTTTTTTTTTTTCTTCTTTCTTTATTTATATTTTTATTTTTGATATCAGATTCCTTTTTAATTAAAATGAAATTAACCCGCGTCAGTTGAAGATTAAATCTTCAGACTATCCAAAGGTTTCAATTACCTCGAATTACATAAAAAAGTCACACACACACACACACACACACATATATATATATATATATATATATATATATATATATATATATATAGAGAGAGAGAGAGAGAGAGAGAGAGAGAGAGATTATGATGATGATGATGAGGCTGCTGGTGGTGGTAGTGGTGTCAACTGAACAGACGACGTTGGTTCAGTGACATCTTATTTCTAATAAAATGCCATCATGGTCAGCTTCGAAACTGTCACTTTTATAACGTGGCCTTTTCAGTCATGGCTCTTCACCTCTAATGAAGACTCACCTTTCTTTAGAATTAATCCGTTGCCATAACGACAAAGGTGTAAATTGGTTCACCCGGTAACAATGTAAACGCGAGAATAAGCGAAAAAAACGAAGAAATGACACGTTCCTGGTTAGTGCTCAAGCGTATGTATGTACCCAACCCTCCAGGATATGACACAAGGTCAATCTTAAGCATTTTCCTGTAACTCGACAACACTTTACCTGATATCCATCTCCATACACATATGCACGCACACACACACACACACACATGCAGGTATAATATATATATATATATATAGTTGAAGGCGTGTGGTGTAATGGCTAGAATCGTAGGAAATGGACTCGTCGCCCCGAGTTCAAATCCTGGACGAGGCTGTTTGCATTTCACATAGTGTTAATACCTTGGGAAAAGTATGCATCCAACTACGCCCTCCAGCTATGGGTAAATAGTAGGACAGACTGGGCTCTTTAACCTTGGTTCGGTAACCAGTCTAGAAGGAAAACTCTGTATTCAAACCTATTAAACTCCGCTTAAGAAATTGACCTTGTGTCACATCCTGCTCGTGCTGATATATGCATACATGTATATTATTACTGTACGCTATTCATGTTCTATGGACTATACATGAGCCTTGATGAGTCGTGGTGCACATGAGACCTGTACACAATAAATTTCATTATTAAATTAAATATAATCGATGCCTTATTTCATTTTTTAAATGCATGTTATCATGCCATTTTTTTCTGTTAACTTTAACTCTTTGTCTAACAAATTCCCCCCACGGCTGTACCAAACTTTCTTGGTATTTTTCCCTGTATGATGATATATTTCAAAGTTCACTATCTATTCACCTCTGACCACGGCCTACTAATATTATACGACCCCACATGATACATTTATTAGTCATTATCTTAATTTAATTTTAATTCTTTTCAAAATTAAAATACGTTATTTATACTTTGTCTTTCACTAATTTACGAATTATAAACGGCTGTGATTTACCTTATTTTTATGCTTTTCAATCACGTATACCGTCTGTTTTGCCTAAGACGCTAGTTTGTTAAAATTACTAACGCATAACTTTTTGCATTTAAATATTGATTTTTTAAAGTTTTTCGCGATAATTTGTTTACAAAAATGGTTAATCTTTTCATATTACATTTCTGAAGAAAAAAAAAAGAAAACAGTTTGTGTATTTTTGTATACTTTTAACATTTTCCAGCCTAAACCTACAGATTGACTATCAGGCCAATCGGCCTGTTATTTTTTGCCTCTTAATGTATCATGTGGAGCCGTATAATATTAGTAGGCCGTGTTCAGACCTATTTAGCAATAGTTCTTAAGTAAACATATTGCATACTGTGGTATATCCATAGGTCCTGCTAGTTTAGATACAATACCAGAAATGTGGCGACACCAAATGCGAAATGAACTTACTAATAATTGTCTGCTTGGATATATTCATTAGACCAGTGGTTCTCAAAGAGTGCGCCCGAGCTTTTTCAGGTGCGCTCCGAAGTATTCCTGAAAAATCCAGCTCATATTTATGTGAACTGGGATTATCAACCGTCGCAACAATTAAGTGTAAAAAGAGAGGAACTCTTCAATGCATTGATGAGGAAATGAGAATTTGTCTCTCAAACATAAGACCAAACATTGAAGAAATCGCAAGATCTCATCAACCTCATGTTTCTCTTTAACACAGGAATGAATAGTTCATAGAGGTATGATAAGTTTCCTTTTGTTAAATGTGTTATTTTTAATATATTTAACAGTTAACTTAATAACATATTAGTCCTATTTTGTATACAGTGCGCTATTAAATATCCGTAGTAGTGTAAGTGCGCCCAGACTGTATAAAGTTTGAGAACCACTGACTTAATAACATATTAGTCCTAGTTGGTATACAGTACGCTATCAAGTATCTGTAGTACTGTAAGTGCGTCCAGACTGTATAAAGTTTGAGAACCACTGACTTAATAACATATTAGTCCTATTTTGTATACAGTGCGCTATCAAGTATCTGTAGTACTGTAAGTGCACTCAGACTGTATAAAGTTTGAGAACCACTGACTTAATAACATATTAGTCCTATTTTGTATACAGTGCGCTATCAATTATCTGTAGTACTGTAAGTGCGCCAGACTGTATAAAGTTTGAGAACCACTGTATTAGACCATGGCAGGCGCCTAAAATTACTTTGATTTATTAACGGTTAAATCACTTCGAAAATGCCGGTTCCACAAAATCACCAAAGTTAATTCTTTGCCTACCTAATTTTCCCCATGGCTGTACCAACTTTTTGAGATATTTTCTTTACCTGTATGATGGAATATTTCAAAGTTCACTATCTATTCATCTCAGAACTTCTATTCAATCCAAATAAGACCCGGTTATTGTTCACGTAGTGATTTTTCAGTTGTAAACAAGTGACATGTATGGGAGCAGCTTACGATAGGATGGCTTTGGTGGGAGAGCCGCTGTGAGCGGCTTAAAGTAGGGTAAGAGTTAACTTTTAATTAAGATATTTTCTTTGTCTGGCAGCATTAACAAGTTTAAAAACCGAGTCTCTCCTACTATTTTATAAATAGCTGGTGGAGAGAGAAGAAGCGGAGTATATGCGTTTTATGGTTAGTGCTCACTGCATATTAATGAAACTAGTCAGAATACGCACTGTCTTGGTGTGACTATTTTAGTTTTAGGGTAATGAAATGTATCAAATTAGAAAGACTAACAAAATTAGATAAGAACGCATATAAAAAGATAACTCTTATTTTAATTATATTTCAATTGGTTTCTATATAAAATCATTCATAAGATTGATTTTAATACATTGGAGAATTAAAACAATAATATTAGAGATCAATAACACCACTTGATTACTTACTAAAAATAGTATGTAAATTAATCACGCCATATATTATGTTAACCTTTACTTTTTAGTCATATATTAGACACATTGAAGGATTTTAAACACTTTAATAACATGGGCCGTTTTCAGGCAAATCTAACTCAGATTTTCATAGTAACATCATTAATAAATAAGATTTATTATTCTATGTATTAATGATTTTGACTATAAATCAAATACCTTTGATAACTTTACACAATTACTGATTTTCGATTACAGACAGATATACAACGAATTTCCATCATAATAAAATAAACCATGTCCAATCGCCGGTCTCCAGATGCTTCTATGATAAAAATGTGTGCTTACAGTTAAGAGAAAATCGATTTTACGTGTTAGGGAGAATATCAGTCTACTGTCGCTAGATGCCAAATCAAAATGCCTTGCGTTTGCGTCTGTTCCCTTTAACCGCTTTGTTCAGACTGACCCTTCTTCACTCTCGAAAGGTAGCCTTTAATACGTTATTCCAAATATCCTAGTTACTTTCTATTATTTTCTACACGTAACTTAGTTTGTTTTTTGTTTTTCAACTTATTGTAATACTGTGGTTAGTGTCACCGTATATTAATTATATAAACTGTGCCCCATCACCAGTCTTCTCCAGATGCCTCTATCATTGAATGTGTGTTCACGGTTAAGAAAAAATCGATCTTACGTGTTAGGGAAAATATCATCAGTCTTCTGTCTGTCGGTGCCAAACTTGTGATTTAATGATTCTGATCAGAGAAATGTTTTTCCTTATAGAATCAAAGATGGATATGGTATTTTGGAGTTTGTCCAATATAAAAAGAGATGCGTAACACAACTGGACTGATCCCAACACAAACGGAACACATATGGAATCGGAGGTATTTATCAAAGACTTTATAGACACTACCCTCACCGATTTCCTGTGTCTGTATTTTTTCTTTTTTTCTTTCCTTTTTTTTTCATTTTTTTTTCATTTTTTTTTAGATACATTCAACATTATGTTTGACCTATTAATTCTCTGTTCGCATTGGCACGAGTGCTGAACTGCTACAGGTTGGACTTGCAGTTGAGTCGGCTTATGACATGGTATAGAATATTCTGCCGGCATTTATTACAAAGTGACAAGTCCTATCAAAAATGTTTTTTTTCATATATATATATATATATATATATATGTGTGTGTGTGTGTGTGTGTGTGGTGTGTGTATTTGGGCAGCATTCTTTCATTTATACATGTAGAATTAAACAAAAGACACATCTCCTGTTTAAAATTTTATTTTTGATCTTTTAATTACCGCTTTCTGAACAAAGAAAAAATAAACAAAAACTCCAAATACTAGAAGCTCTATGCATAAAACAATACAAACCATCCTCAAACAAAATTAATTTCCAATGCAGTCCACACATTTTAAAATGACTATAACACTTTCTCATCAATTCTTCTCCTTCCAGCCTCCACATTAATATAATTTTTTAAAAAACTGGAACACATCACCCCTGATGATGGCATTCGAAGTGCCGAAAGTACTCGGGACCTGAATTCTGGTGGACTTATCCACGAATTCCACCCAAATATTAAAAAGTTGGACAGAAAACTCGAAAAGATCAAAAATAAAATTGTTAAACAGTTGTTTTGTTTAATTCTACACTCATATATATATATATATATATATATATATATATATAATATATATAAGGTGTACTAAATAAAAGTATTGAGAATTTTTGTTCTTTTTAACCCACCTTGTATTCTGAAAAAAATTAACATTCCTTTCCTTGTTCATTTTTATCTTGATAAATACAGCTTCAATCTCGATACTTTTATGACACACCTATATATATATATATATATATATATATATATATATATATATATATATATATTATTACTATTATTATTATTATGGTATACACAGAATAACATACTCGAGTTTCACCATAAGGATCTTCAGGGTTAAATCCACTGAATTAATCAAGATATTGATTAATTCCAGCCTATTGTACGCGTGTATTTTGTGATTATGACGGTTAATGATAGATTTGCAGTTAATGAACGCCGGGATGTAATTTCGAAAATGAACGGAGATTATTCTTTTCTCAAAGGATCAAATATAAACACCATTTTCATATATATATATATACCAACCACTTCGCACGGGCAGGATGTGACATAAGGTTAAGTAGAAATTAACAGGTTTAAATTCAAAGTTTTATTTCTAATAAACTGGTTACCTAGTCATGGTTAAAGAGCCCAGTCTGCCCTACTATTTACTCATGGAGGGAGAGTAGTTGAATGCATACCTTTCCAATGGGTATTTGTGCTATGTGAAATTCAAACAGCCTCGTCTAATATTTGAAATTGAGTTGACGATTCCATTTCCTAGGACTGTAAGCATTACACCAGGCGCCTGTACCTGTAGAGGACACTAAACTTCACCCGTTCGTGAAGCCCCAATTCCGGAGCTCTGTGAAAGGTGGAGTTACCCCTTTATTGCCATTGATCCCAGATCCCTCTGATCCGGAGTGTTAGCATCTGTTTGGGTCTCATCTATCGGTAAAAAAAAAAACTGTTTCACTGATTGATCGATTGTTTTTAACGGCATGTCAACTCTTCAAGTGATATTTTATTTGTTGCAGGGTTTTAAGTATACCATTTTAATACAAATAATTTGCACACAGTTCCAGGTTTTCAAGTATTTCTATCCAATACCAATAATTTATGTACGGTTGAGCTCAGTCGCAAGAGCGTCGGTTTAGGAACCTCAAGTTTCCGGGTTCGATACCGTCCCTCGCCAACTCAGCATATGAGTAACACAGGGATATGTGCGGTAAAGTGAGGAGCTGATGGTTGGTGTGGTGCTTCACCTCAGACGCCAAAAATAATCTCCTTGGTCTAGCGCTAGTAAAAAGAGGATAGACTCCCTCAGTTTCTGGCTGATACCGACTTTAGGCCACCCCGATGATTTTACTTACTTTACTAATAATTTGCACACTGTTCCAGGGTTTCAAGTATTTCAATCTAATATAAATAATTTGCACACGGTTCCAGGGTTTCAAGTATTCCTATCTAATATAAATAATTAGGACAAAGTTGTAAGGTTTTAAGTATTAGTAATATTAATAATTATATGGTTTCAAGTAATTATTTTTATTCAAATATTAGGAAGATACTTGGAAATTGAAAATTAACAGCGAAAAATGTTAAGTATTACAAATTAGATCCAAAAACATTTTAGTTAAATATAAATAGACATTTTTATATATATTTCTCCTCAAACTGGAAATTTACTGTCAAAGTAGATTACAACAACAAGTCTATTACCCAATTGGATTCTCTTCTTAATAGAGTAATCTATGTTTGGAATTAATTGCCTAATCAGATGAAGACAGCAATTTGCAATACAATTCATACGGTGCATTGCATGCATGTGTATGAGCCGTGCATTGCTATGGAAACATAGGATTGGAATCGTGCGTGTACGTCTATGCGTATGTATATATATATATATATATATATATATATATATATATATATATATTTATATATATATATATATATATATATATATATTATATATATATGGGGTGGTGAGCTAGGTGTTGGCCACTATAAAAATATATTACACTTATTTTACTTTATTCTAATTGATTTCAAAATGAAATTATACGTGTGAATAAAACAATGATATTAGAAAACAATAACAGCAAGTAATACTTTATTAAACACGGCTTTGTTTAAACATGTAGGCAAATTACACACACAATATACTATGTAAACATGTATTTCTTAATGAAATTTTGAACACATTAATAATATGGGCTTTTTTTAAGCAAATCTATCTTAGCTAGACCTTAATAGAGACATTGTTAATAATAAATAAGACGCTAATAAAGATGTAATAATGATTATTTAATAATCACTGAGAATATAATATAAATTACAAAGGAATTAGGGCGTTGGTAGTGACGAAGTTTTGTTAAGATAGACAGACACCTAATCTGAATTATATTAAGATTTATCCATATATGGGAAGCTAACTCCGGTTCCTCGGTGGATTTGAGGGAAACAGCAATAAAAGGGTACAAGAAACTCCCCAGAATCGGAGCCTCACCACCATATGCATTTAGTGACATACCCAGTATATTCATTTTTGTGGTAGGATTGAGAGTCTTTACCCTTGGCAGGCGATGCAGTAGGCCTATTCGAAACCTTGTCCCCTCAAAATTGATAGGACGGAGATGCGGTTGAGAAAAAGAAAATTATTTTTTTTATGTTTTATATTCAGTTCTGTCTCAGAGATTTTCATTATTTTATATTTCCCGTCTACGACGCACAGACATTTTTTGCGGGGGGGGGGGATTAATGGCTGCTTTCCATAAATTTGTTTTATGTCTGATAATCTTGTTATTGTTTTTCACTCCCTTCAACACGTCGTCGGTGTCCTTTTATTGAAACCGAGTTTTGTTGTCGTTATTCTCATTTATTTTCGTATTTGTTCACATTAATTGCGCTTATCTGTTTCAAAAGGTCATAACAAAACAACAAAAAAAAAATAATGAACTACGCTATTAATAAGGGCAGCCAATTAACGTCGCGTCAATATATATATATATATATATATTCTTATGTTTTTCTTTTGTTTTTAGTGGCGAGTGAAAAACACGCTAACAATATTAGCACCAAGCATAGTCCTCCACAACTGTGGAATCGTAAGAATTGGCTTTAAAAAATCGATTATCACCAAGAAGTTGGGCTCAGTGATCAAATGAAATCTTACATTATATGTACACACGACATTCAATAGAACAATTTGAATAGTTATGGCAGTATTGTTCAGACGCTGCACACTAGTAAAACAACGTGAATGTGTGTCAAAGCCACCGATTTGTATACATAACCTTTGCACTGCCCATTAACACACATACGCATCCCAAATACACTAAATACATACGCATATCACTTCATCCAATCATAAACATCTTATGCCCGTAAAAACATTTTGAATTTTTCGATTTTTTCGATTTTCCTTGTATTCGCATCAACGTCACCTGATGAATGCATGCAATTTGCATGTATGAAACCTAAGGTTGTGACTGTTCTATTGCTATCAAATAAATAGATATGTAATACCTTTATATATTTATTTTATTATATGATATGATATTATATTATATTATATTATATATATATATATTATATATATATATATTTGAATTTTTGTATCATCTGGAATGCAAATTCAAAATTGAAATTATTAATTAGATTTCCAGAAAATGGTGTTTTATTTATGAAATTTAATTGTTAACTTCCTTTTTTCTTTTAATTTTTATAAAGATAGAGAAATTAATGGACAGAATTGGTCTTTGCCTTTATTTTTATAGATTTCAAAATATCAATTTTGATTTTTCGGACTGTTGTCCTCATCTTTATTGTTGTATGTAAAAATACAATTTCGATCGCTGTATTCCCCGGCATTCCTAATGTGTTACTTGTGTATCCGATCTGGTTGGATCATTGTTATGCTTGGATAGATGGGGCAAACCTGAGGAAGGTCGGAGGATACAGCGGTGGAAACGTTGTGTATTTACATACCACAATAAAGATGGGGATAACAATCCGAAAGATCGAAATTGTACACATCAAACCTCATATAAAAAATTCAGGCTAATCATATAAAAATATCAAATAAACAGGATAAAATCGAATAATTGTTCAGTGGGGAGGGGTTTTATCCAAAATTTTAAATTGTGTGTTTCTTTTTATTCTTTGAATATGAGCTTCTTGTATCAGTAATGTTTATAAATGAATAGAACAAAATATATTTCTTTTAAAAATTAACCCTATAAATATAAGATAATTTTTTCAACTAATAACCATATAAATATACATATAGATCCTACGCCTACTGTCACCGAAGCCCACCCCCGTATAATCGACCTATACGTCTATCTCAAACATCCATCCCCATCAGCAGCAGCTGACTACCACACTCCTCCCACTTGCGTCTAAAGATACTTGTCAGTAAGAGAATCAACTTCTCCAACACAAAAACGCATCTCATGTTCTGAAGAAGGTCACGAAGAGAAAAACGTTATTGCGTCAATATTATCACCAAGAATGAATATTCATCCATTGTAAAATTATATATACTAGCAAATATATGCACCCTCAGGGTACAAGTATTTAAATTTAAATGTAATAAAATATCGTATTAAATTAGAAAGGTTAATGAAACTAAATAAGAATGCAGATAAAAAATTTGAAACAGAGGGGTTATAATCGAAAAGCAGAACAACTGAAACTTACTCTTCCATCACTCTCGTCTTTCATTGTTTTTTTTTAATTTAAGTATTTAGTTAAAAGAGGAAGTAAAGAATAAAATGACTTGTTAATGGATTTCATTTTAGATTAATTGAAGAGATGTTTGCTTATATTCATTAAAATAAAACCAAATAGTTAGAAATCAATAACACTGAGCACATATTTATTGAATTCGAGTTTTTAATATCAATATGCAAATTAGCCTTCTCGTTCACACTGTAAACCACTATTTTGTTGTATATATAAATATAATTGCATGTTGTTAGTATGTAGATATGGTTAAGAGTATTAATAATGTAAAACAATTTTATTAATAATTGAGATTTAAATAAAAATAGAATCATGGAGAATGTGATGTCAATAACTAAGGGAATTGTGATTTGAGTATTAATATAGTTTCGGTTACAGAGAGAAAAACACACAATCTCCATTATTATAAGATATATATATATATATATATATATATATATATATATATATGGGCCGTGTGTATATGGCAACTTGAGTAATCTGATCTGTGCGATTAAAAAATCTTAAATATATATAGTATCCAATTGCCGCATTAACTTTTCCGTTGCATCAGTATATTATCCAAAAAGGTCTCAGTATATTTAAAAATTAAAAAACAGAGTCATGATAATATTGGTAATACTAATAGTAGAAAACAGTTAAGCGTCTACCATGGTTTCGATCTCCATGATTTCATCAGTACCCAACCTTATACTTTACTAAGTCGATGTCATTTCTTAGTTAAGCTGAGATAAACTTATTCTATGTATATATATATATATATATATATATATATATATATATATATATCAACCCCTCCACACGAGCAGGATTTTATCCATAGCTAGAGGGAGAGTAGGATTCATACCTCTCCCAAGGGTATTAGCGCTAAGTGAAATGCAATTACCACATCCAGGATTTGAACCCAAAACTTTAACCATTACACCGGGCGCTTCCACATTATATATATATATATATATATATATATATATATATATATATATATATATATGCATGTGTGTATACAGTTCTGTAAATGATATATATATATATATATATATATATATATATATATATATATATATATATATATATATATATATATATACTACAATCACTACAAAAACAAAAAATAAGTTTTTAGACTTAAGTGAATAGTAAGAGAATTAATTTTTAAAACAGAATTTATATTCGAATTCCGTATTTTCAACAATTAATGATGTTTCCCATGATTTACATTTTAAATAATGAGATTTTCTTTGAAGTTTTTGTCGGCATCTCAGCAAATAAATTGAATATGTTTTTGTTAATTAAATTGAGCGCCAATAAATGAGAAATTCAAATTGATGAATTAAAATACAAAAGTAATCACCAACAACAACAAAAAGGAAAGAAAACGTTTTAATATCTTTGGAAAATAATTCGCATATTACCAGGTTTTATTCTTGGTTTGGTTCTATGGCATTAGCATATGAACAAGAAAAAAGATGAACAAGAAAAAGATCAAAGTATATTCTTTGAATGGTTCTAAGAATATTTATTCTTTCAATGGGCTAATAATCAAGAGAACTTACAAAGAAACAATTCATCCGTAGCTCGTTGCAATAGACGTGGTAGTAGTTCACATGATTAATTGACTGTTTTAACGACTTTAATATATACACATATATATATGATTGATATATATATATATATATATATATATATATATATATATATATATATATATATATATATATATATATATATATATATATATATATATATATATATTATATATATATATATATATATATATATATATATATATATATATATATATATATATATATATATATATATATATATATATATATATATATATATATATATATATATATATATATATATATATATATATATATATATATATCAGACTATATATATATATATATATATATATATATATATATATATATATATATATATATATAATATAATATATATGGCAAAAACGAGTTGCTATAAGCGTTTTTTCTAAAGATACTCAAAGGCATAGAATTTATTCTTTTGCGTTTGAAAATATTCAACACACAAAATGCCTTTTCATTGCTGTGAATATCATCGTTAACGGAAAAAATTAAAACCTTAAACTTTTTATGCACGTTATTAAAACTTCAGAACATTTAAGCGAGAATTGACTCTATTTATAATCCTAAAAATAGGGAATAGTTTAGTATAACTTTCGTGTCATTAAACTAAACAGCAAGAAAACCTTAAGGAGACAAACATTGATTCGCTCGGCTTTAGAATAATAATAGATATTTAGGAAGGAGTGAAGAATCCTAATTAACATTTCATAATTATCTCAATTATCTCAAGAATTTGGATGATTAAAAAGAATGTCGTTCAACATGAATGCAATCTCTATAAAATTGAATATGAAACTATTGAGAGTGTCTTTTATTGGCTTTTCCATAATAAATTTTCATAATTTAGAATCTGTTCTTCCTACCAATTTTAAGAGTTTATTAATATATATATATATATTAAAAATAAAGATCTGGTGAGATTTCCTTGCTAGGAATTGAAAAGAAAAATAGCAATATATCAGAAATTATGGATTAGTGCTTTATTGAAAGGAGTCCATGTTCTACATTCATCCATTTATTAGAGGTAAAATAATTTGTCTTTATTTATTTATTTATTTATTTATTTCTCATGCTACACACACTTTTCTTTGTTTCTTTCTTTCTCATGCTACACACACTTCTCTTTTCTTTTTTTTCTTTCTTTCTTTCTTTCTTTCTTTCTTTCTTTCTCATGCTACACACACTTCTCTTTTCTTTTTTCTTTCTTTCTTTTTTCTTTCTTTCTTTCTCATGCTACACACACTGCTCTTTTCTTTTTTTTCTTTCTTTCTTTCTTTAGGTTTTTGTGTTTGGATGTAATGGAATAAAATCAGTTCTGTTGTTCATTCAAGCAGCAACGAAGAAGAAGAAGAAGAAGAAGAAGAAGAAGAAGAAGAAGAAGAAGAAGAAGAAGAAGAAGAGGATTAATGTTATATTTGATTTACAGTGATGAAATGGTCTTTGTTGTTATTGTATGAATGTTATATACTTCAATATTCCAAAAGACAGGTGATTAGATGAAGTGGGAGGGGTAGGGGATACGGAAGTGGGGGGGGGGGGCAGCGGAGTCTGGTAATATTCTCTCATCTTAGAAATCTCCTTCAAACTTAGCAAAGTCAATAATTTCCATGGATATAAATGATCATATTATAAACATTGAAATTCCATAATATGTGTTCAAAATAAAAGGATAAGTTTTAGAATAACACAGTAAGGAGTATGTCTATGTAGACTAGCCAATCTTAACAAGGATACTCCTGAAATCATCTCCTAATGAACAATTCAATTTGCTTCTAGACTATTGAAGGTATCAATCGGCTGGTTACGTCAAGCTCTAGCACCTATATATATTTACCAACCCCTCCACACGAGCAGGATGTGACACAAAGTCAATTTTTTAAGCGGAGTTTAACAGGTTTGAATTCAGAGTTTTCCTTCTCCTAGACTAGTTACCTAGCCATGGTTAAAGAGTCCATTTTTTTACGACTCTAACCATTAGACCACGCGACCTATATAATTGTCCAAACTCTATTGCCCTTATGACAAGCTCCAACCCTTTTTATCATATGGGTGCAAAAAGGCTGTAGCTAAGGGTCTTCATGTCCTGGGTATGATGTTAAACTAACTGATAGTGAGGTTCCCGTTCTGAAGTTCTTGGAAATGAGGAGCACCCCTTCATCACCATTTCTCCCATGTCCACTCTGACCCGGGGAGGGGGGTAGTACTTGATAGGGTCCCATCTATGGGTTAAATACACATTTTGTTTACAGAAAAATTAAGTTTAAAAAATCTTCTTCCAAACTATCGCTACGAATCTTTTAAGACTTTGCCGATATTAAATGACCCACTGTGGTTGTAATATACATAGCACTTTACGTCTCTGGCCAGAATAAATGGTTATTTTTATGTAGATATCTGACCCGGACAAACAAATAGTTAAACAGCAGCTTTATTGCAAATCCTACGAAAGAAAAATGAATATGTAAAAGGCAAGGTCCACAAACGTATTAAATTTTCATATAAATGTTTCAGCTGTTAAGAGCCTCTTAAAATATGCTTTATTATTAAAAGCATATTTTAAGAGGCTCTTAACAGCTGAAACATTTATATGAAAATTTAATACGTTTGTATAAATTGATGGTTTTTATGTAGTTTTGAAATTTAAAAAGGCCTTATGACCAGGACCAGAAGTTACACAGATTTTGAATATGGTTCCGATACTTATGTTACAAAATGTTATAAAAAAAAATAACAAGGAAAAGAAAATGGAAAACAAAGAAAGAAATTGATTTTCAGTTAATTTTATTGTTTAGATCACGTAAAACAAGACAAACAAACAAATTGAAGGTATCTCATTATGTTGTCCAAATAGAATGATATATTGTTTGTGTAGGAGAAACAAAATCTCCGCATTCTATGCGTAAATGTTTAACAGTGTTTGAGGATGTGTTGACATGATATACACTGTCGGTGTTCCTCTTTTTCTTTGGATATAAATGAGTAGTTCATGTCATTTTAATGCCACTACTCTCTCCATATATCTTGACTTAACTGTGCCTTTGCTGCGTATTGATTTCTTTAAACCAAAGGAAAGACATTTTAGTGCTACTAAGGGCATATTAGTACTACTAACGAAAGGGGATATTATTCGAAGACACACCTCATAAAGGACAATCGGTAAGCACTGATGATGTCGAATAGAGAATGAACACCATGGTGAGTCAAAGGTTTTGCATTATTTCGGGGAGAACAGCGGTGGCGTGGCTAGAGAGCAATTGAAACATTCAAAGAATTGAGAAGAGCTGGTTATTACTAGAATGAGTCATCTACCGCGCACATGGTGTCCGTTATTCATTTCCACATAATTTCAGACTCAAAAACTGAACTTTGTTGAACAGACACACACACACACACACACACACACACACACATCTTTTACACTTACACATATACACACGCAGATAATTTCGAGGAAGACAAACAACAGAATTGACAAATCCTAGCAGCAAGGTAACAACTCCAGAACTTAGCTTTCAGAAATTTTCTGACGAAGGCATCTTTATGCCGAAATATCAAGTGTCACAGTTATCCTGATGATCCATTAGGAGAAACTAAGGTGGATAGTCTTTCAACTATTAGGCTTACTATTATATATATATATATGTATATATAATATATATATATATATATATATATATATATATCACCCAAAAAATAAGTGAACCCCAACATTTTTTGTAAAATAATCAATTTCCGTCAAAACCAAAGATATCAGGATTTTATTAATCGTAATGGAAAACTCCAAAATAATATTGTTAATTGAAATTCTGTAACCAAAAATATGGGGGGTGGGGCATGGCGTGGCGTAGGAGATTACCTGCTGAACTGTGACATCGTAGTGAGTTCGAACTCCAGTCCACTTAAAAAAATGACCTTGTATCGCATCCTCGTCTCGTGGGGTGGGGAGATACATAGTATGTACCTTCCAGCGTCTTGAACTGCTTCAGTCACGTGATAAACACGTCACAAACTACAACACGCATAAAAATATTGCAAAACTTTTGACTCACACTAGTATACGAGGAATGTCAGAAAAGTTACAGAAAAATCAAATTATTCAATGTGAGGGGCATCGTCCACTGCGAGTTCTTTCCACAGGACCAGACGATCAACCAGCATGTCTACAACGTGATACTGCTGCGTTTGCTTCGTTCAGTGCGTGAGAAGAGGCAAGAGATATGGCAGGGCAACTTGTGGGTGCTTCACCAAGACAACGATCTTGCCCACACTACCCTGAGTTTCCGAGAGTTTCTGTCCCAGAAGAACGTCACTGCTAGAGCAACCTCCCTACTCAATGTTATATACACAAATATAGATATCTCCCAATTCACTAATTCAGCAAATTCAATCCGCCCACACACCGCAATGAAGAGAATCCCAACCGGATGTAAACGGTCTGAGGCACTAAATCAAGTGACGAAGTTTCGTCTTTGCGCACCCAGGCTCGCGCATCCTAGAAATAAAAAATAATATTAGAAACAGAATTTGGATTCCCGACCAATAAAAAATGTTCCCCACAAAATCGTGGAAAGGGCTTTCTGGAGCCTACCCTTTTGCTATAAAAACAAGCCGACTAAAAGTTAACGTCAGTGGATCACAGGCGGTCGGGCAAGGAAGGTTGGCTCGTCCCAATCCACGTCAAAGATATCCCGCAGCATCCAGACCATACCACACCCGGCGTCACGCAAACCAGAGATACCCGGGCGGCCTACCAGTCCACATTGCAAGGAAGCCGGCGACACGAATTCTACACCTCAGGTCGACCGACCTATATCTGTCACCTACCCACTAGCCTCATGACCAACCGGCACTCTTAAGGGGGAGAACGACTACGAATGCTATATCATCTTCTTAAACCAAACTACGGCGACTATTATCTGAAATCCCGACTACCAACTCGCTTCGGCCACGAAATACTAACATCGGATCTTCTGCCCACATCAACAAACTTCTGACTACTATCACTGGGACTTCTCCATACCCCATGACCTCTATTACGACCTTCCCGACCACCGAACACCAAGCGTTCTGCAAACATTGCTACTCTCACCACACCGACTATCTCCAATATCGGACATTCTTCTTAACCCATTTCAACCGTATAACCTTTGTGTTTTTAATAAATTGTTAACTTAAAATCTGTATTTGTTTTTTCCTTGCCACACATCATACTAACACTGTTTATTACATCATCCAACCTGGATCCATGTGATTTTTCCTCTTCCCCAAACTCAAGGGGGTCATCAAGGGAACCAGTTTTGAGGATGTGCACGACATCAAAAAGGCCGAAACGACAGAGCAACGGAGAATCCCGGAAGAATTCTTCCAGGAGTGCATGCAAGCAAGGCAGAGAAGGGTGGGAAAGTGCATTAGTCTCCAGGGGGAGTAATTTGAAGGGGATAAAGTTTGTAGTTTGGATTTGAAATACATTTTTGGTGACACCAGTCCTGGAACTTTTCTGACATAACCTCGTATTCTTCCTTTTTGGCCACAAATTAATTATTAGCGTTTATGTCTACAACTGAACTGCGATAGAAATACACGTTGCCACTTTTTTAATTGTAAGCGTGAAAAAGAAAAAGAAAAAATGAAAATAAACGAAAAAAAAAGGTATTAACTGATTTTGTTGTCTAATGAAATTGACTAAGTTTAATGTTATGTAAATTGCTCTGTTTCTCAGAATTTTTTTAGATGAGGCTTGATAATTAGTATTATTTGTATTATTCGGACTATTGTCCTCATCTTTATTGTCATCTGTACAATGTTTCAGCCGATGTTCCCTCCATCAGGTATTTTCGGAATCGGGAACCTTGTTTTCGAATTCAGAAACCTTCTTTTCAAACTTGGGAACCTTCTTGTCGTAATCGGGAGCTATCACGGAACTTTGAACCTAACCCTTTATTCAGTCCACGGGGATATCCTGTTCTCATTCCACTAACCATAGCTGGAATACAGGTGTTAAGGTGTGTTAATCATTATTATTATGTTACTGCTGCCCTTGACCAGGATTGAACCTGTATTCTAGAGATAACTGTCACTTATAACAAGTCTTAACCTAAATTCTTTACCCATATTTTGGGTCAAATAAACGTTTAAAAATTATTCGTTTTCGATTGGACCATGTGTAAATAAAAAAATGCTTTTAAGAAACAACAACAAAAACAAAATTTTAATATGAATGCACAAGGAATGCGATTCTCTAATCTCTTTCTACTCATGTTCCTTAAAAGTACGACTGTTATCATTTTGCAACACCCTCTGATTAAAAATGAGATTGTCCAGATCATCTAGGTGGAATGCAAAAATGTAAATCTTGATTATCAGGTGTTACTTATCCGCCGAATTATTATTTCTTATGTGTGTCACCACCTCAACTAAATAATGACCCATTCCATTTTTATTATAAAGAAAGAAAGGGATGCTACACAGAAAAAAGAAAAAAGAAAGAAAGAATGGAGGGAATATAGAGGGGGTGAGCGCGTGGAAGCGACAAAGCAAATCTGTTTCAATTGAACATGATGAAAAGAAGGAAATAAAGAAAAGAGAGAGATAGAGAGAGAGTTAAATTAAGTTTATTATGCGTTGTACATATTGAACAATAACTCTTTTTTTCTCCTTGACTAGTTTCATATTATCTCGAAGAAGGTTTCTTTATAAACCGAAATGTTCGAACATCGACACTACGATTAATAAATGTACATACATTGCAGCATCCCGTGTTTTGTTCTACATTTCTCCACATAGTGTCAGAATAATTTCCTCATTTCACTCCCAATAGTTCTTAAGTAAACATATCAAATGTGTCCAATTGGAAACAGATGTCAATGAAATGAGGACAATAGCCCGATTAATCCAAATAATATGAATTAACCTGCTCTGCTTATTTTGGGACTGTGGACTTCAGATTGGTTACTGCAAGGTTCTTATGGGTGTCACCTATCTAAGTACCAGATATGGAGAGCTATTTATTTCCGCTGATCTTGCTGTGGACTGAACGAGACTATAAGTCTTTATGTAATAACTATAGTTGGTATTGACAAAATGATATACCGTTGTGGCTACAGCACATGCACAGATATATATATATATATATATATATATATATATATGTGTGTGTGTGTGTGTGTGTGTGTGTGTGTGCGTGTGTGTACACAGACACACATAAATATATACATGTACACACATACGCATGAATATATGATGGCAGCAAACTCGTGTTCAAGTGTTGCCATTGCTTGATAAAATTTTTTTTTTTAAATAAATAAATATGTATATATATATATATATATATAAATATATACATGTACACACACATACACAAACATACATACATGTATATATGTACACACAAACATAAACAAACATACATATATATATGTATATACAAATATACATATATATATATTTACACACACAAACATATACATAAATATATATGTGTACATACACACATATATATGTATACACACACATATATATGTATGGGTGTGTAGGAATCGCGTGGCGTAATGGTTAAAGTCATGGGAAATGGACTCGTCGCCCCGAGTTCAAATCCTGGACGTGGTAATTGCATTTCACTTAGCGCTAATACCCTTGGGAAATGTATGAATCCTACTCTCCCTCCAGCTATGGATAAATAGTAGGGCAGATTGGGCTCTTTAACCTTGGTTAGGCAACCGGTTTAGGAGAAGGAAAACTCTGAATTCAAACCTGGAAATTGACCTTGTGTCGTATCCTGCTCATGCGGAGGGGTTGGTATATATATATATATATATATATATATATATATATATATATATATATATGTACACACTCACATATGTAAGTTGAAAAAGAGAAGTGAATCCGACAATATGTTGAAAAAATAAATAAAGGAAAGAAAATGTTGAATGGATAAAAATGGTTTAAGGGAGTGCCGACACGTGTTTCGGCCGATAGATTGTCCTTGTACACATTGCATTCTATTTTTTATTATTTTAAATACAAAATAAAATATTAATAACAGAAAAATATATAAAAAATTAAGTATACAGAGAAACGGCAATATATTTGATATTTATATACAATTAATTTATAATATTATATATCTTGTCCTGACGACGGCCGTTTCTATGTATACTTAAAGAAAATCATATTTTTCTATGATTATTATTTTATTTTGTATTTAGAATAATAATAATAATCAGAATACAATGTGTAAAAGGACAATCTCTCGGTCGAAACTCGTATCGGTACTCCATTAAACCATTTTTATCCATTCAGCATTTTCTTTACTTTATTTATTTTTTTCAACACACTCACATATATACACACATATATATGTACGTATATATGTTTATCTGTGTGTATATATATGTTTTTTCTTTTCTCCCCCACCACCTTATCTTATCCTGACTGTCTATCGTCTTTGTAGTTTAATAAATCTATCTGAAGTATTTTACCAAATAAAGATTAGATATTAATTGAATCCATTGTATGTGTTAGTTTATCTACCTTTGCATTTAAATTATATATATATTTTGGGAGAATATGTGCTTAATTTAAGTCATACCTAATTTGAAAAATAATTAGTTGATAATTAATGAATTAGGCGGATATATCTGTTTAAATGTGAAGCGTAAACAAATCGAGAAAAAGTCGTTCTCTGAATGTACATTTCGGCCTATTATGCCTCATCAGCAGAGTTATAGACTTGAAGCCGCTTTGTGTGTGATTCGAACCCTAACTGCCTAGCTGATAGTCGGAGATTCTAATCGTTACACTAGAGGTCTTCCCAGATTTCTCGCTTTGTTTATAAACTCATATATCATACATTTTTTGTATATATATATATGTGTGTGTGTGTGTTTTTTTGCATATATATATGTGTGTGTGTGTGTGTTTTGCATATGTGTGTGTGTGTGTGTGTATGTGTGAAGAGTGAAGGATTTGAATAAATCCGACAAAATGAGGTTGAGAATAGAGGAAAGTGTGGATATAACGACACAGATCTTCTTATACACATCAACACATTGACCCACTTCTCAAAATATCAAATTCTCTTTTAAGTCAACTGACTGACACCATAGAAAAATAAAAGTCCCTACTCACCAACCCCACCGACTTTCCCCCACCCCCTCACCCATTTACCTTTTCACTATAAAAGCAGAATGTACAAGTACTTATGTCAATAAAGTTATGAAGAAGCTTCATCCAATAATAAGGCGAAATATCAATTAAAGTTATGCTGTCTGTGTTGTTATATCCACACTTTCCTCTATTCTCAACCACACATTATATATATATATATATATATATATATAAAAGGAAGTTTGGTATATACGTGGTGACGTAGTCCAAAACAGGAGGTCACTCTGATTCGAAATCTTACATAAATATCAATATCCTTCTAACTAAGAAACACGCTAAATTTGGTTTCTAATTTTTAATAATTAAGCCATATAATTTAATAATTAAGAACACATTAAGAAATACCAAATAATCACCCCTCCACCCCCTACCCAACTCACGTCGGCATGAGTTTAGTTTTGAACTTACCAGACAGTAGGGTCGATCTCTTACTATTTGATGAGGGTACACCTCCGCACCCACCTCTCATACTGTATGAAAAAAAACTACCCTCCCACACCATTACCCGTCCTATCGGCACAAATCGAGACCCTCCTACCCCATCTCCTGTCGACACTTTGGGCTTTGAAGTAGCGTTGACTGGTTCCTAACTGTAATTAAACAAAAGACAAAGTCTAAAATAAATAAATAAAAAACCTTCCACTAATTCTTCGACGTTGAAATCGCTTTAAAACAGATAATGAGTATCAATAAAAAAGCAAAATGATATTACATATGTAATTATTTTATGATACATTTTAAACATTAAATTCTGCCAAAAAATTTATGAAAACGGATGCTTTGTCTGAAGTAAAAATACGTACTATAACAAACCAGTTATTGATATTTTAAAACAATTCATGCCGAATTCATGTTTGTTTGATTTATTATTACTGGGTATTCAAATTATTTCTAATTCATTTTTAAACATATTTTCTAACTCATTTTTTATCTATTTAGAGCAATAGATGGAACCTGTAGTGGTCGTACTTGATAGGCCTAACTATTACTAACCCCGGGTCAATTGGGCCTGGGAGTAATGGCAATGAAGGGGTACTCCAGACTTCCCAGAGCTCCATAATTGGAACTTCACCCCTAGATTCAGTCTTACTATCAGAGCCATATGATAGGGACAATCATATAGGTGCTATGCTTGACGTAATCAACCAATTGATTGCAGGGACCTCTCCGACCGCCCGTCTAGCTCAAGTAACGGTGCATGCGATGGACTGCTCAGCAAACACAGCGGGTCGTCATCTACGGCTAACAGGTGGCCCAAATTAGAAAGTGGTTTTACTCAGCAGAGGTGCTGTCGGTATAGTGTACAGTCTCAGGCAATAGAGCTAAATAAATAAAGTAAAGTCGCCGGGGTGGCCTAATGTCGGTATCAGTCAATCAGTGAGGGAGTATATCCCTTTTTTACTAGCGCTAGACCAAGGAGATGGTTTTTGCGTCTGAATTGAAACACCACACCTATCATCAGCTCTTTACTTTACTGCACTGATCCCTGTGCTACTCATACTCTGTGATATCGAGGGCCGGTTTCGAACTAGGAACCTTGTGGTTTCTAGCCGAACGCTCTACCGACTGAGCTAATACTTAGCTCCTTTTAATTGTTACTTTTTAGGGGTAAAAAAAGAAAATAAATTGAATTAATATTTTTTATCACTTTACTGCAACAAGCAATTAAGAAAAATAAGCAATTAGGAACTGAATTTAAGTTTTTGTCATATGTACAAAACAGTTTTTGAAAATAGAATTATATTTCAAAACACTCAAAAGTTAAGGATTACATTTTTTAAAAGATTCTATGAATTGTTTTCCTCTTATTATCTCTCTAACCACTAACTACCTGGTGTTAATTTTTTTTTTAATTCTGGTTATGGACCGGGCACTTTTGCTAGTATATATATATAAAGAAAGTTTGGTATATACGTGGCGACTCAGAAACGAGATGATATTCAGATTTGAAATCTTGCATACACATTGACACCCTTATAACAAAAAAAACACACCAAATTTGGTTATTGATTTTTTACTGATTAAGTGATATAATTAATTAATCAAACAAACGATTTGCGTTAATCGTGCCATAACTGCTGTTGTGAATTTTTTTTTAAAATCGCTGGTTGCTGCCTATATTCAACAGTGATTTAAAATGGCGCCGCTGCTGGTAATTTGAAGTTGAGAAATTTGTGCCCTAATAGTTTTAGCTCGGAATTTCTCGCGTATCACCGGTCTTATCTTAGAAATATTTATTTGGTAAGAAAGAAAATAAAATAATATTTCCAAATATGTAATTTGTATGTGGTATTATCGATTGAATTATTTTTTACAGCGAAGTATATGACAATAATAAACGAAACATTTAATTTAACGATTAATAACTCAACTTTGTTTTTTATTATTAATACTTTAATTTTAGAATAAAATATATCCATTTTTAATCAGTGTTTAATTTTTTCGTATGCACAAAAGAGTTTTAGAAAAAAATATTTTCGAAAAAAAAGACTTTTACCAAAAGCTAGACATGAGTTAAAAAATACGAGGTAGTTAAGTTATATAACTTATTTGAAGAAACTTAACTTTCGTAAATATTAAACAAACAGTAAAAGTAATAATATCTAAATAAATACATACATATAGTTGTAGAAAGTTTATTTATCTTTACATTTTTATTAGTAACTCTTAGTTTAACATTTAAATGTGAAATACAATGTACTCAATACATTGTATTTCACATTACATTGTACATTGTACTGTAACTGTTACTAAATACATGTATAAATTTGGAAAGGAAAACAAGAGATTATGAAGCGATGTTTTAATGCTAAAAAACATCTCACTATATTGTTGTGAGGTTTTAAGGGGTCAAATAAGAACAAAACGACGGGTAACAAATGTAGGAAAATGTATTAACAGAAAGTAGACAAATACAATACAGAGAAGTAGAAATTACGTCCGACAAATAGAGTTATTGGCTTACTCGCATTGGTTTACTCCCAAGCCACAATTGTCCCTGTTACTTATAGTAACCTGTCGGCGCATTTCATTAGTCTTATAGGGTGTATCACCTATAACATATATAAAGTTTTTTTTTTTAATTACAATAATAAGTAAATGTATAACAATAATGACGATAACATAATTTTAAAAGTAAAAATACGAGGTAGTTGAATAACTTATATGAAGTAGCTTAACTTAACATTTCGTATATAAACACTAAACATAAAATAAACATGATTATAATATATGTAACTTGAATAAGAACATTTGATATTCAATAAAGAATATAATTCTAATAATAAATAAATAGACAGATTTTTTTAAATTTAGTCACCACTTCCCTTTTTTCTTTTCCTTTTTTTTTACTAAAAAACATTAAGATAAATGGTCTATCGAAAAATATGTATATAGTATATACTTATCTAGATATTTCTTTTACTCATTATTAACATTTTTTTTACTGTAAAAGTTACTTTAATTCATTCCCATTAGTGGCGTCTCGAATTTTAACATTTATTTCGATCGTCTATTCATTAGACAATTCTCAGCGATTTTTTAAAAATCTGATAATTTCATTTTCTTCTTATTTTTCCCCACTCACTCTCTGGTGTTCCTAATTTTTTTAGTCCGGTCATTGACCGGGTACTTTAGCTAGTATATATATATATATATATATATATATATATATATATTATATGTAGGATATGTGCTTAATTGAAGTAATACCTAATTCTGAAAATTAATTAGTTAATGATTAATGAATTTAGGCGGGCATATATGTTCAAATGTAAGGCTAAACAAATCGAGAAAATGTCAACACCTGAATGTACATGTCTACCTATTAGGTCTCATCAGCAAGGTTATAGACATGGGAGACTGCTCCGTGTGTGACTCGAAACCTCGACTGCCAAGACAGGTGGGGACTCTAACCATTACACTAGCTGGCCGTCCCAGATTCTTCGTTTGTTTTGAACTTATTTATGGCGTTTAGCCGACAATTTTTTGAGAATATGTGCTTAATTGAAGTCATACCTAATTTTGAAAATTAATTAGTTAATAATTAATGAATTTAGGCGGGCATATATGTTCAAATGTAAGGCTAAACAAATCGAGAAAATGTCAATCCCTGAATGTACATTTCGACCTATTACGTCTCATCAACAAGGTTATATATGTGTGTTCGTATTTGACTTATATACTGTGGTGTGCTGGGGAGGTTATTTAACTTTTAAGAGTAAGATGGGAAGTCTTGTTTATTTTGTAGGGCATGATGGAAAGGCTGGTTTAATTTGTATGGCATTCTGGGAAGGTCTAGTATTGCATCATTTTTTTTATTTGGTACTTAATTTCTTTAACTGCGTTCAATATATTCTTGTGTTTTTGGTTGGTTTTTAGATTATTATTATCTTCATTCCATTAGAGTTTTTCACACCTGCCGTACCTGGTAGTTCACTGGAGGCTGAGTGACACCAAGTCTACTCAGGTCTTCAGGACTCTTCTGAGTATTCTGGCAGATTGCAGCAGTGCAGTGTTCTGAATGCAATTCCTCTGATATCCAAACTTTCCAAGCCCTTTTTTTTTTGGGACTGTTCCAAGTGCACCAACTACAATCGGTATCACTTTCACTTTCATATTCCATAACTTTTTCAGTTCTCTGGCAAGGTCCAGATATTTGTCTATTTTTTCATTTTCCTTTAGCTTCACCCTGTGATCTGCTGGCACTGCAAAATCCACCAGTTGACAAGTTCTTTCTTTTTTGTTTATCAACACTAGGTCTGGCCTTCTTGCTGGGATAAGGTGATCCGTTTTTATCTCAAAGTCCCAGAGAATTTTGTGCGTTTCGTTCTCAAGAACAGATTCTGGTTTATGTATATACCATTTTGTTGTGTGGTCAAAATTTAATTTTTTGCATTATTATTATTATTATTATTATTATTATTATTATTATTTACGCCTTTTGAGTTTTCACATCAGCGTCAGCTGATGGTCTTTCACTGGAGTCTGAGTGACAACAAGTCTCCTCAGGTCTCCAGGACTCTTCTGAGTATTCTGGCAGATTGCAGCAGTGCAGTAGTCTGAAAGGTATCAATCCTTCCTCTGATTTCCAACTTTCCAAACCCTTTTCTAATCCTTTTGGGACCGTTCCAAGTGCACCAACTACAATTGGTATCACTTTCACTTTCATATTCCATAACTTTTTAGTTCTCTGGCAAGGTCCAGATATTTGTCCATTTTTTCATTTTCCTTTAGCTTCACCCTGTGATCTGCTGGAACTACAAAATCAACCAGTTGACAAGTTCTTTCTTTTTTGTTATTATTATTATTATTATTATTATTATTATTATTATTATTACTACTACTACTACTATAATAATAAAATTATATATGTCTGTATGCATATGTTTTTCAACAATACAAAATAACTATATATACACACACACACACACACACACACACACACATATATATATATATATTATATATATATATATATGTGTGTGTGTGTGTGTGTGTGTGTGTGATGAAAGCATCGATATTGAAGCTGTATTTACCAAGATAGAAATTAATAATGAATGTAACGTTCATTTTTTCAGAATATAAGGTGTGTCAAAAAGTACAACAAATCTCGATACATTTTTTATACACCTTGTATATATATATTTCAACAGCATCTTCAGAGTCTTCTTTTCAAAAAACCCTCACATTGAAACGTTTTCCTACACTTAATAGTTATATATACTTTATGGTTTTTACGTCAAAGTAGATTTTACTAAATATTTGCACGTATCTTTTTTTTCTACTTTACCGATTTGCAATCACCCATTTGTTTGTCAATACTCTAACTGTCAAAGACATGTTCCCTTTTATTATTTTTTTCGTAGAATGAATCAACCAAAATCCGATGGTGACGTCTGTGACGAATATCCCTAGAGGCAAGATGCAATTGTAAGAAGCCACACACACGCGTCAGATTGGGCAAATCACTCACAACAGTCTAAATGTCTTCATTCAACTGAGAATCACACTGTGATTTAAACCAGACTCACTTTTCTTATTCAAACAGAAGAGACGGGAATATAGACGGAAGGCATTTTCTTTATTTTCTTCTACGAGACATTCTAATTCTTCACCATCGTTTCCAACGTACTGTCAATAAGTCTCTATTTAATAGTGATTTCTATCTCCCGGTTTGTCTTCCCGACAAGTCCAATCAGACGATTGGTTGGTTGGTTGGTTGGTTGGTTGGTTGTTTTAAGACGGTAAGTCAAAAAGTCTCTACTTTCATGTGTATGTATTTATGTATATATGTGTGTGTATCTATGTACGTATGTATATATATATATATATATATATATATATATATATATAGAACATGGAGGGTTGGAAATGTCAGACATGTGGTCGAATTTAACTTTCTAAGGCTGGATATGTCAATCATAGAAATCTCACCAGGGTCAATCCATGCAAATTCCAGGAACAAACAATGTGTCTTGTGCTATCTGAGACAAGGTCTGTAAGTCAGCTTCTGGTCTTAGGAGACATATGGTGGTGCATAAGTCTCAAATTTGATCATATGATTCACCTGAATCATTTATTCATCGGGAAGGAAGTCCTTTCAATGTCATATTTGCATCAAACTTTGTGGATCTGCAGCAGGTTTGATGAGTCATTTGAGGGCTCATGCAAGGAAGGGTTCTGGTGGTGGAGTTATAGGATTGTGAGGGACGGCAATGATCTGTAAAGATCATGCTGTTGTTGTTGTTGTTGTTGTCTATCTATCTATCTATCACCGTGTGTTCATTCGGTTCTATTCTTCCCATCTATCAAAATCTCTCCCTCTCCCCCTCTCTCTCTATCTATCTATCTATGTTAGTGTGCCCATCTCATGTCCATCTCATGTGTATGTATGTATGTATGTGTATCTATGTAAGTATGTACGTATGTATCTATGTATGTATGTATGGGTGTATCTATGTATGTATCTAGCTCACACTGGGGACGATATTCAAAATATTGTGAACATATTTGCTGCCCCGTGCACTGCTTTTGGCTTGGTTTGGTTTGTTTTACGGCATATCAACCTCAGTGGGTCATTTAATGCCGATAAAGTTTTGAAATAAATTCATTCTTGATGGATAATCACATTTGTTTATAAACTCATGTTTTTCTATTGAACCCATAGATGGGATCTGCTTTTGGTTTAAAAATAAGCTTGACGAAGACAAAGGTAATGTTCATCCCCGTAAAATGTGAACCGTATATCAAACTAACTATAACCATCCATTGGATGTTGCTGAATCTTTCACATACTTAGGAAGTACACTGACTTGTGATGACTCTTTGGATGCTGAGATTCACCTACGCATCCAGAAGACATATGTGGCCTATGGAAGGCTTGAAAAACGGTTATCGTCTAATACCAGCATTACGCATGAAACAAAATTGAAGGTTTATAGGTCCTGCGTGTTGAGTGTTCTATTGTACTCCGAGGATGTATGAGACGCATTCTCAACATCAAAGTGGAATTCCAACACACCTAACACCGAATTCCTTACAAGGGCAGATGCACAAGCATTGAAACTCATATCATAACGGCCCAAATGCGATGAGCAGGTCATGTTGTGCCTATGAGCGATGATAGAATGCCAAAGCAACTCCTTTACGGTCAGCTGCATGGTGACAAAAGGCCACGGCATAAGCCTTGGAAGGGGTATCAGGATTGCTTAAAAGCCACCTTGTAAAAATACAAATAGATCCTCACAACTGGGAAAAGCTGGCATTTATGAGAACTGACTGGAGAATTCACGTGGATGATTTTTTGAGTTTTGCGAGTGAAAGAATTGAGCATGAAAACCTCAAGCGTCAACTTCGAAAGGGATACACGTGTCATATTGGAGAAACATGGAGGGTTAGAAATCTCAGACATGTGGTCGAATTCTGCTTTCTAACGCTGGATATGTCAATTATAGGAAATCTCACCAGGGACAATTCATGCAAACTCCAGGAGCAAATAAACAATGTGTCTTGTACAATCTGTAACAAAGTCTGTAAGTCAGCTTCTGGTCTTAAGAGACATATGGTGGTGCATAAGCATAAATTTTTATCATCTGATATAACGGGAAGGACGTCCTTCCTATGTCATAGTTGCATTAAACTTTGTGGATCTGCAGCGGGTTTGATAGGTCATTTGAGGGCTCATGAGAGTAATTTCTAAATTCCTTAAATTCTATGCCCACACCAAACTTTTCAGTTTTACTTTTCCGACCTATTTCAACACTCAGCCGTTTAATTACAGTTGTCAAGAACCACTAGAGAGGAGGTTGGGCTGCATTGCCTAACTAATAGAAGGCTTATTTACTAAGCTTAGTCTGACACAAGGCCAAAACTGTCGGGCATCCAGTGTTGAACAAACTGAATACGGTTGTAACTGTAAAGTAGCATGACCTGGGGATATACCGCAGTATGATAATTTAATTATTACAACATTTGATATGTTTACCTAAAAGCTATTGCTAAATACTCCAATATGTCAAACGTATAATAATCTTGATTTAACTTCTCTCCCCCCCTCTCTCTCTCTCTCTCTCTCTCTCTCTCTCTCTCTCTCTCTCACACACACACACACACACACACATACACACACACTTTTTCTTACTTTCCTTCTTTTTATCTTTTCATTATGTTTGATTGAAATAGATTACCAATTGTGAACTTTACACTTGCAGTCTGTCTTGGTACCGAAATTGTCACTGTCCAAATGACACAGAGAGCTCCTTTTATACTGTGGTTCTCCGTGTGCCTAATTTGCATAGATACCGCCGCACTCACGCCACGAATGAGACAGAACGAGACCACACCCTATAAATCCTCCCGTCAATGGCGGACATATTTCTTTAGTTTGGTTCAGCCAGAACCTCACAAGCCAAGCAGGTAAGTCAGCTCGTTCACCACATGTATTTTTACAACTTTTTTATTAAAAATCTAATCCTTAATCTAGATATATTACAACGGATTAACGTCTAATCCGAGATTGAATCTTAAAACTGTGAAATCTTGCCAAATGCTGTTGCCATTACATTTATGCACTTGTAAAATATGGTTGGCAGCCTTCCGTCTACAAGAGACGATATGGCAGTGTCAAAAATGTTATTTTAAATTTGAACTACATAGCCTGCAGGTTCATATAGAGCATAAGCTGTTGCCCATGCGCAAATGCCCCTCTCCACACTGCCGCTGTGATCCAAAGGAAAGGTAGGTACCAATGGTTTTGGCAACGGTAGTATCGCAGGAATTGATGGGTAGCACTGGATTTCAGCATCACACCGGCTCATGATTTATTTTCGGGTTTACTTGTAAAATATATGACACATTAAATATCCACAGTTGGACGAAAATCCCGAGACAAAGTAAAATCTTTGGCCAGAACTATCACGATTGAAGAATGAGTTTCCAGAGTGTTTTATTGATTAGAATTCTGCATTTGATATACATAAAGCAAGTTTCACTTGACAAAATGTCACAATTCACAAGAAACAACCAGTAAAGATGAAACTCATCTCTGCTTTTCTCATACGAAATCGATATCTGGCGGGAAAACAGAGGAAAAGTCAGAAACAGAACTCTTTTGATTCATAATGTATAATGTATATAAAAAGTATGTTCAATTTAAAACATACATCCTACCTATTTATCTCTCTATAAACTTATCTATACTAGTCCATATATATCTAACTTTGTCATTATCTATCTATACTTGTTCATATATATCTTTATTTGTTCATATCTATCTATTCATCTTTGTTGTTATCTATCTATCTATCTATCTATCTATCTTTGTCACTATCTATCTCTCTATCTAACTGTCTGTCTTTGTCAGTCAGTATCTATCTATCTATGTCTGTGGATATCTACCTATTTATCGATCGATCTATCTCAGTTTGTTCTTATCTATCTTTATATCAATATCTATATATCTATCTCAGTGTGTCAATATCTATCTATTTCATGCTCTCAATATCGATCTACCAAACTATATATATATATATATATATATATATATATATATATATATGTGCATTTGAAAAGTCTTCACCTGATGATTGCATCGCATGAAACCAATATGGTCGTGAATGTTCCTTTGTCACCTAATAAATAGATATGTAAAACCTTTATATATTTATTATATATATATATATATATATATGTGTGTGTGTGTGTGTGTGTGTGTGTGTGTTTGCGTGCTAAATTATACGTAAAGAGTGTACTATATCATTTATAGAGCATGTATATCTAAGTTAGTAGCTGTGAATTCAATTTCTCGCCTATGCAATTTTCAAACCAAGATTTGATTTGAAAATCCCATAGGCGAGACATTGTCAGTTACCAAACGCCGTTGACTATGTTGACTTTATCCCCTGCAAAAGGGTAAAATAACTCTGCAAAATGGTTTCCTGGCTATGACACTACACTGCATCCGATAATGCGTGAAGTGGTATTTTTGAGTCGATCAAAGAAAGCTCTCCTTGTTTAATAGATCGTATCCCTTCCCTAGCGGTAGGCGGTTGGGCGGGGGGCATTTTCCCTAGCTCCGAAATTTAGGTTCCTTACTTGTCCTCTTGTTACATAATCTATGCATAGATTATTGTTAACCCCCTTGTATTTCTGAAGGGACGGCCCCTTTTCATATCGCGGGCGGGACTTTCCATGGAATATTACAGAAAGCCTGCGAAGTACGTGGTTCCAAGTTAACCCGTTAGTTTCAGCTTGGACGTCAGGCAGATAAGGCCTATCTGCCTTAGCTGGGGCTCACTTGCACACGCTCGCTGTGTTTAGTTAGAGGAAGGTGTTTAGTTAAGTAAATAAAAGTTTAAATAAATAATATGGTTTTGTGGTTGATGAATGTCTTGGCAACAAGATTGACATAGAAGAAGAAATGAATCAAGGACGACCAACCAACAAGAACAGAGAAAGAGAAGTCATAGAGAAAGAATAGAAACGACTAGAGATCACCAATGGCCAAAGAAGTAAGTTATGAATCTCTCTATCTACCTGTGTTATCTCTCCCCCCTCTCTCCAGTAAAAGAATACTTGTGTATGTACCCAACATGGGTATATGTGTATGAGTATGTAACACTCTGTTCGTTATTAAATGACTGACTCTTTTCAAGAATTGTACGGATCACTTGTCAATGTCACAACAATGTATTGTTGCAAATTCGATCATCTACAAATAAGGTAAGTCGAATTTTCCCTTCTCATCCAAAGGTTGAAGGTATATTGACGTGATCTATCTCACCTTGTGATTTGATGATTTGCTTTTCTGACAGATTTGAATTGAAAAATTATTGATATAAAATGGAAAAGGAATTATGAATACGTCGTCACCGTTTAAATTCTTTTGAAAATAGTAATTTAATATTTACTATTAGATATATTTAATTAATATACTTACTTAATATACTTAATTAATATAATTAAATATATTAAATTACTATTAATAGTAATTTAATAAGAAACTAAAAAATATAGTTAATAAAAAATGTAGTCTCGTTTTCTTGGGGGGGGTTTACTAGCAAATATATGCACCCTCCATAGGGTTGAAGTATTTAAGTTTTAATGTAATAAAATATTATCTTAAATTAGAAAGGCTAATGAAACTAAATAAGAATGCAGATATAAAGATTTGAAACAGAGGCGGGGGTATAATCGAAAAATAGAACAACATTTTATTCTCGATTTGTTTGCTCATAGTCATTAAGATAAAATTAAACTATTAGTAATCAATAATACTAAGCACATATTTATTAAAATCAATTTTTTAACATTAACATGAAAATTTGGCATACAGTTAACACTGTAAACTGCTATTTTGTTGTATACATAAATACGCTTGCATGTTATTAGTATGTAGAAAAAGCCAACAGTATTAATAAAGTAAAAACATTTTATTCATAATTGAAGTTTAAATAAAAACAAAATCGTAGAGAATGTAAGGTAAATAGCTAAGGGAATAGTGACTTGGGGAGTAATATAGTTTTGGTTATAGACAGACAAACACACAATCTCCATTATGATAAGATTTTATTTTAAATTTTTATTTATTTATTTATTTTTTGCTCTTGATAAATTGATATTTCAGAAGCGATATTTTTAGGTAATCTCAGAGTAACAAAATTGAATCCATATCGATAAAAGAAAATTTAAATAGGTTGTTAAACTTTGAACACTTTTAAGTGTAAAATTGTTTTAAAAATGTAAAACTATTGAGACAAGATGGAAAAGGCGTCAGTACTAACAAAAATATGCACCCTCCAGGTGCAAGTATTTAAGTTTTAATTGTGAATAAAAGGTGGGTGGACTGGGGACTTAGCAAGGAGTGGCTGGTTTGGTTGAGGAAGTATCTGGCGGCATGTGGGTACTGAGAACCCAAGGCCAAGGAACTTGCCTATTAATATTTTTTTAATATTCTTTATTTGCCTATTAATATCTTTTTTTAATATTTACGCATACATAAAGTAAGATTTTCTATACAAATCAATAAGATGAAATCAATATAATTTTATATAAGTTCTTATTTAGTTTCATTAATATCTTATTACATTATTACAAATTCCTTCAGAAGATTATGAATTTTGTCCCTTCCCAGCCTCGCATTCTCAGTACCCACATGCCGTTAGAGACTTCTTCAAAAACCAGCCACTCCCGGTAAGTCACAAGTCCACCCACCTTTTTTCACAACACAGACAACGCCGGGTAACCCCGTTTGTTATCAATATTATTTTGTGCATGTTCTCAGAAGATATTTGTTTACTGGTTATCGATGAGTATCAAGTGACAGTAAGTCTTCTCAAATAACAGCATCTTTCTCAGTAAGTTTGCAGATCGTAGCACTGCGGTATTTTTGACAGTCTCAAATCTTCCTCAGGTTTCAAATTTATCCAATACAGTTGACACAATTCCAGACACGACCGGAAGTAAATCTTGCCAAAAAAAAAAAAAGAGATAGAAAAAGAGAAATTGTATTTTGAAATCCCAGCAAGATATGCTAGCTATTGTCATGAATTCATATTTTTACGGTAGAGTGTCAGCCAAGAAACCACAAGGTTCCTGGATCGATACCGGCTCTCGCTAACTCAGCGTATGAGTAGCGCAGGGATCTGTGCGGTAAAGTAAGGAGCTGGTGGTAGGTGTGGCGCTCCACCTTATATGCAAGAACAAGGAGGCGAGTGGTGCAATTTTTAAAGTTATGGGAAATGGACTCGTCGCCTGGACGTGTTAATTACATTTCACTTAGCGCTAATACCCTTGGGAAAGGTATTAAACCTACTCTCCCTCCAGATATGGACAAATAGCAGGGCAGACTGGACTCTTTACCCATGACTAGGTAACTAGTCTAGGAGAAGGAAAACTCTGAATTCAAACCTGTTAAACTCCGCTTAAGAAATTGACCTTGTGTCTCATCCTGCTCGTGCGGAGGGGTTGTTAAATATATATATGCAAGAACAATCTCCTTGGTCTAGCGCCAATGTAAAGGGGATAAACTCCCTCGATGACTGGCTGATAACGATTTTAGGCTACCCCGACGTCTTTACTTACTTTTTTTACGGCTCAGTTCCAACACATAAAAAAAAACTAGGTACTAACAGTTGTTATGTCATAGACAGTACAAGATCACTTTCCTTGATCGAAAAAAAAATTACCAAAAATCAGGGAATTATTCGGTTTAGTGAAATTTTCAGTGTTGATTTATCAATGAATAAAATTTATAATACATCAGTTATTTTATTTTAAAAGCTTCTGGGTTTTTTTTTTTGGGGGGGGCGCAAAATATCGGTGGTGTTATATACAGGTTGTTCGGGATAAATTTGACATATTTATATTTGGTTGTTTTTCTCCGTAGGTTGAAGGTATTGACGCTCACTACGCATCATTTAAAAGCTTGGACCTTCTTCATTCATATATGTGACGACAGATAGAATGGATGACTGGAACCCACCTGAATCATAGAAAAGAATAACTTGTATCATGATGATCTGTGCCGGCCATCAAAATAAGAGATTATGGTTGTTGCCCAGTGAACATTGTAAAAACAATCAGGCATGAACTGGAGAATTGCACAGGAGACTACGATGTTGTGGTAACATAACAGACGATCTGATTGCGTAGAATTCCTCGAAAATCTGCAGAAGAAAGTGTTGGGGGCCCCTCAGATGCCTACGTGGAGTTGCTAAACACTGTAGTCAGGCCCTGGATATGTAAGGCAGCAGCATTCAACCCCCTGCCACACCTCTGGGAAAAGTCAAAAATGGTTGTCGGCGAATTTTTACGACTACACTAGTCCCAATGTTTGGCCTCCGAACTCCCCAGATCTTAACCTCATGGATTATTATGTATGTGGCGCTGTTGAGAAAGACACCAATCACCGTGTCAGTACTACAAAAGCCCAGTTAATAGACAGATTGTAGTTTTTGAAACCCTTCCCATGGAAACTGTAACATCAGCTTGCTCCAGGTTCCGAACCAGGATTGAGGCTGTGATCGACGCTAATGGTGGTTATTTTGAATGAAACCTGTTGACAGTTGTATAATTTCCGTACCTGTTGAATTTCTTTACAATCCATTAAATTCTATAGTTACCAAGCACTTTTCTTTATCCTTGTGAAACTGTCAAATTTCTCCCGAACACCCAGTATAATTGAAAATAATTTCTGTATGAATTTAATCTTGTGAAAAGGTGATAGACTCCCTCGCTGTCTGACTAATACTGACATTAGGCCGCCCCGACGACTTTATATTTAAAATCAATTTTTATTAATTTATCTGATATTAACTATAATATACCTAAAAGAGTATGGAGGCCCGGATTATATGTTTTAAACCATTACGAGTTGTTTGCCTTGCTTTCTGATATTAGTAGAAATTAAAAGAAAGTGTAAACAAATTATGCTTCCGGGCCTCCGTATTTCAAAATATTTTGGCACGAATATGCGACAAGTATATAATCTAATTCGTCTTCCATAAACAATATTATATCTGTGTGTTTTCTATTTTTAAAATGGACATTACTTAGATTAAAAGTTACCAACGTCTGAGTAATTTTTCTGCACAATGTATTTAATGTTTTTGTTATTAAGTTCTCAGAAATTTCTTTAAAATGTTAATAAGTTGATTGATTTTAAGTCCGTCGCAAACATCATTTACCCATTTTGGGGGAAAATTTAGTTTAAAATGTATCAAAAATAAATTACAAGTGTAATATTATTGTTGTTGTTGCTTTTTTTACTGATGCTCATTATGTTACAACTTTTCGACTAAAACAAAAATTTGACCTTAAATAATCGATTTTGATAAATTTTTTGTTCATTCTTTAAGTGAAAATGTAATCATAATTGTTGGTACCCAGAAAAACATAAGTTCCTGAATAGACTAAGTTGTACATTCATCTATGCGACTATCAAATCGCATACGGGGTGAAGCAAAGCACAAAGTGTCAGCACACCAACTACCACGATACCACCAACCATGTCGGGTACCTAACACAGTCACGTGATACAAGCGCCGCAAACTAGCACATTCCAAAATATTGCAAAAATTTTGACTCGCCCAAGTATGCTAATTAATGTAGGTGATCTAATTGAGACTTTTAAAATAATTGATGGAAGTTCTAATCATGGTAGACATTTCTTTTTAATATTTCTCCTCGAAGTCGAAATAGACTGTCAAGGCACAATTTACAAAATAAAAAAGATAAGTAAAAATGAAAAATAAAATAAAATGAAATGAACAATCGATTTTTTTCATTCATCTTTTTTTTCTATTTCAATTTTTTTTCAATTTCATTTATTTTTTTCAATTTAATTTTTTTTTTTCATTTCATCTTTTTTTTTTTTTTTTTTTTTTAATTTCATTTTTTTTTTCCAATTTAAATTTTTTTTCATTTCATTTTTTTTTTCAATTTCATTTTTTTTTTTTCAATTTCATTTTTTTTTCAATTTCATTTTTATTCAATTTCATTTTTTCATTTCATCTTTTTTTTTTTTCAATTTCATTTTTTTCAATTTTCATTTTTTTTTTCAATTTCATTTTCTTTTTCATTTCATCTTTTTTTTATTTCATCTTTTTTTTTCATTTCATCGTTTTTTTTTTTCAATTTCATCTTTTTTTTTTCAATTTTATTTTCTTTTTCATTTCATCTTTTTTATTTCATCTTTTTTTTTCATTTTCATCTTTTTTTTCATCTTTTTTTCATTTCATCTTTTTTTTCATTTCATCAATTTTTTTTTTCAATTTCATCTTTTTTTTTTTCAATTTCATTTTTTTTTATTTCTTTACTAGTTGTCGTTCATATATACAAAAATGGATTGATCGAAATGGCGGTTATGTAGAAAAATAGATACATGTTCAAATTTTAAGATGATGTAAACAATATATATACCTACTAGCAAAAGTAACCGGTCCATGACCGGACTATAAAAAATATAAATTTATAAAATTATAAAAAATTAGGTTGATTTAGGTTTAATTAATTAATTATATCCCTTAATCAGTAATTTTTTTTTCAATTTCCTTTTTTCATACACCGCCAAAAATACAATAAATTCATTTTTGTTTTGAATCATCCCAAGGACTTTGATGGATGTCTGGCACATATATAAAATAAAAGAAACAGAAAGATATTCTCTTTTTCACCACCAGTGGTATCACAGTGAGTTGAATCTCTCCCTTATTTTATATGTTAGCTGATGAATGTTTTGAATCGCTCGTTCATACATATATGATAAAATAGATACTTATTCAATATCTCCCCGTTCCCTATTCACTATATTGTTTTTGTTAGTTGTTTTCCTTTTTTATTCCTTTATTGTATTTTGTATATGTTATATATAGGTAAATGAAATTGTCGTTATCACTGAAGCCTGTCTTATTGTCTTTCGTTGTCTGGCAGAAGCGTTCTTTATTACTCTCTCGTATATATATCGAAGTATGAGAAGGAGAATTCCTGTGCCTTGTGGGGTTTTTTTATTTATATATTTTTAACACTCGGGATCTCTTGCTTTTACATTTTTTAATTATTATTATCGTTACGCCAGCGCACTTGTCGTACCTAACGAGCGCGTGCGCGTAACACTATGCATATATAATACTATTATCTATAAGATTTCAAATAGTTAATTCATTATATTCAATGCATAATTCTTATCCTAGCCGTATGTTAAAATGTATAAAAAGTGTAGAACTAGAAGCGGCTCACCAGTGTCGCTAGGATAGAGTGGGGGTGATTCCACAGCTAAATCGGCTCTAGATTTGATCCCCGACTATTTCAAGATACCATATACTAATTTGAAACCTAAAATCAATAGATTCCTTCACACAAAATGGCAACGACACTGGAATAACAACATCCACAATAAACTTTTCCTAATCAAACCCACCTTGGGAGGCTGGAGACCAACTTTAAGGAAGTCTAGAAAGGAACAAGTCATTGTATCTCGATTACGCATTGGTCATACAAGACTAACGTACTCCAATATACTAAAGCAAGAACAATAACCACTATGTGGAACATGTCAAACACCTTTGACAGTTAAACACTTATTCAGGTTTCTTGCTCACAACAGAAACCGTAATTTTAAAGCAAACACCATGAAAGATCTGTTTGAAAATGTCAACATGGAGGATATTCTCTCTTTGAGGGAAATAAAATTATACCATAGAATATAGACATGATATAAATCAATACCATACAACATAATTCCCAATAATGCTAACACATTGTTAAAACCAATTACTAAAAAGAATAAATATAAATACACGATATGTATAACTTCCTAACCGTTAGGCATGACATAACCCCAGACGGGTTGATATGCCGTTGAAATCAATAAACAAACAAATCATCCTCATATTAGAACAATAAAAAGGACATTATCTGAGTAAAATCCCTGTCTTTTCGACAATTAAAGAAGGCCTTTGGGGTTTAGTTCGGTTTCTTTGTTTAATGACGTATTGTGGTTGAGTAGCTAACACCCCTTCGGACTACACTACCAGATGGAACAATAAAAAGGATATTTTCTGGGTAAAGTCCGTCTTGTTCTTTTTCGTGTATTATCTTCTTCCTGAAAGAAAACATTGTATGAACATCGGATAAGATCTGCGCACAGGGCAGTGTTAAGTATTCATCTATTGTCACTTAGTGCCATGAAAAGGTTAAACAGATTGATACAACACTAATATCATCTCGTTCTACCAGATTCCTTCTTCTCTGTTGGAAGTGAATTGGACAGGAACGATGCCTTCTGTTTCGGTGTCCTTTTATTGATCGACTTTGTCAATCGATCGAGTTGGCTGTGAAAAGGATGCATTATTCAAAATGCCAACTGGGTTCACAGTCCGGATGTTATGAACACAACTGCTGAGAAGTTTGCTTTGCAGGAGATAATGTTGTCATGCGTCTAACTAACTCATCATTCACTCCTTCTTCTTATTATTATGGTATCTTATAAAAAGATATCCTTTTCTTCGTGTGGTGGTGATGGAAATTCTACTTTGTTTTCTTAATGGAGCAAGTAACTGGATGCAAACAGAACGATTATCGATACATTTTATTTTATTCAAGATGAAAACAGGGTAAAAATCAAGACACTCAGATAAAAATATTTTCTCCTACCAACTTCTTTCTTTACTAGTTGTCGTTTATATATACAAGAATGCATCGATCGAAAAGGCGGTTATGTAGAAAAATAGATACATGTTCAAATTTTAAGATGATGTAAACAATATAATATATACCTACTAGCAAAAGTAACCGGTCCATGACCAGACTATAAAGAATATATATTTATAAAATTATAAAAAGTTAGGTTCATTTTGGTTTAATTAATTAATTATATCTCTTAATCAGTAAAAAAAAATCAATAACCAAAGTTGGTGTGTTTCTTAGTTAGAAGGATATTAAGGTGTATGCTAGATTTCGAATATGTGTTCCGTCACTTTTTGGAGTTATACGTCAACACGTACATACCAAACTTCTTTTTATATATCTAGATGGGTTAAATAGAAAGAAAATTAGTTTAAAATATGTTTGAAATCAAGTTGAGTTTAATTTTTATGTTTATTGATTTCAATGGCATATAAACCCGTCTGTGGTTATGTCATGCCTAACTGTTAGGAAGTTATACATATCGTGTATTTATATTTATACTTTTTAGTAATTGGTTTTAACAATGTGTTAGCGTTATTGGGAATTATGTTGTATGGTATTGATTTATTTCATGTCTATATTCTATGGCATAATTTTATTTCCCTAAAAAAGAGAGAATATCCTCCATGTTGACATTTTCAAACAGATCTTTCATATTGTTTGCTTTAAAATAACGTTTTCTGCTGTGAGCAAGAAACCTGCATTCCATGAATAAGTGTTTAACTGTCAAAGGTGTTTGACATGTTCCACATTGTGGTTATTGTTCTTGTTTGAGTATATTGGAGTGCGTTAGTCTTGTATGACCAATGCATAATCGGATACAATGACTTGTTCCTTTCTAGACTTCCTTAAAGTTGGTCTCCAGCCTCCCAAGTTGGGTTTGATTAGAAAGAGTTTATTGTGGATGTTGTTATTCTAGTGTTGTTGCCATTTTGTATGAAGGAATCTATTGATTTTAGGTTTCAAATCAGTATATGGTATCTTGAAATTGACTTCCTTAAAGTTGGTCTCCAGCCTCCCAAAGATGAAAATTGAGTACCCATCAAGAATGAATAAAACAAAAACGTCATCGCCATAAAATAACTCAATGGGTTGACATACCGTAAAGTCTGCGTACTGTCGATATCAGCCGAATAGCGAGGGAATCTAGTCCCTTTTGCTAGACTAGTCAGATTGGTTTTTTTGTGAGGTGGAGCGCCTCACATACCGTCAGCAGTATACTATCATTTAAAACGTATCAGTCTCACTGCATTACTGTTCTATGTCAAGAGAATTTTCAGTTAGAAATGTTCATAACATTGGCAAAGTCACCAGTAATTCCACTGTAGCAAGGCAAAACTTTTTTTCTGACAGACATATCTGAAGACGACAGATTATATTTAACATGGAGACTCTGTAGTGACGATTAGGCTTTGCTAATATTCAATGATTATTTTTACAAATCATAAATTGAAATTATCGCTTTTAGGCAAAAACGTTCTATGAAACCTTCTGAAAGTGACAGGTGCGAAGAACACACCGCATATGAAAATAACTTCCTGTCTCATCGCCAGGATCATTTTGCGACATTGTGTTTTGCAACTTAAGTACGGATGTCGTCACACTGAAAAAATAAAAATACTGCTGACATCCTTGTCAAAAACAAACAAAAAATATTTTTAAAAAGAGGTTTTACTATTCACTATTGTCAATTAACCGTCAGACATGCAAAATAAACATTTCGAATATGGGCATATGATTATTATTATTATTATTATTTCACTCCTTGTGAGTTTATTCACACCAGCGTAAGCTGATGGTGTTTCACTGGAGTCTAAGTGAGAACAAGTCCCCTCAGATCTCCCTGACTCTTCTGAGTACTCTTGTAAAAAAACACATAAAAATAGGTTTTACTATTCACTATTGCCACTTAGTGAGAGTGTAGGACGCCCGCTAAGGATCTACATTGACCAACTATGCGAAGGCTCTGGATGCTGCACAGAGGACCTCCCAGGGGCCATTAGTAATAACTATTGCCACTTAGTGAGAGTGACAAGTTAAAACGACAATTCTTCCAAGCTGTGGTTGTATCAGTGCTGCTGTATGGCCGCACCACTTGGACGCTAACGAGGCACCTTGAGAATAAGCTAGATGGGAGCTGCACCAGAATGCTGCGGGCGGTCTTGAACAAGTCGTGGAAATAGCACCCCACAAGGAAGCAGCTGTATGACCACCTGTCCCCTATCCCACAAACCCTCCGAGTGAGACGAACAAGACATGCTGGACACTGCTGGAGGAGCAAGGACGAGCTCATAAGCGACGTTCTCCTGTAGAAGTCAACACAAGGACATGCTAATGTAGGCCGCCCACCAACGACCTACATTGACCAACTCTGCGAGCATACTGGATGCTGTGCAGAGGACCTCCCTGGGACAATGATTGATAGGGAAGGTTGGGGAGAGATTGTCATGTATATCCGTGCTAATTGCGCGACATGATGATAATGATTGCCACTTAACCGTCAGACATGCAAAATAAACACTTCAAACATGGATGTATGAGTATTGTTAATATTTCACTCCTTTCCACACCAGCGTAAGCTGATAGTCTTTCACTGGAGTCTGTGTGACAATAAGTCCCCTTATGTCTCCATAACTTTTCTGGGTATTCTAGCAGATCTTAACAATAATGTTGTCTGGATAGTCTCCATTCTTCTGATTTCCAATTCCTTTAGTCTGTTTTCTAAACTCTTGGGAAAGCTTATATTCCATTATTGTTATGTATCCTATATATGAATATTAATAGGTATGTCCCAATCCTCACATATACGAAAGTATTATGCTCACTGGGAAGTCTTATACCACTAGCAGTGGTTTAGTATAAAAACATGCCTTTGGGTTGTAAATATACATGAACAAACTTTTAAAAAATCACACAGGGAAAATTCTAATGCAAAAAAAATCGTTTGTTGTTTGTAAAAAAAAGACAACCGGGAGTTTTTGGGGAAAAGCAAAATGTGTTCCTTTCAAAACAGCTCACAGCTGGGGTGCTTATTTGTTACTTGGTCCACAAATTCCCAAAATCTATGTAACGATGCTCCTTCGAGTATCCGTAGCAGATAATAAATAATTTCATTGGGAGATGGCATTGCCCGGCGTGTTATTGACGTTGAACATCAATAATGAAACGAATCAGTTATGAATAAAATATATTTTTCTAAAGCCACTGTGAATATAGTCACAGGTATAGTCCCTAACCCCATTTTTCTATGATATTATAAAAATGTTAGCTGCCCCTAAACGTTAATCTGTTTCAATCGAGCATAATGAAAAGAAAGAAAAGAAAAATAATGGGAACTAAATCAAGTCTATCATACTTTTTACATATTGAAGTATTTTATAATAGCTCTTAAGTAAACATATCAAACGTTGTAATAATTAAATTATCGTACTGTTAGGGCAAAATAAATGCAATCATTACAATGGGGGTATTATTTGTATTATTATCATCATGTCACGCTGATATCACAGATCGTTTCCTCTCTCTCTCTCTCTCTCTCTCTCTATATATATATATATATATATTATATATATATATATATATCTTTTTTTCTTTTTTTTTCTTTCTTTAACTTTCTCTCTTTCTTTCTTTTTTTCACTTTCTCTCTTTCACTCTTTCTCTTCCCTCCCCTCTCTCTCTCTTTCTTTCTTTCACTTTTTCTCTTTCTTTCTTTCTTTCTTTCACTTTCTCTCTTTCACTCTTTCTCTTCCCCCCTCTCTCTCTCTCTCTTTCTCTCTCTCCTTTCTTTAACTTTCTCTTCTTTCTTTTCTTTCTTTCACTTTCTCTTCTTTCACTCTTTCTCTTCCCCCCCTGCTCTCTCTCTCTCACTCTCTTTCTCTATCTCCCTTTCTTAACTTTTCTTTCTTTCTTTCACTTTCTCTCTTTCAATCTTTCTCTTCCCCCCCTCTCTTTCTCTCTCTCTCTCTCTCTCCCTTTCTTTCTCTTTCTCTTCTTTCTTTCTTTCTTTCTTTCACTTTCTCTCTTTCAATCTTTCTCTTCCCTCCCCTCTCTCTTCTCTCTCTCTCTCTCTCTCTCTCTCTCTCTCCTCTTTCTCTTGCTTTCTTTAAGTTTCTCTCTTTCTTTCTTTCTTTCTTTCACTTTCTCTCTTCTTTCTTTCTTTCTTTCACTTTCTCTCTTTCACTTTTTCTCTCCCCCCCTCTCTCTCTCCCCTCCCTCCTTTTCCCTTCATTAGATCTAATGACATCTGGGGTACGTAGTCTTGGTATATCTACTTATTAGACCGCTTTACACATAAACGTGAAAGATGATGTTTTTAGTATTTCAGTTGGCCAGATGAGAAATTCTGAAGATTTATACAAAACGCTGAACGTTCAAAAGGTTAAAGGAAGTTAATGGAGGAGAGGGGGAAAAAAGGAAAAAGAAATTAGAGAAAAGAAGAAGAAGAAGAAGAAGAAGAAGAGGTGATGATGAGGATGCTGCTGAAATATGATTTAGTTAGAGAGAGAATAGATGAAGCAGTGGAAGAAGTGGAAGACGAAGGAGAGGAAGATGAAGAGGGGGAGGAAGAGGGAAAGAAAGATTAATAAAAGGTAGAGGAGGAGCAATATGAACAAATAGAGGGAGAATAAAAAAGAAAAAGAAAGAAAGAAACAGCGAAAGAGAGGGAGAAAGTAGGAAAAGGAAAATAGATACAGATTAATAAACATTTAGAATATGGACGCATTATTATTATTGTTATTATTATTATTATTATTATTATTATTATTATCATTAACTATTAATAATGGAGATTCGGATCCGGTTTTTGTCTGTAACAAAAACTACGTCACTGCTTACGTCGCACTACCTAAAATCGTCATAACATAGAATATTATAAATACACTCAAAATTTGAGCATGCAATGTTAGACTGTCCTCATTGTTTTTTTAAATAAGTTTTAATAAATACATACCTGGTATTATCTATCTATATATAGTTTGTTTTATATTAATATATATTTAAAGTTATCAGAACTAAGTTTCCATTTCAAATTTATTTATTTTTTACTCCTTTAATAAATTTATTTTATTTTTCACCCCTTTAATAAATTTGATGATTTTACTTTACTTATGATACAAACTCTCTCATATTAAATTTTCAACTCCCATCCCCTCAGGCCCTCAAGGGGCGTTTTTTTTAATTTTGCTTGTTATTATTATTATTATTATGCGGTTTTCACACCAGTCCTAACCGTTGATTCATTAGAGACTGAGTGACAACAAGTCTCCTCAGGTCCCCAGGACTCTTCTGAGTGTTCTAGCCGATCCCAACAATTCTGTTGTTTTGAGGGTCGTGATTCTTTCTCTGATTTCCAATTCACCCAAATTCTTTTCTAGAGCTTTGGGGACCATTCCAAGTGTACCAATTACAATTGGTACGACCTTTATTATTATTATTACTATTATTAATGGTGTTGTTGTTGTTGTTGTTGTTTACTGTAGCATCCTACAACAGTATTCAATATATCCTAATTTGGGGTCATTCTCTCATTTCCTTTTGCAAGGGTCTTTTGCTCGCTTGCCAGATCTTTGGGCTCACAGTTCTGCATCCCAAAGGTTTGGCAGAGAAGATGGAGAGAGAGGGGGGAGCGGAAAAAAGAGAAAGGATAGAATAATAGAGAACATAAAGAGGATGCAATCGTGATGAACAAAGATGAAGAGAAAAGGAGAAATGAAAGAAAGAAAAAAGAGAGAAACAGATATAAGATGAGTACAAGGAAAATATAAACGAAACAGAAGGAGAAATAAAGAAGAACAGTATAAGTGAGTGTAATGGATGAAGAAGAAAGATAGAAATGAAGAAAAATAAACGGAAAGAAAAAAAAAAGAGAGAGAGAGAGAGAGAGAGAGAGAGAGAGAGAAAAAGAGGAAAGACGATAAGATAGGGAAGAATAAGGGAAAGAAAATAGAAGGAAAAAGAAAGAAAAATAAGCAAAAAAAGAAATGTATACGAGAGTTAAAATGTAAAAGATTTTAAAGAGGGATAAGAAGAAGAGGTAACAATGGACAAATAAAAAGAGTGACAACAACCACAATAAAAGAGAACAACAACAATATGAAAAAAGAGAAAAATGGAAACTGGTGTCCAAGAACAACAGCAACAAAGACAACAACAACAATAACAATAAAAAGAGAAATGTGGTATATGAAACTGCAGCAGCAGCAGCAGCAGCAGCAGCAGAAGAAGAAGAAGAAGAAGAAGAAGAAGAAGAAGAAGAAGAAGAAGAAGAAGAACAGGAGCTAGAATGAAAAAGAAGAAAAAGAAGACGCTAGAATGAAGAAGAACAAGAAGAATAAGCTAGAATGAAAAAACAGAAGAAGATGAAGCTAGAATGAAGAAGAAGAAGCAGAAGAATAAGAAGAAGCTAGAATGAAGAAGAACAGAAGAAAGAAGCTTGAATGAAAAGAAGGAACAGAAGAAGAGAAGCTAGAATGAAGAAGAAGAAAAGAAGAATGAAGAGAATGAAGAAGAAGGAACAGAAGAAGAAGAAGCTAGAATGAAGAGAAGAACAGAAGAATAAGAAGCTTGAATGAAGAAGAAGGAACAGAAGAGAAGAAGAGAAGAAGAAGAAGAAGAAGAAAAGAAGTGAATGAAAGAAGGAACAGAAGAAGAAAGCTAGAGAAGAAGAAGAAACTTTGAATGAAGAAGAAGAACAGAGAAGAAGAAGCTAGAATGAGAAGAAGAACAGAAGAAGAAGAAGCTAGAATGAAGAACAGAAGTAGAAGCTAGAATGAAGAAGAACAAGGAAGCTAGAATGAAGAAGAAGAAACAGAAGAAGAAGAAGCTAAAATAAAGAAGAAGAAGAAGAAGAAGAAGAAGAAGAAGAAGAAGAAGAAGAAGAAGAAGAAGAAGAAGATTGTTTAAACAAGAACAAAAAGAGAAATGTAAAGAGAGGCAAATGCAGAAAGATGAAGAGAAAAAGGCTAAGATGGAGAGAAAGAAAAACCAGAAAAATTTTTAAGTAAAAAAAAGAAGAAAAGAAAAGAATAGGTAGAAATGAAATAGAAAAAAAGAAATGGTTCGTACATTAATTTATTTGCGTCTTGAGGCGATTAACAAAAAGACTTCCGTTTTAGCGCCACTGTTCCGGAAGTGAAAGTCAAATATGAGCAGGCGAATGAAAAGCAGAGGTCCCCGTATATAATGTAATTATAGAAACATCATTTCTTTGCACTCTCATTTCTTCATCTTCCAGCGACATTATCATCGAGATTCAATTGCTTTTAGTCGTTGATTACTCGCGTCAAATCAAAGCAAAGCGCGTCGATTAAAATAACCCCAACAAAGACAGCATTTCTCAACAGTTTGAATCAGACGACAAACGGTATATTAAGGCCAATGAAAATGTTTATATTTTCTCACTTGGTCTTCGTCTTTGGGCCAGGACTGGTTCTCCACTGGCACAACCCAATAATGAGACTTTTTTCTTCCGGTAGAGAATATTGTATGATAGTTGAAACGATTGGAATAGCTCCAATGTTGTTTTCAACTACCACTGAGGAATCGAGATGTTTATGTTTCTCAGTGTTTATTTTCGTTGGCAAAGAATTTTTATTTCAACTAACTAAATATTTGACTGGTTGATTTTATGGCATTTCAACTCATCTAGGATTATTTTATACCTAGAAGTTAATCGCCCTCATTGTATATACATTTTTTGTGTAATTTCTTAAGAGTTTCTTTTTTTGCGTGGTCCTATCAAATATGAATAATTTTTAGATAGATATATTTGACCCATATATGATTCCTAATAGTTATTACCACACTGGACAAAGTGGACATGGGAGTTATGGCAACGAAGGGGTACTCCATACTCCCCAGACATTTTTAATCAGTGAAACTCAAAACGTTTTGGAAAGAAGAATAACGAAATTTAAATTAAAACACGAAATATAATGTTCAGTTGGCTTCTTTGTTACTTTTGTTTTAGAGCTCAAAGAAATGAAAGAAATTACAACGTTACATTGTATTTCTAACTCTACAAGCAATTAAAAACGGAATTTAAAATTGTCTTACGTACGAAACAGTTTTTTTAATATTATTCTCAATGCTGCAAACAAAATAAAATCGCAAATTCTTAGCGATTAAAAAAGGGGATATAAAAAAAACACATACTATTATTATTTTCAGATTGCTAACTGGATTTATATTTAACACAATGAAACTTGAATAAAGGTTAATGTTATCTTCAAAATTTTTGAACAGTTCAAAAAAGGAAACATTAAAACAACTCCTGCTGATTTATTTTTAAATTCAGTTTATGGAAATAATGAAAATTATGAACGAAAACAATATTTACTTTTTTGCACAGTTAAATCAATTGAAATTTACAGTAACCAAAAACAAGTTATGACTACCGTTTTTTTTTTAATTCTATGAAAAATCAATTAATAGTCAAATTTTCACAAAATTTTTGGTAATTATTCGTCTGTTGATGAAAATATGTTTGAAATAGGTTTTTTCTTCTTTTTTTATAGGGGAAATATTTTTACGATTTTTTAATATTTTTTAAATTCTTCTAAAAATTATTAGACACAATTCCGTAAGTATGTGACATCAAGCAAAGATTGAACTCACTATTCAGTAGTAATGAATTTAGGAGATTACCTTCCTAACCATTACACAATGATGGGACCTCATTTTCTTTACCCAACCTGTTTGTCACAGGTAGGATATGGTACATATATGGTACAGGGTTGAAGGCAAAGGGCATCTAGCGAGTATTAAAATCGCTATTCAGTAATAATGTGCGTCTAACTTGCAAACCCTTACACCACAATGGAATGCTATTAATATTAAAAAATGTAAACATCAAAAAGAGACTATTCCTAAAATAAACTAATATTATGAAACACAAACTGTTAGCTTTGTTTAACATTAAATATCCAATAAACGACTAATTTTCGTTCTAATGAAAACGAACCGTTTTATCGCGAAAGGCACACAAGTGTAATCGACTGCAATTAATCAATATCTTGATTAATCCAGTGGATTTAACCCTGAAGATCCTTATGGTGAAACTCGAGTAGGTTATCACGTGTACCTGTATTCAATATATATGTATATATACGGATTATTTTTATTACCCTATTAAGGCAGTAAAAACGCTGATGTAATTTTTCTTTTTTTTTTTTTTGCATGTTGCAAATTATTTCGAAAATTATTTACTAAGGAAAACTGCTGTGGGATATGGTGGTATTTTAACTAAGAAAAATTGGATAATTATTAAATTGTGATGAGTCCTAAGTAGGTTAAATTATTTTATTTTTATGTATGTTGAGTATTGAGGGGGTTATTTGAGTGGTGTTTTAAATAACAAGCATATTTTTGATTGGGAAAGAGGTAACAGGGTGATTGGGGGTATCTCATTTCAATTGTGTTCACCTTGAATTTTTTAAACAATTAGGACAGATTCCAATAAACCTTCATGAGATGACGCTTAATGAGT
>CM042159.1:17885039-17930039 GCA_023376005.1 Doryteuthis pealeii | reverse complement strand
CCTTGGTGTCCCTTAGTGTTGGGTATGATCCTTTGGTTGTTCCTTGGTGTCCCTTAGTGTTGGGTATGATCCTTTGTTTGTTCCTTGGTGTCCCTTAGTGTTGGGTATGATCCTTTGTTTGTTCCTTGGTGTCCCTTAGTGTTGGGTATGATCCTTTGTTTGTTCCTTGGTGTCCCTTAGTGTTGGGTATGATCCTTTGTTGTTCCTTGGTATCCCTCGGTGTTGGGTATGAACCGCTGGTTGTTCCTTGGTGTTCCTTATTGCTGGGTATGATCCTTGCGTTCAGCAGCGTCCCTCGTTGCAGGTCTGCTCGTCAATGTCGAATTACGTGCAAATGAACGACCGCCGATATCGGCGATTAGATAATTAACTAACCACGTATTCGGGCTGTTGATTGGCTGGGGTTTAAACCACGTGACCTGGCTGAGTCTATAAGTTTAAGTGGTGGACTACAGCACGCCTTATATATAACAAGGTAATCTAACATCTACTTCCGAGCCCTGTCGTCAGAGGCTTTAGAATACACTGACTGCACCTGTTGGCCGTAGGTGGCGACTCATGATGCTTAAGGATGGAATCCTGGTGGCTGAGTAGTCCATGATATGCAACAATCCACTTTGACTCTTACTTAGGCTAGGCGGTCGGTCAGACAGGCCGCTTCCGATCAATCAGTTGGTTATGTCAATCCCTAGCCCCTATATGATAGTCCCAACCCTTTTTATCATATATGTGCTAGAAGGCGGTAACTGAGGGTCTTATTGCTCTGGTATGACGTTAAACTCTATCTGATGGTGAAGTCCCAATATTCACAAGACAATTTTAGAACTGTTTACTTATTTTTTTGTGATCACAATACAAATATTTTTAGTATACCTATCAATAATATGCACCCTCCGGACGTAAATATCTAAATTTTAATCTAATGAAATAGATTAAATGAGAAAGACTAAAGAAATTAGATAAGGACGCATATAAAAGTGTTATTCTTGTTTTAATTATATTTTTATTTCTATATAAAAATATTCATAGGGCTGATTTTAATACGTTGGAGAATAAACAACGATATTTGAGATCAATGACACCAAGTAATTATTTATTAAACCCAGTTTCATTAAAATCGGTATGCAAATTAACCACGCTATATATTATGTAAATCTTTATTTCTTCGTGATACATAAGACTCATTGCAGGATTTTAAACGCTCTAATAACATGGGCTGTTTTGAGGCAAATCTAATTTAGATTTTCATAGAGACATCGTTAATAAATAAGATGTATTCTATGTATTAATGATTTTAACTATGAATTAAATACTCATTGAAAAACTTTTTCAATTCCTGGGGGTAATGTGACGTAAACAGCGACGTAGCTTTGGTCACAGACAGCCATACAGCCAATTTCCATTATAATAAAATTAATACTATTCCCTTTTCACGTTTTCAATTTCAGAAACAACGTTTTATGACCTTGTGTAACATATTGCCTGGTCAATCAGTTTGCATCTGGAGCCCGGTTGCACACAGAAAGTCCGTGGGTGTCAAGTGTGGGCCGGGAATCAAAAACAGGATATGGTATTTAACTGACCTTTTGCACACATATATGCAGGTGTACCTTTGGCACCATGTAGGCACATAAAATCTGTAGGCGTAGCCAATAACCAATGAAAGCAGACTGCGTGGGCAAAGAGGTGTGTCCACAGAAAATAACTGCAGAGGTGTCACGATGAAAGAGGCGTGACTCCGCGAGTTGGACAATAATAAAAAAAGCCCGTGGAAATCAATTTAGGCAGACCGAGATCAGGTTCGAGATCACTTGCAGAGAACTCCCTAAGGCTTCGTGTATGTATAACCCCTGCACACAACCGAGGAAATAAAGATATAATCTTATATTTTTATAAATACAGGTGTTCCGTGTTTCTTTACGGACCCAGTATATAACAGTTGCAATAGTTTCTACATCGTCTGTATAATGGATGAATTTCATATTCACACCTCCAAGCGGATTATCCCAAGATAAAACGCATTACCATTTCACTATTCAGGTTAAAACGAGTGGAGGGATTTTTCTTTTTTTTTTTTAGGGGGGGGGGCGCACTTTTTAATCGGTATTTTCTATCAGTGCCAAACTTAAATAAACGCCTCATATTGATGGCTACATTATCTAGATGATGCGTAGATCTATGTCATTAATATAAATCGGATTTAGCAATGTGTAGAAAAGTCATATATTTCAACCGACATAATGCTTTTTCCTTTTAGTTTAGATAAAAGAAAAAAAGGGTTTTGTGTATTGCAAGTTGAGATTGAATATCTCTTTTTTCGCTGGCTAATCTCCTAATGAAAATATCGTTTCTGATTCCCTTGACAGAAATAAATGCAGATTGTTCTTGTGCAATTTGAAAACGAACAAGAAGTTTTGCTTTATGAACAACGGAATACAATCTTCAGTAGGTGACTCAATAATCTTATCGCTTCATACATTTCTCATTCTATAGATTACTTTAGTGATGCCATAAAGACACGAAATTGTAGAACTTGTTTTTGGAGTTCTCTGTTATTGTATAAGACAAGTGTGATGCCAAATATTGATTCCCAAACTTTTCTAATACTTTGAGTATATTTGTCGCAATCTCGTCTGGTCCGAAAAGTCTTTTTTGAATGTTTCACTCTAGCCAAGGCTTTTCGATTTTCAGTCCTGATAATACGTCTAGTAAGTAATGTCTGTGGAGTGGACTTTTCAACCGAACAGCAAGGAGTTTATACCCTGTTCACTGTTGGAGATATTAGTGTGATGGTTAGAGTCATAGGAAATGGACACGTCGACTTGGGAAAGGTATGCATCCAGCTACTTTCCCTCCAGCTATGGGTAAATAGCAGGACAGACTGAGCTCTTAACTTTGGTTAGGTAACCAATCTAGGAGAAGGAAAACTCTGAATTCAAACTTGTTAAACTCCGCTTAAAAAATGACCTTGTGTCGCATCCTGCTCATGCGGAGTGGTTGATAAATATATATATACCCTGTTCGCTAGAGCTTGAGCAGGTGAAACACCACACCAACCGTCAGTTTCCAGATGCTTTACCGCACAGATCAGCTTACTCAAGTCAGGCTACTCAGGTGCTGAGTTGATGGGGACCGGTGTCGAACCCGGAACCTTACGATTCCTAGGCGAAGTCGGTACTACAGCAAAATAGCGCGCAGGAGATAATTCATTAGATTGCTATAAAAGCATTACATTTTATGATATTTCCCAGAAATATCCGAAACATTTGAGACACTAGAATTAGGGTAAATATTAGTGTTAGGGTAAGGATTAGTGTTAGACTACTTCGGGATTTTCCGTAATCTAATTCTATTTATACGTAAAATGCCAATCTAATGATTATATCTCTTGCGCGCTATTCTGAATTTGTACCACGTCTATTAAGTAAAGTCGACGGAGTAGACTATTGTCGGTATCAGCCGAACAGCGAAGGAAGTCTATCCTTGGTTTGCTTGCACTTGACCAGGGAGATTGATTTTGCTGGGGTGGAACATCACATCTACCATCAGCTCCCATATAATTTTAACCACACAGATCAGATTACTTAAACTGTGCTACTTATGCGCTGAGTTGGCGGGGACCAGTATCGAACCCAGAATCTTGCAAATTAAAGACCAGATCTAGTTTAGACAAAAGATTCTTCAAAATCATGTGGTTCAATTTCCCTTCAACCTTCAAGTAGACTTCCCTTTGAATTTGTTATCTGTATCCCCTGCAGAGAGGGTAGATACACCTCCCCGCAAAAAATAAAAAATAAAAATAACTGATTATGATACTAAACTGCATCTTTCGATACATTTTCCCCCTCCCGTTCAGTAATCTTTATTTTCTCATTTCAAACAAATTTGGTTAAAAATAACGGAATCAGTGTTTTCAAGTTTTTTTCTCTATTTTCTTTCAAGTTTTCTTATAATTTTTTAATGTTATTATTTTGTTTCTGAAAGAAAGAAAAACGTAACACTTGGCCTTTTGATCTGATGCCAACGCCCAAGCTTCACCTCTGTATTCTACGAGGAAACACGTATCACAGGAAAATTTACTTTTTGCAACTTTGAGAAGACAAACTCTGACAAACTAATCACTCTCCGCCACTGTTCCTCGCTCTGTCCAAACGTCTCTTTTTATACTAGGTCTGGCCGAAATTTTCACACGTCACAACTCTCGTCTCGCCAGCCACGAGACTTGCAACCTACAAATCGCGACCTCAAGGACACTCACGCTTTCACCCCTTCAGAACTCGTCTCGTGCCTGCCTCGTACTCGTCACATTTCACCTTCTCTACTCCCGCCCACACACACAACATGTCACTCGCTGTCTCTTCGATCGACGGACGGTTGTAGGCTCATCAAAGGTTTGTGGGTTTTGCCGTTCGATCTCGCTACACATTTAAAAGGCGTTAATGAGTTGTCCGAAAGAGTTATTATTAGTAAACCCAGTATGTTCGATTATTTTCTGAACCGTTATCAAGTCTGTTTATATTTGTCTAAACTATTTTTTAAGGTGCCGCAAAATAAATATTTAAAAAATTAATTGCCATTTATTAGCCTTGATAATGGTTCAGAAAAGAATTGAAAATACTTGGTTTACTAATAATAACTCTTTCGGACAACTGACTAATACCTTTCAAGATGATAACATCAAAGGAATTGTTAGAAAACTTGTCTAAACTATCATTATCAAGACTGTTTCTTATTTGACTAAACTATTGTTTTGTTTTTGTCGCTAAAGTGACGCTAAATAACGGTGGTAGTCCATTTCTTTAAATATTTCTAATATTTCTTGGTTTACTAATTTCATTCTTCGTCACTGGAATAATGTCTACATCTCAAACCCTCTTTCTTGGGGCCGAAGAGATGATAGTCTGAAGGCGCTGACAAGGAGATGAAATTGAAGTGAACTGGCTCAAAAAACAGTCAGAATTTTACGGAATAAGGATACGTGTTCTCATTCGAAGGTGGAATATTGCTATTGAGAGAGGTGGAGGAGTAGGGATGTGATCCACAGAGCACCAGGTTCATTCTGATGTATGATACATGTTCCTGTGTTGGTAATGATACCTGTCCTAAACAAAATGGCATTACTTTTTAACTCATCTATGTGATGAAGTAGGGATGTGATCCACAGAGAACCAGCTTCATTTTGATGTATGATACATGTTCCTGCGTTGGTAATTATATCTCTCCTAAACAAAATGGCATTACTTTTTGATTCACCTCTGTGAAGGAGTAGGGATGTGATCCATAGAGGACCAGCTTGATTTTGATGTGTGATACATGTTTTTTTGTTGGTAAATATACCTCTCCTAAACAAAATGGCATTATTTTTTGATTCACCTTTGTGAAGAAGTAGGGATGTGATCCACAGAGAACCAGCTTCATTTAGATGTGTGATACAAGTTACTTTGCTGTTGGTAATTATACCTGTACTAAACAAAATGGCATTACTTTTTAACTCATCTATGTGATGAAGTAGGGATGTGATCCACAGAGGACCAGCTTCATTTTGATGTATGATATATGTTCCTGTGTTGGTAATTATACCTGTCTTAAAGAAAATGGCATTACTTTTTAAAACACCCTCGTATTTTTATCTTGTAGCAATTTTTGTCGAAGTTTTAGTTGATCATAAACAAATCCGGAGCCGGAGTCCAAAAGGTGGTGTGATGCTGAACTCCAGCGTTACCCAGCAACTCCTGAGACACTACGGCTGCCAAGCTGCATTTAATTTTTGCGTTTCCTTTGTATCACAGCAGAAGTATGGAGAGGCGAATTTGCTGTTTGGGCAACAGTTCATCCCTCATATCAACCCGCCCAGACTACGTAGTTCCAAGAAAAAAAGAAAAAAATGAACACTACTCCATCGTCTCTCGCAGACGGAAGGATGCCAACACACATAAACTTTAAACTTAGAACCTGTTTCTTGATTTAGGCTTGAAAACAAATTGAATACTCAACAAGAATTAATTAAAAAAAAAGTCCTCAGCATAAATTAACCCAATAAGTGGTGGAATGCCATAAAATAAAACCAACCAACGACATCTAACTGTTGAAATGTATTTTTTAAAATTTCAACTAACTTTTGTCGAATTAGTGGTTGATCATAAACTTTAAACTTTGGACCGGTTTCTTGATTTAGGCTTTAGGCTTTTTCTGGGCTTTACTTGAAATTTTGCTCCGAGGAAATTGTTACGCACGATTGCTGCTGTTGTTCGCACTTAGGTATGTCTTGATGTTGACTGCTTCGTTTCCAAATATCTTTAAGGCATTCATGTAATAGATTGGATTTCTAACACGATCTCCAGGCGAGTACCATCTTATGATTACTGAATACAGTGTTTGCTATAATTTATCTCTGCAGCAGTCAACAAAGAGATCGCCAGCATTATTCGGACTATTGTCCCCATCTTCATTGTTGTTTGTACAACGTTTCGGCCGATATGCCCTCCGGCCTTCTTCAGGTATTTCTTGTCGGACTCGGGAACCTTCTCGGACTCGGGAACCTTCTTTTCGAACTCGGGAACTTACTTGTCGTAATCGGGAGCCATCACGGAACTTTGAACCTTCCTGAGTTCGAAAAGAAGGTTCCCGAGTCCGAGTCCGAGAAGGTTCCCGAGTCTGACAAGAAATACCTGAAGAAGGCCGGAGGGCATATCAGCCGAAACGTTGTACAAATAACAATGAAGATGGGGACAATAGTCTGAATAATGCAGATAATACTAATCATCAAGCCTCATCCCAAACATTCAGAGAAAAAGAGATCGCCCTTTTCATATTTTCGAATTACAATTATACTGACCAATAGGGGAGCTGATTTTTCACTTTTTAAAAAATATCAAATTGTCCATCTATGCGAAAGTTGTGTGTTAGTATACTGAATACTGATACCAAAAATAGATATTTTCTTTGCAGCATTGTTTGAGGAAATAGCATCAAAGATTGTCTACTAAAATCCACTAAAATCCTAGTTTTCTAAAGGCTAAATTTTACGAAAACGAGGATTCTTAGTGCATTTTAGTAGACAATATTTATGTTATTTCCTCAAACAGGTGTTCCTGGAGTAATGGTATCGGTGACCCGAGTTCAAATCCTGGATGATGTTGTTTGCATTTTGCGTAACGCTAATACCTTTGAGAAAGCTATGTATCCAACAATTCTCCCTCCAGCCAGGTGAATAGTAGGGCTGACTGGACTCGTTAAAATTGGTAAGGCAATCAGTATAGGAAAATAAAAGCTCTGAATTCAAACTTATTAAACTACGCTTAAGAAATTGACCTTGTGCCACACCTTGCGGAGGGATTGGTAAATATGTATATGATGGTCTCGACCGTATTTTTCACTTGCTCTTATGGCAAATAGCTAACCCTTTTTTATTATTTCGGTGCAAGAAGGGGGTGACTGAGGGTCAACAACCAACTTATTAATACATATGAAGTTAGTATTATCTGCGTTATTCGGACTATTGTCCTCATCTTCATTGTTATCTATACAACGTTTCGGCCGATATGCCCTCCGGCCTTCTTCAGGTATTTATGTCGGACTCTGGAATCTTCTCGGACTCGGGAACCTTCTTTTCGGACTCGGGAACTTTCTTGTCGTAATCGGGAACCTTCTTGTCGTAATCGGGAGCCATCACGGAAGTTTGAACCGAACAATAGTCCGAATAACGCTGATAATACTAACCGTCAAGCCTCATCTCAAACAAGAGAAATAACATATGAAGTTGTTTCTATCAACTGGTTGATACACATGAAGTTAATGAAAAATCTAACAGAAGAATAAAGTAAGTAAAATCGTCGGGGTGGCCTAAAGTCCGTATTAGCCAATCAAGTGCCAGACCAAGGAGATTGTTTTTTGCATCTGAGATGGAGCGCCACCTCTACCATCAGCTCCACAATTTACCACACAGATCCCTGTGCTACTCATACACTGAGTTGGCGAGGGCCGGTATTCATATATATATATATATATATATATCATCATCATCATGTCACGTTGTCAGTGCGGATATCCATGACAATCTCTCTCCATCCGTCCCTATCGCTCATCATTCTCGGGAGGTCCTCTATGCAGCATCCTGTATCCGCACAGAGCTGATCAATGTACGTCTTTGCTGGTCGGCCCATACTGGCGTGTCCATGTGCTGGCTTCCACTGGAGGACGTCGCTTATGAGTTCATCCTTGCTTCTCCAGCAGTGTCCCGCGTGTCTTGTCCGTCTTACTCGGATGGTTTGGGTGATATGTGACAGGTGACCGTACAGCTATTTTCTCGTAGGGTGTTGTTTCCACGTCTTGTTCAGGATCACCCGCAGCATTCTTGTGCAGCTCCCATCTTGTTTATTCTCTAGTCGCTTAGTTAGGGTCCAGGTGGTGCAGCCATACAGCAGTACGACAACGGCCTGGAAGAACTCTCTCTCGCTCTCTCTCTCTCTCTCTCTCTCTCTCTCTCTCTCTCTCTCTCTTCCTCATCTCTAAGACTAGCGCCTATTGATGATCAACAGCCAACGATAGATATCCATGACACCGGAACAATCCAAAATCCATAAACCCTATGACAGAACAATATATATATATATATATATATATATGTGTGTGTTGTGTGTGTGTGGTGTGTGTTTGTATATAAATGGGTATATATATATATATATATATTTGGAGGATATGTGCTTAATTGAAGTCGTACCTAATTTTGAAAATTAATTAGTTAATAATTAATGAATTTTAGGCAGGCATATATGTTCAAATGTAAGGCTAAACAAATCGAGAAAATGTCGTTGCTGTGTCTAGCCACACCACACTACATAGCCTTACATTTGAACATATATGCCCGCCTAAAATTCATTAATTATTAACTAATTAATTTTCAAAATTAGGTATGACTTCAATTAAGCACATATCCTCCAAAAATGGTCGGCTTAAAGCCATATAAAAATAAACACATCTTTTTGTTTACTTAACCGATTCCAATGATGCCAATCCGCTTTATCAAATTAGTTCTTATAGACTTTTCAACACTCATGTTGAAATCTGTTGATTAAGACTTTGGCAGTCATCATTAGTCACTTCAAATTGGGTCATGGCTGAATTGGATTTCTTCATTGTTTTAGTCAACGGCTGAAATGTGAAAGGATTCTAATCTCCTAACATTGGCTTTAATTCAGCTTTTCTATTGGGATTAAGATCAATTTAGGCCTCGAGTTATATTGCGAGAAATTTGATTCCTCTCTGCAATCTACCTGTTCACGTTGCTTGTCCTCTAACGTAGATATTCAGTTTCTAACGATGTGAGGGGTAGATGTTCGATCCCAGGTAAAAAAAAACCTGCGTATTTATTTGTTTGCTTTTGAGATTTACAAATACTGGATATTTTTAGAGGATTTTCAATGCTATTTCTATGTATATTTTAATTTTTAAATATCTTCGAATATAAATAAAATCTTCATAATTTTTGTACAAAAAGCAAGAACGGGTGATATTTGATATATATATATATATATATATATATATATATATATATATATATATATTATAAAATATTAAAATTCGAGGGCAATACAATGCGTATAAAAGATAAAGACAAAAATATGTTTTTTTATGTCTTATCGATTTCGAAGCATAAACTTCATCATCAGAGTTTATTTTCAGAAATGACGTGCTTATGTTTTTATTTGTGTGGTTATAATTTCTCTTCTTATTTCCTTTTCCTCTTCTTTTTTTTCCTCTCTTTTTTCTTCTCCTCCTTTATGAATGAAATGGGCGAATAACTGTAATTTCTTATTTCTCTCTTTTTTTTTTTTAAGTTTGTGGAGAACAAATATTCCTAATATTGGCTGTCATCCGGTCAAATGTTGCAAGTATGTTGCCAATATGTTGCCAGTGTGTAGACATGTCAAAATTCAAAAATAAAAGATGAATAAATAAATAAAAACCGTTAATAGAAAATGTGTGTGTGTGTGTTTATAAGACATCTACAGACGCCGTCTTACGACGTTTCACGTCTCTCCAGTGTGGCTAAACAGCAACTACCTCCGACCAGGAGCGAAACCCGACTGACTTTTCATCAGCCTGATTCGTTAACATCTTGGTTATTTGACAGCTTCCATTAAGGAGCAGTGTTTAAACTATTAAATACATACATTTGTTTATATATTTTATGATTCTAGTCAACGGCTGAAATGTGTCCATTGAGGCGAAATGATTCCTCTCTGCAATCTACCTGTTCATGTTGCTTGTCCTCTAACGAAGATATTCAGTTTCTAATGATGCGAGAGGTAGATGTTCGATCCCAGGTAAAATCTCGGAATTTTAAATCCAATTTTTTAAGCAGATCCACCTTACTGTTACATAGTCCATAGGCAGCTCATTATTCCTGTACGTAAATGTAGTAAGAATATTTGAATCAAGGTCCGTTAGATTCAGAATAACGGAAAGTTACCTCAACAGTTATTGACGGGTAATAACTTTTTTGCTTCACCCCTTGGAAAGCGCGCAATTATACGCGTGAAAAATAGTTTAACTTCAGATGGATCAGAGATTTCAGAGCAAGTGGACTCGAAGTCGGTCATTGTTAGGGTCGGTCTCCCCCGCGGTGGTTGAAAGATGGGCTGGGTTGTTGAAATAAAGCTTTAGAAGAAAACAAGAAGTCTAGTTTGTTAAGTTTATTAAAACATTTTAGAATTAAAAGAGATGACAGCCCGGAAAAGAAGAAGAATCAACGCCCAGCAGAAAGTCCACTGGATCAGCCCAATATGAGAAAATGGCGGCTGGGTTAGAAACAGTAGAAGCAACAAATAACAAGTAAGAACCCATCTCTACTTTATCTGTCTGTCTGTCTGTCTGCCTCTCTCTCTCTCTCTCTTCAAATTTATACCCGATATGTTATAAGGGGTATATAACACTACCAACATACCTTAAAAAACTAGCATAACACTACGTCTCCACTAATTCTAATCTATCCTTTATTTTCCTGTTCCTCTCTCTTGTTTGTCTGAAATTTTGAGATGAGGTTTGATTATTTGTATTATTTGAATTTTTCGAACAGTTGTCGTTATCTTTATTGTTAAATGCAAACCGTTTCGGTCAAAGTGCTTTCCGGCCTTCTTCAGGTGTTTCTTGTCGAACTCTGGAAACTTCTTGTCGAACTCGCCAGCATTCATGTCGTAATGGGGAGCCTTCAGGGAACTTCGAACCGAACCCTTTGTTCAAATACACAAATAAGTATTTTATACTTAACGGGAAGCGGCTACCCAGCATCGCCGGGGTAGAGGGGGAAAACCCCTATGTATTTATGTGTCTGCTTTTGAGATTTACAAAAATTGGATATTTTAAGAAGATTTTCGATGGTATTTCTATGTATATTTTAATTTTTAAATATCTTCAAATATAAATAAAAGTTTGCACAAAAAGCAAGAACCGGTAATATATATATATATATATATATATATATATATATATATATATATATATAGTCATCCACAGACACCGTGTTTCGACGTTTCACGTCTCTCCAGTGTGGCTAGACACAGCAACTACCTCCGACCAGAAGCGAAACACGACCTGATTCGTTAAACTCTAGGCCATTTGACAGCTGGCATTAAGGAGCGGTGTTTAAACTATTAGATACATACATTTGTTTATATATTTTGCGATTACCAGAGAGATCCAGCAGACTATCATTGCTTTGGGTTGGCGGTGAAAGTTAATTCAAGTCACTCTACTGGGTTTTGGGAGCATATAATAAGTCATCCACAGACACCGTGTTTCGACGTTTCACGTCTCTTCAGTGCGGCTAGCCACAGCAACTACTTCTGACCAGGAGCGAAACCAGACTGACTTTATATATATATATATATATATATATATATATATATATATACTTTGTCGTTAATTCTTCTATTATATACATATACACCAACTACCCTTTATATATGTACTAGAAGCGGCTACCCAACATCCACTGGGTAGAGAGGGATAAAAAACAGTTAACAAGTTAGTCTCATATATCCATTATTATTATGTATATTTTGATTTTTAGATATCTTCGTGAATATAAATCAAATCTTCATAATTGTTGCACAAAAATCAAGAACAGGTGATATTTAATGCGTATGTATATTTACTTAAATGTTGTATTTTCTTACGTTTCATCCGGACATACATACATACAATCTGCCCTTTATGTATGTATAGATAGATGACATTCCTCAAAAACTTTGACAGTGCTGCGTTCAAAGTTATGATAATGTTAATTATTGTAAGTTGAACAAATAACCTCGACCAAGAGTGTTAAATATAACAATAGACTTTTATACAAGGACAGCACGTGGAGAAGCATTTAAGACATGAAATATTTATACATGAGACAAGATACACAGTAGATATATAAGTAACACAGAAAAGGGATAAGATACAAAAGTTATGGAGAGTCCATAAGCTAAAGTCACTTACTACATTGCCTGTGTGGGGGTTTTCACCCCCACACAAGTAGGGTGTAGACAAACTGTCCTAACCATTAGTTGTCAAGTCCGGAGAAGAAAAAGAGTTAAAATCTGGCGCTTGCCTGCTTAAATAGGCAATACTCCTGGTGAGGAAAAAAAAACAGAAATACGAGGGAAGGCAACTCTTCCAGCCAACCAAGGGCAGATAATCCCACAACAGTAATCATCATCATGTCACGCCAGGGGGGTCCTCTGTGCAGGATCCAGCATCTTTGCATAGTTGGTCAATGTTGGTCCTTGGTGGGCGGCCCACACTAGCATGTCCGTGTGTTGGCTTCCACAGGAGAACGTCGCTTATGAGCTTGTCTTGCTTCTCCAGCAATGTCCAGCATGCCTTGTCCGTCTCACTCGAATGGTTTGTGAGATGGGGGGGCAGGTGGCCATATAGTGGAGTGCTGTTTCCACGATTTGTTCAAGACTGCACGCAGCATTCTTGTGTAGCTCCCATTTGTAATCCATTTCTATGTTTCAAAATATGTTCAATTAATGTTTATGTATATATAGTTTTTTTATTTCTTCCCGTATTTCTCAATATGCTTCGAGCGATTTAAAAGATGTTCAATTGTTTGTTTAATAAAATCTTCGTTGTTGGCTTTCGGAACATTTAATTAAACAAAAGTTAAGGCCAAGGGGGGTAACTCTGTTTTATTTAAATTACAATAATTTCCCTTTAATTTTAATCTTCGAACTTCTTAGTTTAAGTAGTAAAGACCGTGGAATGGATTATGGGCAGCCGAGCAGCGAGGGAGTCTATCCCGTTTTCACATGCGCTAGATCAGTTTGATTGTCTTGCTGACATGGAGTGCCATACCTACCATCTGCTGGTAAATGATTCACCGCACAGATCAGATTACCCAAGCTGGACTACTCATTCATAATAATCATAAAATTCAAGGAGAGAGAGAGAGAGAGAGAGAGAGAGAGAGAGAGAGAGTGTGTGTGTGTGTGTGTGTGTGTGTTTAACAATATATATATATATATATATATATATATATATAGAGAGAGAGAGAGAGAGAGAGAGAGAGAGAAGAGTATGATTGTTCATCTGTCTGACAGAATCTCTCTCCCTCTTTCTTTCTCTCTCTCTCTCTCTCTCTCTCTCTCTCTCTCTCTATATATATATATATATATATATATATATATATATATATATATATTGAATTTTTGATATTGAATTTTTGATAGAGGAATTATATATAATTGATAATATTATCAATTATATATATAATTCCTCTATCAAAAATTCAATATCAAAAATTCAATATATACCCTTTGCCCATTAGGTTGCGTTCTGAGGATTCAGGCCCCGAATTGGGAAGTCGTTGTCCTAAGGTGCCCTTGCCCTCTGTAATCCTGCGATGGGATACATGGCAATATAGGTTAGGTGACTGCGCATTTGAATTAATGTTACCATTGACTAGATGATTTGGCATTCTCCGTTTGTGGCATGGGCTGGTGGCCCAATGTGTTAAGTCCCGCTCTTCACGCTGTGGTCCACTAGTTCAATCTCAAGTGGCGGAGATTGTGGTATGCACTGCTGATGAGAGCAAAGGAGGTCGAAACAGCTGTTCAGTGCTCCGGATGTCGCAAATGGTGTTTGCCGAGTTGTCTGGTCGTGGTAATATGATTCAAAATTATCAATTATATATATATATATATAATGAATGTGCCGTAGAGCGTTCGGCTGGAAACCACAAGGTTCCTAGTTCGATACCGGTCCTCGCCAACTCAGCGTATGAGTAGCAAAGGGTAAAGTAAGGAGCTGATGTTAGGTGTGGCGTTCCATCTCTGATGCCAAAAACAATCTCCTTTGTCTAGTGCTATTGAAATGGGGATATACTCCCTCGCTGACTGGCTGATACCGACTTTAGGCCGCCCCGTCGACTTTACTTACTTTATATATATATATATATATATGTGTGTGTGTGTGTGTGTGTGTGTGTGTGCGTGCTTGTGAGGAACATGTGAGTAGCTATGTGTGTGTGTGTGCTTGTGAGTGACATGTAAGTAGCTGTGTCTGTGTGTGTGTGTGTGTATTTGTGAGAGACATGTGTGCAGCTGTGTGTGGGCGTGTGTGTGTGTATGCGTCTGTGTATGTGCGTGTGATTGTGGGGGAACATGTGAGTAGCTGTGTCTACGTATGTATCTGTTTGTGTGCACATATATCTCATATTTAAGTGCGCATATACATGTGTATTTGTTTAACGGGCAAAAGCATTTAATCGTTTTCCTGTCGATTCGAATTGAGCCTACACAAGAAAGACAGCTGGCAAATCTCTCTCTCCCCTCCTCTCTCTCTCTCTCTCTCTCTCTCTCTCTCTCTCTCTCTCTCTCTCTCTCTCTCTCTCTCAGTCCCCCGACATATTCCTTGCTTCTCTTGTCTATGCGCTTTAACCGTTCACTGTTGATCAACGACTTCACTAAGTGGATCTTTCTGTCGTTTCAGACTTTGAATTAAACACTCGCTTTGAAGAAGAGATCCATAGAAGCGCCCTTGCTTTTATCGGCCTATTGAATGTCTATGACTCTTCGCTGATCGACCTGAAATGCCTAAAGGACACGAATCAGGATCTTGCACAAGAGGGTTTTTGACAAATTACCCAGAAGTCTGCAGACAAGAATCCGGATTTCACTTAGACTCTTTTCTATTGATCAGTCACAAGTTTTATTGTCTGTTTCTAAATCTTCTCACTAATACAGTCTGCTGCTGTACAAGATTTGTTCTTATCATTTATTATTCGTAATTGTTATTATACATACATACATATATATATATATATATATATATATATATATATATATATATATATGTGTGTGTGTGTGTGTGTGTATGTATGTGTGTGTGTGTGTGTGTGTGTGTGTGTGTGTGTGTGTGTGTGTTTTTAATGTTTTTTTAAAGTTGGGCGTTATTACGAAACATCTAAAAATAATGAATGAATTCGATGTTATGGAGTATTCACTTATTTTTTTTATTATTTGTTATCATAAATTTTCGGGTTCTTTAGATACCCTTTTTCAAATGAATGTTGCTCCTGTTCAACGGATATCTGTTTCTATATTACAATCCTATACTGTTAAAAATTTGTTTGAATTTATTTTTTTTGAATTCGGCTTTTTTTTTTTTGGGGGGGGGGGTTGTGATGTGCAAGTCCATAAGTGAATTAAGACCCATCTGATGAGACGAAATTTGGGGAGCTGTTTTAGATCAACTTAGTTTATATAGGCCCCAAACTTGTTGAAATAAATTTATTATGGAATTACGTGTTGAGTTCTTCCTTCCTTATTGATAAATATTGCTCTGTAATATCTAAAGTTTATTATCATTGACTCTCTTCAGTGTTTTAAAGATTATATATTTATACATATGGATCATCAATATATATATTATATATAGGTCATTTCCTAGTTGAGTAACATGATATTACAGGTGACCCAGAAAAAACAGAACCCAAATTATTTATTTATTTTCCCATTAAACTAGCCCTAAACCCCAACTCTGACCCTAACAATAAACCCAATCCTAATCTAAACCCTAACCCTAAACCTACCCCCCTAGTTAAAATTAACAGTTTTATTACAAAATTGTGGGTTCGGTTTTGGCTCACCCTGTAATATCTTGTTACTCAACTAGAAATAACCTATATATGTTAAAAATCCGACAAAATGTGAGTAAAAGTTAAGGAACACAGTGAATAAAAACACAAACAATTACATTCAATTAATATTTTGCCTCTGTGGAGATTATGACGTGCCTTCAGAAATTATCTTCTTCCCTGCGTTCCTTGTCTTTTACCTATATATATATATATATATATATATATATAATATATATATATATATATATATATATATATTGGAGGATATGTGCTTAATTGAAGTCATACCTAATTTTGAAAATTAATTAGTTAATAATTAATGAATTTAGGCAGGCATATATGTTCAAATGTAAGGCTAAACAAATCGAGAAAATCGATTTGTTTAGCCTTACATTTGAACATATATGCCTGCCTAAATTCATTAATTGTTAACTAATCAATTTTCAAAATTAGGTATGACTTCCATTAAGCACATATCCTCCAAAAATTGTCGGCTAAAAGGGCTATATCAAAAATAAACACGTTGTTTGTTTTACTTACTTTCATATATATATATATATATATATATATATATATATATATATATATAGTTGTAGAAGAAAATTCTCTCTACCACAAATTAATGTCACCAATTTAAAATATTAAATGCCAAAAAAACCTATGTTGTTATACTTATTTCTTTTTTAATTATCTTCACGAGTATAAATTAAATCTTCATTATTTTTGCTAAAAAATCAAGATCTGGTGATAGTGCATGTGTATATATATATTTACTTTGTCATAAATTGTTCTGTTTTCATAGTTTCCTTCGGACATACATACATTCACACCAACTGCCCTTTATATATGTGTAGATAGATGACATTTCACAAAACCCTTACAGTAATAAGAAAAGAAAATTGTAATGCATTTCTATATCTAAAAATATCTTCAATTAATGTTTAGGTATATAGAGTTTTTTTGTTGTTTTTTTTATTACTTCCCGTATTTCTCAATATGCTCCGAGTGAATTAAAAATGTTCAATTGTTTTTTTAATAAAATTTGGGTTTCGGAATATTTAAAAGTAAGGGACAAGGGAAATTACTCTGTTTTATTTAAATTACAATAATTTCCCTTTAATCTTAATATTATTCGAACTTTTTAGCAGTAAAGTCTGTGGAATGGGGTATGGTCAGTATCAGCCGAGCAGCGAGGGGGTCTATCCCCTTTTCCCATGCATTAGATCAGGATGATTGTGTTGCTGGTATGGAGTGCCATACCTACCATCTGCTCCTAAAGGATTTACCGCACAGATCAGATTACGCAAGCTGGACTACTCATTCGTAAAAATCATGAAATTCAAAGAGACAGAGTGCGTGTGTGCGTGTGTGCGTGTGAGAGAGAGGGAGAGAGAGAGAGAGAGAGAGAATATGTCTGTGTGTTTAACTACACACACACACACACACACACACACACACTCACATATATATATATATATATATATATATATATATATATATATATATATACAAGAGTATGATTGTTAATCTGTCAGGGTGTTTTTCCTGATGTATATGGCGGAATCTCTCTCTCTCTCTCTCTCTCTCTCTCTCTCTCTCTCTCTCTCTCTCTCTCTCTCTCGTGTCTGTGTGTGTGTGTGTGTGTGTGTATGTTTATGTTTAACTACATACTATCTCGTTTAGTATGCATCCAATATCAACTAGTACTTACTCTCCTGAGGAAGATGTACCTTAAACACCAAAACCGTGGTAGAGAGAAAAACTATATATATATATATATATATATATATAGCTAGCAGCGGCTACCTGTCGAAGCCCGGGTAGTGGAGATAAAAACACGGTTTGATAATTGTTTGCAGATCTATTACTACTGAATAGCGAGTCCAGTCCTCAGGGATGACCCATAAAAATCACGAAATAAAAATCTTAATTTAATTCTACCTGGTGGGAGGTCAGGGAATTTTCTTTTCGTCAGATTTGAGGGAATGACATCATATGGCTATACTTGCAAATCGGTCGAAAAATTAAAACATATTACAGCGGGGTTAGCTCAGTCGGTAGAGCATTCGGCTAGAAATCAAAAGGTTCCTAGTTCGATACCGGTCCTCGCCAACTCAGCGTTATGAGTGCGGGATAAAGTAAGGAGCTGATGGTAGGTCTGGCGCTCCACCTCAGATGCAAAAACAATCTCCTTGGTCTAGCGCTAGTGAAAAGGAATAGACTCCCTCGCTGATCGGCTGATACCGACATTAGGCCGCCCTGACGACTTTACTTAGAGGTGACCTAGAAAAAACAGAACGCAAATTATTTATTTTCCCATTAAACTAACCCTAAACCCCACCTCTAACCTAACCCTAACCCTAACCCTAAACGCCCCAAGTTAAAATTAACAGTTTTATTACAACATTTATGTGTTCTGTTTTTTCTGGGTCACCGTAATTTTCCGACCGATTTGCAAGTCCATCACATAATGATATAGTAAGAAATTTTAATTCAATGATTAACTATATCTTTTAAATAAAATATAAATGACGCGATTTGCTAAATTTCAAATTAATATTTGAAAAAGAAAAAAAGAATTAAATAAAGTAATCAAATTTATTTAAAACGATAAATAATCTTATAACATTATTAATTTAAAAACGTAGTCGATCGAATGTCAAATTATTATAGTAAAGTATATTATATCATAAATTTGATAACAATTTGAGTTTTCAGGTATTTCCGGGAAATGTATTAGGTAATCTAATGGTATAATATCTTGCGCACTATTCTACATTAGTATCATGATTTATTTGTATTTCTAATATTAAAATAAATAAATTAACGCGATTATGAAAAATATAAAAAGGTTTTGTTTATAATTGACGAACGACGGGAATTTATAAAACAAAGTTGAGTTGTCGTTAAGTGTTTTCGTTTGATTTGTTATTTAATTCGCTTTAAAAATAATTCAATGTATGAAAAGACATACTAATTACATAATTTAGAAAGATATTTTTTCTAACCAAATAAATATTTTAAGATAGAAACAGAAATATGCGATGAATAAGATTTGATTTCATGAAAAAATGATACTACGAATTCTAGGTTGACTGAAGCAAAATATAATTTTTTTAACTCGCTGTAAAAATAATTCCATTGATAAAAACTCAATCAAATTACATGTTTAGAGAGATTATTTCATTCTCTTTCGAACCATATAGATATCGTAAAGAAGATTGAACCGTAAATAGGCGAGAAAAAAGAATTTGCTTTTTTTTCTTGAAATTTAGAATGAAAAAAAAATTATATATCTCTGAAGCCAATTTTTTTAAGTCGCTGTAAAAAATAATTCAATTAATAAAAACGCATACATCAGCAGGTTCTGGTATATAGATAGTTCTGCAAATTGGGTGATTTTGGCTTAATTAATTAATTATATCCCTTAATTAGTAAAAATCAATAACCAAATTTGATGTGTTTCTTAGTTATAAGGATATTAATCTATATGCAAGATTTAAAATCTGATATATATATATATATATATATATATATAATATATATATATAAATATATAAAAACAACAACACAATTCAACAACAGATTGATGTAGGTTTTGCTGGTATGTCCATGCGTAGGTGTCCCCAGTAGAATGTACTTATGGTTTCTCCTTGCTTCTCAAGTAGTGTCCGTCATGTTTTGGTTCGCCCACCCTTATGGTTTGTATAAAAGAAGCCATGTGACTGTACAGCCGTTTTATTCCGGGAGCAGCTTCCACGATTTGTTTAAGGCAGCACGCAACATCCTCGTGTAGTTCCCATCTAGTTTATTCTCTAAGTTCTTTTTATTTTAATTATGTTGTTGTATATAAGCCGTGCTACAATACACCACTTAAATTTATAGACTAAGCAAGGTCACGTGGTTTAAACCTTAGCCAATCAACAACCTGAACGAGTGGCTGGTTGACTGCTTAATCACTGATACTGAGAGACATCAATTTGCAATCATTAACGAAGGACTTGCAGTACTGAGGAGCACAAAGGAACAACCAAAGGATTCTTTATCCGTAGATCGAAAATACGCTCTGCTTGACAAAAAGGATCTCCGCTGGACAAGCACTCTTGCTTAAAGCGTAATCGATGGCCACTAAAATCGTAACACATAGTATGTCTTTGAATTAAATCTGCAATATTACAGAGGACAAGGTCGCCTCTATGTTTCCGACTTCTTACTTGGTAGTGTAGGAGTTATTTTGTATTTGTCTGGGAGTTGTCTGCCCGTTTTGTGTCGCTGGTTCCGCTAGGGCCTTGTGTATTTAAGCGGCCGATTTGAACTTCTCTCCTCTCTTTGCCTGCTGCTCGCTACGAGACCACATGGGTTAGACACGGTCTACCCTTTCTCGTTGGGGCTTCGGCCCTTAACACTGGCCACTCACTGCTAGTAAGTCTCTTATACGATATATGACTATCTTTAGTCATATATCCGTAACTACGTTTTTATGTACATTTAGGTATCTCTTTGATACCTAAATATCTTGTATTTTACATTCATGAATGTGTCATTATCTCTAAACCTTGTATATGTATCTATGTACTTTATGTATCTCGTCATATTCCATGTGCTGTATACCTATTAAATGTTTTGTCCCTCAAGGCTTGTTGGAGTTTGCGTTCCAACGCGTTATGACTTTGTCATAACCTTTGCATCTTACAATAGTACACATACAGGTTAATAATACAAATTATCAGCTCATCTTGAGACAATGAGAATGCTGTATCTGAAACCATGTCTTCAAATACATTGATAAGTGGGTGAGTCAAAAAGTAATGCCATTTTTTTCATCATGCATCATCATCATCATCAGTCTCACTGTTAGCTCGATATCACGACAATCTCTCTCCACCCGTCTCTATCTCATCATTCTCGGGAGGTCTCTATGCAGCATCCTGTATCCGCACAGAGCTGGTCAATGTACGTTTTTGTTGGTCGGCCACACTGGCGTGCCATGTGCTGGCTTCCACAGGAGGACGTCACTTAAGAGTTAGTCCTTGCTTCTCCAGCAGTGTCCAGCGTGTATTGTCCGTCTTACTCGGATGGTTTAGGTGTGATCCTCAACAAAACGTGGAAACAACACCCCATGAGAAAACAGCTGTACGGCCACGTACCACATATCACCGATTTTGTTTAGTATAATTACCAGCACAGGAACATGTACCATGCATCAAAAGGAAGCTGTTCCTCTGTGGATCAAATCCCTACATATCCACTTATTCACCGTTTCTCTCAACAGCAATGTTCCACCATTGAATGAGATCATGAACGAGGGTGAGTCAAAACGTAATGCCGTTTTGTTTAGAACAGGTATAATTACCAATACAGTAACATGTATCATACATCAAAATAAAGCTGGTCCCCTGTGGATCGCATCCCTACTTCTTCACATAGTCACTGTTTCTTTCAATAGCAATGTTTCGCCTTCGAATGAGAGCATGTTTCCCTGTCCCGTAAAATTCTGTTGACTGTTGTTTGAACCACTTCTTTACTATAGATTTCACTTCCTCATCACTGGAATAATATTTACCTCTCAAACCCTCTTTCATGGGGCCGAAGAGATGATAGTCTGAAGGCGCTAAATCTGTCGTGTATGGAGGATGCGTTAAAGTTGTCCACCCGAATTTGACTATTTTCTCCCTTGTCCTGATGCTTGTATGTGGTCGAGCATTGTCATGCAGAAAGAGAACATTGTCGATTGGCAAGTTGGGTTTTACTCGTCAGATTCTTGCTCTTAGCCTGGTTAGGGTCTATTGAGAATTCTTGGGTATGAGGGTTATCGTCCTTTGTCTACAAGCCTCTGTTTCAAACCAACCAACTCAGGAGCCACCATACTTTGGCGCAAAGCCGAATAAGCAAACTCGTCCTCTCTTCTTCTGATCCAGCTAGCACTGGGGACAGACCTAAAAAAGGTCGCTCCTATTCTTCAATGACACTAGATGCGACGGAGTTGCGGCGCAAGCATCATATCGAACGAACAGAGGGCTGTGCAAGGTTCTCCGGTTAATAACCGCATATTCAGGATACACCAGATAAGTTGACAAATTTTATTTGCACAAACGAACTAAAGTTTGCAATCCTTTTGTTATTCTGTAATACATTCTTTTATTCATAATTTAGTTGTTTGGTTATTTCTTTAACTCTCAACCTGTCTGCCACCACTTGTGGTTAACATCATTAAAAGCTTGGATACTGTCCGTGTGTGCCTTATTTTCTTTATAGGTCTCACTGTAGGCTTATTTTATAATTAAAAAAACTTTCACATGAAATAAAGACTCTAACGCCATTTTTAGTCGCTAAAAAATAATTAACTTAATAAAAACGCATAATCAGGCATTCCTTGATAAATAATAGTTCTGAAATGGTATTTGCTTAATAATATATATCCCTAATTAGAAAAATCATAACAATGAGCTTCTTATTACAGATTATAATCTAATGCAACGATATTAAATTAGATAAATATATATAATATAATATTAATATATATAATATATATATAATACAAAAACCACATTTAACAACAGAATATGTATTCTAGGTTCCAGCCGTACTGTCCACCATTAAATGTAATTATGGGTTCTCCCTTGCTCAATAGTGCCGTCAATGTTGTTCGCCCCACCTTATGTTGTATTAAAAACCATGACGCACAGCCGTTTATTCGGACCAGCTTCACATGTTAAGGCACACGCAACATCTCGTTATTCCCATCTAGTTATTCTCGAAATTCTTTATTTTAATTATTGATAGAAGCGTCTACAATAACACTTAAATTTATTACAACATTATGGTGTTCTGTTTTTTCTGAGTCACCGTAATTTTCCGACCGATTTGCAAGTCCATCACATAATGGATATAGTAAGAAATTTTAATTCATGATTAAACTATATCTTTTAAATAAAATATAAAATGACGCGATTTGCTAAATTTCAAATTAATATTTGAAAAAGAAAAAAGAATTAAATAAAGTAATCAAATTTATTTAAAACGATAATAATAAATAACATTATTAATTTAAAAACGTAGTCGATCGAATGTCAAATTATTATAGTAAAGTATATTATATCATAAATTTGATAACAATTTGAGTTTTCAGGTATTTCCGGGAAATGTATTAGGTAATCTAATGGTATAATATCTTGCGCACTATTCTACATTAGTATCATGATTATTTTGTATTTCTAATATTAAAATAAATAAATTAACGCGATTATGAAAAATATAAAAAGGTTTTGTTTTAATTGACGAACGACGGGAATTTATAAAACAAAGTTGAGTTGTCGTTAAAGTGTTTTCGTTTGATTTGTTATTTAATTCGCTTTAAAAAAATTCAATGTATGAAAAGACATACTAATTACATAATTTAGAAAGATATTTTTCTAACCAAATAAAATATTTAAGATAGAAACAGAATATGCGATTTAATAAGATTTGATTTCATGAAAAAATGATACTACGAATTCTAGGTTGACTGAAGCAAAAGATAATTTTTTTAACTCGCTGTAAAAATATTCCATTGATAAAAACTCAATCAAATTACATGTTTAGAGAGATTATTTCATTCTCTTTCGAACCATATAGATATCGTAAAGAAGATTGAACCGTAAATAGGCGAGAAAAAAGAATTTGCTTTTTTTTCTTGAAATTTAGAATGAAAAAAAAATTATATATGTCAGGTCTCTGAAGCCAATTTTTTTTTAAGTCGCTGTAAAAAATAATTCAATTAATAAAAACGCATACATCAGCAGGTTCTGGTATATAGATAGTTCTGCAATTGGTGATTTTGGCTTAATTAATTAATTATATCCTTAATTAGTAAAAATCAATAACAAAATTTGATGTGTTTCTTAGTTAAGAAGGATATTAATCTATATGCAAGTTTCAAATTCTGATATATATATATATATATATATATTATATATAAATATATTATATTATTGTAAAAGAAATTTTTTTTGTGATGAAACAAAAAGAAAACACAGTGCTCAATCACAAATGTGTAAGAGCTAATATTGATTATTTATTTACAATGTTTTCACAGATCAATGTTCATTATTAACAGCGACCCAGGTTTCATGCTAAATAGCAATCATCAGGCTGTTGGGCAAGATCCTATGGTGTTGTTGGAGTTCTTTACTCAATGTCACATTTTGGACTGTAAATACGTCGGTTAGTTCCGCGGACGCTGTTGTAGCCCGGATTTACAAAAAATAAATTTTTCAAAATTTTGCATTTTTTTGTAGTAATGCAACGAAGTTGCCTTCCCTTTATTCGTTAAAAATAGAAACATTTGTTTTAACTTTGAAAAAAATGTTTATTTTTCTATTTTTTATTTTTAAATTAATTCCGTTTGGCAAAGGATGCTATGTCTTAAAAAACCATTTAATATATATGTAGAGTCTTTTAAATTTTTTTCCAACATAATATAAAGGTGGATGGTGTTGTTCTCTGTCGAAAAATCATTTTTTCACTGTTGAAATATTAGATATCTTTGCAAACAATTGCGGGAATTGCAAACAATTGTGGTTGTTTTGATTAGATATATATATATATATATATATATATATATAATCAAACAACCACAATTTCAACAACAAATTGATGTAGGTTTTTGCTGGTATGTCCATGCGTAGGTGTCCACAGTAGAATGTCACTTATGGGTTTCCCTTGCTTCTCAAGTAGTTTCCGTCATGTTTTGTTCGCCCCACCCTTATGGTTTGTATAAAAGAAGCCATGTGACTGTACAGCCGTTTTATTCCGGGACTCAGCTTCCACGATTTGTGTAAGGCGGCACGCAACATCCTCGTGTAGTTCCCATCTAGTTTATTCTCTAAGTTCTTTTTGTTTTAATTATGTTGTTGTATATAAGCCGTGCTACAATACACCACTTAAATTTATAGACTAAGCAAGGTCACGTGGTTTAAACCTTAGCCAATCAACAACTGAACGAGTGGCTGGTTGACTGCTTAATCACTGATACTGAGAGACATCAATTTGCAATCATTAACGAAGGACTTGCAGTACTGAGGAGCACAAAGGAACAACCAAAGGATTCTTTATATCCGTAGATCGAAAATACGCTCTGCTTTGACAAAAAGGATCTCCGCTGGACAAGCACTCTTGCTTGAAGCGTAATTGATGGCCACTAAAATCGTAACACATAGTATGTCTTTGAATTAATTCTCCAACATTACAGAGGACAAGGTCGCCTCTATGATTCCGACTTCCTTACTTGGTAGTGTAGGAGTTATTTTCGTATTTGTCTGGGGAGTTGTCTGCCCACTTTGTGTCGCTGGTTCCCGCTAGGGGCCTTGTGTATTTAAGCGGCCGATTTGAACTTCTCTTCCTCTCTTTGCCTGCTGCTCGCTACGAGACCACATGGGTTAGACACGGTCTACCCCTTTCTCGTTGGGCTTCGGCCCTTAACACTGGCCACTCACTGCTAGTAAGTCTCTTATACGATATATGACTATCCTTTAGTCATATATCCGTAACTACGTTTTTATACACATTTAGGTATCTCTTTGATACTTAAATATATTGTATTTTACTATTCATGAATGTGTCATCATCTCTACCCTTGTATATATATCTATGTACTTTATGTATCTCGTCATATCCATGTGCTGTATACCTATTAAATGTTTTGTCCCTCAACCTTTGTCGGAGTTTGTTTGCGTTCCAACGCGTTATGACTTTGTCATAACCTTTGCATCTTACAATAGTACACATACAGGTTAAATAATACAAATTATCAAGCCTCATAAATTGAGACAATGAGAATTGCTGTAATCTGAAACCATGTCTTCAAATACATTCATAAGTGGGTGAGTCAAAAAGTAATGCCATTTTGTTTCATCATCATCATCATCATGTCGCGCTCTTAGCTCGGATATCCACGACAATCTCTCTCCATCCGTCTCTATCACTCATCATTCTCGGGAGGTCCTCTATGCAGCATCCTGTATCCGCACAGAGCTGGTCAATGTACGTCTTTGTTGGTCGGCCCACACTGGCGTGCCCATGTGCTGGCTTCCACAGGAGGACGTCACTTATGAGTTCGTCCTTGCTTCTCCAGCAGTGTCCAGCGTGTCTTGTCCGTCTTACTCGGATGGTTTAGGTGTGATCCTCAACAAAAAGTGGAAACAACACCCCACGAGAAAACAGCTGTACGGCCACCTGCCACATATCACCCCCATTTTGTTTAGTACAATTATAATTACCAGCACAGGAACATGTACCATGCATCAAAAGGAAGCTGTTCCTCTGTGGATCACATCCCTACATCTCCACATATTCACCGTTTCTCTCAACAGCAATGTTCCACCATTGAATGAGATCATGAACGAGGATGAGTCAAAACGTAATGCCCTTTTTTTTAGGGACAGGTATAATTACCAACACAGAAACGTGTAGCATACATCAAAATGAAGCTCGTCTAATGTGGATCCCACCCCTACTTCTACACATAGTCACTGTTTCTCTTAATAGCAATGTTCCACCTTCGAATGAGAGCACGTATTCTTGACTATTGTTTGAACCACCTCTTCACTATAGATTTCACTTCCTCATCACTGGAATAATATTTACCTCTCAAACCTCTTTCATGGGGCCGAAGAGATGATAGTCTGAAGGCGCTAAATCTGTCGAGTATGGAGGATGCGTTACAGTTGTCCACCCGAATGAGACTATTTTCTCCCTTGTCCGATGCTTGTATGTGGTCGAGCATTGTCATGCAGAAAGAGGACATGGTCGATTGGCAAGTTGGGTTTTACTCGTCAGATTCTTGCTCTTAGCCTGGTTAGGGTCTCAATGTAGGACTTAGTTTTATAATTTTTTTAAATTCACATGAAATAAACAAAATGGCATTACTTTTTCACTCATCCTCGTATATATATATATATATATATATATCCCGGTTATTTCCTATAAATCTAACATAAACAAAGGGAACCACTCTTGACTGATAAATTATTCATTTATTCATTGATCTACTAGGAAAAAAGAAGACGGGGTTGGGGTTAGGGTTACAGTTTAGGGTTAATGTTAGGGTTTAGGGTTAGTTTAATGGAAAAAATAAATAAATAATTTATCAGTCAAGATTGGTTCTCCTTTATTTATGTTTGACTTATAGGAAATAACCAAAACTTCAATTTTAAAGAAAATGACATTACATTTAGACTTGTAAAATATACATTGCAAGAATGTTCTTCGGAGTTTACTTTTATTGGTAATGTTTTAACAATGACTTTAAAGACGTTTTAAATGGACAATTATTTGATGGATGCACTCATAATGAGAAAAGGATTCTACAGAAATTGGAATGTTCGCACCTGAGCAGTGCGAAAGATTTCAAAAGATTTGTTTTTTTTTTTTTTCATTTACATCCCATGGGAAATTCTTCCAGTAAAGGAACAAGAAAGGTAGATAATTAGATGGAGATGAATTAGCAGCTGCAGCATCAGCAGGGGTGGGGGCGTGGAGACGTCTGACAGGAATTGGGTAGAGGTTCGTCTTTAAAGTACCCCGCAAGACTTGAAGTGTCATGAGAGGGATGTCTCTCTAGATGGAAACAGATACTTGATACAGGGATTCTCCACCTGAGATCCTGACAAAAGAAAAAAAAAAGGGACACTCACTTGTCTACAGAACAATTTTCAGCAAACTTATTGAAATATATGTACTTGCGTATATACATACATACATACATGCATACATACGGGGGTAAAATGAGGAAATCCGACTGTATGTGGAGAAATGTAGACAGACACGAGATGTTTCAAAGGATGAATATTGATTCTTAGTGGTAATGCCGACGCTATAACGTTTCGGTCTTTATGACATTCTGCAGGACGGAAGATGAGGTCTTGTGCTGGAGACTTCAATTCTATTTTTGTCAGCGATGAGTATCCTTGGTCCCGAATGAAAATAAGGTAGTGATCATCGTTGTCCTGTATAGCTGCTGCTGATATGCTAATATAGTACATACACACACGCACGCACACATACACACACACAAACATATATATATATATATATATATATATATATATATATATATATATAATAATAAGTCATCCACAGACACGTGTTTCGGCATATCATGCCTCTTCAGTGTGGCTAGACACAACAATCCTTGGGTAGGGTCGAACTCAGACTGACCGCATGGTAGTCCGATATCTTATCCTCTCGTCCACTGACAGCTGATGCAGGGACTGGTGTTTTTAAACTATTATGAACATAGGAATGTGTGTATCTTTCGGTCACTGAGAGATCAAATTTCCGGAGAAATGATCATTGCTTATATATAATAAAGTAATCCACAGACACGTGTTTCGAGGTATCACCTCTCATCAGTGTGGTTATACCGTTTAACAGCTACCTCTGGCCGGGTTCGAGACCCGAATGAACTTTCGTTTGCCAATCCTCTTACCCGTACGGCCACAGACAGCTGTCAAATATAGGAGACTATTTAATCGCTACATTTCTAAGCGGAAATGAATTCACTAGAGGCCTCAAACTTATGTAAACAAAGCGAGGCTTAGCTGTGCGTCGAATACGGTGAATTTTGCAATTAAATCCCTTCTAATTAAAGTGCTCGACCAAATTGGGAGCATATAATAAAGTAATCCACTGACACGTGTTTCGAGGTATCACCTCTCATCAGTGTGGTTATACCGTTTAACAGCTATTTCTGGCCGGGTTCGAGACCCGAATGAACTTTCGTTCGCCACATCCTACTTAATAATTTAATTTTTAATGGATGATACAATTTAGTTTATAAACTCATGTTTTCTATTTAACCCATAGATGTGACCCTAACAGGTACTACCACTCCGGGTCAGAGTGGACCAGGGAGAAATGGTGATGAGGAGTGCTCCACATTCCTAAACCTCCAAAACTGGAACCTCACCATCAGATAGTTTAACGTCATTCCCAGGATATGTAGACCCTCAGTCACCGCCTTCTAGCACCCATATGATAAAAAGGAGTTGGGGCTTGCCATAAGGGCAATATGGTTGGGGCAATTATATAGGTGCTAGGGCTTGACGTGACCAGCCGATTGATCGGAGGGGGCCTCTCTGACCGCCCGTCTAGACCAAGATAGGGCCAAAGTGGAGTATTGCTAGTCATGGACCGCTCATCCACCTGGGTTCTATCCCTAAGCATCACGCGTTGCCACCCACGGCAAACAGGTGGCCCCATTGGGGGAGTCTTACCCCTCTGCAGAGGTGCAGTCGGTGCATTCTAACGCCCCAGAAGACATGGTGGTAAAATCATGGAGAATGTGACGTAAAAAAAAAAGGAATTGTGACTTGAGTACAGAACCTGCTGCTATTTATAGTTGGAAGAGTTCATACGTGCGGGGTAAATTACCATAACACTTATGTATATATATGGGGGGGTGATTGTGTGTCTGTCTGTCTGTCTACGTATTTATGGGTGTGTGTGTTTTAGGGATAGAGAGATAAAGAGAGATGTAAAGAAACGTGACATATATCTAGAGAATAAACACACACACACACATATATATATATATATATATATATATATATATATATATATATATATGGAGTGTTTGTGTGTGAGAGAGAGAGAGAACTAGAGAGAGTGGATGTAATTCAATCTTATTTAAAAATAGAAGAGCCGGCATCCTATGAGCATCGAATTCACTAGTATATATAACAAGTATACAAGTATATATAACAAGTCAAGATTGCTAAACCTTCCCGCAGGGTTAAACACCTGACCCTGGGGTCAACTTTCTTATCCGGTAAGTCTGTCCTTTTTATGGATTATTCAGAATCAGATTTAGGGGTCCAGTGAGACTTTATGTTAGGAGCAATACATTGTGCAAGGAGTGTTGGAGTTTTTGGATGGCTTTCCAATAACCACTTTATGACTAATAAATATGACAACAGAAACCCATAAAACAAACCAAGTTTGAAATCGATCAAAAGACGAACAATAATACGCTGAATAATGGTTAGTAAAATTGTTGGTTGGTTAGAATTTATGGCATATCAAACCTTGTTGGGTTACTCTATGCCGAAGATGTTTTATTTTCTTATACTTATATGTATTTATGATATGAGGCATGATATGAATAATTTTGATATTTCGGACTGTTGTCCTTATCTTTATTGTTTATAAACCCAACGATCAGGCCGCAGTAACCTCGGATTATGTTAAGATGTTTTTTTTTCAAATTACCTTAAAATAAGTAATCTTTAGACGATTTCCCAATAATTCAAAAGTGGTTTCTGAGCTCAAATCGTTACCACTTACTCAAAGTTGCTCCAAACAGCATAAATGCCACCGGACTTATTGTCATTTTTATTTTTATATATACATTTTTGCATTGCATATTAAACAATTTGGACGATCTCATTTTTAACCAGAGGGTCTTGCTGGATGATAACGGACGGAAGATTTAGGAACAAGTATGTTGATATTTCATTAAAAAAGAGGAATGAAGTTTTTGAAAAGTCTCACAAACGTTATTTTACATCAGAGATCATCAAATTTTTTCACGGTGGGCCGGATAATTGAAAAAATAACGAGCGCGGGCCACATTATTATTGTGTTCAATACTTACTAGCCAGAACAAAAGCTCTGTGAAAAAGATGTAAAACAAAATTTATCTTTCCATGTTATATTCATGGATAAGTGGCGTAAGATACACAAAAAACAAATTTAACCGACATATATATTTTCAAATATTATCAAAGAACGCAACACTAGCACAAAGATCGGTGGGTCGGATAAAATACCTTCGCGGGCGTAGTTTGGTGACTCCTATTTTATATCAACACATAACGCTTTATATTTGCTGGTGTTTTTATAGAAATAAGAATAAACATTTCGGTGACTGATGGGCTGAAATTTCACAAAGGTGTCAAAATTAGAGTGACCCAGAAAAAACAGAACCCAAATTATTTATTTATTTCCCCAGTAAAATAACCTTAAACCCCAACCCCAACCCTAATCCTAACCCTATCCCTAAATCCCCATAGTTAAAATTAACAGTTTTATTACAAATTTGTGGTTCTGTTTTTTTCTGGGTCACCGGTATACAGGGTGACCAGAAAAAACAGAACCCAAATTATTTATTCATTTTCCCATTAAACTAACCCTTAACCCCAACCCTAACCCCAATCCTAACCCTAACCATAACCCTAAACCCTAACCCTTGGCCCCCATAGTTAAAATTAACAGTTTTATTACAAAATTTGTGGGTTCTGTTTTTTCTGGGTCAATCTAATTTTGACACCTTTGTGTAAATTCAGCCAACTGATGGTTATTGGAAACCGATTTTATTTTTAAGCCACCATCAAAGGAAACAGAAGTGGAATTTGTCAGCCTCATAAGAAATATCCAAGCAAATCAAAGAGATTCTCAATTGGAAATTGGATGTTTGAAAATGTTATTATCAAAAAAGATTCTTCCCTAAGGAAAAATATTTTCTGACAATTTTTCTGGTAAACTGATGAAAATACTGGTTATTAATATATTTGATTATCTTATTATAATGGAGTTGTGTGTTCGTCTGTCTGTAACCGAAACTATATAACTACTCAGGTCACAATTCCCTTAGTTATTTGCGTCACATTCTGCATGATTTTATTTAAACTTCAATTATTAATTTTTTTTAAATTACATATTAATACTGTTGACCATATCTACACACAAATAACATGCAATTGTATTTATATATACAACAAAATAGTGGTTTACAGTGTGAACGTGAAAGCTAATTTGCATATTGATTTAAAAAATTAATTTTAATAAAAAGGTGCTTGGTATTATTGATTTCTAATTGTTTGATTTTATCTTAATGAATATGGGCAAAAATATTGGGGATAAATTTTAAAAGAAATCCATTAAGAAGAAGAAATAACCGTAATTTTATTCGCAATGAAAGACAGGAGTGATGGAAGAATAAGTTTCAGTTGTTTTATTTTTCAATTATACCCCCTCTGTTTCAAATCTTTTTATCTGCATTCTTATTTAATTTCATTAGCCTTTCTAATTTAATATATTTCATTACATAACTTAAATACTTGCATCCGTAGGGCGCATGTATTTGCTGGTATTTATAATATATTTTAATATATTTATTGTACAGATACAAAATAAGTATGTAATAAAAATGCTGTGTTAAGTCATTGTAAAATAGATATAATCACATGACTATAGATATGTAAATTTTAGTGTGAAGGCCATATTCGGACAAAGTAACAAATAGGCACCCCAGTTGGGATCTGTTTTGAAATGAACACATTTTGCTTTTCACCGTAAACTCCCCGGTTGTTGGTTTACAAACAACAGACGATTTTGTTTTGCATTAGAATTTCACTAAGATTTTTTCTAAGTTTGTTCATATATTTACACCCCAAAGGCATGTTTTTATACTAAAATAGTTTTCGATTTGAATTTAAAAAATGAGTTATTTCATGTTGTTGTTTATTCAATAGGAATTGTTTTCAAGTAATAAAACTTTAAACGAAAGACACGTTTTTATATTAAAATAGTTTTTTTATTTAATCAGAAGAGAAATGTAGATATGTTTATTTAAATGAAAATAGGTTTTATATACAAAATATCTTTTATGTTTATTTAGATAAAAGGATGTTGGGACCAAGTAACCAATAAATATCTATTTTTTTAAAAATTAAAATCGAAAACTATTTTAGTATAAAAACGTGCCTTTGGGTTGTAAATATACATGAATACATTTTTTTTAAAAAATCTTACAGTGAAATTCTAATGCAAAAATCGTTTGTTGTTTGTAAACAAACAACTGGGAATTTACGATGAAAAGCAAAAGTTGTTACTTTCAAAACAGCTCCCAGCTGGGGTGCTTATTGGCACTTGGTCCACATATTCAATTACACAATCTGCTTAACCAAAAATAAGATTATTAAGCCATTCTCCCAAAAGGATTTGATAACAAGTCAAACTACCCGCAAAGACCCCCCCACATTTTAACCCCAAACACTTTATCATAAACATCATCATCATATCATGCTTATAGCATGGACTCCTATGACTCTTTCTCATCACCCATATATCAAAAATTAAATATCTATATATTAATACTATTGTTCCTTAATCTCCCATCCGTTATCATCCTGCATCACCCTCTGGCTAAAAATGAGACCGTCCAAAATTGTCCAAGATGAAATGCAAAAATGTAAATCCTTATTATCTGGTATTGCTTATCCGCTGAGTTCTTATTTCTTATGAGTGTCGTCATCTCAGCTAAATAATGGACCATTCCGTTTTTATTATAAAGAAAGAAAGGACATGCTACACAGAAGAAATATAATAAGAAATAAACAAAGAAACAAAGAGAGTAGGGGAAAGGGAGACAGAGGAGGGGAGGGAACACAAAATGATAATTCTAATCTGTTTCAATCGATGATGAAAAGAAGTAAAGAAAGGAAGAGAGAGAGAGAGAGAGAGAGAGAGAGAGAGAGAGAGAGAGGTGTGTGTGTGTGTGTGTGTGTGTGTATGTGTGTGTGTGCGTGCGTGTGTTAAATCAAGATTATAATATTCTTAACACATTGAACTAAATTGCAATTGCTCTTAAGCAAACATATTAAACGTTGTGATAATTACGAGGGTGAGTCAAAAGTAATGCTATTTTGTTTAGGACAGGTATAATTACCTACACAGGAACATGTATCATACATCAGAATAAAGTTTATCTTCTGTGGATCACATCCCTATTTCTACACATAGTCACCGTTTCTCTCAATAGCAATGTTCCACTTTCGAATAAGAGCATGTATCCCTGCCCCGTAAACTTCTGTTGACTGTTCTTTGAGCCACTTCTTCTCTACAGATTTCACTTTCTCGTCACTGGAATAATGTTTGCCTCTCAAACCCTCTTTCACGGAGCCGAAGAGGTGATAGTCAGTAGGCGCTAAATCTGGTGAGTATGGACTATGCGGTAAAGTTGTCCACCCAAATCAGGCGATTCTCTCCCTTGTCCTGATGTTTGTGTGTGGTCGAGCATTGTCACGTAGAAGGAGGACATTGTCGATTGTCAAGTTGAGTCTTACTCGATGGATTCTTGATCTGAGTCTTGTTCGGGTCTCACTGTTTGCCTTAGTTTTATATTTAAAAAAAACTTCACATGAAATAAAGAAAATTGCATTACGTTTTGACTCACCCTCGTAAATTATCATAATGTGGTATATCCACAGGTCCTGCTAGTATTGAATACATATTAGAAGTGGAATTTGTCAGCCTGATAAGAAATATACAAGCAAACCAAAGAGATTCTTCATTGGAAATTGGATGTTTGAAAATGTTATTAATAAAAAAAATATCACCTTTTTTTTTTCAGTTAGGAAAATGGATTTGTTAATTCTCTGACAATAAATGCTAAAGTGATGAAAATTCTTAATATATTTCCTCGAAAAAAAAAGTTATAAAGATCTAATGATAATATCTGATAGGTTCAGTAGATGCGAAAAAAACTACCGAAATAATCTCATAATGTATCAGAAAAACGTTATGAGGAAAACAGTCAAAGAGGAAAGTAATATCTTCATCTTATTATGATAGAGATTCAGTGTTTCTGTAACCGAAACTACGTAACTGCTTACGTCACATTACCCACATGAATTGCGTAAGTCTATCAATGAGTATTCAATTCATAGTCAACATTATTGATACATGAAATAATTTTTATTTATTAACGATGTCTCTATGAAAATCTGAGTTAGATTTGCCTCAAAACAGCCCATGTTATAAATGCGTTTAAAATCTTGCAATGTGTCTTATATATCCTAAGAAATATAAGTTTACATAGTATATGGTGTGGTTAATTTGCATATTGGTTTTAACAAAATAGGGTTTGATTATTTTGTATTATTTGGATTATTCGAAATATTGTCCTCATATTTATTGTTATCTGTACAACGTTTTGGCCGATGTGCCCTCCGGTCATCTTCAAGTATTTTTTGTCGGACTCGGGAGCCTTCTCGAACTCGGGAAACTTCTTGTCGTAATCGGGAGCCATCAGGGTTTGATTAATAATCAATTGGTGTTATTGATATCTAATATTATTATACTATTATTGATATTATTAGGATATTATATATATATATATATATATATATATATATATATATATATTATATATATATCATTATCATTACTTTCATTCTTACTTTTATCCCTTTTATATTATTTTTTATATTATTTTATATTATTTTTTATATATTAACTATATTTAACTACCCAAAACTTCTATTATCGTAACATATAAAACCGGTTTTTTTGTTGTTGTTTTTTTTTTTAATACTCTCAAACCAAATTAAACTAGTTATTAAATAATTTTAACCTTTCGCTTTTTAACTATTAATATAACCCATAATATACCTTTCATTAAATAATAATTGAAAAAAAAATTCCCATAAATTAATCCAAATTTTAAATCCAATATACAAAAACCGTTCCTGATCTCCGAAAATATAAATAAGCGTTCCTCTACTAAAGTTAAGTCCCATTTCAACGGCATGTTTATAACATCTAAGATTAATCGAAAACTCGATTAATTTAACTAAAGTAACCCTGAAGAATCAATCGATGAAACTCGAGTAGGTTACTCCTTTCCATTGTTAAATAATAATATATATATATATATATATATTATAGTAATACTTTTTTTATGGAAAGAAAATCTTTTTTACAATATTATTCAAATCCTTATTGCCAATATATCATCTTTTTAATTTAAAAAAAGGTTTCTAATACTTTGGCATTTGTAAAGGGATCTTATATAAAAGAAGCCAAAATTAAAAATAAAGAAAAATGTATTTTTAATATTTCTTCTTTTAGGTTTCCTTTGATTCGTACGATGTTCTTTTTTTGTTGGACAAATTTCAAAAGAGGTTTTTCATCTCTTAAGGCATTTCGTTTATTAAACGCTTTATTGCAAACCAATATGGAGGACGGACATGTTTCTATAGACACACCTGTCCTGAGTAAACGATATTCAAATTCATCTACGGTATTCTGTCTTTCTTTCTTTTGGTCTTTCTGTTTTTCATTCATTCATTCTTTCTCTCTTCTTTCTTTCGTTCTATATTTCTTTCTGCTTTTCTTTCTTTCATTCTGTTTTTCTTTCTTCTTCTTTCTTTTATTCTGTCTTTCTTTCTTTCATTCTATTTTTCTTTCCTTCTGTTTTTCTTTTTTTCATTCTGTCATTCTTTTTTTCTTTCATTCATTCATTCTTTGTTTCTTTCTTTCTTCGTTCTATACTTCTTTTCTGCTTTTCTTTCTTCATTCTGTTTTTCTTTCTTTTTCTGTTTTTCTTTCTTTCTTTCTTTATTCTTTCTTTCTTTCTTTCTTTCATTCTGTTTTCTTCCTTCTGTTTTTTCTTTCTTTCTTCTTCTTTCTTTTTTCATTCATTCATTCTTTCTTTCTTTTTCTTTCATTTTTTCTTTCTTTGTTTCTTTTATTCTTTCTTTCTTTCATTCATTCTTCCTTTCTCTTTCTTTCTTTCTTTCATTCTTTCTTCTGTCTGTGTTTCTTTCTTTCCTTCATTCTTTCTTTCTTTCATTCTTTCATTTTCTCTTTCTTTCTTTCTTTCTTTTATTCTGTATTTCTTTTTTTCATTCTTTCTTTTTATTTTCATTTTTTTCTTTCTTTCTTTTTTCTTTCTTTCTTTCATTCATCCTTTCTTTCTCTGTATTCTTTCTTTCATTCTTTCTTCTTTCATTCTTTTATTTTCTCTTCTTTCTTTCTTTCTTTCTTTTATTCTGTCTTTCTTTCTTTTCTTTTTTTCATTATTTCTTTCTTTCTGTTTTTCTTTCTTTCTTTCTTTCTGTTTTTCTTTCTTTCTTTTCTTTCTAGTTAAAATAAAAAAGATCAAAGTTGAGAGATATTTTTTTAAATATTAAAAAAAAAAAAACGATAAAAAATAGATTATAATTTGTGTGGTGAGCGGAAAGACAATATTCTCCATTTTACAAAGAGCAGTTTTAATATAAGAAGAATTAAAATTGTTTCCTTTGAGGTGAGGGGGGAAGGTGATGTTTTCTAATATTCTTCAAACCATTTGCCAACACTAAAACCCATGGCCTTAAATCTATCACAGGATCCTGCATCAACGATTGAAATACACTAACAAACAAATTTCCAAACATTGCTTTCACCAAAATGTTTGCTCACCAACTCAAATTATTAATCAAAATAGAAATTTTAATACGTAATACATTATATTATTTACATTTTTAGTTGTCTTCATGTTTATTGTTATATACACAACGTTTCGGTCGATGTACCCTCCAGTATTCTTTAGGAGTTTTGTGGATCTTGGGAACCTTCTTCTCGAACTCGAGAGCCTTCATGTCCGAAACAGCTGAAGAAGTTCAGTGAGCACATCAGACCGAAACGTTGTGTTTCACAACAATAAAGATAAGGATAACAGCCCGAAAAGTCTAAATAATACAACTTTTTAATATGTAAATTAAGTAAACTTATAATCAAATTTCAAATTATGTAAAAATTGAAAATTAAAATAAAACAACTGAAGTGGTTACAACTAGAATAGGCTCAGTCCTAATTAGTGATCATCCTCCACACATTACTGCAACAACCAACATTACGTTTTTTTTGTTTGTTTTGTTTTATGTGACATTGTTTATACTGTGTAATGTGTGAAAATAAACTGTTGTCTTTTTTTCTAAAATGTATTCACTATATTGCTCTATCCGTCCGCATACTGGTACTAGGCACGGTAATCTGAACATTAGCTACATAAATGAAAGTAACCTCCCCTTGTTTCTTTTACTTTGAGGAAGCCTTGTGTTTTGGTCAGCCATTTTCATTTCACCGTAAATCTTCACTGAAAATACGAATTTGTTCGAATCAATACAACTACAAATTTTAACACGAAAATATCATAAAATGTGTTCTTAATAACGATTAAGTTCATTTCAAATGATGCGCAAGCACAATTAAGAACTCATTTTATATTTTCGAGTTAAAACATGCAGCTGTATTGATTCGAACAAATTCGTATTTTCAGTGTAGATTTACGGTAAATGAAAATGGCTGACCAAAACATATGGCTTCCTCAAAGTGAAATAAACAAGGGGAGGTTGCTCTAAATTATGTAGCTAATGTCCAGATTACCTAGGCACATCGAGCTCTCACTACAGTTAACCTGTAGAACTACAATTGTACTAAACATGGAATGATCCTCATTACCACAGACGGATAGATAGGGGCACGTTTAGCTTAGTCGGTAGAGCACTAGCTTAGGAATCACGATGTTCCGGGTTCGATACCGATACCCACCAACTCAGTGCATGAGTAGCACATATTACGTAATCTGATCTGTGCGGTAAAGTGGGGAGCTGGCGGTAGGAATGGCGCTCCACCTCAGCAAAAATAATCTCCCTGGTCTAGCACTAGCGAAAAGGAGATAGACTTCCTCGCTGCCGGCTGATACCGACAATAGGCTACTCAGTCAACTTTACTTACTTGGCAAGGAATCGCAAGGTTCCGGGTTCGATACCTGTCCTATCCAATTCAGCGCATGAGTATCACAGCTTGGTTAATCAGATCTGTGCGGTAAAGCTCTGGGAGCTGATGGTAGGCGTGGCGCTCCTCGACAGCAAAAACAAATCTCACTTGTTTACATCAAGCGAAAATGGAATAGACTCCCTCGCTATTCGACTGATACCAATAGGCCGGCGACTTTACTTACTAGATAGACATAAAGCGAGAGAGAGTGATAGGGGAGAGAGTGAGAGGGGGGAAGGAAAGAATCGTTGTTGTTGATAAACAAAGGTTGCTTAAAAGTGTAAGTTGCTTAAGTAGTCACTAGGTAACACCAAAATAGGTCACGTGATCAGTATAGGCCATATTGAAGGAAGAAACGTAAATACATTTGAACATTTTTTTTAAATATCGCAAAAAAGAAATAACAAACATAAAGAGTTGTTACAAATAAAAACAGTTAATTCAAAGATCACATTGCCGGTGGGCATATTGGCCGAAACTTTTAACAGATAAAATAAAGACGAGGACAATAGTCCGAATAATCCAATAAATCCAAATCGTCAAGCTTCATCTCAAAAATTCAGAAAATAATTTTCAATTAAAAAAACTCTTTTTATGAATTATGAATACGTTTTTGTTTTCTTTTTATTGTCTATCTCTTAAAATCAAGTCAATGAACAAAACTAAAAATGTATGTAAAAAAAAGGAATATTTTGTTCTTTCTTGTTCTATTTCCAAAAAATACGACTTCCTTACAAACAATGGTTGTTTTTTGTTGTTTTTTTTTTCTATTTTTTTTAAGATGAAGAAAATATTGTTCTCCGTGGAATTATCTTTCAAAATGCAAAAATAATTTCGCGGTGCATTCATTAATTTTCAAAAATAATTTCGGTTGATACAGGAAAACAAATTTTAATTTTAAAATTTTCATCTTTTAGGTTTCAAAACGTCCAATGATTGGTCGTTTTTAGGTTTTGACGTCATTGATTATTGTTAAAAAAGATAGATAGATAGATAGGTAGATAGATAGATAGATGTGAACAGACTCGGATAGATAGATAGATAGATAGATAGATAGAGGCGCAGACTTCAAATATGAAATTAAAAATAAGCAATACTGTCGATTAATTTTATAATAACAAATAGAAGTCGAAGGAGAATAGCATGAACAAAGAGAAGGAAAGAGTTAACTAGATGTCTAGAAAAAAACTTTAGAGAAGTGTGTGTATGAATCTATATAAATATTTACCAACCCCTCCACACGAGCAGGATGTGACACAAGGTCAATTCTTAAGCGGAGTTTAACAGGTTTGAATTCAGAGTTTTTCCTTCTCCTAGACTGGTTTACCTAGCCATGGTTAAAGAGCCCAGTCTGCGCTGCTATTTTCCCAGAAGTGGAGGGAGTATTGGATCCACACCTTTCCCGAGGTATTAGCGCAATGTGAAATTCAAACAGTTTCGTCCAAGAATTGAACTCGGGTCGACGAGTCCATTTCCAACGACTCTAACCATTAGACCACGCGCCTCCATTGTATGAATCTATATATTTGTGTGTTGTCTGTGTATGAAAGTATGTGTGTATGAAAGTATGTGTGAGTATGTGCGTATGAAAGTACTTGTGTGCGTATGAAAGTATGTGTATGTGCATGTGCACACGTGTGTTGCAAAAGTATATTCAAAATCTAACAATATACATTTGCTAATTGATGTATAAATGCATGCGATATATATATATATATATATATATATATATATAATTATGTATGTTATGTTCTTGTGAACGTTGTTTGTTTGGTCTTCTGAAGCATTGAAAAAAGAACAAAAACAACAAATCATTGATATAATATGTATGTCACAGTAGTTAAGAGACATGGAGCATATATATATATATATATATATATAATATGTGTGTGTGTGTGTGTGTGTGTGTGTGTGTGTGTGTGTGTGTATGTGTGTGTGTGAGTGCTTAGATATTAAGGTTTTGCTTTTGAGCATAAACATTTATTGACACCCCACAAACACACACACACACACATATATATATATATATATATATATATATATATATATTATATATATATATTCTGTTTTATCATTATCTTATTTTATACTTGAAATATATTTGAGTACATACGTACACAAACACACCACCTACATTGACCTTTTTATCTAAGCATATATATATATATATATATATATATATATATATATATATATATATATATATATATAGACACATAATATATCAGCTAGAAGCCATATATTGTTAGATTTTGTATATACCTTTACAAGCACACATGTGTATTTATGCACGTACAAACACACACACACATGCATTCATAGAAGGATAGATAGATAGATAGATGACGATGTTATGTACTTGTGTGTTAGAGTTCTAAATTGTGAATATATTTAGTATATACATGCATATATGTATATATATATATATATATATATATATATATATATATATATAACTCACAAACAAACAAATATATGTATGTGTATCTTTCTGTCTATCAATATATACTAATAGAGGTACCCAGAGTCACCGGTGTCGGCTTGTATTAAATAAAAATAACTCCACGCAGTAATGTACTAATTTCTCTCTCTCTCTCTCTCTCTCTCTCTCTCTCTCTCTCTCTCTCTCTCTCTCTCTCTCTCACACACACACACACACACACATATATATATATATATATATATATATATATATATAGTTGAATATATTTTGCACTTGTGCGAAAGAGTTCCAAATTGTGAATATATTCTAGTCCAGAGAATTCGATAATTGGATTCAGTAAAACTTTAAGATGGCTTCCAAACGAACCTGCAATCGCCATGCCCTTAAGTCTACATTCAATGGAGAAATGACAACATCAACAATAAGAACTTTGGGAGGGGGGTAGTCGGGGTGTTTTTGTTTTTTCCTTTTTTGCAAATCTACATTGGAACGGTTACCTTAATTTGAGATCTCAAAATAGGTAATGAGTCGACATTTTTTTCTTTCCGTTCCTGGCAAATCTTACGAAACAAACATGACGTCTTCCGCAAATAAAATCTTTTTCGTGACAGCCAATTCAAAAATAATCCGAGCTGTGTTTTTTAATTTATTTTCTGTTTTGTTTATTTCTGAACACCGCAAATACAGAAAGCGAGAGAGAGGGGAAGGGGAGAGAGAAAGAAGGAGAGAAAAAAGTATATATATATATATATATATAATATATATATATGTATATATATGTGTGTGTGTGGCTGTCAACTCATGTCGAGTAAGACCATCCCCTGTTTTATTTTTTGGGGGGATGGGGTTCATAGTTGGGTGCCAGTAACATTTGACACTGTATCCTTGTGTTTTATCAGATGACTCACCAGGCCAGCCCTGGAGAGACATACTCTTCCACATAAACATCATGTTGTAACTTCTCCACTTTGAATGTTGCTGGGCTGAAAATTACCCTTTCTAATAGCCCGCATCCATTTTTGGTGTTTAATTCGGTTGGACTCAAATTCTCCACAGACAGGTAGATGGTGGCTCTCCAGCCAGGTCTATTACAGGCTAGCTTTTCCCAGTCCTCCACAGCAAAAGCAGTGTTCTTCAGAGTGTCCTTGAGGCAGTCCTTAAACCTCAATTTGGGTTTGCACTGATGACGTTCGCCAGTTGAAATTTCCCCTTAAAATAGTTGTTTTGCGATTCGGCAATCCTTCATGCGAACTAGATGACCAGACCAGCAAAGACGAGATCCAAGGAACAAACTCTCAATACTAGGCAGGTGTCTGGTTTAAATGACAACCATTCTATCCCTAAAATATATATATACCTTTTCTCTCCCTCCCTCTCTCTCTCTCTCTCTCTCTCTCTCTCTCTCTCTCTCTATGTATATATATATATTTCATTGATTGGATTTAGTATGAAGCATTATGTGATGAAATATAAGAAACTCCGTTTTTGATGTTAAGTTTCGTTTTATTCGCTATCTTTCGAGGCCGTTTGTCCACTTCTTCTGAAAACTGCTAGACTGGCTGGTTTGGCCTCATGGCGTCTTATTTATACTCGTTTGTCGGAGCTAGTAGTATCATCTGTTGTGACCTCGTTGGGTGGGTGTGGGTGGTCGCTCTTTAGTGACCTCCTTTCTATCTTTGATTGCTGCTACTCTTTTTTGGGGGGGGGGTGCTTGTCTCTGTTTTATGTGTCGGCGTGTTTGATTGGTCTGTATTTTAGTGGTCATCGCTGTTCGTCTTGGTCACCTGGTGGCTTCCGACTCTGATGGGCAGGTTACGTGGTGGAGAATGTTTGTACGAATTAAGGAATCTAAATTTGTGTTCAATCGTGCGCGTGTGTAGTGTTACCATTCAATTTCATATGTTTGCATGTTTGTGTGGAATCGAAAACCGTGTCATAAAATGACACTTCAGGTTTTCCAGGTTGATGCGTGGTTTGTTGAAAATGTTGTGAAATGCTACTTAAGTATCAAGATTTTTGTTTTTATTGGTGAGGGATTTATATGGTTGTGTTAATCGTCATGAAGTCTAATAAGGGGTTTTGTTTCGTACTGCCGGGCATGATGTCCTGACTATTGAGGGAGTTGATATTTATGCATTTTCGGTGGCTATGTTATGCGAGCTTTAAGTTAGAAGCTTTTGCGCGTCGGGGGCAGGTGAGTTGTGTGGATTGGATAATGTAGAAGATGGTATAGTTGATTATGGTATTAGGAGAGGCGATTAAGTGAATCTGGTGTTTAATGTGTGCTGTAATCCGGTATGACTTGGTTGCGTTTTTCGGGTGTTGTTGTGTAGGTGTTCTTTTTTTGTTGCAGTGCATAGGGGATGTTGCGGCAATATGCTGGTTGTACGTACTTTGGCTATCATTGATTGGAGATTTTAGGAGATGGTATTTTATTTGGGGTCTGGATGTAGGATGTGTGTAGTCTCTTCGGCCATCACAATGACAAACATCACAAAAAACAGTAGACAAGAAGGCAGTAACAAGATCCTACCAATGCGTACCCAAAAGATATAATCCATCGGTGCCCAATTAAAGTCGCTCCTGTACGCTTTAGAAGGTGGTGAGCTCATACCAGGGGAGTTTTTGTTGGAGCATATAATGAAGAGTCATCTATCAAAGACAGTAAACAGAGCCAGTGTTTCGACGTTTCACGTTCTCGTCTTTAGTATGCAGGAGATGATCATTCCATTCGTAGCGGTGGTCAAGGCGTGTAGTGCTAATAGGTTACCTCGAGGAGCTCGTAGGGCCTAGTTAGTGAGTGTAGATGAGCGGACGAGCAATAACGCTATGGCGAATAAATTTAGTAAAAAACTTTTGGCTACAAGGAAATGTAGAAATAATTGATTCCCTAATAAAAATGCGACTTAATAAGAAAAGGATGAGTTTCCTAGGAAAAATGTAGCTTAGAGTACGCATGCATTAGAATAAACAGATAAGATATATATTGATGACCAATAAGAGGCATAATCAGTAAAAATCTTATTAATAATGGAAGATGTGTGTTTTCTGTCTGTAACCTAGAAACTAGGAAAATTACTGAAATCGAGTCAACAACTTAACATAGTTATTTACATCACATTCTCCATGGATTATTATTAATATTTAAACCACTCATTATTAATAAAACTTCTTCACTTTTTATTAGTGTTGTCGGCATATCGACATACAAATAACATGGCAATTGTATTATATTATACAAAATATAGTGGTTTGCAGTGTGAACGGGAAGGCTAATTTTGGCATTTGATTAAAAATGTGATTTTATTAATAATGTCGCTTAGTATATATTGATTTTTAAGTGTTTGGGCTTTATTATAAAATGAATAATAAGCAAAAGTCTCTCCAGATATGAATCTCTAAAATGAAATCCATTAACAGATAAAATAACTGTCATCTGTTATTTCTTTACTTCCTCTTATAAACTAAATGCAGCTAAATTAGGAAAAAGTAAGGCAATGAGACGAAGAGTGAGGGGAAGAGTTTCAGTTGTTCCATTTTTTAATTATACTCCACTCTGTTTCAAATGCTTTTGATATACTCCTCCTGTTCAAATCCTTTTATCTGTATTCTTATTTATTTTCATTAGCCTTTCATAATTTAATACAATATTTTATTAGAGTTAAACTTAAATACTTGCAACCCGGAGGGTGCGTAATATTTGCATAAGTTATGATAAAAGCAGTAGAACAAGAAAACTAACTAGAAGAAAGAAATAGAAAGAAAATAAAAAAAAACTTAGCAAACTGTTCAGACAAAACTGACGCCCATAAAGGTCAGATAGAGTAAGTTGAAGATAGTGGTC
>CM042159.1:17676766-17884939 GCA_023376005.1 Doryteuthis pealeii | reverse complement strand
ATATCCTTACTAAATAACAAGCGCCACATAAAACCCCAGTAAAATCATAACATGAAAATAACTCAAACTACTCACAAATCCGTAAATCTTATTTATTTAATATTATTCTATTATCAAAAGACCAGACACGAAATCTCCAAATGAAAGTTCAGGCGCAGAAGAACACCAGCTACATAAGATATAACAGAAAGACTCCAGTTTGAAACTGCGTTTGAAAAACTTGCAAAGAGGAAATTCTATCAATAACCGAGATTGGCTCTCCATCTTTGCTGTAACTGAATATGTCACTTCTTATGTGATAAACCGAAAAAGCGTCAATACATAGGAATAATAATTTTTAAAAAAAACCTGTAATAGTTTATCTCTACTGTCGCCCTTTTTAGTAACACGAGATAACGAAAAGGTTACAATAAATGAATACTGACGATTTTGTTGGCTAAAATCTATGCGTAAAACGTATTAAAAATAATTATTTGATTAATATTAACAGATGAATGCAACATTTTATTGAGGAACAGAACTAAGTTTCTATTTTTAGTTGTTTTTTTTTAATAAATGATGATTTCACTTACTTATGATATAAGCCCTCTAACAGATTAATTTTACCCCCCACCCACTCCTCAGGCAACAACTCTCTCAAAAAGCATTTACACCGCCCGGGGTCGTCTTTTTATTTTCAGTAAATGATAATCTTCTTTTATTTTATTTTAAAAGATACCAAGTATAATTAGGTATTTACCTCAACCCTTCTACACTAATTGAATGTGACCCTAGGTTAACAAGTATGAAACATGCCAGTGAGGACACGAACTCGTTATCTCAGTAGTAATGAGATGTAAGATAGCTTCTAACACTTAGACCATTATGAATGCTCGGATTAATTATATATAAGTACATCTAATTTACTAATTCAGTCAATTAGAAATAATTTATAAATATTTCTAACTTGACATCGATGTCTCAAGGGATGGTAACTCCTATATTAGTTTTATTCTTTAATTCCCCTTATCTTCGATTACAATTCTTACGAAAACAAAGTAGTATTCAAACCCTATGTAAAAAATACTGGTTTCCTTTCCGTAGCAGCCATTCTTTGACAATTACTTAAAAATATACTTTTATTGATATGTTTTCTTTTGTATGCACATAATATTTCTCTCGAATTTATCTTCAACAATAACATTTCCAACAACAAAAAAACTACTAAAACGAAATACCGATAATATCTTTTCAAATGTTCAACGTTTCGAAAATAATTAATATATTATAAAAACCTCAAATGCGTAATCTGTTTCAAACTTTCTCTTCACAACGAAAAAAAAATCAGATATTCGGAAAGTTAACTTTAAAAGGACAGAAGCATTAAATACCTAAAAATGTGAATTATTGGAGAATGTTTCAAAGACATTTACAGCATTCAATAACTTTTTTGCGCAAGATAATACATTTTATTGTTGTAAAGACTTATTTGTTAAATTTTATGCGGTATGTGAAACTTTTAGATTGTTTAGATAAACATTCAATAAATTATATATTTTCATATAAGGAAGTGGGGGATTAAAAAAATTGAAAATAAAACAAAAACAACAAACAACCCATGGGGCCTTGACCGAAGAACCCCTTTGTAACCCTTTGCTCATGTCCGACAAAACGGACTGACTCCCCTTACCCCAAAAGATACCTCGCTCATTTGAATCTAGGCCACAAACAGAAGTTAGTCATTTTTTTAACCAGGGCCATGTGCCTTCGCTACAAACGACTATGCCCCGTACAATAAAGCCAAAGTCGTAAAACTACCTCTTGCCTTGTCTCTTTCCTCTTTCGTGCCTTTTCGTTCCTAAGTTCCATTTCAGCGTACCAGCCCAAACAAGAAGAAAAAAAAACACAGCTTTTATTGGGTTAAAACTAGCATCAACGAACATAACTATAGCCCCATAGAAGTCTCTCCACATTAAATAATCATGGCTGCCACCGACGGTCAAAATATGTCCAACGATTGATTTTCGAAGAAAAAATAAACCAGTTCCGATTTTAAAAGAGATTTCTGACGAATTATCAAAAGGGTGTTTATCCAAAGGTAAAAATATTCAATTTATAAAAAAATGCGTAAAGTTTTACAGCGAGGAGGAGAAAGCTGGATGTGGTGGATGAGACGTCGAATTAAAAAAGTTTAAAGAGTTTCGATTTCTTACAGAATAAAATAAAATACAGTGACTTAGACTTTGATTCCCAACCTAGGCCATATTACATTTCAAGAATGGACACATAAAATAATTGGGATTTGAAAAACTACAGAAGTATTCTAATGATCTTGTAGGATTAAAAAATAAATACGAAAATAAAAATTAAATTAAATTAAATAAAAAAACAACAAACTCCGATGGGTCTTGATCGTAAAGACCCCTCTGCGCATGTTCGACAAAAAGGACTGATACCCTACCCCCAAAAAGCATACCTCACATTCGAACTGAGGCCGCAACTGAGTGTGGTCGTTTCCTAGCCAGGGGCATGTTCCCTCGCTACAGACGACTATGCCCCGTTCAATAAAGCCTAAGTCGTAAATACCTCCTGCCTTTGTCTCGTTCCTTTTCGTTCCTTAAATTCCATTTCAGCTGACCAGCACACAGAATTAAGAACCAGCTTTTATTGGGGAACAAGATACCAGTACTAATGAACATAACTATAGCACATAGCTATAAGTGCACTTCCTTTGTAGCTGGGGGTTGATTAGCACTTTAGGGAGTCCAACTGCTGCTATCAAATTTATATATTTAACACAATGAAACTTGAATAAAGGTTATATTATCTTTAAAATTTTTGGACCACTTCAAAAAAAAAAAAAAAGATAAAAAAAAAAAATCATGATGCATTTTAACAAAAAATTTTTTTCAGCTAACGGAATAATGAAAATTATGAACAAAAACACATTAAATCAATTGAAATTTAACGTAGCCAAAAACAAGTTATGACTAACCAGCTTTTTATTTATATTTATTTTGTAATTCTATGAAAATCAAACTAACTGTCAAATTTCGGTAATTCTTCATATTTTTAATGCAAATTATGTTAAAATAGATTTTCCTAAATATATTGCGAGAAATATTTTTCGAACCTCCCCGCCCCGCCCCCACGCCCCCTCCCCCACACTACTTTATGAAACTGAAAAAAGTGAACGATAAAAAAAGATTTTAAATTTTTTCTTAAAGAAAGAGTCTGAAGTAATTCTATAGAAGATTTCATACGTTTCAGTAAAAAACAAAAACATGATTCTGAATTCTGCTAAAAAATGGTAATTATTAGGACATTTTTTTAGCAGAAATCAGAAGTAGGGTAGACTGGGCTGTTTAACCTTGGTTATGGCAACTGTCTGCGAAAAGAAAACTTACCCTAAAAAAATAGGTAATTTGAACATTAGTTACATAAATGAGGTTACCTCCTTTTGTTTGTTTCACGTTAGGAAGCGTTGTTTTGGTCGGCCATTCATTTCCACTGAAAATAGCAAATTTATTCGAATCTGCCATGTTTAACACAACAATTATCATAAAATGTGTTCTTAATAACATTAAGTTAATTTTCAAATAATTTGCAAGCCACATATAAGAACACATTTTATGACATTTCCGTGATAAAACTGCAGTTGTATTGATTCGAACAAATTCTTATTTTCAGTGTAGATTTACCGTGAAATGAAAATGGTGCCGACCAAAACATACGGCTTCCCAAAGTGAAACCAAACAAGGGGAAGTTACTCTCATTTATGTAACTAATGTTTAGATTACCCTTTTTATATAACGTTACTGTTCAACGCAGTTGAACAGAGTCTTTCATACAAAAGGAGATCTTTCTTTTTGCTCAGGTTCAAAACGAAAATTTTTCATGATATTCTTTCATTCTTTATTTCTCCTGAGCTTTCTCAAGAATATTTTTGAATATAGAATTCTTGAACTTGTAATTTTCTGTTATTCTTTCTTCTTCTCAAAAATATTTAGGTCAAAGGGCGTCAGTAAACGGAGACCATTTTCCCGATCAATCGGTCTCGATGCAAGGGCGTTAATATCTGTTGTTATTTTTTAAGGTTGTCTCCCTTGCATGTCACTTATCAATTCAATAATAACAAAGGATATTTGAAAATACCACAAATAATAATAACAATATAATAAAGGATATGAAAATACCACAAATAAGTAATAACAATAATAATAAAGGATATGAAAATACCCACAATAATAATAACAAATAATAACAAAGATATGAAAAACACCACAAAATGCTGTTAAAGTGAAAACATTTTATAACATATTTTCATTTTAAACAGCATGTTTGTGGTGTTTTCATATCCTTTTATCTAACTCATACCGTCGGATTCATTTCCTTTCTTTTAATTTTAATAACAAAGAAAGTCAAATCAAAACCGTTTCAATATGCGTTAGTGTTTGACTTTCGTAATTTTCTTTCTTTTTTATTCTTTATTGATATTAACAATATTTGAACAAATTAACTTTAAAATAATTGAATAAAACAAAACACAGTATACAATGCAATTATTAAGATAAAATTATGAGCGAACAACCAAATACAATTATCATGTTTATTACATGTACCTACAACACATATAACATCATACAAAGTTGTACTCTCAGTTATTCAGTCACTCCTGAATATTCGAATGGGGATAGAGGTGCTTTTGCAGTACCTTAGCGAGTAATGGACAAATTTCTCCCAGTTCTGCTAAGGGGGTTAATTCTTAACTTTATTGTGTCCCATGCCATAGAAGAAGTTTCCTATATGATCCTATGTTGATCTTATAAAAATAAAACTATAGCGGGGTCCCTTTATATATATATATATATAATATATATATATATATATACATATATATATATATATATGTGTGTGTGTGTGTGTAAGTCAAAAAGTAACACCATTTTTGTGGATAGGTATAATTACCAACACAGGAACATGTATCATACATCAAAATGAGTGGTCCTCTGGGATCACATACTTACTTCTGCACATAGTCACCTTTTCTCTGAATGCAAGTTCCCCTTCGAATGAGAACATGTATCCCGCCCGTAAAACTGTTGATTGTACTTTGAGCAACTTCTTCACTGGCAGATTTCACTTCCTCGTCTCTGGAATAATATTGCCTCAGACGCTCTGTTCATGGGTCCGAAGAATGATAGTGATTATTCAATGACGAGAAATGAAATCTGTAGTGAAAAAGTGGCCTCAAAGGTACAGTCAACAGTTCCACGTCACGCACGTTAATTCACCGGGTTTGCTTGTTCTATGATTATTTTCAATAAGTTACGAATTTTATACGATATATACGCATTGTAATTGCCTTCAAAAATATAATAATAATAAACTTTACATAACAATGCTTAAAAGCAAATGATCAAATCCATTATTTTCTTACGCCGAGCATAGGCCTAATGCGCATACCCATAAACACTCACTGTACAATGCTATAGTATGCTGTTTATCATGACAGGTTAAATTTCAAGGACGTATCGTGCTGCTACGGTGCCGATGGCGGAGGTAGATTTTTCTGCGTGCTGGGTTCCCGGTTTCGATCTCTGTCAGAGGGAGATCGTAAGGTATACACCACTGATGAGACTTAATAAAGTTGAAACAGCTCGTACGTCTGGTTCCACTCGCGCACGTTTATTCGCCGGGTTGCTTGTCATGATTATTTTCAATAATTATCAAATTTTATTACGATATATACGCAAATTGTATTTGCCTTCAAAAAATATAATAATAATAACTTTACATAACAATGCGCTTCAAAAGAAATTATTAAAAGTCCATTATTATTATATTATCATATATATATATATAATATATAATATATATATATATATAGCAAGGACTTTGCGTGGGCTCGTGAGACGTATGTGCTGATCAGAGCAAGCTCAGTGTGCTACGAATCTTGTGTTCTGTCTATACTCTATATTCTTCAGAGGACGGTGACAACGTATTGCGACACATAAAGCCATGGCGAGAAATTCAATCAGCACGCTGTCTTTTAATGTAGAGGACAGCGAGGAAGTCTTAAACATTGAGTTGCGATCACTTCACTCAGACGCCATGTCCTGCAACAAGCCAAATGTATCTAGCATAGAAATGCGCATTCATACAAGCAAATGCGCTCGGCTGGACATCTTGTTAGGATGAAGAAGCGACCCCGAAGCAACTGTTTTATGGGAACTCAGTATGTTAAACTGTCCGAGACACAAACCAAGAACGCTCTAAGGATGTCAAAAAAAACAACATAATATTCTTGGCATCCAATTTGGAGGATTGGGAAAGGATTGGTTCACGAATGTTCAGCATGAGAGGAGACTGTTTATAGTGGTTGTAGAAGGTTTGAGGTCAATTGTGGCCAGAGAGCACTCCATCCTGAACGCTGGGCTCTACGTAAGCGGCACATGACTGGAGGATCTGGATACATTTCCTACATTCAAGCACTGACCATATATGTAGAAAAAGAATAAAAAAATAAAAAAAAAAAAAAAAAAAAAAAAAAAAAAAAAAAAACTATGTGTGACAGGGCTTGCCTGTAACGGGCTGGTCTCTGATAAGCGGTCCCATGGTGAAGACGGACCGTTGAAAAACATGTGTGGTACAGTGAAAGTTGGGCGGTCTCACGTGTATTTATCGACAGGAACGTGTAAAAGCAAAGCTGGGACTTTGAGGTACTTGCGTACTCACACAGAAGTTTGTAAATGGCCTTCTTCTGGAGAAAGTGGCAATCACCATCATATATATCAGTCTATTTCTATCTATCCCCAGTCTGTTCATATAACATAGAAATAGAATAATATATAAATATATATACACAACACACACACACACACACACATATAATATAATATATATATATATATATATATACATACATATATATATATATATATATATATATATATATATATATATATATAATATATATATACGCAATCACCATCATATATATAAGTCTATGTCTATCTTATCTCAGTCTGTTCATATAACATAGAAATTAGAATTATTATATATATATATATATATATATATATATATATATATATACGATCTTTTATGTGTTCCTAATTATATATATATAATATATATATATATGTGTGCTGTGCTGTGTGCGTGTGTGTGTGTGGTTGCACTATTGCACTGAAGAGCCAGTGTAATCCAACATACAGGGTATTAGAAGAGTGGCTCAATATCTGTGATAGAGTGATAATAGGATAAATAAATATTTTAGTATATATATTGATGAGAACAAGTCTGCTTACCATTGGTTCATGCCCTATGTAAGCTTAATTTTTAAGCAGAGCAATCATCGGGCTAGCAAAAAAATGCTGTCCGATGATTGGTCCGCTTAAGCTTACATAGCATGAAACCTAATGGTAGCAGACTTGTCCCATATATATATATATATATATATAAAGACTGAAGATTGAAAGATAGATATGGATAGATAGTCAGAGAAAGGAACAGCTAAAATTGTTGACAGTGAAATATGAAACGAAATGCAACAAATGTTTTCTTGAAAAACGGGGGAAAAAGGAAGAGCGTCATGCGAAAATATGAGAATTGTGATATATGTTGATACTTACTCAATGGAATGCTGAAATTTCCTCAATAGATTCCAGAACGACGAGGAGAACGGTCAGAAGGCATATCTAATCTTCTCCAAGAAGAAATAAGTTCTTGTCGATCCTAATCAGTCACATATAAAAAATATTATCAGTCCCCCTGCCCCACCAAAAATCCCAACTCGTTGACAATGGTAATTTGACAGAAGGTCACAGTATGATGAATCCAGTAAGGATTGAACTCACTATTTCAAGTAGTAATGGATCTGTAAGGGTAGCTTGCTACCATTTACACCACAACGGACACTTGATAAATTAGTAATTAAAAAACTAAAGAATATTTTCAGATATCATACTAGCCAGATTAACATTATATTTTACGCAGGATATTGAGGCATCCATCGAGGATGAACTCACTATTCAATAGTAATGTTCTGCCAGGACGAGCTTGCTAACAATTACCACAACGACAGGGTACCTTAAAAACGGGCCATCCAGAAGGATGAACTCACTATTCAGTAGTAATGGACTGGCAAGATAGCTTTCTAAACGATTCCTTAAAAATAGGGTATTCGGCGAGGAATCTTTTTAATATTACATATTGCAATTATATCATACTAGAGGGCACCTTGGATATACTATTTTGCTATGCCTTTTAGTAAACATATCAATTCAAATGGTTGTAATAATTAAATGATCTTAACTAGCCAAATATATTAACATCCGGGTGCAAGTTTTTAAATTTAATATAATAAAATGTTATATTAAATTTAGAAAGGCTCATGAAATTAAATAGAATGCAAACAAAAAGATTGAAATCATAGGGAGTATAATTAAAAAAAATACAAATGAAACTACTCTTCATCACTCCTGTCTTTCAATCCAAATTTTCAGTGATTTAAACTATTTGGTTAAAAATGAATAATAATAATAATTACGTACTTTTCTTGTTAATGGAATTTCTTTTAAGATTTATCTTCCGAGATTTTTTATCATATCATTAAGTTAAAACCGAACAATTAGAAATCAATATAATCGCGCAATTATCAATTATTTTTTAATATTCAATAAGCAAAATTCCTGTTCACTCTGTAAAACCACTATTTTGTTGTATAATAAATATAATTGCATGTTATTAGTATGAGATATGGGCAACCAACCAACCAACCTTTCCCAAGTCTTTTGCACCAAGTGAAACGTAAAATACACTTATCAAGGATTCAGCTCGTGTCGATGATAAACCCATTACATGATACACCCAGGATCAAATAAGGCTACTGGACATATATGCCGAAAAGGGGGATTCCTAAAAAAATGTGATATTGCTAAAAAGTATTTGGTAACTCTAAAGGAGGTGGCTTATCTGAAATAAGGTAACCAGAGAGTAATGCTACTATTTAGTATTTTTGTAATTCATACATTGTAAGTCCTTTTTTGAAAATAGCAAAAATAAATAGAATTATTCTAATCAATTATTATTCTGATAGCTTCATTGCAATCTAGTATATTTCAATATAGGCCACTGTTGAGGAGCTGCATATCTTTATTAGATAATAAGATGACTTGTTTAGTTAAGTTAATAGAACAATCACATCGTGATATGCATTTGAAAAAATTTAAATAGTTTATTTAAATGTTTTATTTATAATGTTTTTAGTTCATTATCTGATATATTGAATGAATTATTTATATCATTATCTCCATCTTATCATAACGGAGAACCGAAACACTACGTTACTGCTGATGTCACCATACTTCTTCAGGAATTGCGTAAGTTAATCAATGCATATCTAATTTTTAGTCAAAATCATTAATACGCAGAATAAATCTTATTTTTTAACAATGTTTCTATGAAAATCGAATAAGGATTTTACCTCAATTCAGCAATTTCATTGGTACGTTTTAACATCCTGCTATATGTCTATATATATCACTACGAATTAATTGGTTTACATTAAAATATAGCGTGAGATTAATTTTACTACTGCGTTTTAACAAACCGGATTTAATAAATAATTGTATTGGTGTTATTGATCTTCTAATGTTATTGTTTTATTCTCAAACATATTAAAATTCAATCCGAATGATTTTTACTATAGAAATCAATTAAAATATTAATTAGAATTAGTGTATTTCTTTTATATGCGTTCTTATTTAATTTCGTTAATCTTTCTAATTCAATTATATTTTCATTATATTAATATTAAATACTTATGCCTGGAGGGTGCATATTCCTTTCTATCTAGATAATAAATGTTATGCGTTAAGTAATAGTTACTCGGTACTGCACAATATCACATTACATTAAGGACCCTCTTTTTTGGCGGTAAAGAAGGAACAGTTTTCTCGTTTATTCCTACCATAAAATAACGGGTACAAAAAAACATTTATTGCAAAAATACGGACATAAAAGAGGGTTCACTTTATTTTATGGTAGAATAAACGAGAAACTGTTCTTTCTTTACGCCAAAAAGAGGGTTCCCTTAATGAAAAATGTGATATTGTGAAAAGTACCGAGTAACTATTACTTAAGCAAACATTTATTATCTAGACTAGAAAGAATATGCACCCTCCAGCATAAGTATTTAAGTATTAATATAATGAAATATATTGAATTAGAAAGATTAACGAAATTAAATAAGAACGCATATAAAAAGAAATACACTAATTCTAATTATATTTTATTTGATTTCTATATAAAATCATTTCGATTGATTTTAATACGTTGAGAATAAAAACAATAACATTAGGAGCATCAATAACACCAAACAATTATTTATTAAATCGGTTTGTTAAAACCAGTATGTAAATTAATCTCACCATATTTTATGTAAACCATTAATTCGTAGTGATATATAAGACATATAGCAGGATGTTAAACGTACCAATGAAATTTGCTGAATTGAGGTAAATCTTATTCAGATTTTCATAGAAACATTGTTAAAAAATAAGATTTATTCTGCGTATTAATGATTTTGACTAAAAATTAGATATGCATTGATAAACTTACGCAATTCCTGAGAGTATGGTGACATCAGCAGTAACGTAGTTTCGGTTCTCCGTTATGATAAGATGGAGATATGATATAAATAATTCATTCATATATCTAGATAATGAACTAAAAACAATTATAAATAAAACATTTATAATAAACTATTTAAATTTTTTCAAATGCATATCACGATGTGATTGTTTCTATTAACTTAACTAAACAAGTCATCTTATTATCTAATAAAGATATGCAGCTCCTTCAACAGTGGCATATTGAAATATACTAGATTGCAATAGAGCTATCAGAATAATAATTGATTAGAATAATTCTATTTATTTTGCTATTTTCAAAAAGGACTACAATGTATGAATTACAAAAATACTAATAGTACCATGTACTCTCTTGGTTACCTTATTTCAAGAATAAAGCCACCTCCTTTAGAGTTACCAAATACTTTTTACAATATCACAATTTTTTAGGGAATCCCCCTTTTCGGCATATATGTCCAGTACCTTAACTTTGATCCCTGGGGTGTATCATGTAATGGTTATCATCGACACGAGCTGAAATCCTTGATAAGTGTATTTTACGTTTCACTTGGTGCAAAAAGACTTGGGAAAGGTTGGTTGGTTGGTTGGCCATATCTACATACTAATAACATGCAATTATATTTATATATACAACAAAATAGTGGTTTAACAGAGTGAACAGGAATTTGCTTATTGATATTAAAAAAATAATTGATAATTGCGCTGATTATTATTGATTTCTAATTGTTCGGTACTTAATGAATATGATAAAAAATCTCGGAGATAAATCTTAAAAGAAATCCATTAACAAGAAAAAGTAACTGTAATTTATTCTTTACTTCATATTTTAACCAAATAGTTAAATCATGAAAATTTGGCATTGAAAGACAGGAGTGATGGGAAGAGTAAGTTTCATTTGTATTTTTTTAAATTATACCTCCCTATGATTCAAATCTTTTTGTTTGCATTCTATTTAGTTTCATGAGCCTTTCTAATTTAATATAACATTTTATTATATTAAAATTTAAAAACTTGCACCCGGATGTTACATATATTTGCTAGTTATGATCATTTAATTATTACAACAATTGATATGTTTACTAAAAAGCAATAGCAAAATAGTATATCCACAGGTCCCTCTAGTATGATATAATTGCAATATGTAATATTAAAAAGATCCTCGCCGAATACCCTATTTTTAAGGAATCGTTTAGAAAGCTAATCTTGCAGGTCCATTACTACTGAATAGTGAGTTCAATCCTTGCTGGATGCCCGATTTTTAAGGTACCCTGTCGTTGTGTAATTGTTAGCAAGCTCGTCTGGCAGAACCATTACTATTGAATAGTGAGTTCAATCCTCGATGGATGCCTCAAATTCCTGCGTAAAAATATAATGTTAATCTGGCCTAGTATGATATCTGGAAAATATTCTTTAGTTTTTTAATTACTATTTATCAAAGTGTCCCGTTGTGGTGTAATGGTTAGCAAGCTACCCTTACAGATCCATTACTACTGAAATAGTGAGTTCAATCCTTACTGGATTCATCATACTTGTGACCTTCTGTCAAATCATACCCATTGTCAACGAGTTGGGATTTTTTGGGGGGCAGGGGGACTGATAATATTTTTTTATTATGTGACTGATTAGGATCGAATCAAGAACTTATTTCTTCTTGGAGAAGATTAGATATGCCTTCTGCACCGTTCTTCCTCGTCGTTCTGGAATCTTATTGAAGGAAATTTCAGCAATTCCATTGAGTAAGTATCAACATATATCACAATTCTCATATTTTCCATGACGCTCTTCCTTTTTCCCGTTTTTCAAGAAAACATTTGTTGCATTTCGTTCATTTTCACTGTCTAACAATTTTAGCCTGTTCCTTTCTCTGACTATCTATCCAATATCTATCTTTCAATCTCAGTCTTTATATATATATATATATATATATGGGGACAAGTCTGCTACCATTGGTTTCATGCTATGTAAGCTTAAGCGGACCAATCATCGGACAGCGATTTTTTTTGCTGCCCGATGATTGCTCTGCTTAAAAAATTAAGCTTACATAGCATGAAACCAATGGTAGCAGACTTGTTCTCATGCAAATAAATATATACTAAAATATTTATTTATCTATTATCACTCTATCACAGATATTGAGCACTCTTCTAATAACCCTGTATGTTGGATTACTACTGCTTCTTCAAGTGCAATAGTGCCAACCACACACACACACGCACACACACACACACACATATATATATATATATATATATATATATTAGGACACATAAAATCGTATATATATATATATATATATATATATATATATATATATATAATTCTATTTCTATGTTATATGAACAGACTGAGATAGATAGAAATAGACTTATATATATGATGGTGATTGCGTATATATATATATATATATATATATATATATATATATATATATATATATATTATTATGTATATATATATATATATATATATATATATATATGTGGTGTGTGTGTGTGTGTGTGTATAATATTTTATATATTATTCTATTTCTATGTTATATGAACAGACTGGGATAGATAGAAATAGACTGATATATATGATGGTGATTGCCACTTCTTCACAGAAGAAGGCCACTTCTACAAACTTCTGTTGTGAGTACGCAAGTACCTCAAAAGTCCAGCTTTGCTTTTACACGTCCTGTCGCATAAAATACACGTGAGACCCCCAACTTTCACTTGTACACACACATGTTTTTCACGTGGTCGTCTTTCACCATGGGACCGCATATGACTCAAGAGACCAGCCCGTTACAGGCAAGCCCTGTCACACATACTACATATATGGTCAGGCTTGAATGTAGGAAATGTATCCAGATCCTCCGTCATGTGCCGCTTACGTAGAGCCCACTTCAGGATGGAGTGCTCCTGCCACATTGCCTCAAACCTTCTACAACCACTATAAACAAGTCTCCTCCATGCTGAACAATTCGTAACCATCCTTTCCCAATCCTCAAAATTGATGCCAAGAATATTATGATTGTTTTTTTATGACATCCTTAGAGCGTTTCTTGGGTTTGTGTCTCGGACGTTTAACATACTGGAGTTCCCCATAAAACAGTTGCTTCGGGAGTCTGCCTTCTTCCATCCTAACAAGATGTCCAGCCGAGCGCATTTGGCTTCGTATGATGCGCATTTCTATGCTAGATACATTTGGCTTGTTGCAGGACAATGGCGTCTGGAGTGAGTGATCGCAACTCAATGTTTAAGATTCTCCTGAGACACGTCTGATTGAATTTCTCCATGGCTTTAATGTGTCGACAATACGTTGTCCACGTCTCTGAAGAATATAGGAGTATAGACAGAACACACGATTCGTACACACTGAGCTTCGCTCTGTCAAAGCACATACGTCTCACGAGCCCACCAAAGTCCTTGCTATATATATATTATATATATATATATATATATATATATATATATATATTATATGGAATTTTATAATTTGCTTTTGAAGCATTGTTATGTAAAGTATATTATTATTAATATTTTTGAAGGCAATTACAATGCGTATATATCGTATAAAATTTGATAATTATTGAAAATAATCATGACAAGCAAACCCGGCGAATAACGTGCGCGATGTGGAACACCGTACAGCTGTTTCAACTTTATTAAGTCTCATCAGTGGTGTATACCTACGATCTCCCTCTGACAGAGATCGAAACCGGGAACCCAGCACGCAGAAAAATCTACCTCCGGGCCATCGGCCCGTAGCACACGATACGTGCCGAATTTAACCTGTCAATGATAAACACGCCAATACTATACATTGTACAGTGAGTGTTTAGGGTATCGCAAATTAGGCCTATGCTCAGGCGTAAGAAATAATGGAATTTGATCATTTGCTTTTGAAGCATTGTTATGTAAAGTTTATTATTATTTATATTTTTGAAGGCAATTACAATGCGTATATATCGTATAAAATTCGATAATTATTGAAAATAATCATGACAAGCAAACCCGGTGAATAACGTGCGTGACGTGGAACTGTTGACTGTACTTTGAGCCACTTTTTCACTACAGATTTCATTTCCTCGTCATTGGAATAATCACTATCATTTCTTCGGACCCATGAAAGAGCGTCTGAGAGGCAAATATTATTCCAGAGACGAGGAAGTGAAATCTGCAGTGAAGAAGTTGCTCAAAGTACAATCAACAGTTTTACGGGGCAGGGATACATGTTCTCATTCGAAGGGGGAACATTGCTATTCAGAGAAAAGGTGACTATGTGCAGAAGTAAGTATGTGATCCCCAGAGGACCAGCTTCATTTTGATGTATGATACATGTTCCTGTGTTGGTAATTATACCTATCCCCCAAAAATGGTGTTACTTTATGACTTACACACACACACACACATATATATATATATATATATATATATATATATATATATATATATATATATATATAAAGGGACCCGCTATAGTTTTATTTTATAAGATCAACATAGGGATCTATATAGGAACTCTTCTATGGCATGGGACACAAAAAGTTAAGAATTAACCCCCTTAGCAGACTGGGAGAAATTTGTCCATTACTCGCTAAGGTACTGCAAAGCACCTCTCTCCCCATTCGAATATTCAGGGAGTGAGACTGATAACTGAGAGTACAACTTTGTATGATGTTATATTGTTGTTGTAGGTACATGTAATAAACATGATTAATTGTATATGTGTTGTCCCTCATAATTTTATCTTAATAATTGCATTGTATACTGTGTTTTGTTTTTATTACAAATTAATTTTAAGTTTAATTTGTTCAAATATTGTTAATATCAATAAAAGAATAAAAAAGAAAGAAAATTACGAAAGTCAAACACCATATTGAAACGGTTTTGATTTCGACTTTCTTTGTTATTAAATTAAAAGAAAGGAAATGAATCCGACGGTATGAGTATAGATAAAAGGATATGAAAACACCACAAAATGCTGTTAAAGTGAAAATATGTTATAAAATGTTTTCACTTTAACAGCATTTTGTGGTGTTTTCATATCCTTTGTTATTATTGTTATTATTATTTGTGGTATTTTCATATCCTTTATTATTATTGTTATTATTATTTGTGGTATTTTCATATCCTTTATTAATATTGTTATTATTATTTGTGGTATTTTCATATCCTTTGTTATTATTGAAAATTGAATAAGGACCATCAAGGGAGACAACCTTAAAAAATAACAACAGAAGTTACGCCCCTTGCATCGAGACCGATTGATCGGGAAAATGTCTCCGTTATACTGACGCCCTTTGACCTAAATATTTTTGAGAAAAGAAGAAAGATAACAGAAAATTACAAAAGTTCAAAGAATTTCTATATTCAAAAATATTCTTGAGAAAGCTAAGAGAATAACAGAAATGAAAGAAATATCATGAAAATTTTCGTTTGAACTGAGCAAAAAGAAAGATCTCCTTTTGTATGAAAGACTCTGTTACTCGTTGAACGAGTAACCTTATATAAAAAGGGTAATCTAAACATTAGTTACATAAATGAGAGTAACTTCCCCTTGTTTGTTTCACTTTGAGGAAGCCGTATGTTTTGGTCGGCCATTTTCATTTCACGGTAAATCTACACTGAAAATAAGAATTTGTTCGAATCAATACAACTGCAGGTTTTATCACGGAAATGTCATAAAATGTGTTCTTAATTGTGCTTGCAAATTATTTGAAATTAACTTAATTGTTATTAAGAACACATTTTATGATATTGTTGTGTTAAAACATGCAGATTCGAATAAATTGCTATTTTCAGTGAAATGAAAATGGCCGACCAAAACATACGGCTTCCTTAAAGTGAAACAAACAAAAGGAGGTAACTCTCATTTATGTAACTAATGTTCAAATTACCTATTTTTTTAGGGTAAGTTTTCCTTTTCCCAGACCAGTTGCCATACCAAGGTTAAACAGCCCAGTCTACCCTACTTCTGAATTCTGCTAAAAAAATGTCCTAATATTACCATTTTTTTTAGCAGAATTCAGAATTCATGTTTTTGTTTTTTTACTGAAACGTATGAAAATCTTCTGATAGAATTATTCAGACTCTTATCTTTATAGAAAAAATTTAAAAATCTTTTTTTATCGGTTCACTTTTTCAGATTTCATAAATAGTGTGGGGGAGGGGGGCGAGGTTCGAAAAATATTTCTCCAAATATATTTTAGGAAAAATCTATTTTAAACATAATTTCATTAAAATATGAAGAATTACCGAAATTTGACTGTTAGTTGATTTTTCATAGAATTAAAAATAAATAAATAAATAAAAAGCTGGTAGTCATAACTTGTTTTTGCTACGTTAAATTTCAATTGATTTAATGGTGTTTTTGTTCATAATTTTCATTAATTCCGTTAGCTGAAAAAATTTTTTTTAAATCATCATGATTTTTTTTTTTAATCTTTTTTTTTTTTTGAATGGTCCAAAAATGTTAAAGATAATATTAACCTTTATTCAAGTTTCATTGTGTTAAAATATATAAATTTGATACAGCAGATTGGACATCCCTAAAGTGCTATCAACCCCCACTACAAGGAAGTGCACTTATAGCTTATGGGGCTATAGTTATGTTCATTAGTACTGGTATCTTGTCCCCAATAAAAGCTGGTTCTTAATTCTTGTGTGCTGGTCAGCTGAAATGGAATTTAAGGAACGAAAAGGAACGAGACAAAGGCAGGAGGTAGTTTTACGACTTAGGCTTTATTGAACGGGGCATAGTCGTCTGTAGCGAGGGAACATGCCCCTGGCTAGGAAACGACCACACTCAGTTGCGGCCTCAGTTCGAATGGGTGAGGTATGCTTTTGGGGGTAGGGTATCAGTCCTTTTTGTCGGACATGCGCAGAGGGGTCTTTCCGATCAAGACCCCATCGGAGTTTGTTGTTTTTTTTAATTTAATTTAATTTAATTTTTATTTTCGTATTTATTTTTTAATCCCTACAAGATCATTAGAATACTTCTGTAGTTTTTCAAAATCCCAATTATTTTATGTGTCCATTCTTGAAATGTAATATGGCCTCAGGTTGGGAATCAAAGTTCATAAGTCACTGTATTTTATTTTATTCTGTAAGAATCGAACTCTTTAAACATTTTTTATTCGACGTCTCATCCACACACAATCCAGCTTTTCTCCTCCTCGCTGTAAAACTTTACGCATTTTTTTTATAAATTGAAATATTTTTACCTTTGGATAAACACCCTTTTGAAATAATTCGTCAGAAATCTCTTTTAAAATCGGAACTGGTTTATTTTTCTTCGGAAAATCACATCGTGGACATATTTTGACGTCGGTGGCAGCCATGATTATTTAATGTGGAGAGACTTCTATGGGGCTATAGTTATGTTCGTTGATGCTAGTTCTTAACCCCAATAAAAGCTGTGTTTTTTTTTCTTCTTGTGGGCTGGTACGCTGAAATGGAACTTAGGAACGAAAAGGCACGAAAGAGGAAAGAGACAAAGGCAAGAGGTAGTTTTACGACTTTGGCTTTATTGTACGGGGCATAGTCGTTTGTAGCGAAGGCACATGGCCCTGGTTAAAAAAATGACTAACTTCTGTTGTGGCCTAGATTCAAATGACCGAGGTATCTTTTTGGGGGTAGGGAGTCAGTCCTTTTTGTCGGACATGAGCAAAGGGTTACAAAGGGGTTCTTCCGGTCAAGGCCCCATGGGTGTTTGTTGTTTTTTGTTTTATTTTCATATTTTTTTAATCCCCACACTTCCTTATATGAAAAATATATAATTTATTGAATGTTTATCTAAACAATCTAAAAGTTTCCAAATACCGCATAAAATTAACAAATTAAGTCTTTACACAAATAAAATGTATTACTTGCGCAAAAAAGTTATTGAATGCTGTAAATGTCTTTGAAACAATTTTCTCCAATAATATCCCATTTTTAGGTGATTTAATGCTTCTGTTCCTTTTAAGTTAACTTCCTATATCTGATTTTTTTTTCGTTTATGAAGAAGAAAGTTTGAACAGATTACCATTTAGGTTTTTATAATAATTATTTATTTTCGAAACGTTGAACAATTTGAAAAGATATTATCGGTAATTTATCGTTTATAGTAGTTTGTTTGTTGTTGGAAAATGTTATTGTTGAAATAAATTCGAAGAAATATTATTGCATACAAAGAAACATATCAATAAAAGTATAGTTTTAAGTATATTTTTCAAAGAATGGCTCTACGGAAAGGAAACCAGTATTTATTTTACATAGAAAGGTTTGATACTACTTTGTTATTCGTAAAAGAATTGTAATCGAAATAAGGGGGAATAAAGAATAAAACTAATTAAGGAGTTACCTCCCTTGAAGAACAAGTCAAGTTAGAAATAATTTAGTAAATTATTTCTAACTTGACTTGAATTTAAGTAAATTAAATGTACTTATATATATTAATCCGAGCATCTCATAATGGTCTAATGGTTAGCAAGCTATTCTTACATCTACATTACTACTGAATAACGAGTTCGTTCCTCACTGGCATGTTTCATACTTGTTAACCTAGGGTCACATTCAATTAGTGTAGAATGGGTTGGGTAAATACCTAATTATACATTGGTATCTTTTAAATAAAAAATAAAAAGAAGATATTATCATTACTGAAAAAAAAAAGACACCCTCCGGGCGGTGTAAAAATGCATTTTTTGAGAGTTGTTGCCTGAGGAGTGGGGGGGGGTAAAAATTAAATGTTAGAGGGCTTATATCATAAGTAAGTGAAATCATCAAATTTATTAAAAAAAAAACAACTAAAATAGAAACTTAGTTCTGTCTCCTCAAATAAAATGTTGCATTCATCTGTTAATTATTAATCAAATAATTATTTTTAATACGTTACGCATAGATTTTACACAAAATCGTCAGTATTCATTTATTGTAAACCTTTTAGTTAATCTCGTGTTACTAAAAAGGGCGACAGTAAGAGATAAAAACTAATTACAGGTTTTTTTTAAAATTATTATTCTATGTATTGACGCTTTTCGGTATTATCACATAAGAAGTGACATATTTCAGTTACAGACAAATGGAGAGCCAATCTCGGTTATTGATAGATTTCACTCTTTGCAAGTTTTTCAAACCAGTTTCAACTGGAGGTCTTTCTGTTATATCTTATGTAGCTGGGTGTTCTTCTTGCGCCTGGAACTTTCATTTGGAGATTTCGTGTCTGGTCTTTTGATAATACAAATAATATTAATAAATGAAAGATTTTACCGGATTTGTGAGTAGTTTGAGTTATTTTCATGTTTATATTACTGGGTTTTATGGCGCTTGTATTTAGGGTAAGGATATAGTCGTCGTCGGGTTGACCTAATGTCGGGATCAGCCAGACAGCGAGGGAGTCTACCCCCTTTTCACTAGCGCTAGACGGGGAGATAGTGTTTGCATCTGAGGCTGAGAGTGTAACATAATGGCCGTCCCAGAACCTATATTTGTGGCCTTGTGCCAGACTCGGAGAAACCTTAAAACAAAAATGTATTCCCGATTTTCTGATATTACTTGGGTGGCCTTTGTAGAATCGACCGAAAAAGAAATAAAATCTTTTAACGAGATATTGGCGACACAATGACGGGTTTTAACGAAATCCTAGTATTCGTGACGGCCAGTCGTCCTTTGATCTAAAAGGCCGTGAACTCTATTTGACCAGAATGATTCGAAGGAATGGAATATTCTATTCTTTCTAGAGGGACCCAGAAAAAGATCTTTCTGGAAAATTATTTTGAGATAGTATATAAAAAAAACCGTACTAGGAACCCGGCAGTCAGTCAGTTAGAAGAGTCAGAGGAGATCAGAGCCAGTGGGAGAGCCGGCCGGAGAGGGTTAATCGAGGCCGTGCGGAGTTTGGTAAACTGTTGTCGCTAAAGACGATACGGAATGGCCTGTCATTATTAAGAAAAGCTTGTCACCGAGAAGTTTACTAAGGGCTTAAACTAAGTTGAAACCAGTTAAAGAGCACTCTTTATTAAGTACAGATATTATTAGGCTTGACCATCTCTCTCAAAAAGTTACATTGAAGTTTTTATTCAAATAAACTTCTGAAAAATAAATACGGTATTATCGTATTTCTTTCACTACACCAAATAAATCTTTTTATGACTGGAATCTCTACCCAAACAAATAGTACAGATAATACGAAGAGGGACGCTTGTCAGCAAGTCTAATTGACCGTGACTAAAGATCCACGGTCGTGAAACGTGATACCTTTTGCTGGACGATAAACGAGAGGCACGCGGCGTGCGTAAGGTGATACTCCCTTGACCTGCCACTAGCGACCAAGGACTGCTAGATATTGTAAACAACCCCAGAAGTTTACATGCCTTGTGAGCGTCCAGCGACTTGTGTGAATTTAATAGTGCCGTGCATTTTGAGGCACTGAAGACGCGGTGAGAAGCCTGCAACGTTCCATATTGCGAATTGGTACCGTGACAACAAACACCCACTACGTAACAAGAGCCACACCTACCATAAGCTCCTCACTTTACAGCATAGATCCCCGTGCTACTCATACGTGGGTTGGCGAGGGCTGGTATTGAACCCGGAATCTTGTGGTTCTTAGGCGGATGCTCTACCGACTGAGAAACCATTTTTAATTCCTCTGTCACCCCGGTCCTTAGGAATGGATATAAAGCAACAACAAATCTTTTTAGAGAAGCAAAATTTGTGTTTATTTTCTGTTAGTTCAATCAAAAGATTTTGTAATTGGTGTCGTTTATAACTAGCTAAACAAAGTGCTGTGGTGTTTTAAGGGTCAAAACAAACGACTGGTAACAATGTATACAAATGTATTGAACAAAAGAGTGGAAATTTACAGCAAGAAAGTGGAGATTGCGTCCGACCAATACATTTACGAACTGACTCGCATTTGCTTCGTGTCAAGCCACAATTGTTCCTATTACTTATAGTAGCCGTCGGCGCATTCCATTTATGTTCATAGGTTATATCCCCTATAACACAAAGCATCGAATTCACTAATTAATTGATCTATAACATTTAATCTCGATGCGTATAATAAAAAGAGAACAACAATAACACTATTTTCTTTTTGGTGCAATACGTATGTATGATAGGTGCATTTCCTTCAACAGATTGATGCACTAGTGCTGCAAATGGAGAAAAAAAGTATAAATTATTCGATGAAAACTAACTGATTAGTAAAATAGAAGAGAAAAAAAAAGACAGTAAATACACGGATTGGTTGGTTGGTTGGTTGGTTGGTTGGTTGGTTGGATTTCACGGCATGTTAAATCTTGTTTCTCTGAATGTTTGAGATGAGGCTTGAAGATTAGTATTATCTGCGTTATTCGGACTATTGTCCCCATCTTCATTGTTATTTGTACAACGTTTCGGCCGATATGCCCTCCGTGCTTCATCAGGTATTTCTTGTCAGAAGGTTCCCGAGTCCAACAAGAAATACCTGAAGAAGGCCGCAGGGCATATCGGCCGAAACATTGTACAAATAACAATAAAGATGGGGACAATAGTCCGAATAACGCAGATAATATTAAATCTTGTGTTATTCTATACCGAAGACGTTTTTTTTCCTACATTACTAACAGGAGTACCCGGTCCATGACCGGAGTAAAATTATTTTAAGAACACCAGTAAGACTGCGCGGACTGAGTTGGCCAATCAACATGCTCGAATACGTGGTTGGTTAACTATTTAAAGGCCTTGGTAAAATGACGTTCAGTTGCTCGTGCTTAACACGGACCAACGGACAACGATTCTGATTAACACGGATCAAACTTAATGCCACAAGGGATCTCCACTGTAAAATGCTCTCACCTGCAGCATAAAAATGGTCACACGAATCGTAACACATTGCACGTGTGTCTTGCTGGCACTTTGCTCCTGGAAAGGACTTAAATTCTTTTTCTAATCATTATTGTTACATTATTCTGACGAGTGATTGTCGGTTTGTTTTCTGTTAGTCTTTTTTTAAGAGAATGAGTTCACTTTGATGATTCACTAAGAAATGGTTGACAGTTCATTCAAGGCAACAAAAAAATTTGCCATTGGATTATTCTTGCCACTGGCTTGAGATAAAACTAAATTTATTCTGTGGACAAAACAGTAACTGAATAAAGCAGTTGGATATTTTTGTCCTTAACTCTTGACTCCAGGGCATTCAATTCCCCAGAAGCACACCCCATTCAACTTCCCAGCAGCCCAGCCCAGCCCAGCCCAGCCCAGCACTCTCCATTCAATTCCCCAGCACTCCCCAATTCAACACCCCAGCAGCACTCCTCAGCATACCCAATACAACTCCCCCATCAGCTCTCACCAGCACACCCCATCCAACTCCCAATCAGCACTCTCCAGCACACTCAGTTCAACTCCCCCATCAACTCTCCTCAGCACACTCAATTCAACTCCCCCATCAGCATTCCCCATCACTCCCCATTCAACTCCCAAGCAGCAGTAGCATCATACATCTGAACATCTATGTTGTATTCACTTTCGTATTTTTTCACAAGGTTTCAGCAAAATATTTCTTCTGTTTTACCTTGAGAGACATTTTCAAAGCCTAAGAACCATTCATAGAATTTAGGATCCAATGAATGATGAAACACACGTGACAACGGATATTGATAATGTCGGTGGCTTCATCGGGCATTCAGGACTGTCGGCAGAGATTGGAATACGCAACAAAGGATTTTATTCTCTAGTGAAAAAAAAAAATAGTGTCCGTTCCTCCATTGAGGAACTCTGGATTTACTTGGAAGGTCCAAATTAATGAGATAGGCTTTCTGGGATGCTTTGTACTAAATCCATGAAATTTCCATCCTGTTAGAGTCGCATAGAATGCACCAACTGCATCCCACCCACCTAGAAAAAATAAGGTAAGATCTTTCTGTTATATACGCCCTAACACCGGGTATGTAATGGGGATAGAGAGAGAGAGAGAGACAGATTATGAGAGATGATGAGGGGTTCTTATCTGTTTTCTCTGCCTACTCTGCAGCTAATTCGTCGGCCATTTCTTCAAGGCTGATTCTCTTAGTTGTTTCTCCGGGTTGATTCTTTTTTTTTTGGGGGGGGGGCTGGGTATTTGTTGTTTTAATGAATTAAAAAGACTTTAATGTTTTTCTTTTAAGTCTTTATTAAACAACCCTAGAACCGAATTCAACCGCGCAGTGAGAGCGACATCTCGGTGAGACAGACTTTTGCGTCTGCTCACTCTGAATCCCTGGTCGCAACTGAACTAAAACTGAAACTGGTGTCTCACGCTTCAACTGGGGCTCTTTTCGATGGATCAAGCGGAATATAACCACAAATCAATCATAACCCTAACGGTTAAGGTAATTTTCCACTGAACCCTACATTATTTTGAATCCAACGAACTCTGATTCAAAATTTATCTAACTACAGTTCATACATAATTCATAAGCTGCCTATGAATTATGTAACACATCCTCACCAAAAATAGCTGGATGAGAGTCAAACTCTACTTGATTAAAACTTATGTAGAGTCTGCAGAGTGTCCTGTTGTTGGTATTAGCCAAACCGCAAAGGTGGCTATCCCCTTTTTACTGGCTCTAGACTAGAAAGATTGTTTTCGCTGAAGTCGAGCGCCACAACTATCATCAACTTCCACGTGCTTTAGTGCACAGATCAAATTACCCATGCTGTGCTACTCATGTACTGAGTTGGCGGGAACCAGTATCGAACCTGGAACCTTACGATCCCTAGGCAAATGCTCTACCGACTGAGCTAAACCGGCCCTTATATTTCTGATACACATGAAGTTAATGAAAGATATTCATACTAATTAGTTGGTACACAAAAGTTCATGAAAAATTTAACATAAAAATTATTTCTATCAATGTCATGTCCTGGCTCTGATATTAACCTGCATCCGGTGGTGAGGCTCCAATTCTGGAGGTCTGAGGAATGTCGAGTATCTCTTCATTGCCATTACTCCCAGGCCCACTGACCTGAAGAGGTAGTACCTGTTAGGGTCCCATCTATGGGCCAAATAAATCTGTTTGAATATTATTCGTATTAGATAGGAATACGTGATACCATATAACTGTGTGAAAAGAAAAAATCGATATAAAATTCTACAGTCTAATAAAGTATAAAGTTTTGAAAAAACAACAAAATTAAGTCAAATATTGACTTACAGACAGCCGACGCTAAAACGTTTCGGTTTTAGTAAAATCATCAACGGGGCTTAACATTTTTAACATATAACTGTATATAAATAACGTTTGCACTTTATATAGGTGTACAATTAAAAAATGCACGCGGAACTTGTGGAAGGTATAACCCCACACACACACCCAAACTTCCTTCTCTTCTCTTAATATAAAAAATAAAAAATTCTTTTGAGACCCAATGACACCTCTCTCCCCTACCTCTTACCAATACACACACACACACACACACACACACACACACACACAACCTTAAGGTTTACTTCCGCTGTCGTTTATCGCAAAAAAAAATTATACACACACACACAACCACAAACCTAACAAATGCACAATGTTTCCTTTCGATACACACAACTACACCGTCCCATACTCACGCCATAAATAGAGAATATTTGACGTCATATTTCAAACCGTCTCCTTTTTTCAAACCTCAAAAAATTTTAAACATACTGAATAACAATGACTACCACTCGCTTTTCTCGTTATTCTGTGATAAATAATTTCTTATCACCTTCCATATACCAACAATGCCCTGAAGATGATCTAATTAATAGATCGAAACACTGCAGCGTCGGCCAATAAACTCACCACTTAACCCATTTAAACCTGTGTTTTTTCATTCTTTCTTAATATACTACATATATATATATATATATATATATTATATATATATAGAGAGAGAGAGAGAGACAGACAGACAGACAGACAGACAGAGACAGAGAGAGAGAGAGAGAGAGAGAGAGAGAGAGAGAAAGAATTAATGGCAAAATGAATGAATGAATAAGATAAAAATGAATGAGATGGCTGGAATAAATGAAAAATACTTTCCCAGGAAACTCTCTCAAAAGTAAAAAAAAACAAACAAAAGATAACAAAAAATATATACATACATATTCTCTCTCTCACACACACACACACACACACACACATATATATATATATATATATATATATATATATATATATATATATACACTTATCTATATACTCATACACACACATATATATATATATATATATATATATATATATATATATATATATATATATATATATATATATATATATATATATATATATATATATACACGTGTATATATATATATATATTCACGCATGCATGTATATTCACGCATCTGTATATACACACAAACATAATTTTTGTTATTATTCATTTTTTGTACATCATTTCTATAAGGCATATTGGCAACCAATAAGAAATCCACATAAACAATAAAACAAACGGAAATAAACACTGACGCTAAAAAGACAGTTTGGCAAGTATTAGTCCTTGCGGTTTTGGTTTTGTTTTATTGTGACTGCTGGTAAGACATTGTCCTTTTTGTTTACCCCAGGGAAGATGCTTTTTCGACAATGCCTCTCGTCAATGAAGTTATGACTGCCAGCAAAAAAAATAAAAATAAAAAAAGGAGAAAGAAAAAAAGCTAATAAAAAAAAGACAAAAAAGAAAATCTCCTCTCGAAAAGTAAGCCCGCCATTAGCATTAATTGTTTTACGGACATCTTGTTCAATTGTGAACGATGGCTATTCAAAGAACGTCGCCCCCCCCTCCGCCGAATAATCACGATTTTCTTCTTTTGTTTCCGGTGTATTGCCTTAAAGGACGTTCAGCCACAAGCACCTGTCCACTTTCTGGTGATTCCTCGAAAACCGATTCCATGTCTGACTGATGCTGATCATGAATACCAAATAGAAAATAACACTGTTGGTGAGGCTTAGAATATGCTGTCTGTATTAACTGCAGCAGTGGTGCCCTGGGTATGCGACTAAATTGCAACGGGTGGTGAGACTCAGGTTCTGGACCAGTGTGTCAGTTGGGCTTAGAATATGCTGACTGTATTGCCTGCAGAAAGGGTGTCTTGCTTATGAGGCTAAATTGCCTCTGGTGGTGAGACTCAGGTTCTGGACCAATGTGTCAGTTGGGCCTAGAATATGCTGACTGTATTGCCTGCAGAGAGGTAAGTCTCCCTCCACTAAAAATGGGTAGTTGGTATGATACTAAAGTACATCATCAGATACAGTTCAGTATCATACCTGTATGTATACGTAAACGCACACACACATACACACACACACACACACACACACACATATATATATATATATATATATATATATATATACGTTTCACCTTTTGATCAAGCCTATCCTTGTCCTCCATTACAAAGCTACAGTGGGGTAAAATCCCCCCAATGGAGCCACCTGTTGACCGTGAGTAGCAACCCATGAGCTTAAGGACGGAATCATGGTGGCTGAGCATTCCATGACATGCAACACTCCACTTTGGCTCTTGATTTGGGGGGGCTCTCTTTGACCAGCCTAATGGTCAGAGATGTCCCCCTCCAATCAATCGGATGGTCACGTCTAGCCATAGCTCCTATATTATTGTTCCAACCCTATTACCCTCATGGCAAATCCTTTTTTATCATACATGTGTTTGAAGTCGATGGCTGAAGGTTATAGTGTCTTGGGTATGATGTTAGACTGCATCTAATGGCGAAGTTTCAATTCTGGAGCTCTGGAAAGTCTGGGGTACACCTTCATTGACATTACTCCCAGGTCCACTCTGTAATGTGTGTATATTGAAAAAAGATATTCTAAAAATGATTCAACACTGGTTCTTAAAATGGTCTTTTTCGTTTGTTTATTTCAAGACAAAATGGAAAAAAATATTTAGTGTATCTATTACTCTCTGATATTGAATTAAAATCTTTTTGAATTAACATATTTCCGTCATCCACACCTTTTTTCTTTACCCAAGTCACTGAATACATTACAATGTGAAGAAAGATAGGACTTTTCATTTCTTACTTATAAAATTCTTTCTGTGGACAGGTATAATTACCAACACAGGAAAATATATCATACATCGAAATGAAGCTGGTCCTCTGTGGATCACATCCCTACTTGTCCACATAGTCACCGCTTCTTTCAATAGCAATGTTCCACCTTCGAATGAAAGCACGTATCCCTGTCCCGTAAAATTCTGTTGATTGTTTTTTGAGCTACTTCTTCACTACAGATTTTACTTCCTGGTTTCTGAAATAATATTTGCCCCTCCTCGGCCGCATGAAAGAGGGTTTGAGAGGCAAACATTATTCCAGTGACAAGGAATTGAGAAACGGTGACTATGTGAAAAAGTAGGGATGTAATCCACAGAGGAATAGCTTCATTTTGATGTATGATACATATTCCTGTGTTGGTAATTATACCTGTCCTAAACAAAATTTACTTTTCATTACTTTTTGACTCACCCTCGTAACTTCCACCAGTTCCTGCTAAATCCCGGAAGTTAAGCAATGATGAACCTGCTTAGTACTCAGTGGATTGTTATCCTTCAGTTATTTAATTCCAAAGCCCTCCTTGTAGAAGAACAGTAGTGGTACTATTTAACCCATAGATGGGGTGATGGGTTCATACTTTTCCCTAGTGTATTTGTCTGAAATCGAATATAACCGCTCTACTGGAGTTCGAAATCACTACGATGGGACTTGTATGACACTATGCCTACGCTATCAATCTTTTATGACTGTTTTATTAAATATGGGAGCCAAAGATTGATAGTTCTTTTTTTCATTCATCAATGATGGTACTATTTAACCCATAGCTGAAAATCCCCACAACAGACTCTACAAACTACAGCCCAACTTAAAAGAAAGGACACTTGATCCTAGTAATACCAGAAGAGAAGAAACCACTATCACCCGGCTATCCATTGGCCACACTAGATTAACCCACTCCTTCATTTTAAAAGAAGAACCTCCACCTAAATGTTCATGTGGAAACCGATACACAATAAAACATATTCTGATTGAATGCACACACCTCTCCCACACTCGAAGAAAGTTCTACAATGTTGACAGCATGGATAAACTATTGGAAAAATAGATCCCAAGAGGATATTAAACTTTTTGAAAAGAACCGGCCTCTTATCAAGGATGTAAGTTCATAGACCTACAAAAATCACCCACTCACTCTCTTGATGTTAAAATTCTCAACAGAAAACTTGATTACAGCATATAAACCTCTATACATTTTTGAATACCTAATTACCAAGTTCGGCATAAAATAACCCAAGGGGTTGACATGCCGTAAAACCCAACCAAACCAAACCGAACCAAACCATAGCTGGGGGATGACGTGTTTATACATTTCCCAAGTGGGTATTTGTCTCATACCCCACTTGTATGGACTGGGCACAAGGCCTCGTTTTAACATGGGCCCACCCACAAGCCGAAGCTCATGGGTGGGAAAGAACAAAAATTGCGTCGTTGCCTGGGGGGATAGCCCCCCTGGGATCGACGCTATTATTAAACTCTCGACGAGTCCAGCGGCCGAAGCTCACTGGACCCCCGGCGTTAACCGGAAAACCGAGTGCAATGAGTTTATAATAATAAAAAGATACATTTCCCAAGTGTATTAGTCTAAAACTGAATATAATAACTCGACTGGAGTTCGAAGTCGCTTACTATAATGTCGCAGTCCAAGTTATTAGCCACTACATCATTGAGACTTGTGTGACACTATGCCTACGCTATCAATCTTTTAAGCCTGTTTTATTAGATATGAGAGACAAGGATTAATAGTTCTTCTTTTTTTTTCTTTTTTTTTTTTCATAAATGTCTTTTTTGCTGGTGAATAAGACAGCAGACATTTGGCCAAAGCTGTGAGCAAAAAATGTCTAGAAATGTAATCCGAGACTGTTCCTCCATTATTGATCATCATTTAAAAAAATTACATGGGTGGGCTGAACATATCATAGCCTAAAAAGTTTATATGATATATCAGGGAAAGCACGTTGTGTAATGGTTACTGATCTGGGAAATTGACACTACAAGATGAGTTCAAATCTTGAACGAGGCTCTTTGTATTTCCCCCATAATCTTGGGAAAGGTATGGATCCAACTATTTCCCCTCCAGTTATGGCTAAACAATAGAGCAGACTTCTCTTTAACCTTGGTTAGGCAATCAGTCTCAGAGATGGAAAACTCTGAATTCATACCAGTTAAATTCCGCTTAAGAAATCGACCTTGTGTCACATCCTGCTCACGCGGATGTAAAATATGTATATTTAAAAAACAAAACAACAAGATTTGTATTTAGATAACCCACAACTGTTGATATGCCATTATGCTAAGAAATCAACCAATATTCAACGACACTAGCACCTATATGATTTTCCCAACCCTATTGCCCTTATGGCAAGCCCCAACCCATTTTTATCATACGGGTGCTAGAAGGCGGTGACTGTGGGTCTACATGTCCTGAGAATGACGTTAAACTCTATCTAATGGTGAGGTTCCAGTTTTGGAGGTTTGGGGAATGTGGAGCACCCCTTCACCACTATTGCTCCCTGGTCCACTCAGACCCGGAGTGGTAGTACCTGTTAGGGTCCCATCTATGGGTTAAATAGAAAACTGTATTTATAGAAAAATTGTATTATCCATTAAAAATTGATTTATTTCAAAACTTTATCGGCATTAAATGACCCACTGAGGTTGATATGCCGTAAAACAAAACAAACCAAACCAATATATTCAACAAAGTAGATATAGAGTTTTGTCTATTTACCGCCCCCTCAAAAAGCTGTCCACACAATCCTTCTCTCAATATCACAATTTACAAAGGTTTATAGTGATTCATTGAAAGATAGTAATTAGTTTAAGTGGAAACGCAACTTTCATTCCTCAGATTTTGATAACTGTATTTATTTATCTGAAAGAAAGAAAGAAAAAGATAAGTTTAAATTGTAACTGTTAATTATTCATCATTGTCTCTCCTGATTTATGAGCCTACGCAAGAATCCTTAGGCAAGAGTCATCTTCGTTCTGTCGTTGCTGAAACTTACGACAGTTGTCAATTCTGTTTAAAAAAAAAGAAGAAACGAAAATGAAAATGAAAAACAAAACACTAAATATAAGACAAAAATCTGCCTGTCAAAATGTTGTTAAAATTAATTTATTTTAAGATCAATTATTATATTTTTAACAAATAACGAAAATCATCTAATTTAAAATCTCGGATGTGTTGATAAATAGGTTTTTTGATCGTGCTCAAATTTTCATATTGTATATACGTGCAGACATATTCGACATAGACACGTGGGAGGCTTGTGCAGAAGACCGTGCAACCTGGTGACTCCTCGTCAAAAAAGCTGGAAAGAAGCTGCCACAGAAAAGAGAGCTAAAAGAAAGGAGAAACAGCAGCACCCCCAACACCTACAGAAAGCATCACCTTTTGTTTGCAGCCATTGCACCAGAGACTGCCATCCGAGGATCGGTCTGTTCAGCCACCCACGTGGCTGTAAGTGAGTGAAAAAAACCAACAAACCAAAAAAAAAATTTTTTTAAATTTTTTTTTAAATAAAAAAATTTAAAAAAACAACAAAAACAACAAAACAACAAAACAATAAAAACAAAACAACAAAAAACTACACCATCGTCTAAAATAGACGGAAGGTTTCCAACAAAACATATACGTGCAATATGATGTACATATTGTTACATATACTACAAAGCGCCATGTCATATGGGGCTGTAGAATACGCCGACTACATCTCTGCACACGGGTAAGACCCTCCCTCGAATTGGGCCACCCGTTGGCTGCAGATGATGACTCATAAGGCCTGAGGACAGGATTGTGGTGGCTGAACAGTCTGTGACCCATGTACTACGTGTTCCTAAAAATATAACACTCCACTTCGGTCCTTACTTGGCCTAGACGGATGGTTGAAGAGGTCCTTTCTGATCAATCGGCGGGTCATGTCAAGCCCTAGCCACCTGTTGGCCGCAGATGATGACTCATAATGCCTGAGGACAGGGTTGTGGTAGCTAGACGGACAGTTGGAGAGGTCTCTGCTGGTCATGTAAAGCCCTGGAAATTATATGATTGTTAAAAGGAATCTAACACCCGAGAAAAAATAGTTGAGAAAAGCAATACAATAGATGTATACAGTATATGATGCATTAAAATACCAGGTATTCTGGCTTGTTCTAAATATTCTTAAAGTAACAAATAAAGTTAACAAAATAAACGAAAATATTAGATTATAGAAAGTTTATGAAAAATTATTTACGATACAATAGTCTCAGTTTAATATTTAATGGCATATCAATCATCATGGGTTATTTAATGCCAAAGTCACCTTGTAGAAACGGAGTGAAAAAAAGAGGAAAGAAGCCGTCACAGAAAAGAGCCAGAAGGAAGGAGAGACAACAGCAGCATCACGGTTTGTTTGCAGTCACTGCACCAGAGATTGCCATTCCAAAATTGGTCTGATCAGCCAATCGCACTGATGCAGTTTTTTAAAAAATGGTCACTACGCCATCGTCTTTATGATGGGATTCATATCTATCTCAAAGGTATTAATCCGAAAGTGAACGTAATAACGCGACTGGAGTATCGAACTCGCTTACTACGACGACATAGTCCAGTACATAAGCCATTACGCTGCGGTTTGGTTTGGCTTGATTTCTTTGTTTAAAGGCTAACCAGCCTTCGTGGGTTATCGAATGTCAAAGGCATTATTTTTTAAGTAGAGTACTGGTACTGTTTAAGCCACACTGGTGGGAAGTGTGACGGAGTTCATACATTTCCTACGGGTGTTAGTCCAAAAGTGAACGTAATAGCAGGACTTAGGTTCGAACTCGCTTACTACGATATCACAGTCCAATACGTGTGCCACTACACCACGGTGTCTTTCCCACTACGATACAACAGGTGTTTCCACTTGGCTAAGGATTTATGGTCCCTCTCTCAANTTTTTTGTTGTTTCAATTTTTTTGTCAGATAGAAGATTTTAATTTTTCAAAATTAAATTTTTCCCCGATGGTGGAAAAACTAATAAGCAAAGGGGAATACAAATTTTTTATAAAAAAAAGGAAAAGCTTTTATACGGACGTTTATGTAAGCATGTAACGTTGGCTGTCAGATATTTTATTTTTTATTTTTATTTTTACCCTGTAGCTTTTGAATGTTTTTGTCAAAAATTTGATAGCGTTGAAAAAGGCTATCAATTCTTCTCAGTCCTGGTACTACATTTCTCAACATTCCAGAACCTTTTTTGCACCTCAATGTTTTGCATTGACCTCTCTCTCCTCTCTCTCTCTTCTCTCTCTTTTCTCCCCTCTCTCTCTCTTCTCTCTCAAACACACACAACACAACAACACACTCACAACAAACACACACACACACATACATTCGGAGCACCTTTCGTTGTTACTTGACGGGTTAATCGGATATTAACCAGCAAAGTTAAAAGTTCTTTATTTACAAAGAAATTACGGTTAAATCAAAACTAACGGACCTAAATTCCACCACCGTGTTACCCTACCAATAAAAAGAAAAGTCCAAAAAAATTAGGAAATAACCGAATTAATGAAATTGTTCAGGTTGATTATCAGACGAATAATAAATATAATTCACTAGTTATTTTATTTGTAAAAACCTTTAGATTTTTTCAGGTGATTTAACTTTGAACCTGGTATCTTTTGAAGCAGTAACACAGATACGTTGATTTCAAAGTTAACTGCCTGGAAAAATGTAAATTTGTTTTTAGATAAACTAAACTAGTGCAGTAATTCTGTTATTCATTATTTATATCACACTGAATTCATTAAATCGGTTAATTCCTTGATTTGGTTTTCTTTTTCTTTTGGTGGGATGACATTCGATGTTGGAATTTAGATTCCGTTAAGTTCAATTTAACCGAAATACGCACTCGCTCATGCGTATACGAGGCATGTTTTGGAAGAAAGGGACTTTTTTTTAAAAATATAGCAAGACTATGCACCCTCCAGGCGTAAGTATTTAACCTTTAATGAAAATAAAATATATTAAACATAGCAGACCTTGTGGATTACCGCCAGTATGATAATAATCTAAACAACTTGAAATGTTTACTTAAGAGCTATGCAAAATAGTTCAATATGTAAAGATGATTAACTTTGAATTAACTCTCTCTCTCTCTCACTCTCTCCTCTCTACTCTCTCTCTCTCTCTCTCTCTCTCTCTTCTCTCTCTCGTTCTTAAAAGGGCGTTGTAAAAAGAATATGACATTTCCAGTATATTTAAGTATATTAAGTTTAAGGAAATTGAATATATTAAATTAGGAAGACTAAAAATTGATAGAACGCATTATAGAAAATATTACACTTATTCTTAATGTATATTTAATTTATCTGCTAATAAAATCCATTCATTGGACTGATTTAATACGTTGGAGATTAAAACAATAATATTAGAGATCAATATACTAAGTAAATTATTATATTAACCCAGTTTTGTTAAAACCAACATGCAAGTAACCGCGCCAATCTTGTGTAAACCTTTATTTCTTATTGATATATAAGACACATTGTAGGATTTTAACTACTAATAAAATGGGGCTGTTGATTGCAAATCAACTCCGCTTTTCATACAGATTGTTAATAAAAAAAAATTAATACCCCACGAGAAAATCAACATTGTGCCAATTATAGACCTAAAAACTTTATGTTGCTGGGTTTCCACAGAAGAACGTCACTTATTGAATTCATCCTATCGTTCTCCAGCAGTGTCCGGTGATGTCTTGTTTTCACCTTACGCGGAGATTGTGTAGATATGAGGAAAGTGACCGTAAGCTGATTTTCTCGTGGTATTATTTTATTTTATTAAACAATGTCTGTATGAAAAAGGCGGAGTTAATTTGCCATCAAACAGCCCATGTTATTTAGTACGTTTAAAATCCTCAAGTGTTTATATATCATAAGAAATAAAGTTTTACACAAGATATGGCCGGTTACTTTGATATAGGTTTTAAAACAAAACTGGCGATTAATTAAATTAATTACTTAGTATATTGATCTCAATATTATTGTTTTATTCTCAACGTATCAAATCAGTCCAATTGAATGATTTTATACAGAAATAATTAAAAATAAATTAGAATAAGTGTAAATTTATAGCGTCGTATTCAATTTTTTTAGTCTTTCTAATTTAATATATTTCCATTTCCTTAAAACTTTATACTTAATATTTACTGGAATGTGCTATTCTTTGTACCAACCGCCCTTTTAAAGAACGAGAAGAGAGAGAGAAGGAGAGATGAGAGAAAGAAGAGAGAGAGAGAGGAGAGAATTGTGAGGAGAAGAGAAGAGAGTTTAATTCAAATAATCTTCTTTTACATATTGAACTATTTTGCAATAGCTCTTAAGTAAACATTTCAAACGTTGTATAATTAAATTATCATACTGCGGTATATCCACAGGCCATGTAGTTTAATATATTTTATTCATTAAAAGGTTAAATATACGCCTGGAGGTGCATAGTTTGCTAGTATTTTAAAAAAAAAGTCCCATTACTTCCAAAACATGCCTCGTATACGCATGAAGCGAGTTTGCGTATTTCCGGTGAAATTGAAACTTAACGGATTATTCCAACATCGATGTCATCCCACAAAAGAAAAAAGAAACCAAAAAAATAAGGAATTAACCGAATTTAAATGAAATTTTCAGTGTTGATATAATAATAATAAAAAAGAATATAATGCACTAGTTAGTTTATCTAAAAACATTTACATTTTTCAGGTCAGTTAAACTTTGAATCAAGTATCTGTGTTCCGCTCAAGATACCAGGTTCAAGTTAAATCACCTGAAAAAATCTAAAGTTTAAAAGTAAAATAACAGGAATTCATATTTATTATTCGTTGATTATCAACACTGAACTTTCATTAAATTCGTTATTTCTGATTATTTTGACCTTTTCTTTTTATTCTGGGTAACATACGCGTGGTGGAATTAGTGTCCGTTAAGTTTATTTAACCGTTTTGCTTTGTATAAGAACTTTTAACTTTTCTGGTTAATATCCGATTAACCGTCAAGTAACCAACGGAAAGTGATCCGAGTATGTGTGTGGGTGTGTGTTATGTGAGTGTGTGATGTGTGTGTGTGTGTGTGTTGTGAGAGAGCAGAGAGAGAGAGAGGGAGAAAAGACGAGAGAGGAAGAGATTTAGAGAAGAGAGGTTCCAATGCAAACATTTAGTGCAAAAAGTTCTGGATGTTGAGAAATATGTACAGGACTGAGAAGATTGATAGCCTTTTTCAGCGGCTATCAAAAATTTTTGACAAAAAACAATCAACAGCTTTTACAGGAAAAATAAAAAATAAAAAATAAAAAATAAAAGCCTGACAAGCCAGACGTTACATGCTTACATTAAACCGTCCGTATAAAAGCATTTTCTTTTCATTTTCAAAAAAAATTGTATTCCCTGCTTCTTAGTTCACACAATCGGAAAAATTTAATATTTGAAAATTAAATCTTCTATCTGACAAAAACAATTGAAACAACAAAAAAAAGGCCATAAATCCTTAGCCAAGTGGAAACACCTGTTTGTATCCTATGGGAAAGACACCGTGGTGTAGTGCCACACGTATTGGACTGTGATTATCGTAAGTAAGCGAGTTCGAACTAAGTCCTGCTATTACGTTCACTTTTTGGACTAACACCCGTAGGAAATGTATGAAACTCCGTCACACTTCCCACCGAGTGTGGCTGAAACAGTAACCAGTACTCTACTTAAAAAATAATGCCTTGACCATCGATAACCACGAAGGCTGTTAGCTTTAAACAAAGAAATCAAAGCCAAACCAAACCGCAGCGTAATGGCTTATGTACTGCGACCTATTCGTTCGTAGTTTAGAGCGAGTTCGATACTCCAGTCGCGTTATACGTTCACTTCGGCATTAATACCTTTGAGATAATAGAATCCCATCATAAAGACGATGCGTAGTTGACCTTATTTAAAAACTGCATCAGTGCGATTGGCTGATCAGACCAATTTTGGAGATGGCAATCTCTGGTGCAGTGACTGCAAACAAACCGTGAGCTGCGTTGTCTCTCCTTCCTTCTGGCTCTTTCGGACTGACGGCTTCTTCTCTTTTTTTCACTCCGTTTTACAAGGGACTTTGCATTAAATAACCCAGATGAATTGATATGCCATAAAATTTAAACTGAGACTATTGTTGTAAATATTTTTCATAAACTTTCTATAATCTAATATTTTCGTTTATTTTGTTAACTTTAATTTGTACTTATAAGAATTTAGAAAAGCCAGAATACCTGGTATTTAATGCATCTAATTACTGTATACATCTATTGTATTGCTTTTCTCAAACTATTTTTCTCGGTGTTAGATTCCTTTTAACAATTCATAATAATTTCCAGGCTTTACATGACCAGCAGGACCTCTCCAACTGGTCCGTCTAGCACCACAACCCTTGCCTCAGGCATTATGAAGTATATTCTGCGGCCAACAGTGCAGGCTTGACAGACCCGCGCCGATGATCCAAAGACCTCTTCAACCATCGCTAGCCAAGTAAGGACCGAAGTGGAGTGTTATATTTTAGGGAACAGTCAGTACATGGTCAACTGTTCAGCCACCCCTATCCTGTCCTCAGCCTATGATATCATCTTGCAGCCAACGGTGGCCCAATTTCGAGGGCAGGTCTACCCGTTTCAGAGATGTATCGGCGTATTTACAGCCCAATGAAATGACGCTTTTACGTATAGTAACATATGTACATCATATGCACGTATATTTTTGTTGAAACCTTCCGTCTATTTTAGACGATGTCGTTTTTAGGAGTTTTTGTTTGTTTTTTTATGTGTTTGTTGTTTTGTGTTTTTGTTGTTTTTTAAAATTTTTTATTGTAAAAAAAATTTAAAAAATTTTTTTTGTGTTGTTTGGTTTTTTCACTCACTTAAGTCCACGTGGTGGCTTGAACAGACCGTCTCGGATGGCAGTCTCTGTGCAATGGCTGCAAACAAAAGGTGAGCTTTCTGTAGTGTTGGGGGTGCTGCTTTTCTCCTTTCTTTAGTCTCTCTTTTCTTGTGGCATGCTTCTTCAGCTTTTTTGACGAGGGAGTCACCAGGTTGCACTTCTTTGCAAAGCCTCCCACGGTCTATGTCGAATATGTGCACGTATATACAATATGAAAATTGAGCACGATCAAAAAACCTATTTATTCAACACATCCGAGATTTAAATTAGATGATTTCTTATTTGTTAAAAGATATTAATAATTGATTCTTAAAATAAATTAATTTTAACAACATTTGACAGGCAGATTTTGTCTTATATTTATGCTTTTTGTTTCATTTCATTTTCGTTCTTCTTTTTTTTTTAAACAGAATTGCACACTGTCAGTAAAGTTTCAAGAACGACAGAACGAAGATGACTCTTGGCTAAGGTTCTTGCGTAGGCTCATAAATCAGGAGAACAATGATGAATAATTAACAGTACATTAACTTACTCTTTTTCTTTCTTTCTTTTCAGATAATAAATACCAGTTTCTCAAAATCTGAGGAATGAAAGTTGCGTTTCCACTTAAAATTTTACATCTTCAATGAATCACTAAAACCTTTGTAATTGTGATATGAGAGAAGGATTGTGTGGAAGGCTTTTTTTGAGGGCGTAAATCAGACAAAACTCTTATATATACTTTGTTGAAAATATTGGTTTGGTTGTTTTTTGTTTTACGCATATCAACCTCAGTGGCTCATTTAAATGCCGGATAAAGTTTTGAATAAATCAATTTAATGATAATACAATTTTCTATAAATACAGTATTTCTATTAACCCTAGATGGGACCCTAACAGGTACTACCACTCCGGGTCTGATGACCAGGAGGCAATATGTTGAAGGGGGCTCCACATCCCCAACCTCCAAACGGAACCTCACCATTAATAGAGTTATAACGTCATTTCAGGACATGTAGACCACAGTCACCGCCTTCTAGCACCCGTATGAATAAAATGGGTTGGCTTGCCATAAGGGCAATAGGGCTGGAAATCTATATAGGTGCTAGTTGCGTTGAATATTGGTTGATTTCTTACAAATGGCATATCAACAGTTGTGGGTATCTAAATACAATCTTGTTGTTTTGTTTTAAATATACAATTTTACATCGCGTCGAGCAGGCTATGTGACACAGGTCATTTCTTAAGCGAATTTAACTGGTAATGAATCAGGTTTTCCATCTGCGTGAGATGATTGACCTAACAAGGTTAAGAGAAAAGTCTGCTCTATTTTAGCCATAACTGGAGGGGAAATAGTTGGCCATACCTTTCCCAAGATTATGGGGGAAATACAAAGAGCCTCGTCAAGATTGTAGAATCATCTTGTAGGTCAATTTCCCAGATCAGAACCATTACACCAAACAGTGACATTCCCTATATATCATATAAACTTTTTAGGCTATGATATGATTCAGCCCACCCATGTAATTTTTTTAAATGATGGATCAATTAATTGGGGGGAAAGGGAACAGGGGTTTTTTTTCCTCGGATACATTTCTAGACATATTTTTGCTCACAAGCTTGGCCAATGTCTGCTGTCTTATTCACCAGCAAAAAGACATTTATGAAAAAAAAAAAAGAAAAAAAAAGAGAACTATTATTCCTTGTCTCTCATATCTATATAAAACAGGCTTAAAGATTGATAAAGCTAGCATAGTGTCACACAATCTCACATGTCTATGTTGGTAATAACTTGGGACTTGCGACATTAATAGTTAAGCGACTTCACTCCAGTCGAAGTATATATATTAGTTTTGACTAATACACTGGGAAATTATCTTTTATTATTTAAACTCATTGCACTCGTTTCCGGTTTAACGCGGGTGGTCCAGTGACTTCGCCGCTGGACTCGTCGAGAGATTTAGATAAGAGCTCGACCCAGGGGGCTATCCCCGGGCAACACGCAATTTTTTTCTTTCCCACCCATGAGCTTCGCTTGGGTGGCCCAGTGTTAAAACGAGGCCTTTGCCCAGTTCCATTACAAGTGGGTATGAGACAACATACCCACTTGGAAATGTATAAAAACACGTCAGTTCCCCCAGCTTATGTGTTGGTTCGTTTGTTTGGTGGTTTTTACGGCATTGTCAACCCCTTGCGTTATTTTTATGCCGATCTGGTAATTAGGTATTCAAAAATGTATAGAGGTTTATATGCTTTAATCAAGTTTTCTGTGAGAATTTAACATCAAATTGAGAGTGAAGTGGGTGATTTGTAGGTCTATGAACTTACATCCTTGATAACGAGGCCGGTTCTTGTTCAAAAAGTATAAAAAAAAAAAAAAAAAAAAAATTATTCCTTTGGGATCTATTTTTCACAATAGTTTTATCCATGCTGTCACATGTAGACACTATTCTTCGAGTTGGGAGAGGTGCTGTGCATCAATTCAGAATATGTTCTTATTTGTGTATCGTTTCCACATAACATTTATGGTGGAAGGCTTCTTCTTTAAAATGAAGAGTGGGTTATCTAGTGTGGCCAATGATAGCGGCGGTGATAGTGGTTCTCTTCTCTTCTGTATACTAGGATCAAGTGTCCTTTCTTTTAAGTTGGGCTGTAGTTTGTAGAGTTCTGTTGTCGGGATTTTCGCATATGGTTAAATAGTACCCCATCACTTGATGAATGAAAAAAAGAACTATCAATCTTTGGCTCCCATATTTAATAAAAACAGTCATTAAAAGATTGATAGCGTAGGGCTAGTTGTCATACCAGTTTCCCATCCTTAGTGATTTCGAACTCCACAGACGGTTATATTCATTTCAGACAATACACTAGGGGAAAAGTATGACCCAGCACCCCATCTATGGTATAATAGTACCACTACTGTTCTCTTAAAGGAGGCTTTGGAATTAAATAACTGAAGGATAACAATCCACTGAGTATGAACAGGTTCATTCATGCTTAACTTCGCGGGATTTAGCAGGAACTGGTGGAAGTTACGGAGGGTGAGTCAAAAGTTAATGAAAAGTAATTTGTTTAGGACAGGTATAATTACCAACACAGGAATATGTATCAACATCAAAAATGAAGCCATTCCTTGTGGATTACATCCCTACTTTTTCACATATTGTCACCGTTTCCATCTTGTCACTGGAATAATTCGTTTGCCTCTCAAACCTCTTTCATTGCCGGCCGCCAGGGAGGGAAATTATTCAGAACCCAGAAGTAAAATCTGTAGTGAAGAAGTAGCTCAAAAAACAATCAACAGAATTTATACGGACAGGGAACGTGCTTTCATTCGAAGTGGAACATTTGCATTGAAAGAAGCGTGTGACATGTGATGACCAAGTAGGTAGTGATCCACAGAGACCAGCTTCATTCGATGTATATGATATATTTCCTGTTTGGTAATTATACCTGTCCACAGAAAAGAATCTTTATAAGTAAGAAATGAAAAAGCCTATCCTTTCTTACATGTGTTAAATTTGTATTTCATGACTTGGGTAAAGAAAAAAAGTGTGGATACGGAAAATATGTTAATTCAAAAAGATTTAATCAATATCAGAGAGTAACTCGATACACAAATATTTTTTTCCCATTTTGCTGACAATTAAACAAACGAAAAGGGACCATTTAAGACCAAGTGTTGAATCATTTTTAGAATATCTTTTTTCAAATATACACACATTACCAGAGTGACCTGGGATAATGTCAATATGAAGGGTATCCCAGACTTCTCCAGACTCCAGCAATTGAACTTCGCCATCAGATGCAGTCTACATTCACCCAAGGACACTATAACCTTCGCCATCGACTTTCAAACACCATGTATGATAAAAAGGATTGTGCCATGAGGTAAAGGGGTGCAAACAATAATATAGGAGCTTATGGCTAGACGTGACCATCCGATTGTATTGGAGGGGGACATCTGCTACCATTGCTGCGTCAAAGAGAGCCCCCCCAAACAAGAGCCAAAGTGGGAGTGTTGACATGTCATGGGAATGCTTTCAGCCCACCATGATTCCCGTCCTTAAGCTCATGGCGTTGCTATCACGGTCAACAGGGTCCATTGGGGGGGATTTTACCCACTGTAGACTTGTAACTGGAGACATGGAATTAGGCTTGATCAAAGGTAAACGGATAATTAATATATATATATATATATATATATATATGTGGTGTGTGTAAGTTGTGTGTGATGTCATGTGGTGTGTGCGTTTACGTATACATCAGGTATGATACTAAACTGATATCTGAATGATTACTTATGATTACATAACCAACTACCCATTTATGTGTGAGGAGAACTTACCCTCTGAGGCATACAGCAGCAATTCTAGCCCAACTGACACCATGGTCCGAGAAACCTGGTTTCACACCCAGAGGCATTTAGCCTCATAAAGCAAGACACCCTATTTCTTGCAGGCAATACAGTCAGAATATTCTAAAGCCCAACTGACACACTGTCAGAAACTGAGTCTCCCACCCTTTGCAATTTAGTCGCAACCAGGCACCACTGCTGCAGTTAATAGACAGCATATTCATAAGCTTCACCAACAGTGTTATTTTCTATTTGTATTATGATCAGCATCAAGTCAGAACATGAATCGGTTTCGGTTAATTCACCAGAAAAGTGGACCAGGTCTTGGCTGAAGCTCCTTTAAGGCAAATACACCGGAAACAAAAGAAGAAAATCGTGATTATTCCGAGGGGGGGCGACGTTTCTTGAATAGCCATTCGTTCACAATGAACAAGATTCCGCGTAAACCAATTAATGTAATGCGGCTTACTTTCGAGAGATTTTCTTTTTGCTCTTTTTTGTATTAGCTTTTTTTTCTGTTCTCCTTTTTTATTTTTATTTTTTTGCTGGCAGTCATAACTTCATTGACGAGAGGCATTTCGAAAAAGCATCTTCCCTGGGTAAACAAAAGGACAATGTCTTACCAGCAGTCACAATAAAACAAAACCAAAACCGCAAGGACTAATACTATGCCAACTGTCTATTTAGCGTCAGTGTTTATTTCCGTTTGTTTATATGTTTAGTTGATTTCTTATTGGTTGCCCAATATGCTTATAAAGATGATGTACAAAAAATGAATAATAACAAAAATTCATCTTTGTGTGTATATACAGATGCGTGATATACATGCATGGCGTGATTATATATATATATATACACGTGTATGTGCTATATATATATATTAATTATATAAGATATATATATATTATATATATATATATATATAGGGGTGACTATGGTAATTATACATATGTGTTTATGGGTATATATAAAATATATATTGTTGTGTGTATGGATATATAGCTAAGGTGATATATTATATATATATATATATATAATAATATATTATATATATATATATGTGTGTGTGTGTCGTGTGGTGTGTGAGAGAGAGAAATGTATGTATATATTTGTTATCTTTTGTTTGTTTTTTTTACTTTTGAGAGAGTTTCCTGGAATAGTCATTTTTCATTTATATCCAGCCATCCTCATTCACTTTTCTTACTTTCATTATTCATTTTGCCATTAATTCTTACTCTCTCTCTCTCTCTCTTCTCTCTCTCTCTCTCTGTTCTCTGCTCTGTCTGTCTGCTGTCTGTCTGTCTCTCTCTCTCTCTTTATCTATAGTATTAATATACTATATATAGGTATAGAGTATAATTAAGAAAGAATGAAAAAAACACATTTAAATGGGTTAAGTGGTGGTTTATTGGTCCGACTGCTCAGTGTATCACTATTAATTAGATTCATCTTCAGGGCATGGTTGGTATATGGAGAGTGAAGAAATTATTTATCACAGAAATAACGAGAAAAGCGAGTCGTAGTCATTGTTATTCAGTATGTTAAAATTTTTGAGGTTTGAAAAGAGACGGTTTTGAAATTGAGCGTCAATATCTCTCTTTTATGGCGTGAGTATGGGACGGTTTATCTGTGGTATTCGAAAGCTGAAACATTGTGCATTTTGTTAGGTTTGTGGTGTGTGTGTGTGTATTAATTTTTTTTTGCCGATAAACGACAGCGAAGTAAACCTTAAGTTGTTGTGTGTTGTGTGTGTGTGTGTGTGTGTGTGTTATTGGTAAGAGTGAGGGCGAGAGAGGTGTCATGGGTTCTCATAAGATTTTTATTTTATATTAAGAGAAGAGAGGAAGTTGGGTGTGTGTGTGTGGGTATACCTTCCACAAGTCCAGCGTGATTTTTAATTGACACCTTATAAAGTGCAAACGTATTTATATACAATTATATGTTAAAAATGTAAGCCCGTTGATGATTTACTAAAACCGAAACGTTTTAGCGTCGGCTGTCTGTAAGTTCAATATTTGACTTAATTTGTTGTTTTTCAAAACTTTATACTTTATTAGACTGTAGAATTTATATCGATTTTTTCTTTTCACACATTATATGGTATCCGTATCCTATCTATTACGAATATATTCAACAGATGTTATTTGGCCCATAGATGGGACCTACAGCGTACTACCTCTTCAGGTCAGTGGGCCTGGAGTAATGGCAATGAAGAATTACTCGACATTCCTCAGACCTCCAGATTGCGAAGCCTCACCACCGGATGCAGGTTAATATCAGACCAGGACGATGACAGATTAGAATATTTTTATGTTAAATTTTTCATGAACTTTTGTGTACAACTTAATAGTATGAAATATCTATTCATTAGACTTCATGTGTATCAGAAAATATAAGGGCCGGTTTAGCTCAGTCGTCTAAGCATTTGCCTAGGGATCGTAAGGTTTCCAGTTGTATGATACTGTCCCGCCAACTCAGTACGAGTAGCACAGCTAGGGTATTTGATCCTTGCCACTAAAGCACGTGGGATGTATGATAGTTGTGGCGCGTCGACTTCAGCGAAAACAATCTTCTAGTCTGAGCCAGTAAAAAGGATAGCCACTTGCGGTTTGGCTAATTAACCACAACAACAGCGACACATCTGCAGGACTCTACATAAGTTTTAATCAAGTAGAGTTGATCTCAATCCAAGCCTATTTTGGTGAGATTGTACTAATTCATAGCAGTTATGAATTATGTATGAACTGTAGGTTAGATAATTTTGAATCAGAGTTCTGGAGTATGCAAAAAAGATGTGGCTCGTGAAAATTACTTAACCGTTAGGGTTAGATTGATTTTGTGGTTATATTCCGCTTGATCCATCGAAAAGAGCCCAGTTGAAGCGTGAACACCGTTCAGTTTTAGTTTCAGTTGCGCCAGGGATCAGACGTGAGCAGACGCAAAAGTCTGTCTCACCGAATGTCGCTCTCACTGCGCGGTTGAATTCGGTCTAGGGTTGTTTAATAAAGACTTAAAAGAAAAAAACATAAAGTTTTTAATTCATAAACAACAATACCCAGCCCCCCCCCAAAAAAAAAAAAAGAATCAACCGGAGAGGAAACAACTAAGAGAAATCAGCCGTTTGAGAAAATGGCCGCACGGAAATTAGCTGCGATGTACGAGAGAAGACAGATAGAACCCCTCATCATCTTCTCATTAATCTCTTCTCTCTCTCTCTCTTCATCCCCATATACATACCCGGTGTTTAGGCGTATATAACAGAAAGCTTACCATATTTTTTTAGTGGGTGGGATGCAGTTGGTGCATTCTTATGCGACTCTCTAACAGATGGAATTAGTGATTAGTACAAAGCATCCCAGAAAGCCTATTATAATTTGGGACCTTCAAGAAATCCCAGAGTTCCTCAATGAGGAACGACACATTTTTTTTTTTACTAGAGAATAAATCCTTGTGCGTATTCCATCGTCTGCGACAGTCTGAATGCCCGATGAAGCCACCGACATTATCATATCCGTTGATCACGTGTGTTTCATCATTCATTGGATTCCTAAATTCTATGAAATGTCTTAGCTTTGAAAATAGTCTCTCAAGGTAAAACAGAAGAAATAAATTTGCTGAAACCCTTGGAAAAAATACGAAAGTGGAATTACAACATAGATGTTCAGATTATGAATGCTTACTGCTGCTGGGAGCTTAATGGGAGTGATGGGGGAATTGCTGAGGGGGAGTTGAATTGAGTGTCTGAGGAGGTGATGGGGGAGTGTGAGATGCTGGAGAGTGCTGATGTGGAGTTGGATGGGGGTGCTGGTTGAGAGCTGATGCGAGTTGTATTGTGGTATGCTGGGAGTCTGATGGTGGTGTGAATTGGGGAGTGCTGGGGAATTAATGGAGAGGCTGGGCTGGGCTGGGCTGGTGGGTGCTGGGAAGATTGAATGGGGTGTGCTTCTGGGAAATGAATGCCCTGAAGTCAAGAGTTTAAGGAAAGAAGATATCCAACTGCTTTATCATTACTGTTTATTCCACAGAAAAATTTAGTTTTCTCAAGCCGTGGAAGAATTAATCCAATGGCAAATTTTTGTGGCTTGAATGAACTGTCAACCATTTCTTGTGGAATCATCAAAGTGAACTCATTCTCTTAAAAAAAGGACTAACAGAAAACAAACCGACAATCACTGTCAGAATTAACTGTAACAATAATGTATTAGAAAAAGAATTAAGTCCTTTCCAGGCAAAGTGCAGCAAGACACACGTGCAATGTGTTACTATTCGTGTTGGACCATTTTTAGCTGCAGATGTGAGAATTTTACAGTGGAGATCCCTTGTGTGCATTAAGTTTGATCCGTGTAATCAGAATCGTGTCCGCTTTGGTCCGATGTTAAAGCACCGAGCAATGAACGTCATGTTTGACCAAGCTTTAATATAGTTAACCAACACGTATTCGAGCATGTTGATTGGCCAACTCAGTCCGCGCAGTCTTACTGGTGTTCTTAAAAATTTTACTCCGGTCATGACCGGGTACTCTGTATAGTATGTAGAAAAAACGTCTTCGGTATAGAAATAACACAAGATTTATATTATCTGCGTTATTGACTATTGTCCCCATCTTTATTTTATTTGTACAATGTTTCGGCCCGATATGCCTGCGCGCTTCTTCAGGTATTTCTTGTTGACTCGGAACCTTCTACAAGAATCGCTGAGAGCAGGGAGGGCCATATCGGCCGAAACGTTGTACAAAAACAATGAAGATGACAATAGTCCGGAATAACGAGATAATTACTAATCTTCAAGCCCACTCAAACATTCAGAGAACAAGATTTACATTTGCCGTGGAAATCCAACACACCAACCAACCAACCAGGACCAAGCCAAACCAAAAATTTTCCCGTTTTATTTACATGTCTTTTTTTCTCTTCTATTTTACTAATCAGTTAGTTTCATCGAATAATTTATACTTCTTTTCTCCATTTGCAGTCACTAGTGCATCAATCTGTGAAGGAAATGCACCTATTCATACATACGTATTGCCACCAACAAAAAAATAATAGTGTTATATGTTGTTCTCTCTTTTATTATACGCATCGAGATTAAATGTTATAATCATATTAATTAGTGAATTCGATAGCTTTGTGTTATAGGGATATAACCTGATGAACATAAATGGAATGCGCCGACGGCTACTTAAAGTAATAGGAACAAATTGTGGACTTGACACGAAGAAATGCGAGTCATTCGTAATGTATTGTCGGACGCAATCGTCCACTTTCTTGCTGTAAAATTCCACTTTTTGTTCAAACATTTGTATACATTTCTACCAGTCGTTGTTTGACCCTTAAACACCACAGCACTTTGTTGCTATAGTTATAAACCGACACCATTACAAATTCTTTGATTGAACTAACAGAAAATTAAACACAAATTTTGCTTCTCTAAAAAGGATTTGTTGTTCTATATCCATTCCTTAAGGAACGGCGTGACAGAGAATTTAAAATGCTTTCTCCAGTCTGTAGGCATTCGCCTAAGAACCACAAGATTCAGGGTCAATACAGCCCTCGCCAACCCACGTATGAGATAGCACGGATTATGCTGTAAAGTGAGGAGCTTACTGGTATGTGCCTGTTACGTAAGTGGGTGTTTGTTGTCACTGGTACAATTCGCAATATGGAACGTTGCAGGCTTCTCACCGCGTCTTCATGCCTCAAAATTGCACGGCACTATTAAATTCACAAAGTCGCTGGACGTTCACAAGCATGAAACTCGGGGTTTTACAATTACTCTACGATTCCTTGGTCGCTAGTTGGCAGTAAAGGAGTATCACCTTACGCACGCCGCGTGCTCTCGTTTATGTCCGCAAAAGGTACACCCACGACCTGGTCCTTTAGTCACGGTCAATTAACTGCTGACAAGTCCGCCCGTATATCTTGACTTATTGTTTGGGTAGAGATTCATCATAAACTAAATATTGTGTATAAAGAAATACAGTAATCTACGTATTTATTTTCAGAAGTTATTTGAATTAAAAACTTCAATGTAACTTTTGTGAGAGATGGTCAAGCCTGAATAATATCTCGACTTAATAAAGAGTGCTCTTTAACTGGTTTCAACTTAGTTAAGCCCTTTAGTTAAACTTTCGGTGACAAGCTTTTCTTAATAATGACAGGCCATTCCGTATCGTCTCATTAGCGACAACAGTTACCAAAACTCCGCACGGCTCGATTACCCTCTCCGGCCGGCTCTCCGCACTGGGCTCTGATCTCCTCTGACTCTTTCTAACTGACTGCTTGCCGGTTCCTAGACGTTTTTATATACTATCTCAAAATAATTTTCCAGAAGAATCTTTTCGTGTCCCTCTAGAAAGAGAAGAATATTCCATTCCTCGAATCATTCTTGGTCAAATAGAGTCACGGCCTCTTTAGATCAAAGGACGACATGGCCGTCACGATTACTAGGATTTCGTTAAAACCGTCATTGTGTCGCCATATATCTCGTTTAAAAATTTTAATTCTTTTCGGTCGGATTCACAAAGGCCACCCAAGTAATATTCAGATAAATCGGGAATACAATTTTTGTTTTTAAGTTTCTCCGGTCGCACAAAAAAATGGCCACAATATCAGGTTCTGGACAGGCCATTATGTTACACTCTCAAGCCTCAGATGCAAACAACTATCTCCCCGTCTAGCGCTAGTGAAAAGGGGAGACTCCCTCGCGTTCTGGCTCATCCACATTAGGTCAAACCGACGACGACTAACTCCTTACCCTAAAATTACAAGCGCCATAACCAGTTAATAAACATGAAATTAACTCAAACTACTCACAAATCCTGGTAAAATCTTTCATTTTATTAATATTATTCTGATTATCAAAAGACCAGACACGAAATCTCCAAATGAAAGTTCCAGGCGCAAGAGAACACCAGCTACATTAAGATATAACAGAAAACCTCAGTTGAAATGGTTTGAAAACTGCAAAGAGTGGAATGCATAGAAACCGAGATTGCTCTCCAATTTGTCTGTAACTAAAATATGTCACTTCTTATGTGATAAACCGAAAGGGCTCAATACATAGAGATAATAATTTAAAAAAAACCGTGTAATAGTTTTATCTCTTACTGTCGCCCTTTTTCAGTAACACGAATTAACTAAAAAGGTTACAATTAAATGAATTACTGGAGATTTTGTGTAAATCTATGCGTAAACGTTATTAAAAATAATTATTTGATTAATAATTACAGATTGATATGCAACATTTATTTGAGGAGACAGAAACTAAGTTTCTATTTTAGTTGTTTTTTTAATAAAACTTTGTGATTTATACTTACTTATGATATAAGCCCTCTAACATTCTAATTTTACCCCCCCCCCACTCCTAGGCAAACTCTCAAAAATGCATTTTTTTACAACGCCCGGGAGGTGTCTTTTTTTCAGATAATGATAATTCTTTTTTTATTTTTTATTTAAAAATACCAATGTATATTAGTATTTACCCAACCCATGCACAACTAATTGAAATGTGAACCTATGGTTAACAAGTTGAAACATGCAGTGAGGAACGAATCGTTATTCAGTAGTATGTAGATTAAGAATAGCTTGCTAACATTAGACCATTATGAGATGCTCGGATTATAATAATAAGTACATTAATTTACTTAAATTCAAGCTCAAGTAGAAATAATTTACTAAATTATTTACTGAATTTTTTCTTCAAGGGAGTAACTCCTAAATTAGTTTTATCTTATTTCCCCTTATTTCGATTACAATCTTTACGAATAACAAAGTCTAGTATCAAACTTCTATTGCTAAACATTAAATACTGTTTCCTTTCCGTTAGGAGCCATTCTTTTGAAAATATACTAAAACTATGACTTTTATTGATGAGTGTTCCTTGTATGCATGAAATTCTTCGAATGTATGTTCAACATAGACGATGTTTGGCGTAGATCCCCAAAACCAAAAAAATACTATAAACGATAATTACCGATAATATCTTTCAAATTGTTCAACGTTTCGAAAATAAATTATTATATAAAAAACCTAAATTGGTAATCTCGTTCAAACTTTCTTCTTCTATCTCTCTCCATATATTCTAGTCCAGAGGAATTCGATAAAAATTGGATTCAGTAAAACTTTAAGATGGCTTCCAAACGAACCGCAATCGCCATGCCTTAAGTCTACATTCATGGAGAAATGACAACATCAACAACAAGAAGTTTGGGAGCGGCGGGTAGTCGGGCGGTGTTTTTGCTTTTTTCCTGTTTTGCAAATCTACATTGGGAACGGTTACCTTAATTTGAGATCTTCAAAATAGGCTAATAGTCGACATTTTTTTTCTTTTCCGTTCCTGGCAAAATCTTACGAAACAAAAACATGGACCCGTCTTCGCCAAATAAAAAATCTTTTTCTGACAGCCAATCAAAAATAATCCGAGCGTGTTTTTTAATTATTTTCTTTTTGTTTATTTCTGAACACCGCAAATACAGAAAGCGAAGAGAGGGGAAGGGGAGAGAGAAAGAAGGAGAAAAAAAGTTATATATATTATAATATATATATATATATATATGGTGTGTGTTGTGTGTGTGTGTGTGTGTGTTTGTTGCTGTCAACTCGTATCGAGTAAGACCACTCCCTGTTTCTATTTTTTGGGGGGATGGGGTTCATTAGTTGGGTGCCCAGTAGCATTTGACACTGTATCCTTTGTGTTTTATCAGATGACTCACCAGGCCAGCCCTGAGAGACATTACTCTTCCACATTAAACTACATGTTTGTAACTTCTCCACTTTGAATGTTGCTGGGCCTGAAAATTTACCCTTCTAATAGCCCGCATCCATTTTGGTGTTAATTTCGTTGACTCAAATTTCTCCACAGACAGGTAGATGCGTGCGCTCTCCAGCGCAGGTTCTTAAAAGCTAGCTTCCCAGTCCTCCATCAGCAAAAGCAGTGCTCTGCAGAGTGTCATCGAGCAGTCCTTAAACCTCAATTGGGTTTTGCACTGATGACGTTTGCAGGTGAAAATTTCCCCGTAGATAGTGTTTTGCGATTCGGCAATCATTCATGCGAAACTACATGACCAGCACCAGCCAAGGAAACGAAATCCAAGGATCAAAACTCCCAATACTAGGCAAGTGTACTGGTTTGAATGACAAGACCATTCTATCTCTCAATATATATATATATACCTTTCTCTCTCCCTCCCCCTCTCTTCGTCTCTCTCCTTTCTCTCTCTCCTCTCTCCTCTCTCTCTCTCTCTCTCTCTCGTGTATAATCATTATATTGATGATTGGGATTTAGTATGAAGGCATTATGTATGAAATATAAGAAACTCCGTTGTTGAATGTTAAGTTCGTTTTATTTTCGCCTGAATCTTTCGAGGCCGTTTTCTGCCCCTTCTTCCTGAACGCCTAGCAACTGGCTGCTTTGCCTTCATGGGCGTCTTATTTATACTCGTTTGTCGGAAGCTAGTAGTATCATCTGTTTGTAGACCTCGCTTGGGTGGTGTGTGGGTCGGTCGCTCTTAGTGACCTCCTTTCTTCTTTGTTGCTGCTTACTCATTTTTTGGGGGCGGCGTTGCTTGTCTCTGTGTTTATGTGTCGCGTGTTTGATTGGTCTGTCTTTAGTGCGTCATCGCTGTTCGTCTTGGTCACCCCTTGTGGCTTCCGCTCTGGATGCAGTTTAGTGGTGGCAGAAATGTTTGTACGAATTAAGAATCCTAAATTTGTGTTCAATTCCGTGCCGCGTGTGTGGTTACCCATTCAATTTCAGTATGTTTGGATGTTGTGTGGATCGAAAACCGTGTCAATTTAAAATGCACTTCAGGTTTCCAGCGTGTGCTGTAGTTTGTTGAAATGTTGTGAAATGCCTACTTAGTCTCAGATTTTTGTTTTATTGTAGATTTATTGGTTTTAATCTGAATCTAAAGGTGTTTTTTTTTGGTTGGTTTCCCCTACATATCCACTGTTTTTGCATTTCGTGCAGTAGATTTAGTAGATGATGTTTGCGCTGTCGCAGGTGAGTTGTGTTGGATTGGATATTTATGTTTTAGTGTATGGTATTAGGCATTAAGTTGATCTGTGTTTATGTGTGTGTATACTTGACTTGGTGACCTTTTTGGGTGTTGTTGTGTAGGGTGGGTGTTGGTATATTTTTTTTTCAGCTGTCGTGGGGATGTTGCGTAGATTGGCTGGTTGTCGTTTGGCATTGATGGGAGGTTTTAGGAAGATGGATTTTATTTTGGGGTCGGATTGTAGGATGTTGTACTCTTTCGGCCAACACATGCACAAACTCACAAAAACACTAACAAAAGAGTACAAGATCCTACAATGCGACCCAAAAATAAAATCCATCTTCCAATTAAAGTCGCTCCTAGGGAGCTCTACCGGGTTTTGTGAGCATATAATAAGTCATCTACAGACACCGTGTTTCGACGTTTCACGTCTCGTTTAGTAATGAGGATCATTCCATATGTAGTTCAACTGTAGTGCTATAGGTTAACCTGAGAGCTCGATAGGCCTAGTAGTAGTAGATGAACGGACAGAGCAATATAGGGAATAAATTTAGGAAAATAACTTTGCTACAGGGAAAGTTAGAAATAATTAGATTCCCAAATAAAAATGACTTAATTAATAAAAAGGATGAGTTCCTAGGAAAATGTATGCATAGATTACGCAATGCATTAGAATAACAATAAGATATAATTGATCAAAAGGGCATAATACAGTAAAATCTTATTATAATGGAAGATTGTGTGTTTTTCTGTCTGTACCGAACATGATTACTAAATCGAGTCACAATTAACATAGTTATTTACATCACATTCTCCATGATTTTATATTTATATTTAAACCTCAATTATTATAAAACTTCTTCACCTTTTTAGGTGTGTCCATATCTACATACAAATAACATGCAATTGTATTTATATATACAAAAATATAGTGGTTGCAGTTGTGAACGGGAAGGCTAATTTGCATATTGATATTTAAAAAATGTGATTTTATTAAATATGTGCTTAGTATTTATGATTTTTAATTGTTTGTTTTATTTTAATGATAATAAGCAAAAGTCCTCTCAATGAATTAAATGAAATCCATTAACAAGATAAAATAACTGTCATTTTTATTCTTTACTTCCTCTTATAACTAAATACTTAAATTAGAAAAAATAACAATGAAAGACGAGAGTGATGGAAAAGTAAGTTTCAGTTGTTCCATTTTTTTACTCCCTCTGTTTCAAATCTTTTATTATACTCCCTCTGCTTTCAAATCTTTTTAATCTTTGTATTCTTATTTAGTTTCATTAAGCCTTTCTAATTTAATACAATATTTTATTATATTAAAACTTAAATACTTGCACCCGGAGGGTGCGTATATTTGCTAGTTATGATAAAGGCAGTAACAAGAAAAACTTTACTAGAGAAAGAAAGAAAGAAATAAAAAAAAACTTAGCCAAACTTCAGACAAACTGACCCATAAAGGTCAATAGAGTAAAGTGAAGATAGTGTAAGGGTAATAAAAGTATAAATGTTACAGCGGCCCACTAACTACCCACGTAGGTCAAGATAGGGGAGTTTTAACCTCAACTACGAACTAGCAGCCCAACTAAGATTAAATTTCAGGAAAAAGAATTAAAGAAATATCAGTCCTAGCTATATAAAGTAACCGAAAATATCACTCAATCCCCTGATGAAAGGTAATAGAGTAACACTGAAACCGCAGTCGGATATAACTTCTTCTACAAACTATATATATATTATATATATATATATATATATACATGAGCTATGATAAAAGTTTTTGTTCATTTGGAAAACGATACGCGGATCTAAATTAATGAACATCTATAGCTTCATTTGTTATATACCCCCTATCATCATCATCATCATCATCATCATCATCATCATCATGTCGCGCTGTTAGCACGGATATCCATGACAATCTCTCTCCATCCCGCCCTATTACTCATTCCTTCTCGGCAGGTCTTCTATGCAGCATCCTGTATCCGTACAGAGCTGGTCAATGTAACGTCATTGCTGGTCGGCTCACACTGGCGTGCCCATGTGCTAACTTCCGCAAGAGGACGTCGCTTATGAGTTCGCCCTTGTTTCTCCAACAGTGTCCGCGTGTCTTGTCCGTCTTACTCAGATGGTTTGGGTGATATGTGGTAGGTGGCCCTACAGCTGTTTTCTCGTGGGGGTTGTTTCCACGTCTTGTTCAGATCATCCGCAGCATTCTTGTGCAGCTCCCATCTAGTTTATTCTCTAGTCGCTTCGTTAGGGTCCAGGTGGTGCAGCCGTACAGCAGTACTTTTCTCTTTAACTTGTCTGTGAGTTTGGATTTCCATATGACTGAATCGGGTGTATATATCGGTGAGATAGACAGATGAGGGGATGATAGATTAGGGGTCCTATTTGTTAATTCTGCCGCCATATTCTTCACGGGCTGATCTAGTGGGTTTCTATCTTCTTTTTTGTTGTTGGGCTGTTCAGCTCTTGTTCAAATTAATCGATTAATACTTGTCTTACTTTAAGTCTTTTATCTAAAACAACCCAGCCCATATTCAACAGTGCAGTGAGTGCAACTATGAGAGTCGTCCGCTCTTGGCTAGTAACTGCTGGCAACTGAAAACTAAACTAAAAAGGTATATAATCGGCGAGAGAGAGACAGACGAGGGGATGGTGTGATTATGATGAGAGTTCTTACTTAACCGGCCGCCGTATTCTTTAGGGCTGTCTTCTCGGGCTGATCCAGTGGGTTGCTTTCTCGGGTTGCGTTTACTTCTTTCTTTTTGGGCTGGACATCTCTTGTTTTAATTAATCAATAAAGCAAGACTTGTTTTTCTTTAAACTTTATTTCAACAACCCCAGCCCAATTCAACCGCGAAGGTGGTAGAGACGACATCTCGAGGGCCGACGACAACGTCCGCTCTCGACCAGAATCTAGTCGCATCTCAAACTAAATTATCTCACGCCTGTAATCGCGCGCATCCGGAGGGGTTGAGTCGGGATCATTATTAATCAATTATAACCCTAATGGTTATGGAAATTTCCCCCTTAACTCCCTCTGATTTCGAATCTAACCAACTCTGATTCAAAATATCTATCTACAGTACGTAAATAATTCATTTACTAACCCATGAATTGTGTAACACATCTTTTGTAAAAAAATATGCACTAAATAGCCTATGGTATCTTTTGAGAAGATGGTTGAAATTAGGGTAAATCTTCAACATCATTGTTAGATTACACTAGTGTTACATATTATGTGGTGTCATGGGTTGTTGACAGGCCCTATTGCGAAAATTCAAGGGGCCAAGAGGAAAAATACCAGGGCCGTTGGTAACATTGACCCAAGAGGCGGGAATCTCACGCGTCACGTCAGATTTTTAGTTTCAACCAGAGATTGACACATGGTAGACGTGCCATTGCGAGGTTGATTCTCCCGCGCGGTTAATGAACATGGGCAGAAATAAATCTTGATCAAGAAAATAAAAGTGTTGTGAGCTGATTAATTTGCATGACTTAAAAAGAAGCCCTTAAAAGAAGCCTTAAGATGAAACAGCTAGACGACAAAATGACGGCCAATGAAGGAAGAAATATGGCGACTAGGTAGCAAAAAGAAATGAACAACAACTAAGTGTCGGTTCTGTATCTCTCATTCTCTCTCTATCACCGAGTTTCCCCTCTCTCATGTATATACCCGACGATGGGGTATATGACGTTATATAACACTAGCAGCACAGATATATATGAATCTCTCACCAACCGTCTCCATCATTCATCACCCTCGCGAGGTCCTTTGTACAGCATCCAGAATCCATACAGAGCTCATAAATGTAGGTATTTGCTGGACGGCACACACTGGTATGCTCATGTGCCGGTCTTCACGGGAGAAGTTCACGTATGAGTTCATCCTTACTTCTCCAACTGTGCCCAGCATGTCTTGTTTGTCTCGGATAGTTTGTGTGATAGGAGGTAAGTGACCATACAACTGCTTTATTGTGGGGTGCTTTTTCCATGATTTGTCTAAGATCACAGGCAGCATTCATGTGCTGCGTCTATCTAGCTTGTTCTTTAGGCGCTTCGTTAGGGTCCAAGTGGTGCAGCCGTATAGTAGCCAACCATATCTATCGTTCGTCGCCCATGAGCAGCATCCGGTATCCACACAGAGCATATTGATGTAGGTTTTTGCTGAATGGCCAATACCGACGTGCCCATGTGCAGGTTTCCACAGGCGAACATCGCTTATGAGATCGTTCTTGCTTTTCTAGAAGTGCCAATTCTTCCAAGCCGTAGTTGTATCAGTGCCACTGTATGGCTGCATCATCATCCTCGTGCAGCATCCAGAATATACACAGAACATATTGATGTAGGTTTTTGTTGAATAGCCAACACCGACGTGTCCATGTGCAGGTTTTCACAGGTTTTCACAGGGGAACATCGCTTATGAGATCGTCCTTGCTTTATCTCGAAGTGTTCAACATAATGTCAGCTTAAATTGGGTACTCCGATCATTATTAGTAGAATTAACAATGCAGGATATTATATATTTTTGGCATTGACTGTTTAATTGAAATGACGATACGAATACAATCTCCAGTGTTCATGTCTCGCTATATTCCTTCAGACTGGAGAGTAGATTAAATCTAAAAGCTTTTTTGAATATCTAAGCAGCTACATAAAGAAAGATATTTCCTTCCTATGCTCAAAAAAGAAAACATTTAACATCTTAGCTGTCAGAAAAATAATTGCTTTTGCGCCTTTAAATCTGAAAAAATTTTCCTACCGGTTGTTCTCCCAAAGAAACAGCGACCATTTGACTAAAAGTTGTCGTCGTCGGATCTAAAGAGATTAATTAACTGGGATATATACATATATATATATATATATATATATATATATATATATATATATATATATATAATATATATATATATAATCGATTGATAAAGAGATATGAACAGACTGAGATAAATAAATAGATAGATATGAACAGACAGACGCAACGCTCTCCTATATAAGGGATGGAGCACTTTATGCCGGCCTTTACATACATACATATGTGTGTATTACAATCCCCTTTGTATTCTGTAGGTGACGATAGCCTAGCAGTTAAGTTATCCGACTGATGCTGAACTGATCGGATTTCAATCCCGGCTGTAAGTAGGTTACAAATGTCTAGCCACACTAGAGAGACTTGATAAGCCGAAACATGTGTCTGTGGATGACTATATATATATATATATATATATATAGATAGATAGATAGATAGATATGAACAGAGATAGATATATAGATAGATATGAACAGAGATAGATAGATAGATAGACATGAACAGACGTATATATATATATATAATATATATATATATATATTGGGAGATTATGTGCTTAATTAAAGTCATACCTAATTTGTTAATTAATTAATTATAATTAAATGAATTAGGCGTGAATATCGGTTTAAAAATGTAAAGCGTAAACATATCGTATGTACATTTCAGCCTATTAGGCCTCATCAGCAGAGCTATAGACAGGGCAGTACTTTGTGCGTGATTCGAACCCTACCTGTCAGGCTGACAGGCGGACACTCAAACCATTACACTAGCTGGCTTTCCCAGAATTTCTCGTTTATTTTAAACTGATGTGTATATCGCCCTTTTTGGGTGACTTATGGCACGACAGTATGAAGTGAACAAACAATGTGTTTGAAATAGCGATAAACACATTGTTTGTCCACTTCACACACACACACACACACACACACACACACACATATATATATATATATATATATATATATATAATATATATAAAACAGAGATAGATAGATAGATATGAACAGAGATAGATAGGTAGATAGAGAGTATTGCAAAATGATAACGGTTGCATTTTGTAAGAACACGAATATTAATATATAGATTACTTCAAGTAACTATTCATCATACAAAGAATACTTTTCTATAACTTCAGGTATTCCTATTGAATACGAATAATTTTTATATTGATCTACGTTAAACGAAAAGTTAAATGTACGTAAAAATAGATAAAAGGAATTGAACCGGTGTCAAGCCAGTAATCTTACTCTCAGCTGAAAAGAAAGAAATTTATTTCTGTCTGTCGTAAAAGGTTTCAATCTCCGTTTTTGTCAGTCTATTCTTTTTTTCTGTACAGTTTATTTTCTTACGTGATAGAAAAAAATCTTTGAAAAATATAATAAACAATTGTAAAAGGGATATTCTTCTGGCAATTTGTTTTGTCAATTCCAGTCTTCCATAATAAAACTGAAGGGTCAATAAAATCTACTCAATCGATGTAGGAATATTCCTTTAACTTTGACAATGAAATCCCTTATTGCATTATTTCGAGTTACAATGGACTTGCTGTTATTCTACGAAGGTGAGTCAAAAAGTAATGTCATTTTGTTTAGGACAGGTATAATTACCACCACAGGAATATGTATCATACATCAAAATGAAGCTGGCCTTTTGTTTGTAGATCACATCCCTACTTCTCCACATAAGTGAGTCAAAAGGTAATGCCATTTTGTTTAGGACAAGTATAATTACCAACACAGGAACATGTATCATACATCAAAAGGAAGCTGGTCATTTGTGGATCACATCCCTACTTCTCCACATAGGTGAGTCAAAAAGTAATGTCATTTTGTTTAGAACGTATAATTACCAACACAGGAATATGTATCATACATCAAAATGAAGCTGATCCTCTGTGGATCACATCCCTACTTCCCCATATAGGTGAGTCAAAAAGTAATGTCATTTTGTTTAGGAAAGGTATGATTACCAACACAGCAACATGTATCATACATCAAAATAAAGCTGGTCCTCTGTGGATCACATCCCTACTCCTCCATTGTTTCTCTTAGTTGCAATGTTCCACCTTCGAAAGAGAGCATGTATCCCTGTCCCGAAAAATTCTGTTGACTGTTCTTTGAGCCACTTTTTCTCTACAGATTTCACTTCCTCGTCACCGGAATAATGTTTTCCTCTTTTTAGCCCGATGAAAAAGGGTTTGAGAGCCAAACATTATTCCACTGACGGGTAAATGAAATCTGTAGTGAAAAAGTGGATCAAGAAGCCCTTAGAAGAAGAAGCAGTTAGAAGACTAGACGACAAGATGTCGGCCAAAGAAGAAGAGGAGGAGGAAATATGGCGACTAGAAGTAATAAAGAAGAAATGAAGCAACAAGTAAGTCTCAACTCTCTCTCTCTCTCTCTCTCTTCTCTCTCTCTCTCTCGCTCTCTCTCACTCTCTCTCTCTCTCTCTTTGTCACCCAAATTTCCTCTCTCATGTATATACCCGATGTTCGACGCACAATGTTATATATATTTACCAACCCCTCCGCACGGGTAGGATGTGACACAAGGTCAATTTCTTAAGCGGGGTTTAACAGGTTTGAATTCAGAGTTTTCCTTCTCCTAGACCGGTTGCCTAACCATGGTTAAAGAGCCCAGTCTGCCCTACTATTTACCCATAGCTGGAGGGAGAGTAGAATTCATACCTTTCCAAAGGGTATTAGCGCTAAGTGAAATGCAATTACCACGTCCAGGATTTGAACTCGTGTTGACGAGTCCATTTAACCATTACACCACGCGCTTCCTACACGCACAATGTTATAAGGGGTATATAACAATCACTTCCAGCAATCTTTTGATTTCAACCTATCAATAGGCTTTCCTTCCTTCTTTTTATCTTTTCATTACGTTCGACTGAAACAGATTAGCGTTATCGCTTCCATGCGCTCACTCCTCTCTCTCTCTCTCTCTCTCTCTCTCTCTCTCTCTCACACACACACACACACACACACACACTCTCTCTCTCTCTCTCTCTCTCTTATATATATATATATATATATATATATATATATATTTTAGTCTGTGTAGCATTTCCTTTTTCTCCCCTTTCTTTCTTTATAATCAAAACGGAATGGTCCATCATTTAGCTGAAGTGACGACACTCATAAGAAATAAGAATTCGGCGGATAAGCAACACCAAATTATCAGGTTTTACATTTTTTGCATTTCATTTTGGAAGATTTGGACAGTCTCATCTTTAACCAGAGGATGTTGCAAGATGATAACAATCGGAAGATTAAAGAACAATAATACTGATATATAGATTAGAAAGACTAACGAAACTAAATAAGAATGAATATAAAAATATTACACTTATTTTAATGTTATTTTAATTGATTTCTACATAAATTGTAGATAGGATTGCTTTTAATATGTTTCAGAATAACATGATAGTATTAGAAATCAGTAACATCAAATACTTATTTATTAAACCTAATTGTCTAAAATCATTATGCAAATTATTGCCACCATATACTATGTAAATCTTTATTTCTTAGAGATATATAACACATATTTCAGGATTTTAAATGCATCAATAATATGGGCAGTTTTGCGGCAAATCTAACTCAGCTAGGCTTTAATAGAGATATTGTAAATAAATAAAAAACGCTAATTACGATTAGATAGTGTCTATTTCATAATCGTTGAGAAAATAACTAAGGAAATTGTGAGGTCAGTGGTGACGTAGTTTCAGTTACAGACAGTTACATAATCTCCATTATGATAAGATTCACAACGTATTTTACAAGTACACTGAAAAACACTGTGAATTGAAAAGTTATGACTTTGCAAATAGTATATTTTTTTATCATTAGTCGTTTTAGTTGTTTTTTTTTTTTATAGAAAAACTAATTACTTTAATTTCTAATTAAAATAAAAATGGAGCCAATCAGAAAAAGATTGTTTTTCTTTTACTAAATCTTTGTTTTTTTTTTTTTGGTTTTTAAGCTGTTATCAAAAGAACTTTGCTGTCTGGTGAAATTGACAGTTGTTCAAGTTGATACGAAAATCAATTTACAAGTGATGATTAAATAAATTCATCAAATATTAGAAATACTAGCCAAAATATGCGCCCTCTAGGTACTTTTATATAAGTTTTAATATGATTAAATATTCGATCATTTCCTATAAGTCTAACATAAACAAAGGGAAGCCACTCATGATTGATAAATTATTTATTTATTTTCCCATTAAACTAACACTTAAACCCTAACCCTAAACCCTAACCCTAACTCTAACCCTAAACCCTAACTCTTACCCTAAACCCTAAGCCTAAGCCTAACCCTAACCCCGTCTTCTTTTTTCCTAGTAGATCAATAAATAAATAAATAATTTATCAGTCAAGGGTGGTTCCCCTTTGTTTATATTACACTTATAGGAAATGACTTAATATTCTATTGAATTAGAAAGACTAATGAAATTAAATACGAACACAAAAAATATCACACTTATTTTTACTTTAGTATTATTTGGATTATTCGGACTATTGACCTCATCTTTATCGTTATCTGTACAACATTTCTGCTGATGTGCCCCCCGGCCTTCTTCATGTATTTCCTGTCGGACTCGGGAACATTCTCTAACTCGGGGACCTTCTTTTCGAACCTGTGAACCTTGTCGTAATCGGGAGTCATCACGGAACTTTGAACCCAACCCTTTATTCAATCCACAGTACCTCCAAATCCTTGCTAACCATTCTATCACGTTTTATATGTTCAAACTAATTGTAACACAAATACACTTGTCATGGAAATGGACACGACGAGACGAGTTCGAATCCTACGACGGATGCAGGCAGTTTATTCCATGACTCGGCAACTCTGAGCGTGACAAATTTTTCCGAAAGTCATGTGAGTTATGCTGTTTTCTGACTTTGTAGGCATGTCTACGTGTGTTAGAAACATGGAGATCAAAAAGGTGCTCAAGGTTGCTATTGTTAAGATGATTAATGACCTTATGAGCGTTTACCAGGTCAGTTGCCAGACGACTGTGTTCAACGAATCCATTCCCAGGGCAGCGAGACGTTCAGAATATGTCAGATACCTCATGGAGACTATTCGTTTGGTTGCACGTCTCTGTACAGTTTCTAGGATGTTAATGTTCTGTTTCGTTAAAGTTTAAGTGATGGTGCATGTATACAGTGGCACTGATGCGGCTACAGAGGAATTCTCGCTTTATCTTTAAGAGAACGTTATTTGGTTATTTCTGTTCTCCTCTGCCTGACTTGTCATCATTTTAGAAATCTAATATTTTTGTCATTACACCACCACGCGCCTTATAGTGTAGTATATGTGTAGTGAGAGAGAGACCCGCCTCGTGCAACACGGTGTGACGGAGAGGGTGGTGGGGGTGAAGACTTGCTGTATTCTCGAAGGAAGCGGGCTAGGCTTTGCCTAGCGTGTAGGACTGACCTAGAGTCGAACCCGCTTCCTTCAGAATGTGAGAGCTGTGGACGATCGGTGAAGTAGGAAAGGGCATAGTGGCCCGGATGTGGGTGGTCGCGCCGTGCTGGCGAGTGTCGCACGTGCTGAACGGACAATTATGAGTGAGGAGCCCGGATGTGGTGAAATTGGGGTGTGCTTAAAGGACTTATTCTCACAGACCAGGCAGAACGAATTGCAGTAGGATTTTGTTGTCGAGACGAGCGGGACAAAGAAACAGTTTTGGAAATTGGATTTTGGAGCGAGATACAGTTGGAAGTGGTTGGACTGTCGATCGGAGCCTTGAGTCAGACTTGACTGTGACCCCCCCCCCCACTGATTAGAATATGTTTCTTTGGTGAAATATGAGAGATTAACTGATTTACCCACAACTAGCTTTACTTTCGAACAAACGAGTAGATGGAAAAGTCAATACAGGTGGAAATAAAGCAAACGCATTACCACAATATTCACAAGATTAAACTCTTACAAAAGATAATAAACATATTTTCAAATTCCTGTATTAAAGAATTACCAGCTGCTGATATAGAATATCATAATAACACATAAATAAAAGCTTTGCTTTAAAAACATGTCTTATATATAAAGTATACAGTGCAGTCAATTTTTTTTCTCTACGGTAGCTGACAGGGGGGGGGTAAACGTGTAGATACTTGACATGTATGCCCAAAAGGTAAAGAAGAACAGTTTTCTCGTTTATTCCTACTGTAAGAAATATTCAATGGTTATATATACTTGAATACAAGACTCCGACGAAGGTTGACAGACAAAACATTTAATATGGTACAGTACATAGATATAACAAGATACATAATACATAGATAAAACAAAGTTACATGTAGAAAGATAAATACACATTCATGAATGGTACAAGATATAATAAAAGTACAGACATGAGACTAAGAATAGTCCATGCTGTGTGAAGAACTTACAGTAATGTAAGTGGCGCCAAAATCCCCAACGAGAAGGGGTAGACCGTGTCTACCCCATGTGTCTCGTAGTTACTGGAACAGGAAAAGAGGCAGAAGTGTTTGAACCCGGCGCTTAAATACTATAGCCCCTAGCGGGCACCAGCAAACTAAACGGGCAGACAACTCAACGGGAAGATAATCCCTACACTACCATAAAATAAACTGAACCCTCATTTTATATCCGTATTTTTGCAATAAATGTTTTATTTTTCTTGCGCCCGTTATTTTACAGTACTAAAATATATTTATTATTTTAATATTCACTTCAATGTGTATATTCTAAAAGTTTTTATTCTGTGAGAATGGTTAGTTTTAAAGTGGGGGTTCGTTTTTACACTTCAACTTTTTACTCGTAAATTCCTACCATAAAATGCCCAAGCCTAATTTTATGGTAGGAATTTACAGTAAAAAGTTGAATATTACCTTTTGTTGTTGTTATTTCTTTTCTTTTTGGCTTTGGTACTCTAAAATAAAAGCGTCAGATTTTAATCACCGTCGACAAAAAAACAAAATTACGATCATAAAAGGAGGATCCAATTTATGCCTAAATTGTAAAACGAGCCCCCACTTTAAAACTAACCATTCTCACAAAATAAAAACTTTTAGAATATGCACATTGAAATGAATATTAAAATAAATAAAGAAAATATATTTAGTATTGTAAAATAACGGGTGCAAAAAAAAAAAAAACATTTATTGCAAAAACACGGACATAAAATGAGGGTTCAGTTTATTTTATGGTTGGAATAAACGAGAAAACTGTTCTTCTTTACCGCCAAAAAGAGGTTTCCCTTAATGAAAAATGGTGATATTGTGAAAAGTACCGAGTAACTATTACTTAAGCATAATATTTATTATCTAGACTAGAAAGAATATGCACCGTCCAGGCTTAAGTATTTAAGTATTAATATAATGAAATATATTGAATTAGAAAGATTAACGAAATTAAATAAGAACGCATATAAAAAAATTCACTAATTCTAATTATATTTTAATTGATTTCTATATAAAAATCATTCCTCGGATTGATTTTAATACGTTTGAGAATAAAACAATAACATTAGAGATCAATAACACCAAACAATTATTTATTAAATCCGGTTTGTTAAAACCAGTATGCAAATTAATCTCACTATATTTTATTTAAACCTTTAATTCATAGTGATATATAAGACATATAGCAGGATGTTAAACGTACCAATGAAATTTGCTGATTTGAGAAAAATCTTATTCAAATTGTCATAGAAACATTGTAAAGAAATAAGATTTATTCTGTGTATTAATGATTTTGACTAAAAATTGAATATGCATTGATAAACTTACGCAATTCCTGAGAGTATGGTGACATCGGCAGTGACATAGTTTCGGTTCTCCGTTATAAGATGTAGATATGATATAGATAATTCATTCATATATCTAGATAATGAACTAAAAAAATTATAAATAAAACATTTATAATAAACTATTTCAATTTTTTTTTAATGCATATCATGATGTGATTATTTCTATTAACTTAACTAAACAAGTCATCTTATTATTTAATAAAGATATGCAGCTCCTTCAACAGTGGCATATTGAAATATACTAGATTACAATGGAGCTATCAGAATAATAATTGATTAGAATAATTCTATTTATTTTGTTATTATCAAAAAGAACTACAATGTATGAATTACAAAAATACTAATAGTACCATGTACTCTCTTGGTTACCTCATTTCAGGAATAAAGCCACCTCCTTTAGGGATACTAGATACTTTTTACAATATCACCATTTTTTAGGGAATCCCCCTTTTCGGCATATATGTCCAGTACCTTAACTTTGATCCCTGGGGTGCATCATGTAACGGTTATCATCGACACGAGCTCAAATCCTTGATAAGTGTATTTTACGTTTCACTTGGTGCAAAAAGACTTGGGAAAGGTTGGTTGGTTGGTTGGCCATATCTACATACTAATAACATGCAATTATATTTATATATACAACAAAATAGTGGTTTACAGAGTGAACAGGAATTTGCTTATTGATATTAAAAAAATAATTGATAATTGCGCTGATTATTATTGATTTCTAATTGTTCGGTTTTTACTTAATGAATATGATAAAAAATCTCGGAGATAAATCTTAAAAGAAATCCATTAACAAGAAAAAGTAACTGTAATTTTATTCTTTACTTCATATTTTAACCAAATAGTTAAATCATGAAAATTTGGCATTGAAAGACAGGAGTGATGGAAGAGTAAGTTTCATTTGTATTTTTTTAAATTATACCTCCCTATGATTCAAATCTTTTTGTTTGCATTCTTATTTAGTTTCATGAGCCTTTCTAATTTAATATAACATTTTATTATATTAAAATTTAAAAACTTGCACCCGGATGTTACATATATTTGCTAGTTATGATCATTTAATTATTACAACAATTGATATGTTTACTAAAAAGCAACAGCAAAATAGTATAACCACAGGTCCCTCTAGTATGATATAATTGCAATATGTAATATAAAAATAATCCTCGCTGAATACCCTATTTTTAAGGAATCGTTTAGAAAGCTAATCTTGCAAGTCCATTACTACTGAATAGTGAGTTCAATCCTTGTTGGATGCCCGATTTTTAAGGTACCCTGTCGTGGTGTAATTGTTAGCAAGCTCGTCTGGCAGAACCATTACTATTGAATAGTGAGTTCAATCCTCGATGGATGCCTCAAATCCCTGCATAAAAAATATAATGTTAATCTGGCCTGGTAGGAAGTCTGAAAAATATTCTTTGTTTAGTTTTTTTTTAATTATTACTAGCTAATATATGCACCCTCCGGGTGCACGTATTTAAGTTTTCATGTAATAAAATATTATATTAAATTAGAAAAGACTAATGAAACTAAATAAGAATGCAAATAAAACTATTTGAAACATAGGGGGCTATAAAAAAAAAAAAACAGAACAAGTGAAACTTACTCTGCAATCACTCCAGCCTTTCATTGCTAAATGTTCATATTTTAACTATTTAGTTAAAATAGGAAGTAAAGAATAAAATTACAGTTAATTCTTCTCGTTAATAAATTTCTTTTAAGATTTATTGAAGAGATCTTTGCTCATATTCATTAAGATAAAACCAAACAATTAGAAATCAATAATACTAAGCACATATTTATTAAAATCAAATGTTTAAAATCGATATGCAAATTAGCCTTCCCGTTCGCACTGTAAACCGCTATTTTGTTGTATACATAAATACAACTGCATGTTATTAGTTTGTAGATAAGGTCAACCGTATTAATAATGTAAAACAATTTTATTAATAACTGAGTTTTAAAAAGAAATTAAATCATGGAAAATGTTACGTAAATAACTAAGTGAATTGTGTAGCTATATAGTTTCGGTTACAGACAGAATACCACATAATCTCCATTATAATAAGATTTATCAAGGTGTCCCGTTGTGGTGTAATGGTTAGCAAGCTACCCTTACAGATCCATTCCTACTGAAATAGTGAGTTCAATCCTCAGACTTGTGACCTTCTGTCAAATCCTACCCATGGTGAACAAGTTGGGATTTTTTTTTTTTTTTTGGACTGATAATATTTTTTTCTGTTCTTTTGTGACTGATTAGGATCGAATCAAGAACTTGTTTTTTCTTGGAGAAGATTAGATATGCCTTCTGCATGGTTCTTCCTCGTCGTTCTGGAATCTTATTGAAGGAAATTTCTGCAATTCCATTGAATAAGTATCAACATATATCATAATTCTCATATTTTCCAGGACGCTCTTTCTTTTTCCCGTTTTTCAAGAAAACATTTGTTGCATTTCGTTCATTTTTACCGTCTAACAATTTTAGCCTGTTCCTTTCTCTGACCATCTATCCAATATCTATCTTTCAATCTGTCTTTATATATATATATATATATATATATATATATATATATATATATATATATATATGGGGACAAGTCTGCTACCATTGGTTTCATGCTATGTAAGCTTAAGCGGACCAATCATCGGACAGCGATTTTTTTTTGCTGCCCGATGATTGCTCTGCTTAAAAAATTAAGCTTACATAGCATGAAACCAATGGTAGCAGACTTGTTCTCATGCAAATAAATATATACTAAAATATTTATTTATCTATTATCACTCTATCACAGATATTGAGCACTCTTCTAATAACCCTGTATGTTGGATTACTACTGCTTCTTCAAGTGCAATAGTGCCAACCACACACACACACACACACACACACACACACACACACACATATATATATATATATATATATATATATATATTAGGACACATAAAATCGTATATATATATAATATATATATATATATATATATAATTCTATTTCTATGTTATATGAACAGACTGAGATAGATAGAAATAGACTTTATATATATGATGGTGATTGCGTATATATATATATATATATATATATATATATATATATATATATATATATGTGTGTGTGTGTGTGTGTGTGTATATATTTATATATTATTCTATTTCTATGTTATATGAACAGACTGGGATAGATAGAAATAGACTGATATATATGATGGTGATTGCCACTTCTTCACAGAAGAAGGCCACTTCTACAAAGTTCTGTTGTGAGTACGCAAGTGGCTCAAAAGTCCAGCTTTGCTTTTACACGTCCTGTCGCATAAAATACACGTGAGACCCCCAACTTTCACTTGAACACACATATATTTTTCACGTGGTTGTCTGTCACTATGGGACCGCATATGACTCAAGAGACCAGCGTGTGACAGGCAAGCCCTGCCACACATACTACATATATGGTCAGGCTTGAATGTCGTAAATGTATCCAGATCCTCCGTCATGTGCCGCTTACGTAGAGCCCACTTCAGAATGGAGTGCTCCTGCCACATTGCCTCAAACCTTCTACAACCACTATAAACAAGTCTCCTCCATGCTGAACAATTCGTAACCATCCTTTCCCAATCCTCAAAATTGATGCCAAGAATATTATGATTGTTTTTTATGACATCCTTGGAGCGTTTCTTAGGTTTGTGTCTCGGACGTTTAACATACTGGAGTTCCCCATAAAACAGTTGCTTCGGGAGTCTGCCTTCTTCCATCCTAACAAGATGTCCAGCCCAGCGCATTTGGCTTCGTATGATGCGCATTTCTATGCTAGATACATTTGGCTTGTTGCAGGACAATGGCGTCTGGAGTGAGTGATCGCAACTCAATGTTTAAGATTCTCCTGAGACACGTCTGATTGAATTTCTCCATGGCTTTAATGTGTCGACAATACGTTGTCCACGTCTCTGAAGAATATAGGAGTATAGACAGAACACACGATTCGTACACACTGAGCTTCGCTCTGTCAAAGCACATGTCTCACGAGCCCACCAAAGTCCTTGATATATATATATATATATATATATATATATATATATATATATATATATATATATATATAATGGAATTTGATAATTTGCTTTTGAAGCATTGTTATGTAACGTATATTATTATTAATGTTTTTGAAGGCAATTACAATGCGTATATATCGTATAAAATTTGATAATTATTGAAAATAATCATGACAAGCAAACCCGGCGAATAACGTGCGCGATGTGGAACACCGTACAGCTGTTTCAACTTTATTAAGTCTCATCAGCGGTGTATACCTACGATCTCCCTCTGACAGAGATCGAAACCGGGAACCCAGCACGCAGAGAAATCTACCTCTGGGCCATCGGCCCGTAGCACACGATACGTGCCGAATTTAACCTGTCAATGATAAACACGCCAATACTATACATTGTACAGTGAGTGTTTAGGGTATCGCAAATTAGGCCTATGCTCAGGCGTAAGAAATAATGGAATTTGATAATTTGCTTTTGAAGCATTGTTATGTAAAGTTTATTATTATTTATATTTTTTAAGGCAATTACAATGCGTATATATCGTATAAAATTCGATAATTATTGAAAATAATCATGACAAGCAAACCCGGCGAATAACGTGCGTGACGTCGAACTGTTGACTGTACTTTGAGCCACTTCTTCACTACAGATTTCACTTCCTCGTCACTGGAATAATCACTATCATCTCTTCGGACCCATGAAAGAGCGTCTGAGAGGCAAATATTATTCCAGTGACGAGCAAGTGAAATCTGCAGTGAAGAAGTTGCTCAAAGTACAATCAACAGAGTTTTATGGGGCAGGGATACATGTTCTCATTCGAAGGTGGAACATTGCTATTGAGAGAAAAGGTGACTATGTGCAGAAATAGAGATGTGATCCCCAGAGGACCAGCTTCATTTTGATGTATGATACATGTTCCTGTGTTGGTAATTATACCTATAAAAAATGGTATTACTTTATGACTTACACTTGTGTATAATATATAATATATATAATATATATATATATATATATATATATATATATATATATATATAAGGGCCCGCTATCGACACAAAAAGTTCAGAATTAACCCGCTTTGCGGGCTGGGAGAAATTTGTCCATTACAAGCTGGACGACTAGATAAAAGGTCCTCCTCGCTAAGGTACTGCAAAGCACCTCTCTCCCCATTCGAACATTTAGGGAGTGAGACTGATAACTGTGAGTACAACTTTGTATGATGATATACTGTTGTTGTAGGTACATGTAATAACATGGTTAATTGTATATGTGTTGTCCCCCATAATGTTATCTTAATAATTTCATTGTATACTGTGTTTTGTTTTTATAACAAATTAATTTTAAGTTTAATTTGTTCAAATATTGTTAATATCAATAAAAGAATAAGAAAGAAAGAAAATTACAAAAGTCAAACACCATATTGAAACGGTTTTGATTTCGACTTTCTTTGTTATTTAGCTCAGTCGGTAGAACGTTCGGCTTGAACCCACAAGGTTCCTAGTTCGATACCGACCCTCGCCAACTCCACGTATCAGTATCACAGGGATCTGTGCGGTAAAGTAAGGAGCTGATGGTAGGTGTGGCGCTCCACGTCAGATGCAAAAACAATCTACTTGGTCTAGCGCTAGTGAGAAGGGGATAGACTCCCTCGCTGATTGGCTGATACCGACATTAGGCCGCTCCGACGACTTTACTTTTACTTTTACTTTATTATTAAAAAATAAATAAGCCACATCAAGGGAGGCAACCTTAAAAATAACAACAGAAGTTGCGTCCCTTGCATCGAGACCAGTTGATCGGGAAAATTTCTCCGTTATACTGACGCCCTTTGACCTAAATATTTTTGAGAAAAGAAGAAAGATAACAGAAAATTACCAAAATTCAGAGAATTTCTATATTCAAAAATATTCTTGAGAAAGCTAAGAGAATAACAGAAATGAAAGAAATATCATGAAAATTTTCGTTTAAACTGAGCAAAAAGAAAGATCTCCTTTTGTATGAAAGACGCTGTTACTCGTTGAACGAGTAACCTTATAAAAAAGGGTAATCTAAACATTAATTACATAAATGAGAGTAACTTCCCCTTGTTTGCTTCACTTTGAGGAAGCCGTATGTTTTGGTCGGCAATTTTCATTTCACGGTAAATCTACACTGAAAATAACAATTCGTTCGAATCAATACAACTGCAGGTTTTAACACGAAAATATAATAAAATGTGTTCTTAATTGTGCTTGCAAATTATTTGAAATTAACTTAATTGTTATTAAGAACACATTTTATGATATTGTTGTGTTAAAACATGCAGTTGTATTGATTCGAATAAATTGCTATTTTCAGTGAAATGAAAATGGCCGACCAAAACATACGGCTTCCTTAAAGTGAAACAAACAAAAGGAGGTAACTCTCATTTATGTAACTAATGTTCAGATTACCTAATTTTTTAGGCTAAGTTTTGCTTTTCCCAGACCAGTTGCCATACCAAGGTTAAACAGGCCAGTCTACCCTACTTCTGAATTCTGCTAAAAAAATGTCCTAATATTACCATTTTTTTAGCAGAATTCAGAATTCATGTTTTTGTTTTTTTACTGAAACATATGAAAATCTTCTGATATAATTATTCAGACTCTTATCTTTATAGAAAAAATCTAAAAATCTTTTTTTATCGGTTCACTTTTTCAGATTTCATAAATAGTGTGGGGGAGGGGGGCGAGGTTCGAAAAAATATTTCTCCAAATATATTTTAGGAAAAATCTATTTTAAACATAATTTCATTAAAATATGAAGAATTACCGAAATTTGACTGTTAGTTGATTTTTCATAGAATTAAAAATAAATAAATAAATAAAAAGCTGGTAGTCATAACTTGTTTTTGGCTACGTTAAATTTCAATTGATTTAATGGTGTTTTTGTTCATAATTTTCATTAATTCCGTTAGCTGAAAAAAATTTTTTAAATCATCATGATTTTTTTTAAATCTTTTTTTTTTTTTTTAATGATCCAAAAATGTTAAAGATAATATTAACCTTTATTCAAGTCTCATTGTGTTAAATATATAAATTTGATACAGCAGATTGGACATCCCTAAAGTACTATCAACCCCCACTACAAGGAAGTGCACTTATAGCTTATGGGGCTATAGTTATGTTCATTAGTACTGGTATCTTGTCCCCAATAAAAGCTGGTTCTTAATTCTTGTGTGCTGGTCAGCTGAAATGGAATTTAAGGAACGAAAAGGAACGAGACAAAGGCAAGAGGTAGTTTTACGACTTAGGCTTTATTGAACGGGGCATAGTCGTCTGTAGCGAGGGAACATGCCCCTGGCTAGGAAACGACCACATTCAGTTGCGGCTCAGTTCGAATGGGTGAGGTATGCTTTTGGGGGTAGGGTATCAGTCCTTTTTGTCGGACATGCGCAGAGGGTCTTTCCGATCAAGACCCCATCGGAGTTTGTTGTTTTTAATTTAATTTAATTTAATTTTTATTTTCGTATTTATTTTTTAATCCCTACAAGCTCATTAGAATACTTCTGTAGTTTTTCAAAATCCCAATTATTTTATGCGTCCATTCTTGAAATGTAATATGGCCTCAGGTTGGGAATCAAAGTTCATAAGTCACTGTATTTTATTTTATTCTGTAAGAATCGAACTCTTTAACCATTTTTTATTCGACGACTCATCCACACACAATCCAGCTTTTCTCCTCCTCGCTGTAAAACTTTACGCATTTTTTTTATAAATTGAAATATTTTTACCTTTGGATAAATACCCTTTTGAAATAATTCGTCAGAAATCTCTTTTAAAATCGGAACTGGTTTATTTTTCTTCGGAAAATCACATCGTGGACATATTTTGACGTCGGTGGCAGCCATGATTATTTAATGTGGAGAGACTTCTATGGGGCTATAGTTATGTTCGTTGATGCTAGTTCTTAACCCCAATAAAAGCTGTGTTTTTTTTTCTTCTTGTGGGCTGGTACGCTGAAATGGAACTTAGGAACGAAAAGGCACGAAAGAGGAAAGAGACAAAGGCAAGAGGTAGTTTTACGACTTTGGCTTTATTGAACGGGGCATAGTCGTTTGTAGCGAAGGCACATGGCCCTGGTTAAAAAAAACGACTAACTTCTGTTGTGGCCTAGATTCAAATGACCGAGGTATCTTTTGGGGGGTAGGGAGTCAGTCCTTTTTGTCGGACATGAGCAAAGGGTTATAAAGGGGTTCTTCCGGTCAAGGCCCCATGAGTGTTTGTTGTTTTTTGTTTTATTTTCATATTTTTTAAATCCCCACACTTCCTTATAGGAAAAATATATAATTTATTGAATGTTTATTTAAACAATCTAAAAGTTTCCAAATACCACATAAAATTAACAAATTAAGTCTTTACACAAATAAAATGTATTACTTGCACAAAAAAGTTATTGAATGCTGTAAATGTCTTTGAAATAATTTTCTCCAATAATATCCCATTTTTAGGTGATTTAATGCTTCTGTTCCTTTTAAGTTAACTTCCTATATCTGATTTTTTTTTTTTTTGGTTTATGGAGAAGAAAGTTTGAACAGATTATCATTTAGGTTTTATGATAATTATTTATTTTCGAAACGTTGAACAATTTGAAAAGATATTATTACTAATTTATCATTTATAGTAGTTTGTTTGTTGTTGGAAAATGTTATTGTTGAAATAAATTCGAAGAAATATTATTGCATACAAAGAAACATATCAATAAAAGTATAGTTTTAAGGATTATTTTCAAAGAATGTTTCTACGGAAAGGAAACCAGTATTTATTTTATATAGAAAGCTTTGATACTACTTTGTTATTCGTAAAAGAATTGTAATCGAAATAAGGGGGAATAAAGAATAAAACTAATTAAGGAGTTACCTCCCTTGAATAACAAGTCTAGTTAGAAATAATTTAGTAAATTATTTCTAACTTGACTTGAATTTAAGTAAATTAAATTTACTTATATATCTCATAATGGTCTAATGGTTAGCAAGCTATTCTTACATCTACATTACTACTGAATAACGAGTTCGTTCCTCACTGGCATGTTTCATACTTGTTAACCTAGGGTCGCATTCAATTAGTGGCGAACGGGTTGGGTAAATACCTAATTATACATTGGTATCTTTTAAATTTAAAAAAAAAGAAGATATTATCATTACTAAAAATAAAATAAAAAAAGACACCCTCCGGGCGGTGTAAAAATATTTTTTTTGAGAGTTGTTGCCTAAGGAGGGGGGTAAAAATTAAATGTTAGAGGGTTTGTATCATAAGTAAGTGAAATCATCAAATTTATTTTTTTTTAAATTAGAAATAGAAACTTAGTCCTGACTCCTCAAATAAAATGTTGCATTCATCTATTAATTATTAATTAAATAATTATTTTTAATACGTTACACATAAATATTACACAAAATCGTCAGTTTTCATTTAATGTAAACCTTTTAGTTAATCTCGTGTTAAGAACTTTTTTAAAAAAAACTAATTACAGGGTTTTTTTATTATTATTATTCTATGTATTGACGCTTTTCGGTATTATCACATAAGAAGTGACGTATTTCAGTTACAGTCAAATGGAGAGCCAATCTCGGTTATTGATAGATTTCACTCTTTGCAAGTTTTTCAAATCAGTTTCAACTGGAGGTCTTTCTGTTATATATTAAGTAGCTGGGTGTTCTTCCTGCGTCTGGAACTTTCGTTTGGAGATTTCGTGTCTGGTCTTCTAATAATACAAATAATATTAATATTAATAATGGTTTACGGTTTTTGTCTGTAACAAAAACTACGCCACTGCTTACGTCACACTGTCTAAAATCGTCATGAATAGAATACATTCAAAATTTGTCGAGATCAGCCAGACAGCGAGGGAGTCTATTCCCTTTTCACTAGCGCTAGACGTGGAGATAGTGTTTGCATCTAAGGTTGAGCGCCACAACTACCATAAGCTCCTCACTTTATCGCACAGATCCCCATGCTACTCATGCACTGAGTTGGCGAGGGCCGGTATTGAACCCGGAACCTTGTGGTTCCTAGGCGGATGCTCTACCGACTGAGTAAAGCAACATTTTTTTTTATTTGAGTTTATTTTCTGTTAGTTCAAAAGATTTTGTAATTGGTGTCGCTTATAACTAGCTAAACAAAGTGTTGTGGTGTTTTAAGACAAACGACTGGTAACAATGTATACAAATGTATTTAACAAAAGAGTAGAAATTTACAGCAAGAAAGTGGAGATTGCGTCCGACCAATACATTTACGAACTGACTCGCATTTGCTTCGTGTCAAGCCACAATTGTTCCTATTACTTATAGTAGCCGTCGGCGCATTCCATTTATGTCCATAGGTTATATCACCTATAACACAAAGCATCGAATTCACTAATTAATTGATCTATAACATATAATCTCGATCCGTATAATAAAAGAGAACAACAATAACACTATTTTCTTTTTAGTGCAATACGTATGTATGATAGGTGCATTTCTTTCAACAGATTGATGCACTAGTGCTGCAAATGGAGAAAAAAGTACAAATTATTCGATGAAAACTAATTGATTAGTAAAAAGAAAAAAAAAGAAAAAAAAGACAGTAAATACATGGGTTGGTTGGTTGGTTGGTTGGTTGGTTGGGTTTCACGGCATGTTAAATCTTGTGTTATTCTATACCGAAGATGTTTTGTTTCCTACATTACTAACAGGAGTACCCGGTCCATGACCGGAGTAAAATGATTTTAAGAACACCAGTAAGACTGCGTGGACTGGGTTGGCCAATCAACACGTTCGAATACGTGGCTGGTTAACTATTTAAAGGCCTTGGTAAAAGGACGTTCAGTTGCTCGTGCTTAAAACGGACCAACGGACAACGATTCTGATTAGCACGGATCAAACTTAATGCCACAAGGGATCTCCACTGTAAAGTGCTCTCACTTGCAGCCTAAAATTGGCCACACGAATCGTAACACATTGCACGTGTGTCTTGCTGGCACTTTGCTCCTGGAAAGGACTTAAATTCTTTTTCTAATCATTATTGTTACATTATTCTGACGAGTGACTGTCGGTTTGTTTTCTGTTAGTCTTTTTTTTAAGAGAATGAGTTCACTTTGATGATTCACTAAGAAATGGTTGACAGTTCATTCAAGGAAAAAAAAAATTGCCATTGGATTATTCTTGCCACTGGCTTGAGATAAAACTAAATTTATTCTGTGGACAAAACAGTAACTGAATAAAGCAGTTGGATATTTTGTCCTTAACTCTTGACTCCAGGGCATTCAATTCGCCAGAAGCACACCCCATTCAACTTCCCAGCAGCCCAGCCCAGCCCAGCACTCTCCATTCAATTCCCCAGCACTCCCCAATTCAACACCCCAGCAGCACTCCCCAGCATACCCAATTCAACTCCCCCATAAGCTCTCACCAGCACACCCCATCCAACTCCCAATCAGCAATCCCCAGCACACTCAGTTCAACTCCCCCATCAGCTCTTCTCAGCACGCTCAATTCAACTCCCCCATCAGCATTCCCCATCACTCCCCATTCAACTCCCAATCAGCAGTAGCATCATACATCTGAACATCTATGTTGTATTCACTTTCGTATTTTTTCACAAGGTTTTAGCAAAATATTTCTTCTGTTTTACCTTGAGAGACATTTTCAAAGCCTAAGAACCATTCATAGAATTTAGGATCCAATGAATGGTGAAACACACGTGACAACGGATATTGATAATGTCGGTGGCTTCATCGGGCATTCAGGACTGTCGGCAGAGATTGGAATACGCAACAAAGGATTTTATTCTCTAGTGAAAAAAAAAAAATAGTGTCCGTTCCTCCATTGAGGAACTCTGGATTTACTTGGAAGGTCCAAATTAATGAGATAGGCTTTCTGGGATGCTTTGTACTAAATCCATGAAATTTCCATCCTGTTAGAGTCGCATAGAATGCACCAACTGCATCCCACCCACCTAGAAAAAATAAGGTAAGATCTTTCTGTTATATACGCCCTAACACCGGGTATGTAATGGGGATAGAGAGAGAGAGAGATTATGAGAGATGATGAGGGGTTCTTATCTGTTTTCTCTGCCTACTCTGCAACTAATTCATCGGCCATTTCTTCAAGGCTGATTCTCTTGGTTGTTTCTCCGGGTTGATTCTTTTTTTTGGGGGGGGGGCTGAGTATTTGTTATTTTTATGAATTAAAAAGACTTTAATGTTTTTCTTTTAAGTCTTTATTAAACAACCCTAGAACCGAATTCAACCGCGCAGTGAGAGCGACATCTCGGTGAGACAGACTTTTGCGTCTGCTCACTCTGAATCCCTGGTCGCAACTGAACTAAAACTGAAACTGGTGTCTCACGCTTCAACTGGGGCTCTTTTCGATGGATCAAGCGGAATATAACCACAAATCAATCATAACCCTAACGGTTAAGGTAATTTTCCACTGAACCCTACATTATTTTGAATCCAACGAACTCTGATTCAAAATTTATCTAACTACAGTTCATACATAATTCATAAGCTACCTATGAATTATGTAACACATCCTCACCAAAAATAGCTGGATGAGAGTCAAACTAGTTTATTAAAACTTATGTAGAGTCTGCAGAGTGTCCTATTGTTGGTATTAGCCAAACCGCAAAGGTGGCTATCCCCTTTTTACTAGCTCTAGACTAGAAAGATAGTTTTCGCTAAAGTCGAGCTCCACAACTATCATCAACTTCCACGTGCTTTACAGCACAGATCAAATTACCCATGCTGTGCTACTCATGTACTGAGTTGGCGGGAACCAGTATCGAACCGGGAACCTTACGATCCCCAGGCAAATGCTCTATGGACTGAGCTAAACCGACCCTTATATTTCTGATACACATGAAGTTAATGAAAGATATTCATACTAATTAGTTGGTACACAAAAGTTCATGAAAAATTAAACATAAAAATTATTTCTATCAATTTTATGTCCTGGCTCTGATATTAACCTGCATCCGGTGGTGAGGCTCCAATTCTGGAGGTCTGAGGAATGTCGAGTATCTCTTCATTGCCATTACTCCCAGGCCCACTGACCTGAAGAGGTAGTACCTGTTAGGGTCCCATCTATGGGCCAAATAAATCTGTTTGAATATTATTCGTATTAGATAGGAATACGTGATACCATATAACTGTGTGAAAAGAAAAATCGATATAAAAATTCGACAGTCTAATAAAGTATAAAGTTTTGAAAAAAAAACAACAAAATTAAGTCAAAGATTGACTTACAGACAGCCGACGCTAAAAGCGTTTCGGTTTTAGTAAAATCATCAACGGGGCTTAACATTGTTAACATATAACTGTATATAACTAACGTTTGCACTTTATATAGGTGTACAATTAAAAAATGCACGCGGAAGTTGTGGAAGGTATATCCCCACACACACACCCAAACTTCCTTCTCTTCTCTTAATATAAAAAATTAAAAAATATTTTGAGACCCAATGACACCTCTCTCCCCTACCTCTTACCAATACACACACACCACACACACACACACACACAACACACACAACCTTAAGGTTTACTTCCGCTGTCGTTTATCGCAAAAAAAAAAAATTATACACACACACACACAACCACATACCTAAAAAATGCACAATGTTTCCTTTCGATACACACAACTACACCGTCCCATACTCACGCCATAAATAGAGAATATTTGACGTCATATTTCAAACCGTCACCTTTTTTCAAACCTCAAAAAATTTTAAACATACTGAATAACAATGACTACCACTCGTTTTTCTCGTTATTCTGTGATAAATAATTTCTTATCACCTTCCATATACCAACAAATGCCCTGAAGATGATCTAATTAATAGATCGAAACACTGCAGCGTCGGCCAATAAACTCACCACTTAACCCATTTAAACCTTGGTTTTTTCATTTTTCTTAATATACTACATATAATATATATATAATATATATATATATATATATATAGAGAGAGAGAGAGAGAGAGAGAGAGAGAGAGAGAGAGAGTTAAGAATTAATGGCAAAATGAATGAATGAATGAGATAAAAATGAATGAGATGGCTGGAATAAATGAAAAATACTTTCCCAGGAACCTCTCTCAAAAGTAAAAAAAAACAAACAAAAGATAAAAAAATATATACATACATATTCTCATACACACACACACACCACACACACACACACATATATATATATATATACATACACTATATATACTCATATACACATATATATATTTATATATACCCATAAACACACATATGTATATATACACATAGCCACCCCCCTATATATATATATATATATATATATATATATATATATTCAATGCATATACAATATAACATAAAATTCAACATCAATATATAAAAAAAATAAACATAAAAAAAAAATAAAATAAAGACAGTTTGGCAAGTATTAGTCCTTGCGGTTTTGGTTTTGTTTTTTATTGTGACTGCTGGTAAGACATTGTCCTTTTTGTTTACCCCAGGGAAGATGCTTTTTCGACAATGCCTCTCGTCAATGAAGTTATGACTGCCAGCAACAAAAAAAAAAAAAAAAGGAGAAAGAAAAAAAGCTAATAAAAAAAGACAAAAAAGAAAATCTCCACTCGAAAAGTAAGCCCGCCATTAGCATTAATTGTTTTACGGACATTTTGTTCAATTGTGAACGATGGCTATTCACGTCCCCCGCCGAATAATCATGATTTTCTTCTTTTGTTTCCGGTGTATTGCCTTAAAGGACGTTCAGCCACAAGCACCTGTTCACTTTCTGGTGATTCCTCGAAAACCGATTCCATGTCTGACTGATGCTGATCATGAAGACCAAATAGAAAGTAACCCTGTTGGTGAGGCTTAGAATATACTGTCTGTATGAACTGCAGCAGTGGTGCCCTGGGTATGCGACTAAATTGCAACGGGTGGTGAGACTCAGGTTCTGGACCAGTGTGTCAGTTGTGCTTAGAATATACTGCCTGTATTCCCTGCAGAAAGGGTGTCCTGGTTATGAGACTAAATTGCAACGGGTGGTGAGACTCGGGTTCTGGACCTTTGTGTCAGTTGGGCTTAGAATATGCCGACTGTATTGCCTGCAGAGGGGTAAGTCTCCATCCACTAAACATAGGTAGTTGGTATGATACTAAAGTACATCATCAGATACAGTTCAGTATCATACCTGTATGTATACGTAAACGCACACACACACACACACACACACACACACACACATATATATATATATATATATATATATATATATATATACGTTTCACCTTTGATCAAGCCTATCTTTGTCATCCATTACAAAGCTGCAGTGGGGTAAAATCCCCCCAATGGAGCCATCTGTTGACCGTGGGTAGCAACCCATGAGCTTAAGGACGGAATCATGGTGACTGAGTATTCCATGACATGCAACACTCCACTTTGGCTCTTGATTTGAGGGGGCTCTCTTTGACCAGCCTAATGGTCAGAGATGTCCCCCTCCAATCAATCGGATGGTCACGTCTAGCCATAACTCCTATATTATTGTTCCAACCCTATCACCTTAATGGCAAATCCTTTTTTATCATACATGTGTTTGAAGTCGATGGCTGAAGGTTTTAGTGTCCTGGGTATGATGTTAAACTGCATCTAATTGTGAAGTTTCAATTCTGGAGCTCTGGAAAGTCTGGGGTACACCTTCATTGACATTACTCCCAGGTCCACTCTGTAATGTGTGTATATTGAAAAAAGATATTCTAAAAATGGTCTTTTTCGTTGGTTTATTTCAAGACAAAATGGCAAAAATATTTAGTGTATCTATTACTCTCTGATATTGAATTAAAATCTTTTTGAATTAACATATTTCCGTCATCCACACCTTTTTTCTTTACCCAAGTCACTGAATACATTACAATGCGAAGAAAGAAAGGACTTTTTATTTCTTACTTATAAATTTCTTTCTGTGGACAGGTATAATTACCAACACAGGAAAATATATCATACATCGAAATAAAGCTGGTCCTCTGTGGATCATATCCCTACTTATCCACATAGTCACCGCTTCTTTCAATAGCAATGTTCCACCTTCGAATGAAAGCACGTATCCCTGTCCCGTAAAATTCTGTTGATTGTTCTTTGAGCCACTTCTTCACTACAGGTTTTACTTCCTGGCTTCTGAAATAATATTTGCCCCTCCTCGGCCCCATGAAAGAGGGTTTGAGAGGCAAACATTATTCCAGTGACAAGGAATTGAGAAACGGTGACTATGTGAAGAAGTAGGGATGTAATCCACAGAGGAATAGCTTCATTTTGATGTATGATACATATTCCTGTATTGGTAATTATACCTGTCCTAAATAAAATTTACTTTTCATTACTTTTTGACTCACCCTCGTAACTTCCACCAGTTCCTGCTAAATCCCGGAAGTTAAGCAATGATGAACCTGCTTAGTACTCAGTAGATTGTTATCCTTCAGTTATTTAATTCCAAAGCCCTCCTTGTAGAAGAACAGTAGTGGTACTATTTAACCCATAGCTGGGGTGATGGGTTCATACTTTTCCCTAGTGTATTAGTCTGAAATCGAATATAACCGCTCTACTGGAGTTCGAAATCACTACGATGGGACTTGTATGACACTATGCCTATGCTATCAATCTTTTATGCCTGTTTTATTAAATATGGGAGCCAAAGATTGATAGTTCTTTTTTTTCATTCATCAATGATGGTACTATTTAACCCATTGCTGAAAATCCCCACAACAGACTCTACAAACTACAGCCCAACTTAAAAGAAAGGACACTTGATCCTAGTAATACCAGAAGAGAAGAAACCACTATCACCCGGCTATCCATTGGCCACACTAGATTAACCCACTCCTTCATTTTAAAAGAAGATCCTCCACCTAAATGTTCATGTGGAAACCGATACACAATAAAACATATTCTGATTGAATGCACACACCTCTCCCACACTCGAAGAAAGTTCTACAATGTTGACAGCATGGACAAATTATTTGGAAAAATAGATCCCAAGAGGATATTAAACTTTTTGAAAAGAACCGGCCTCTTATCAAGGATGTAAGTTCATAGACCTACAAAAATCACCCACTCACTCTCTTAATGTTAAAATTCTCAACAGAAAACTTGATTACAGCATATAAACCCCTATACATTTTTGAATACCTAATTACCAATATTCGGCATAAAATAACCCAAGGGGTTGACATGCCGTAAAACCCAACCAAACCAAACCGAACCAAACCATAGCTGGGGGATGACGTGTTTATACATTTCCCAAGTGGGTATTTGTCTCATACCCCACTTGTATGGACTGGGCACAAGGCCTCGTTTTAACGTGGGCCCACCCACAAGCCGAAGCTTATGGGTGGGAAAGAACAAAAAATTGCGTCGTTGCCTGGGGGGATAGCCCCCTGGGATCGAAGCTATTATTAAACTCTCGACGAGTCCAGCGGTCGAAGCTCACTGGACCCCCGGCGTTAACCGGAAAACCGAGTGCAATGAGTTTATAATAATAAAAAGATACATTTCCCAAGTGTATTAGTCTAAAAGTGAATATAATAACTCGACTGGAGTTCGAAGTCGCTTACTACGATGTCGTAGTCCAACTTATTAGCCACTACATCATTGAGACTTGTGTGACACTATGCCTACGCTATCAATCTTTTAAGCCTGTTTTATTAGATATGAGAGACAAGGATTAATAGTTCTTCTTTTTTTTTTTTTTTTTTTTTTCATAAATGTCTTTTTTGCTGGTGAATAAGACAGCAGACATTTGGCCAAAGCTGTGAGCAAAAAATGTCTAGAAATGTAATCCGAGACTGTTCCTCCATTATTGATCATCATTTAAAAAAATTACAAGGGTGGGCTGAACATATCATAGCCTAAAAAGTTTATATGATATATCAGGGAAAGCACGTTGTGTATTGGTTACTGATCTGGGAAATTGACACTGCAAGATGAGTTCAAATCTTGAACGAGGCTCTTTGTATTTCCCCCATAATCTTGGGAAAGGTATGGATCCAACTATTTCCCCTCCAGTTATGGCTAAACAATAGAGCAGACTTCTCTTTAACCTTGGTTAGGCAATCAGTCTCAGAGATGGAAAACTCTGAATTCATACCAGTTAAATTCCGCTTAAGAAATCGATCTTGTGTCACATCCTGCTCACGCGGATGTAAGATATGTATATTTAAAAAAAAACAAGATTTGTATTTAGATAACCCACAACTGTTGATATGCCATTATGCTAAGAAATCAACCTATATTCAACGACCCTAGCACCTATATGATTTTCCCAACCCTATTGCCCTTATGGCAAGCCCCAACCCATTTTTATCATACGGGTGCTAGAAGGCGGTGGCTGTGGGTCTACATGTCCTGAGAATGACGTTAAACTCTATCCGATGGTGAGGTTCCATTTTTGGAGGTTTGGTAAATGTGGAGTACCCCTTCATCACCATTGCTCCCTGGTCCACTCTGACCCGGAGTGGTAGTACCTGTGAGGGTCCCATCTATGGGTTAAATACAAAAATGTATTTATAAAAAAATTGTATTATCCATTAAGAATTTATTTATTTCAAAACTTTATCGGCATTAAATGACCCACGGATGTTGATATGCCGTAAAACAAAACAAACCAAACCAATATATTCAACAAAGTAAATATAGAGTTTTGTCTATTTACCGCCCCCTCAAAAAGCTGTCCACACAATCCTTCTCTCAATATCACAATTTACAAAGGTTTATAGTGATTCATTGAAAGATAGTAATTAGTTTAAGTGGAAACGCAACTTTCATTCCTCAGATTTTGATAACTGTATTTATTTATCTGAAAGAAAGAAAAAGATAAGTTTAAACTGTTAATTATTCATCATTGTCTCTCCTGATTTATGAGCCTACGCAAGAATCCTTAGGCAAGAGTCATCTTCGTTCTGTCGTTGCTGAAACTTACGACAGTTGTCAATTCTGTTTAAAAAAAAAAAAGAAACGAAAATGAAAATGAAAAACAAAACACTAAACATAAGACAAAAATCTGCCTGTCAAAATGTTGTTAAAATTAATTTATTTTAAGATCAATTATTATATTTTTAACAAATAACGAAAATCATCTAATTTAAAATCTCGGATGTGTTGATAAATACATTTTTTGATCGTCCTCAAATTTTCATATTGTATATACGTGCAGACATATTCGACATAGACACGTGGGAGGCTTGTGCAGAAGACCGTGCAACCAGGCGACTCCTCGTCAAACAAGGAACAAAAAGAAGTGAAGAAGAGAGGAAAGAAGCTGCCACAGAAAAGAGAGCTAAAAGAAAGGAGAAACAGCAGCACCCCCAACACCTACTGAAAGCATCACCTTTTGTTTGCAGCCATTGCACCAGAGACTGCCATTCGAGGATCGGTCTGTTCAGGCACTCACGTGGCTGTAAGTGAGTGAAAAAAAAAACAACAAACCAAAAATAAAAATAAAAAAAAAAACAAAAAAAACAAAAAAAAACAACAAAAAAAACTACGCCATCGTCTAAAATAGACGGAAGGTTTCCAACAAAACATATACGTGCAATATGATGTACATATTGTTACATATACTACAATATATTGTTACATATTGTTACATATACTACAAAGCGCCATGTCAAATGCGGCTGTAGAATACACCGACTACATCTCTGCAGACGGGTAAGGCCCTCCCCTGAATTGGGCCACCTGCTGGCCGCAGATGATGACTCATAATGCCTGAGGACAGGATTGTGGTGGCTAAACAGTCTATGACCCATGTACTACGTGTTTCTAAACATATAACACTCCACTTCGGTCCTTACTTGGCCTAGACGGATGGTTGAAGAGGTCCTTTCTGATCAATCGGCGGGTCATGTCAAGCCCTAGCCACCTGTTGGCCGCAGATGATGACTCATAATGCCTGAGGACAGGGTTGTGGTAGCTAGACGGACAGTTGGAGAGGTCTCTGCTGGTCATGTCAAGCCCTAGTCACCTGTTGGCCGCAGATGATGACTCATAATGCTTGAGGACAGGGTTGTGGTAGCTAGACGGACAGTTGGAGAGGTCTCTGCTGGTCATGTCAAGCCCTAGCCACCTGTTGGCCGCAGATGATGACTCATAATGCTTGAGGACAGGGTTGTGGTAGCTAGACGGACAGTTGGAGAGGTCTCTGCTGATCATGTCAAGCCCTAGCCACCTGTTGGCCGCAGATGATGACTCATAATGCCTGAGGACAGGGTTGTGGTAGCTAGACGGACAGTTGGAGAGGTCTCTGCTGGTCATGTAAAGCCCTAGCCACCTGTTGGCCGCAGATGATGACTCATAATGCCTGAGGACAGGGTTGTGGTAGCTAGACAGACAGTTGGAGAGGTCTCTGCTGGTCATGTAAAGCCCTGGCAATTATATGATTGTTAAAAGGAATCTTAACACCCGAGAAAGAAAATAGTTGAGAAAAGCAATACAATAGATGTATACAGTATATGATGCATTAACATGCCAGGTATTCTGGCTTGTTCTAAATATTCTTAAAGTAACAAATAAAGTTAACAAAATAAATGAAAATATTAGATTATAGGAAGTTTATGAAAAATTATTTACGATACAATAGTCTCAGTTTAATATTTTAATGGCATATCAATCATCATGGGTTATTTAATGCCAAAGTCACCTTGTAGAAAAGTAGTGGTACTATTTAAACCCTAGCTAATAAGATGAGGGGGTTCATACCTTTCCCAAGGTTATTAATTCGAAAGTGAACATAATAGCGCGACTAGAGTTCGAACTCGCTTCTACGATGTCACAGTTCAGCACGTTAGCCAATACACCACGGGGATTCTGCTATTATTTGTTTAATCAGCTTCCGTAGGTTATTAATGGCAAAGCCATTCTTATAGAAGAGGAGTACTGGTCCTATTTAACCTACATTGACAAAGCCATCTTTGTAGTGGCCCGACCGTTATGGAGACCACACCTACGCTATAAAGATGTCTAAAGGAATGACATGAAGACATGCAATATCAACACCAACGCATGGGAGGTTGGTGCAGAAAACCGAGCGGCCTGGCGGATCCTTGTCAAACAAGGCACGAAACGGAGTGAACAAAAAGAGAAAAGAAGCCGTCACAGAAAAGAGAGCCAGAAGGAAGGAGAGACAACAGCAGCATCACTGTTTGTTTGCAGTCACTGCACCAGAGATTGCCATTCCAAAATTGGTCTGATCAGCCAATCGCACTGATGCAGTTTTTAAAAAAATGGTCACTACGCCATCGTCTTTATGATGGGATTCATATCTATCTCAAAGGTATTAATCCGAAAGTGAACGTAATAACGCGACTGGGGTATCGAACTCGCTTACTACGATGATACAGTCCAGTACATTAGCCACTACGCTACGGTTTGGTTTAGCTTGATTTAAAGGCGAATCAGCCAAAGCCATTATTTTTTAAGTAGAGTACTGGTACTGTTTAAGTCACAATGTTGGGAATTGTGACGGAGTTCATACCTTTCCTACGGGTATTAGTTCAAAAGTGAACGTAATAGCAGGACTTAGGTTCGAACTCGCTTACTACGATTATCACAGTCCAATACGTTTGCCACTACACCACGGGGTCTTTCCCGCTACGATACAATAGGTGTTTCCACTTGGCTAAGGATTTATGGTCCTTTTTTTGTTGTTTCAATTGTTTTTGTCAGGTAGAAGATTTAATTTCAAATATTTAAATATTTTCGCCGATTGTGTGAAACATAAGAAGCAAGGGGAATACAATTTTTTTTTAAAAGAAAGAAAAGCTTTTATACGGACGTTTAATGTAAGCATGTAACGTCTGGCTGTCAGGCATTTTATTTTTTATTTTTTATTTTTTATTTTTGCCCCTGTAGCTGTTGATTGTTTTTGTCAAAAATTTGATAGCCGCTGAAAAAGGCTATCAATCTTCTCAGTCCTGTACTACATTTCTCAACATCCAGAACCTTTTTGCACTCAATGTTTGCATTGAACCTCTCTCTCTCTCTCTCTCTCTCTCTCTCTCTCTCTCTCTCTCACACACACACACACACACACACACACACACACACCACACCCTCACACAAATACCGGATCACCTTTCGTTGTTACTTGACGGTTAATCGGATATTAACCAGAAAAGTTAAAAGTTCTCATACAAAGAAAATACGGTTAAATCGAACTTAACGGACCTAAATTCCACCACCGTATGTTACCCCATCGAAATAAAAAGAAAAGTACAAAAAATCAGGAAATTAACCGAATTTAATGAAATTTTCAGTGTTGATATATCAACGAATAATCTTATTATAATGGAGATTGTGTCTTTTTCTGTCTGTAGCCGAAACTCTATTACTACTCAAGTTACAATTCCCCTAGTTATTTACGCTACATTCTTCATGATTTTAGTTTTTATTTAAACCTCAATTATTAATAAAATTGTTCTACATTATTAATACTGTTAACCTTATCTACATACTAACAACATGCAATTATATTTATATATACAACAAAATAGCGGTTTACAATGTGAATGGGAAGGCTAATTTGCATATTGATATTAAAAATGTGATTTTAATAAATATGTGCTTAGTATTATTGATTTCTAACTGTTTGGTTTTATTTTAATGAATATAAGCAAACATCTCTTTAATGAATCTTAAATGAAATCCATTAACAAGAAGAAATAACTGTCATTTTATTCTTTACTTCCTATTTTAACTAAATAATTAAATTAGAAAAAATAACAATGAAAGACGAGATTGATGGAAGAGTAAGTTTCAGTTGTTCTATTTTTCGATTATACCCCCTCTGTTTCAAAACTTTTTATCTGCATTCTTATTTTGTTTCATTAGCCTTTCTAATTTAATACAATATTTTATTGCATTAAAACTTAAATACTTGCATCCGGAGGGTCCATATATTTGCTAGTAAATATAATTCACTAGTTATTCTATTTTAAAACTTTTACATTTTTTCAGGTGATTTAACTTTGTACCACGTATCCTTGAAGCATAACACATATACTCTAAGATACGGGATTCAAAGTTAAATGACCTGAAAAAATGTAAAAGTTTTTAAATAAAATAACTGGTGCATTATATCTTTTATTCATCAATATCTCAACACTGAAAATTTCATTAAATTCGGTTAATTCCCTGATTTTTGGTTTCATTATTCTTTCGGTGGGATGACATACGATGGTGGAATTTAGATCCGTTAAGTTCAATTTAACCGGAAATACGCACCCGCTCATGCGTATACGAGGCATGTTTTGGAAGTAATGGGACTTTTTAAAAAATATACTAGCAAGAATATGCACCCTCCAGGCGTAAGTATTTAACTTTTAATGAAATAAAATATACTAAACTAGCAGGACCTGTGGATATACCGCAGTATGATAATTTAATTATAACAACGTTTGAAATGTTTACTTAAGAGCTATTGCCAAATAGTTCAATATGTAAAAGTATGATAACCTTGAATTAACTCTCTCTCTCTCTCTCTCCCTCTCCCTCTCTCTCTCTCTCTCTCTCTCTCTCTCACACACACACACACACCACACACACACTCTTTCTTAAAAGGGCGGTTGTAAAAAGAATATGCGCATTCCAGGTGTAAGTATTTAAGTTTTAATGCAATGAAATATATTAAATTAGAAAGACTAAAAAAATTGAATAAGAACGCATATAAAAGATTACACTTATTCTAATTATATTTTAATTTATTTCTGTATAAAATCATTCATTGGACTGATTTTAATACGTTGGAGAATAAAACAATTATATTAGAGATCAATAATACTAAGTAATTATTTATTAAACCCGGTTTTGTTAAAACCAATATGCAAACCCGCCATATATTGTGTAAACCTTTATTTCTTACTGATATATAAGACACATTGTAGGATTTTATAAGGTACTAATAACATGGGCTGTTTGATGCAAATCTAACTCCGCTTTTCAGACAGACATTGTTAATAAAAAATAAAAAAACACCCCACGGGGATATCAGCTGTACGGTCACTTTCCCCATATCACACAAACCATCCGCGGAAGGCGAACAAGACACGCCGGACACTGCTAGAGAAGCAAGGATGAACTCATAAGTGACGTTCTTCTGTGGAAACCAGCACATAAGTTTTTAAGGGTCATAATTGGCCAGTTGATTCTATGTAGAGAGTCCTCCGATTTGGTTCCTTTGGTAATCTTCTCAGGTAAAGATTCCTATGTTCCTTCGTCGATGCCTGCCAGTAAACTGAGAAAGAATCAGCGCTTAAGTAATATATCAGCCATCCAGCGATTGGCTAAGGAACAGACCACATGACCTCGCCTAGTCTATAAGTATAGGCAGGGAACTAGCACACACCTTATATACACAAAAATTCCAACAACATGGGCACGCCGGTGTGGGTCGTCCAGCAAAGACATATATTGAACAGCTCTGCGCCGATACTGGATGCCGCGCAGAGGATCTCCCGGGGGCAATGAAAGACAGAGAGGGCAAGCTAGGGATTGTCATGGATATTCGTGCAGATAGCGCGACATGGTGATTAATGATAACGATTTTGACTATAAATTAAATACTCATGGATAAACTTACGCAATTCCTGAGGGTGTTGTGACGTAAGCAGTGATACAGTTTTTGTTACAGACGGACAAACAGCGAATCTCCATTATGATTAGATATTTCAGTTTGGGGAACCTGACTGAAAATCAGTTGATGAATATCACTTCATCAACAATCACACTCAGCGTTAAATATTTACTGGTATTACCTTTACCAAGATCGGTTTCTCTTACTTATTGATCTATACGTATGATAATTTACGGCAATCTTGTTATATTTATTACCTGCGCATTTAATCTTAAGTAAATTGAAACATATATGTAAAGTGTTGCTATTTCATTTTCCATTAATTCGTTCATATCTATCTATTTATCTTAATCTGTTCATCTCTCTCTCTCTCTCTCTCTATATATATATATATATATATATATATATATATATATATATATATATAAAGAAAATTTGAAAAACAAGTGTTCCGAAAATGGGATGAATTTAATTATCGATGTTTAAACATTTCGGTTACATTGAACCTTCATCAGGATGTCTCTTGGGGTGAAGAAAATGATGGATTTTTTATGTGACAGGAGATGAAAATCTTTTTTGTTATGTAACTGTATTTGATCAGCATTATATTTTTGAAAGGCAAGTCGCGATCCACGTACGCCAAGATGTCATGACGCGTGACGCAACTCGAAGAAATGCAAAAGACGAGAAAAAGTATTAATGGACTGATTATTTTTAAGAGAACAATGAAACCGAAATGTTTTAAACATCGATAATTAAATTCATCCTATTTTCGGAACTCTTGTTTTTTCAAATTTTCTTTATATTGTCGGATTTATTTTCCATATTTACTCCCATATATATATATATATATATATATATAGTTAAGAGTAAGGAAATGAATCCGACGGTATAAGTATAGATAAAAGGATATGAAAACACACAATGCTGTTAAAAAAGAAAATATGTTATATCATATTCATAGCTAATATTGAACAATATTTCGATTTATAAAAATCATCATCAGAGTTTGTTTTTAATCCGGACTCATCGAGAGACCAGCAGAAAATAATTTAAATTCAAAACGAAAAACATTGATGTTCCAAAAAGCGTGCAAGTCATGTCATCGTTTCGTCATTATATATACTAGCAAATATATGCACCCTCCGGGTGCAAGTATTTAAGTTTTAATGTAATAAAATATTGTTTTAAATCAGAAAGGCTAATGAAACTAAATAAGAATGCAGATAAAAAGATTTGAAACAGAGGGAGTATAATAAAAAATAGAACAACTGAAACTTACTCTTCCATCATTCTCGTCTTTCATTGTTATTTTTTTCTAATTTAAGTATTTAGTTGAAAGAGGAAGTAAATAATAAAATGACAGTTATTTCATCTTGTTAATGGATCTCATTTAAGATTCATTGAAGAGATTTTTGCTTATATTCATTAAAATAAAACCAAACAGTTAGAAATCAATAATACTAAGCACATATTTATCCAATTCGATTTTTTAATATTAATATGCAAATTAGCCTTCCCATTCACACTGTAAACCGCTATTTTGTTGTATATATAAATATAATAGCATGTTGTCAGTATGTAGACATGGTTAACAGTATTAATAATGTAAAACAATTTTATTGATAATTGAGGTTTAAATAAAAATAAAATCATAGAGAATGTGATGTCAATAACTAAGGGAATTGTGACTTGAATAGTAATATAGTTTCGGTTACAGACAGAAAAACACACAATCTCCATTATAATAAGATATATATATATATATATATATATATATATATATTTGCTCCCCAACCCCCTGGGGTTGAGCACTTTGGACGGATTTTCGCTGATGACCGCCAACTAAAGCGCAAACGCAACGCTCTCCTATAAAAGGGATGGAGCACTCTATTGTGGCCTTTACATACATACATACAGATGTGTGTTAAAACAGTTAAAATCCCCTTCGCATTCTGTGGGTGACGATAGCCGAAGTGTTAAACTATCCGACTGATGCTGAATCAATCGGAGTTCTATCCCGGCTGTAGGTAGCTCAGAGAATGTCTAGCCACACTGAAGTGACTTGATAAGTCGAAACACGTGTCTATGGATGACTATATATAATATAATTTCTACGAGTTTCCCTCCTAGTTACTCTCACTACTACTAACTTGAAAAATAAAAAACTGGAACACAAACACACCACCCCTGATGATGGCACTTCGACGTGCCGAAAGTACTTGGGATAAAAACTTTGGTGGACTAATCCACGCATTCCATCCAAGTGTAAAAAAAGTTGGCCAGAAAGCTCGAAAAGATTGTTAATAAAATTGTTAAACAGGAGACGTGCCTTTTGTTAAATTCCACACACACACACACACACACACATATATATATATATATATATATATATATATATATATATATATATATGGGAGTAAATATGGAAATAAATCCGACAATATTAAGAAATTTGAAAAAACAAGTGTTCCAAAAATAAGATGAATTTATTCATCAACGCTTAAACGTTTCGGTTTCTTTAAACCTTCATCAGGATGTATTAAAGGGTGAAGAAATTGATGGATGTTTTATAGATGACAGGCGATAAAAAAAATGTGTTTTTTCAAATTTCTTAATATATATAATATATATATATATATATATATATATATATATATATATAAGCAGGAGAAAGAACAGGAATAATGACACCTCATTCTTATAAATCCGTCTCTTCATATCCCGAGCCACCCGATTGTATAAAAAACCCCCACCCTTCTGTTTCCATCTCAACAGAATTCTACTTCACCCGTATTATTCTGCACGCAACTGGCATTACAGTGGGTATGATATGCAGGGAAAATCATGTGAATTGAACATTTGCCAAGAAGACGTAAGCAGACAAAACATAGCTCGCGTTATCGGCGACGTTCTACAAAGGCTTCCAAACGCTACGAGCAAACGACGCTAATAAACCAGATCAGGATGGGAAGAAGGAGGAGAGAGGAAGAGGAAGAGGAAGAGGAAAGAAAAGATTGTGGAGAAAAGGATAAGGGTAAATTGTTATGTTAAAAAGCTTTGATTAGGATAGCTCATGAAAGTAGACTAACTAGCTGAATAATAATCAAACTGACTTTGCTGCATTGGCTATACCGAACTGACCCTCCTCTATTTAGTGTAAGTTTTGTCTTGTTAATTTTTTTTACTTATGTGTTCTGTGTTTGTATGTATCCGTTTCGCACCGGATGCTGGTGCTTAATAAATGTGTTAAGCATGCTTGTCTAACCCATGTGGGTACCTACGAGGAGAGGTAGAAAAGAGGAAGAGAATTTTGAAATAGCCGCTTATATACCAGACTTCCAGGTGGCCGGGACGTAAACCCAGTGGGAAGATAACTCTTCCAGGCAAAGGGGAGATAATCCCCACAACGCCATTCCTCTGTGTATCTTTCCACGTAGCGATACATCAGTAATATTACAGATTACGATAATACTGAGTTCTGAATAATCACCAGACAGTAAGTAAGTAAAGTCGGTTGAGTGGCCTATTGTCAGTATCAGCCGGACAGCGAGGGAGTCTATTCCCTTTTCACAGGAGCTATACCAGGGAAACTCGGTATAAGAATTAGCGGGGTATTAGTTTGAAGCTAACACTTGTATTCTTTATAATGTATTAGGCTATCAAATATGATAACCTAACACTGAATATTCGACAGGGAAAAGACAAATTCGGTATATAAAGAATAATAACCTTTAATTACAAAAACAAACAAGAGGACATAAACTGTTCTAAAGAACACAAAATGTGTAACTATAAAATGGTGGAATGCACTTATGATTTTTCTTTTGTGTATATGTTGTATAGCCTGCTACTGGACTTCAATGAAACCACAGACACGTGTATATAAAAATATGACCGGTCTTTATTTTTTCGGTTTGTGGGTTGTGAGGGGTGCAGAGTGTTCACAATAAAAATGCCCGAAGGATTTGGTGACGAGAGGCGATGAGGTTAAGCTCACGGCTGACTCAGCGCGGTCTGACTGCCCTTCGAAATCCACTAACCTTTATATACGATGAATATGCCCACGCATTTTTTTATCTTTTGATCTGATAACGGACAGACTTCCTTTTTTTTATATATTTCATTATCTTTCTATTTGTTTCTTCACCGGAAGATTTTTCTTCCGTTGCACGATATGCAACACATATATTACTACTTGCTGTCCATCGTATCTGATGATGACACCACGCGAATCATTTTCCTCCAATTTAATTGGTCTCTGGTTGCGTCTCGCCAACTGCATATGGGGATATTCAAGTCCTTCAGGTTTCTTTTGATGTTGTCTTTGTAACTGAGCTTTGGTCTACCGATTGTACCTGGTCCCTCTCTCAGTTGAGAGTACAGAATCTGCTTTGGTAGTCTGTCATCCCTAAGTCTGTGGATTTAAGTGGCCAGCCCATCTCAGGTTGTGTTAAACAAGTATTTCATGCATTATATATATAATATATATATATATATATATATATATATATTATATATATATATATACCATTGAATTACCAGGATCATACAGGTATTTTATAGAAGGGAGAAATGGGTAAGCTTTGTGGTGAGGGAAAGATTTAATTCGTTAGAGGGAAATCTTTGGGGAGGATGAGAAGGAAATCTACTACACATTTTTGTCTGAGTTTTGTTCTTTCATTCCTCATATTTCTACCACATTCTGTCGGATTCATTCCAATCCTCTTTCCTCATATATATATATATATATGGACATCCACAGACACTTGTTTCGACTTATCAAGTCTCTTCAGTGTGGTTAGACATTTTGTGAGCTACCTACAGCCAGGATTCTACTCCGGTCGGTTCAGCAGCAGTCGGGCAGCTTAACGGCTCGGGCACTGTCACCCACAAAATGCGAAGGGAATTTTAACTGTTTTAATGCGCACATCTCTATGTATGTAAAGGCCGCCATAGAGTGCTCCATTCCTTTTATAGGAGAGCGTTGCGTTTACGCTTTAGTTGGCGGTCATCAGCGAAATCCCCCCAAAGTGCTCAACCCCAGGGGGATGGGGGGCATATATAGTCATCCACATATATCTATATATGAATCCAACAGTGCGCTGAAGAATAATAAGTTGGAGTAAAAATAGGAAATATAAGAATGTTTTAATGATATTTGAAAAAGTATATATTTGTCGACATTGAGTGTTTCGATTGATGATATACAGCATCGAAGACATTTACAATATCTGATATATGCATACATACACACCACACACACAGAGACAGACAGACAGACAGACAGACAGACCGACAGACACACACACAACAACATATATACACACACCACACACATATATACACACACAACACACACACACACACAGACAGACAGACAGAACGACCGACAGACACACACACACACACACACACACACACACTATATATATATATATATATATATATATATATATATATATATATATTAAACACTACTGGAAATTCAAGGAAAAACTCATAAGTGATGTTCTCATGCGGACACCTGCAGATGGACGCGCCAATCAGCTCCGTATGGATTCTGGATGCCGCGTGGAGGACCTTCGAGAGACGATGCCCGATATATATGGTTGATCAGATAGAGGTATCCAAGGTCTCGGCGTGACCTGATAATGATGATGAGGAGGATGATGATATATAATTAAATGGAGGCGCGTGGTGTAATCGCTAGAGTCGTAGGAAATGGACTCGTCGACGCGAGTTCAAATTCTGGACGAGTTTGTTTGGATTTCACATAGCTCTAATACCCGTGGGAAAGGTATGCATCTCCGTGCTCTCCCTCCAGCTATGGGTAAATAGTAGGACAGACTGGGCTCTTTAACTTTGCCTAGGTATCCAGTCTAGGAGAAGGAAAACTCTGAATTCAAACCTGTCAAACTCCACTTGAGAAATTGACCTTGTGTCTCATCCTGCTCGTGTGGAGCGTTTGGTAAATACATCTACATGATAAGAATAGACATAAAATAATAATTATGATGATGATGATGATGATGATGATGATGATGATGAGGAGGAGGAGGAGGAGGAGGAGGAGGAGGGGAGGAGGATTCATATTATAAAAAAAAAACGGTATAAAAATACTTCATTCTTATGAATCCGTCTTGGTATATTCTTCCCGAACCACTCGACTATATGATAAGAATAGACGTAAAATAAGTCGTGTTTGGGTGCGTAAGATTGTAAAGTTGCATGTGAATATTTCTGTAGCAAATAGCTGATCGATCTGAACGGCAATCCAACAGACATATTGATCAGTTGATTAAGGTTTGTTGCCCTCATTGAACATTGAACATAAATGCAGATTCAGTTGAAAGAAGACCGACTGGACGAGTTTTCAGTTGTTCACGTTGTCTTCCAGCTCTACACGACACCAAAACAAATGTATTACGTATAGAGAGCAGTGGTTATCGTGATGAGCGGGGGTTGTAAACTAATTATAGTGGGATGACCTTCCAGCGGTCGTGAGAAGCAAAACAAAAATGAAGGGGGTGATCGTCTCTGGTTGGAAAGCGAATCAGTCATAGCAAACCCCTTAAATAAAGAACATTTGATAGCAAATATAGTGTATTTTCAATAACAGCCGCGCTCTGGGATAAACCAGAAAGAGGGCATCGAATTGTCTTAACAGGGACCATAGCTAGTCTGTATGCTTTTGCTGATTGTCCGACTCTGTCTTCGAGCAAAAAATGCCGTCTCTTTCATGTGGACTCAGTTCCTTTGTCCTGTCAGCTTTGCTCATGACAGATTAATCATTTGTTTGTTTGTTTATTTGTTTTGTTTTGTTTTACGGAATATCAACTACAGTGGGTCATTTAATTCCGGCAAACGTTTTGAAAGATCAGTAGTGATAGTTTGGAAGAAAAAAATTTAAACTCAAATTAAAAAATAAATTTTATAAATAAATTTTCTATTTAATCCTATGGGACCCTAACAGGTACTACCACTCCAGGTCAGACTGTACCTGGGGGCAATGGTGATGGAGGGTGTTCCATATTCCCAGACCTCCAGAACTTAACGTCATACCCAGGACATGAAGCCGTCGCCTTTTAGCACCTATATGATAAAAAGGTTGGGGCCTGCTATAAAGGCAATAAGGTTGGGACAATCGTATAGGTGCTCGGGGTTGCCGTGCCAGCCGATTGATCGGAAGGGGGCTTTTCGACCTCCCGTCTAGCCTAAATTATTAGTAGGTCTTGATAAACCGGGAGTCAGCCTGTTCACTCTACTTAGCTTCGGGGCTGACGCCTATATATATTGTTACAAATGCCATAGCGTATATTTTAGCAAAGGTTTTTTTCCTAGTAGATCTGTATTATCCCTCCCCTAGAAGTTATGAAGGGGCAATAAAGAAATTATTTCATGATGTTACGTTTTCAGCCTTGAATGGGGGTTAAATCGAACTTAACGGACCTAAATTCCACCATCGTATGTCACCCCACTGAAAGAAAAAAATACCAAAAATCAGAGAATAAACCGAATTTAATGAAATTTTCAGTGTTGATATATTAATGAATAAGAAATATAATGCTTAAGTTATTTTATTCAAAAGCTTTACATTTTTTCAGATCAGTTAACTTTGAACCACGTATCTTTGAGAATCTGAGTTACGCCACAAAGATACGTGGTTCAGAGTTAACTGACCTGAAAAAAATGTAAAGATTATTAAATAAAATAACTGGTGCATTATATACTTTATTCATTAATATATCAACACTGAAAATTTCATTAAATTCGGTTAATTCCCTGATTTTTGGTATTTCTTTAACTTTCGGCGGGGGGACATACGATGGTGGAATTTAGGTCCGTTAAATTCGATTTAACCTGAATGGGCGTTGAATAAATTTGTACATCATCATAAGATTTGGTTTCTTTATTTAATAGCCTATCAACCTTTGTGGGTTATTTAATGCCAAATCCATCCTTGTAGAAGAACAGTAGTGGTACTATTTAACCCATAGCTTGGTATGACTGGGTTCATACCTATCCCAAGGGTATTAGTCTGAAAGTTAATGTAATAGCACGACTACTCCGATGTCGCAGTCCAACGCGTTGGCCACTACGCTTTGGGTACTTTTCCCGCCGCTTGTTGACAGTCACTAATCGCTGTTAACTCTATGTCTACGCTATTTATATTTAAGCCTGTTTTATTAAATATGAGAGACAAGGATTGTTCATTCATTTTTCTTTTATAAATGTTTTCTTTTTACTGAGTATAATGCCAGACATTTGGGCAATGGTTGTGCAAAAGAAAAAAAAATGTCTAAAACTGTAATCCGAGATTTTTCCATCATTATTGATCATTATCAAAAAAAATAAAAAAAATAAAAAAAATACGAGAGTGGGCTGAAAATATTATAATCTAAAAAGTTATTTACTAAGCTTCGCTTAGATGTGGCACATCGCCGAATGTGAAGGGCACCCAGTGAGGCTCGAACTCACTAGTCATGGTTTGCCACTCACTTGCTAACCATTACCACGAGAGGTGCCCATCTAAAAAGTTTATATGATGATATTATATCTGCAGTTGATGACTTTTTAACCAATGGGATCCAAGCACGGCAATACCAATCCTAGACCACAACGGGGACTACATTGTAAAATAGACCTCATTTGGTCATACAAAAAAATTAAGTCTGCGGAGCGGCCCAATGTCGTTATCAGCTCGACAACGAGGGAGTCTATCCCCTTTTCACTTGCACTCGACCAAGGAGATTATTTTAGAGTCTGAAGTGGTGCGCCAACCCTACCATCAGCTCCTCACTTTACCGCACGGATCCCTGTGTACTCATACGCTGAGTTGGCGAGGGCTGGTATCGAACCAGGAACCTTGTGATTCCTAGGAGGACACTCTACCAACTTTGTCAGCCTATTAACTTAGTCAGCCGACCGTCGCAATTGTCGTGCTGTCATTTATGAAATAAACAAATAGTGTCGTTATCAATGTATGCGCGAGAAGGGATGTTAAAGAGCATCTAGTACGTGTGCAATACTCTCCAACCGAGGCGAAGTCAGTCGCGTGACACCTGATGGCTGTTTTTCAAACATTCAACCCAACAGCATTTAACACCTGCACGTAATAAATACGGGTTTTGATAACACCTCACACTCCTTGTGATGCGTAGTCACGGCTCTATAAAAGGCTTATGTAGTATTGTAGCTAATAGGTCACAGGCAACGTTTACGACAGTCTGTAGGTTCCAAAAATGAATGAATAAACAACATATGAAAGCACAAGTGGGTTGCAGATAGGCATAAGGGGTTGTTTATTTGTCGCTCGCTAAGTGTGGCCTTTTCAGTGAAAGAGAGAAAGAATAGGTTAATCATTTCTATCATAAACTCCATTCATTACCACTATCTCACAACTTACAAGACTAGATTAAAACACTCTCCATAAAACGAAAAATAGACGTGCATGTCCTTGTGAGACACCCGGTGAAAGAGGATGAGTCCCCTTCCTTCCGCTTGTGGTTTCAGGGTGGGAGAAGGGACATATCCGTTTCCGCTCTTCTAGTTCAGGTGGTCATTGACCAATGACGGCCAGACATACATTAAGTGCTTTTAAAATCTTATCCGCAGAAAATTTGCTTTTCTTTTTTTCCATTTCAATCTAAATTTTCTAAAACTGCTTAATTACGTTACACTTGATAACACACACATTATACAGTTATTGCAATTTTGTATCAGTTGTTGAGTTTTAGTATATTAGTAATATCCGAGTTAGCATGGTAAGCTACACCGAGGTCTAGACTACGTTGTTTATTTACGGTATTGCATTCATTTTGAGCTCAGTCGGCAGAGCGTTCGGCTAGAAATCACAAGGTTCCTAGTTCGATACCGGCCCTCGCCAACTCAGCGTATGAGTAGCACAGAGACCTGTGCGGTAAAGTGAGGAGCAGATGGTAGGTGTGGCGCTCCACCTCAGACGATAAAATAATCTCCTTGGTCCAGCACTAGTGAAAAGGGGATAGACTCCCTCACTGTCTGGCTGATAACGACATTAGGCCGCCCCGACGACTTTACTTTTTTTTACAGTAGTTTTGAAAGTATCAGTAAGTGTTTTAATGTTTTGTCTTTATGTCATTGGATGCTGAAAAAATATATTTTCTAGTCTATCATAGACAATACACATTACTTGCAATATATGATAAAAAACAGCTTTTTATAGCTAGACATTAGTCGTTCATTACTTGATATATATATATATATATATATATATATATATATATATATGTGTGTGTGGGAGAATATGTGTTTAACTAAAGTCATACCTAATTTTGTTAATTAATTAACTATAACTAAATGAATTAGACGTGCATATCGGTTTAAATGTAAAGCGTAAACAAATCGAGAAAAAGTAATCTCTGTATGTACATTTCAGCCCATTAGGCCTGTCTATAGCTCTGCTGATGAGGCCTAATGGGCTGAAATGTACATACAGAGATGACTTTTTTCTCGATTTGTTTACGCTTTACATTTAAACCGATATGCACGCCTAATTCATTTAGTCATGATTAATTAATTAACAAAATTAGGTATGACTTTAGTTAAGCACATATTTCTCCACAAATTGTCGGCCTTCGCCATTTTCAAAACACACTGTTTGACTACTTCATATATATATATATATATATATATATATATATATATATATTTATATATGTATAAGTATTAACTTACCGGTGGGTATAAGAACGATCATTGGAAGCGCACAATATCCAGAGGTTAAGGTTAAGAAAAAACAAATACAAAGTGCTCAATACAATGTAGAGCATAAATTTATTTAAGAATGGAAATGAGTAACCTACTCGAGTTTCATCGATAGATTCTTCAGGGTTACTTTTAAATTAATCGAGTTTACGATTAATCTTTGGTGTTATAAACATGCCCGTTGTAATGGGACTTAAATTTAGTAGAGGAACGCTTGTTTATATTTTCGTAGATCAGGAACGGTTTTTGATTAATAAATTAAAAATTTGGATTAAGTTATGGGAATTATTTTTTCAATTATTATTTAATAAAAGATATGTTATGGGTCGTATTAATAGTTAAAAGGTGAAAATTTAAAATTATTTAATAAATATATATATATATATATCCAGGGCTATACACCACCCACACATATATTCATAAATATTATTTGTTTTCTCATTATATAAGAAATATTCCTATGTTTTTTTATCTTTTTTCTTTTATATTTGCATATACATATATAAGATAAACATAAATGAAATATTCCTGTTTGTCTTATCACTCTTTGTTTACCATATATATATATATATATATATATATATATATATAGAGAGAGAGAGAGAGAGAGAGAGATAAATAGATAGAGAGAGAGAAAGAGAGAAAGAAAGAAGAGAAAAGGAGATAAACACATAAACGTAGGAGGCATACTTAGCATAACATTTATTTTGATTAGAGATGACATCGGCGACCCGAGTTCTAATCCCGGACGAGTCTGCGTTTCACTTCGCGCTAATTCCCTTAAGAAATGTATGAATATATCTGTTCTTCCCATCCACTAGCTATGAGTAGATATAATTGTAGATTTGATTCTTTAACGTAAGACATTGTGAAAATAGATTAATTTTAGTGAGACAGGAAAAGTGGCTTAAATGAGGAGGACGTGGCTTCTCTTCTTTCCCACGCGTTTAACTTAACAATGTATCGGGTGAAAATGTCTCTGTTGTAATGACAGAACAAGATGGAACCCAGAGAGAGAGAGAGAGACAACCCACAGTCCGGAGAGACAAGTGACGAAACCCGAGCCGATACGAGTTAGAAAAAAGTGACACCCCATAGAAGGTGATATTAGAAGAAGCACAACACACACACACACACACACACGCATATATATATATATATATATATATATATATATATATATATATATTTGGAGGATATGTGCTTAATTGAAGTCATACCTAATTTTTGAAAATTAATTAGTTAATAATTAATGAATTTAGGCGGGCATATATGTTCAAATGTAAGGCTAAACATTTCTGTTGATATTTTCACGATTTGCTTAGCCTTACATTTGACCATATATGCCCGCCTAAATTCATTAATTATTAACTAATTAATTTTCAAAAATTAGGTATGACTTCAATTAAGCACATATCCTCCAAACATTGTCGTCTAAAAGCCATATCAAATAAACACAGTGTTTATTTACGTACTCTCATATATATATATATATATATATATATAATATATATATGTGTGTGTGTGTGTGTTGTGTTGTGTGTGTGTGCGTGTGCGTGAACAAATAGTAATAAGATAAACAGGAATAATTCTTTTATGTAGTTTACTTTATATATATTATGTATATGCAAATATAAAAAGAAAAAAAAGATATTCCAGATTTATTTCCAATTCATGACAATAACATGAGTCACAGACGAAGTACCTGTGAGGCATTGATTGGCTATGCAAGAAAAATCTGTTTTTCGCATGAAGAAACAAACAAGATTTCCCATAAAAAATGAAACCATTTCAAAGAGGTCAAAACACTTCGTTCTGGTCTCTTTTGTTTAATCGCCTCTAATACAAAAGTTCTTCGTGTAAAAAAAAAACGGCAGTAGAACTATTCGACCCATAGCTAGAGGAATTAGGTTGTTTGGAGGCACGTTGTGTAATGGTTACCATTGTAGGAAATATGGACACGGTGGCACGAGTTCAAATCATGGACGCGACTGTTTGCATTTCACATAGGGGAAATACTCTACGTGAGTTTCAATCCTGAAAGAGGTTGTTTGCATTTTGCATGGAGGTAATACCACTGGGAAATGTAGGGAAGACGAAACTTATGGGCCGGGTTAGCTCAGTCGGTAGAGCGTTCGGTTAGAAACCACACGGTTCCTAGTTCGATACCGGTCCTCGCCAACTCAGCGTATGAGTAGCACAGGGATCTATGCGGAAAAGTAAGGAGCTGACGGTAGATGTCGCGCTCCACCTCAGACGCCAAAACAATCTCCTTGGTCTAGCGCTAGTGAAATGGGGATAGACTCCCTCACTGATTGGCTGATAACGACCGACGACTTTACTTACTAATTTACTACTTACCAATGGCACCGACTAAATCTCCTTGGTCTAGCGCTATTGAAAAGAGGATAGACCCCCTCGCTGACTGGCTGGTACCGACTTTAGGCCGCTTCGACGAATATACTTACTTATATATACTAGACAAAAGGTGACTCGTTATGGTTAGATAATTGGAATTATGTAAAAGTAAGTTTACAAAGCGAATTTATAAAAAAAAATCTATATACGGCCAGAGAATTGAAGAAAAAAACCCATTAAAAATCATTTTGTAAAATTTCTAAGAAAGTGAACGTTTTTAATTTAAGCTACGGGCTAGTTGCTTCTGAAAATTAACATAAAAATATAGTTCAAATTCTCTAAATCCCTCCCTTTACACTCACGGAGAAACATATATAACGAGGAGGTAATCAAGATATAGATAGAGAGGGAGAAAGTGATAGGTAGAGTGTGAGTAAGAGACAGGTCCGTTTTTTACTAAATAGCAAATTACAACAAATTAGAACCAATTAAAATGGATTTTTCCCAAACATCAAACTCAATCCTAAAACTTAGGAATATGTAGTATGAATTTTGTGTCATTAAACTAAACAGGAAAAAAGTTTTTAGGAAACAAACATTGATTCGCTCAGCATTAATATAACACACACACACACACACACACACGCACACACATGAACAAATATAAAAAAAATCTTATTTATATATATATACTAGTAAAAACCCATATCTGTCTATAGCAGTCCATACCTTCTTATATGCGAATATTGACATCGTTTTGTGTATATGAGTGCAGGGAGAGAAAACCTTTAGGATTTTGAAGTTGGGAGGAAGACGTGTCAAAATACAAATAATTACTCAGTTCGTTTGTTTATTGATTTTAACGGCATATCAACCCGTCTGGGATTATGTCATGCCTAACGGTTAGGAAGTAATACATATCGTGTATTTATATTTATACATTTTAGTAATTGGTTTTAAAAATGTGTTAGCATTATTGGGAATTATGTTGTATGGTATTGATTTGTTTCATGTCTATATTCTATGGTATAATTTTATTTCCCTCAAAAAGGAGAGAATATCCTCCATGTTGACATTTTCAAACAGATCTTTCATATTGTTTGCTTTAAAATAACGGTTTCTGATGTGAGCAAAAAACCTGCATTCCATGAATAAGAGTTTAACTAATAACTCAGACAATTTTATTAGATCACCTGGAATATATTTCGCGCCTAAGACGCCATTGCTTTTGGGTAGACTTTTCCCCAAACATTTTCTCTTAGCGTTAAGTTGTCTAAAATCTGCCCGACCAAGAAAACTCAAATTGAGTCAGAACGCTAGCATCTTTTAATCTATACAACCTTGTGAACGAGACAATGTGTCTACTTAATTACTCGATTTGTTTGTTTGGTTTTTTCTTTTTGGTTTTTTTTTTCAAGTTACGAAACGTTTTCTTCTAATGAAAACTATTCCTGGATGAAACTTCCAGCTATATATATATATATATATATATATATATTGTTTATTTCATTATCAATACTTAAAAGCCTTGAAAAGCTTTCTGTCAATGTTTGAGATAATTGATACTGTAAAAACATCAGTATTTCAGTATTTCTACCGCTAATAAATAGGCACCTCACAAAACTGAGTTACGTGATACAGACTCCGGGGTATGGAGGGGTTGTATATATATATATATATATATATATATATATATATATATATATATATATATATATATTGTACAGTAGGGTAGGTCGATTTCGGAACTTTAACATCTCCCATATGGCGAAAGTTGCAAATTAACGTAAAGAATTAATACACAAAATATTTTTCTTTCAAAACTTTGCTTTCATTTGAGGAAATAGATTTCAATCTTTTAAAAATGTTATCACGGTTACAGCTTAATCATTAGATAAAAAAACAGCATATCGGAGGTGTCGTTGGTGATGGGGGGGGGTATTTTCAATTTGAATTCTAATTATATTTTATTTATTTTGTTTAAAATAATAAGCTTTTCCGTTTTAAATATTGAAATTGCTGAAATTTCTTACCAATTTCTAGGCTAGATTTTGCTAAAAAGATGATTTTTGGGTGTATTCTAGTAGACGATCTTTGAGGCTATTTCCTCAAACAATGGTGCAACTGTTTAGCTCAGTCGGTAGAGCGTTCGGCTAGAAACCACAAGGTTCCTAGTTCGATAACGGCCCTCGCCAACTCGGCGTATGAGTAGCACAGGGATGTGTGCGGTAAAGTAAGGAGCCGGTCGTAGGTGTGGCGCTCCACCACAGACGCAAAAACAATCTCTTTGGTCTAGCGCTAGTGAAAAGGGTATAGACTCCCTCGCTGATTGACTCATACCGACTTTAGGCCGCCCCGACGACTTTACATACTTTACTTATTTATACCGACACAAAACTTTCGCTGTTTGAAAGAATTTGATTTTTTTTTTAAATTGAAAAATCGACCTACCCTAATTTACATACCATATTCATATCGTGATGTATCTTACGTATAGTATAGCTGTATACCTGTAGTTCTTTATACTTATCTTGTTCTGAGTAGCTGGATCTTATCTTCTGTGTCTGGCCGGGATAGGGTGATCCGTCTTTATCTCAAATGTCTAAATAAATCAACAGAAACTGATTCAGATAGATTCATATGAACATAAATAGATAGATAGATAAAACCGATTTATATATATATATATATATATATATATATATATATATATATATATAGAGAGAGAGAGAGAGAGAGAGAGAGAGATAGAGAGAGAAGGAGGGGGAGAGAAATCATCATGTCACGCCAGTAGCGCGGATATCCATGACAATATCTCGCCAACCATCCCTATCATTCATTAACCCCGGTAGGTCCTCCGCACAGCAAGCAGTATCCGTACAGAGTTGGTCTATGTATGATTTTGCTGGACGACCCGCGCTAGCATGTCCATGTGCTAGTTTCCCCAGAAGGACGTCACTTATGAGTTCTTCCTTACTTCTTCAGCGGTGTCTGGCATGTCTTGTCCGTCTTACTCGTATGGTTTGTGTGACAGGGGGCAGGTGGCCGTATAGCTGCTTTCTTGTGGGATGTTGCTTCCACGATTTGTATATATATATATATATATATAAGACAGTAAAATGGCGTATGATAATTCATTACATTCTAACTTATATAATAATATTATAATAATATTTTATACAATAGTGCTATTTTTGTTATTTAAGAAACCTGTGGGACATTTTTAAGAATACAAAGCCTGAAAACATTTTAAAGTTTCCAAAAAAAAGCAACCTTTTCAACAAGATATAACAGAACATAACCGAATATCCCCATAGAACCACTACTTTAAAGACTGAAATCCAAAATAACTTTTTTGGCATTAAATGACCCAGAGGTTGATATGCCGTTAAACAAAACTCAAATTCAAAACACAAACTCAAAAATGTAATAATAATTACGGTGTTGTTTTGGAGGAAGTGTAGCTGGAACGGATAAATGGCATTTTAGTGTATTTCAACAGGGAAAATTGATTTGATATACGAGTAAATTTATTACAAGCGGAACTCGTAAGTCAAGGTACCACTGTATACAAAAAGCAAAAGGTAAATAAAACGCAATAGAGATTCACGTTCTTTGAAATGTGGTTTAGATAAGTGTATTTTCGACATGGTTCATTGATTACCTATCTAAGGTGATAATTACATAGACCCAACATAAATTAGTTGTTCTCTCGTGTTTCTCTAATAAATTTACAAACCCGGTGAAAGGCCTGATTTCAAAACGAGGCTAAACCTTTGTCCTCAAATAAAAGATTCAATTTGTTATGGTTTGTTACTCCTCTGAGAAAAAGACTTCTTTTTTTTAAAAGTTGTCGAATCGACTCATCCAGGCTGATAGACTAACAGCTTGCTCTCCGGTTTGGTAGGCGTAAATGTGTGTCAAAATCAACGGACGTTGTCAAGTTGTTTGTTTACGGGTTTTTTTTCTTCTTCTTACCATTACCTGATAGTTATTTTGGCTTTAGTCTCACGCTCCAAATTATAACATCAATTATTTTGACATACATTTTTAGAGTTGAAGAAGAAAACGAACAAAATAAACAACACAACAAACGATAACACCGATAGACTCTGGAAAGCTTTATTCTACTTAGAATAATTGGTACACTTATTGAGAGTTTATGTAGTCTAGTATTCGCTAGTTTTTTTTTTGTTTTTTGTTTTTCGTCGGGGCGGCCTAAAGTCGGTATCAGCCAATCAGCGAGGGAGTCTATCCCATTTTCACTTGCGCTAGACCAATGAGATTATTTTAGCGTCTGAGGTGGAGCGCCACACCTACCATCAGCTCCTTACTTTACCACACAGATTCCTGTGCTACTCATACGCTGAGTTGGCGAGGACCGGTATTGAACTAGGAACCTTGTGGTTTCTAGCTGAACGCTCTACCGACTGAGCTAAATCTCCAAAGAGGAAGTACTCATAAAATAGGGAAGGTAACTCTCAATTACGTATTGCAGATAAATGCAGAATTTTATAAATGAGCCAACAAGCGAGAAAATCCGGGGGTGGGGCTTGGGGGCGGGGGTAGTTGTCTTCGATAGTGTAATGGCAAACGATAACACCGATAGACTTTGGAAACCTTTATTCTACTTAGAATAATTGGTACACTTGAAAGTTTATATAGTCTAATATTCACTAGAGAGTTCTCCAAAGGAGAGGTAATCACAAATGGGGAGGTAACTGTCAATTACTTATTACACACTCCAGGCCAATTTAACTTGCGCAGTGAAGTCAAACATAGTTGTCTCATCTTGAACCAGCCCCTATAAATACTAAAAAATTCACCTTAACTAAATCACAGTCAAGTTATATTCAAATATAATATAGGTGCGTTGTGTTATGGTTATTGTCGTTGGAACTGGACACGGCAAACCGAGATCAAATCCTGGACGAGGCTGGTTGCATTTCTCATAACTAATACCCTTGCGAACTATTCTCCCTTCAGCTATGGGTAAATAGTAGGGTAGTTGGGTAGAATAACTGAGTGCATTACTTTCCAAAGGATATTAGCGCTATGTAAAATGCTACCAGCTTTGTCCAGGATTTGAACTCGTAACATCGTGTCCATTTCCTACGTCGGTAAACATTCAACCACGGGCACCTATATTATTTCATTATATATATATATATATATATATATATATATATATATATATATGTGTGTGTGTGTGTGTGTGTGTGTGTGTGTATACGAGGGTGAGTCAAAAAGTAATGCCATTTTGTTTAGAACAGGTATAATTACCAACACAGGAATATGTATCATACATCAAAATGAAGCTGGTCCTCTGTGGATCCCATCCCTACTTCTCCACATAGTCATCGTTTCTCTCAATAGCAATCTTCCACCTTCGAATGAGAACATGTATCCCTGACCCGTAAAATTCTGTTGACTGTTCTTTGAACCACTTCTTCACTACAAATTTCACTTCTTCGTCACTGGAATAATGTTTGCCTCTCAAACCTTCTTTCACGGGGCCCCGTAGAATATAGTCCGTGTACTCTAAACCCCACCGATAGGGTAAGTGAATTACGAGGAGCAAACATGAACTGAACATTTTTCAAACGTGTTCAATATCAACATAGATCGCCTAATTTTTAATCAGGGCTGTCAAACTGAAATATAAACATTAGTTGTTAATTTTTAGACTTTTTAAATTGATCTATTTTTGTTTTTGTTTTTTCGTCTCTAAAAAGATGTAGCAAGAATAACACTGCTGTACGCGTACAGCAGTCTGAGAGAATCCAATTGTGTCTTGCCTGCCTAGAGCGAACTAGCGATTTTTAGGAATGCGAAAAACACGACCTCAGTGACGCGGACGCATAGCTTGATCCAGGTCCCCGGATGCAGGAAAGGTTGCATGGACTTTTATGTCAATAAATAGACAGGCCAAAAGTGAGTCGACGGAAGCTATTAGTCGTATGGATCCAGATTCAGGTTTAATTTCAAATTCAGATTCAAATTCAAATTGAGATTCAGATTCAGATTCAGATTCAGATTCAGATTCAGATTCAAATTCAGATTCAAATTCAAATTCTGATTCAAATTAAAATTCTGATTCAGATTCAGATTCAGATTCAAATTCAAATTCAGATTTAAATTCAGATTCAGATGTAGATTCAGATTCAAATTGAGATTCAGATTCAAATTCAAATTGAGATTCATATTCAATTCAAATTCAGATTTAAATTCAGATTCAGATGTAGATTCAATTCAAATTCAAATTCAGATTCAAATTCAAATCCTGATTCAGATTCAGATTCACATCCAAATGCAGATTTAAATTCACATTCAAATTCAAATAGAAAGCAGAGTCGAAGAAAGAAATGTCGTTTGGCTGCTTTTGTTAGCAATATTTTACTTTGGCCCTGGTTGATAAACTACAAGATCCGATTCAAAATATATATGAAACCTTTCTCCACGCATTCTTCTTCTCAGGCATAGTCCTTTAAATTCATCATTTGCTGTTTTTTTTTTTTTTTTTTTTTTTTCAATTCAATGTTTACCGACCTAAAATAAAAACATCAAATTTCATTACTTTTTTTTTTTTGCTTTTTTTTTTTACCGATCTCTTAACTTTTTTCTTTCTACTAATAAAAAAAACAAAAAAAAACGAACAAATAAAATGTCTCTACGTGTTCTTTCTCCGTATGATTTTTCAATCGGAGTTGTCAACCTGAAATATAAACAGTCAATCACATTACTTTCTCAATCAATCTCTTAACTTTTTTGTTTCTTCTCTGAAAAAATAAATAAATAAAATATTTCTCCGCGTGTTCTCATGTGTAGCTTTTTCAATACAATATTCTCGGGGTTTTTTTTTCAATCATTTTTTCCAACCAAAAATATAAACAACGAATCTCATTACTTTCTAGATTTTCTAGATCGATCTCATATCTTTTTTGTTTCGTCTCGAAAAAATGAATAAATGAAATATGTCTTCACGAATTCTTTTTCTCGGACGTTACTCACCTTTTAAATTTACCATTCGCAGAGAAGTTAATCTTTATTTCAAAATCACGACAGTGAAAGAATACTGTTTTTAAAAAATTCGTATTTCACAAGGTATTTTTTTCTTGAGCAACGAAGCTGACGAGAAACGAAGCAAGGCAGACTATTATGGAAATATATTTCTTTTGTAAAGCTGATTTCCCAGTCGATCAATTTGTATGGGTACTCAAGCGAAAAATTTGAATTTGAGAAATTTAGAGAATTCCCTTGTTTAAAATGGTTGATTCTAATATATATATATATATATATATATATATATATATATATATATATGGGGGGGATAACTTATAAATGTCTAACCACACTGAAGAGACGTGATAGTCAAAACACTATGTCTGTGGATGACTATATATATATATATATATTATATATATATATATGTGTGTGTGTGTGTGTGTGTGTGTGTGTTGTGTATAGAGAGATATATATGTATATATAAATATAGTCATCCACATACACGTATTTCGACTTATTGAGTCTCTTCAGTGTGGCTAGATTTTGTAAGCTACCTACAAGCGGGATTGTAATCCGATTGGTTCAGCATCAGTCAGACACCTTAACCGCTGAAGGGGATTTGAACTGTTTTAATACACACATACCTATGTATGTAAAGGCCGCCATATAGTGCTCCATCCCTTATATAGGTGAGCGTTGCGTTTACGCCTTAGTTGGCGGTCGTCAGCGAAATCCCCCCAAAGTGCTCAACCCCAGGGATATGGGGAGCATATATATATATATATATATATATATGGGAGCATGTATATATATATATATATATATATATATATATATATGTGTGTGTGTGTGTGTGTGTGTGTAAGGTAATCCAAATGACTGGTTAGTAAGAGATTTTCATTAACCTAATTTATATCAATAAGTTAGAAGACAAAACTTAATGTGTATGAACAAACTTGTTGAAATAATTTTCATTAACTTCAAATAGTTTGTTGGCAATTATTTTTGTTTGGATTGGGTTTTATAAACTAGTAGAAATAATTTTCCTTAACTTCATGTGTATTAATAGATTGGTAAAATAATTTTCCTTAACTTCATGTGTATTAATAGGTTGGTAGAAATTAACTTATATGTATTAATAGGTTGGTAGAAATAATTTTCCTTAACTTCATGTGTATTAATAGTTGGTAGAAATAATTTTCCTTAACTTCATGGTATTAATAGATTGGTAGAAATAATTTTCCTTAACTTCATGTGTATTAATAGGTTGGTAGAAATAATTTTCCTTAACTTTATATGTATTAATAGGTTGGTAGAAATAATTTTCCTTAACTTCATGTGTATTAATAGATTGGTAGAAATAATTTTCCTTAACTTCATGTGTATTAATAGATTGGTAGAAATAATTTTCCTTAACTTCATGTGTATTAATAGGTTGTAGAAAATAATTTTCCTTAACTTTATATGTATTAATATTTTCCTTAACTTCATGTGTATTAATAGATTGGTAGAAATAATTTTCCTTAACTTCATGTGTATTAATAGGTTGGTAGGAATATTTTTCCTGATACTTCTATCATTAATTTCCTATGTACCAATAAACTGAAGGGGTGCTAGCTACTCTACAACAAATAGGAAATAGAAAATACTGCCCAAGATTTTTTGGTCTGTATTTTCTATTTCCTATTTACAAGTGTCCCATATTCTCACACTCTCACTCGAAACAGACCCAAATCAAACAGCCCTGCTTAAATAAAGAACTGTGAAATTATTTGTGCATTGTTTTTAATTAGCGAATCAAATATAAAAATTGAATGGCATATGATAAATGAGACAATTAAATGGAAAGACAGTGATTAGTCTAACATCAAACATTTTAATAGCCTTTCTATTGGAGTTCAAAGAATCGCGTCTATTATTATCAGTTCTATGGGAAATTAAACTCATTTTGAACATCGATTTCCAAACCTTAAAACGGTTAATTTTTGGAAGAAAGACGAATTAAGAGCCAGACGCTGAATATTCTTTGAATATATGACCTTTCTGTAGTTTGGGAACTTTTGAAATTGGCAGATAGTTACAGACACCCAGTTACAGACACCGACTTCTAAAGATTAAAAAAAAAACCAGAGGAACCCAAGTTGGTTTCTTTGTTTAATGGCATATCAACCTTCATGGGTTATTTAATCCCTTAACACATCCTTGATGAAGAACTGTAGTGGGAGTATTTAAAACATAGCTGAGGAGGGTGAGGGGTCTCATTCCTATCCCAAGGGTATTAGTCTACATACAAACATAATAGCGTGACCGGAATTCGAACTCGCTCACTACGATGTCGCAGTCTAGTACATTAGGCTACAACCGGTGTAAGGATCAGTCTACGAAAGATTCGATACAACGCAGATAGTTATGGAATGATTAGAATTCTTTCGATACTTCCTTGATAGAAACATCGATAGCATTATGGACTGCTGATATAAAGGTCATCCATTGGGTTTTCAGGTAAAAAACTGTGACCAACTTGTGTTCAGTTGTTCTGGGGCGGGGGTCAAAGAATCCAGTTGGTGATCCCAGCCAGCAGTTTTACTTGTAATATATACAAGCCCAAGTCTGTAGTGTTCCTTGTAATGTATAAGTCAGGCGTCTGTTGTTAGCCTCTGTGTTAATCCAAAAGATAGGTCTTCCTGGCAGAAAGTTCACCAGCAATTGATTTGAGGACAGTTGCAAACGATCTTAAATGCTTTCTGTCCTTTTATATCATTGGCTAATTTTTACCGGAAGTGTCTGCTGATGTTGGAAGTTCATAAATACAAGAGACGTTTTTGCGTACATCTTATACCCAGATGATCCTGAGCACCTTACGTGGTGTAATGGTTAGCACACTAGATTAGCATACCATTGATAGTGAGTTCGATTCTCACTGGGTGCCCCACATTTTTGGCATTGTATCACATCTAAGCTATTCTTAGTAAATAACTATTCCCAGATAATCCGGAGCACCTCACGTGGTGTAATGGTTAGCACGCTAGATTAGCAGACCATTAATAGTGAGTTCGATTCTCACTGGTGCCCCGCATTTTTGGCCTTGTGCCACATCTAAGCTATTCTCAGTAAATAACTATACTCAGATAATCCTGAGTACCTCACGTGGTGTAATGGTTAGCACGCTAGATTAGCAGACCATTAATAGTGAGTTCGATTCTCACTGGGTGCCCCACATTTTTGGCCTTGTGCCACATCTAAGCTATGCTTGGTAAATAACTATACCCAGATAACCCAACACTTCGGGAAGAGAATGCTGTTGACTCATAGCCACAAAAATCCTACTTGGCTAGACAATGAAGCTATCTCTGTATTTACCCACCTCCTACGCACGAGCAGGATGTGACACAAAGTCAATTTTTTAGCGGATTTCAACAGGTTTTAATTCAGAATTTTCCTATTTCTTAAACCGGTATGAGTTCTGAAGGTTTTATTGCCTTCGGTGTATTTCCTTTTTTTTTAAATTACAATAAAAGGCAAGATACATATCTAATTTACGCTTATCTATTTAAACCGGAAGCTGCACCTAAATGCAACTACCTACTCACAGTCAAGCACATCCTGATTGACTCTAAAGAGTACAAGAATATCCACAAGAAATATTACCAAGTAACAAACAACACTATGCTATTAAAAAATTACCTAAAAAAAGGAGAATAAACCTCGTCTAATTCCGATAGAAGAAACTGAAATTACAATTAAAATATTAATATTATTAATTAATATAATATAATTATTAACTAATCTTATTATAATGGAGATTGTGTGTTTTTCTGTCTGTAACCGAAACTATATTCCTACTCAAGTCACAATTCTCTTAGTTATTGACATCACATTCTCCATGATTTTATTTTTATCTAAACCTCAATTATTAATAAAATTGTCTTACATTATTAATACTGTTAACTATGTCTACATACTGACAACATGCAATTATATTTATATATACAACAAAATAGCGGTTTACAGTGTGAACGGGAAGGCTAATTTGAATATTAATATTAAACAATCAAATTTAATAAATATGTGCTTAGTATTATTGATTTCTAACTGTTTGGCTTTATTTTAATGAATATAAGCAAAAATCTCTTCAATGAATCTTAAATGAAATCCATTAACAAGAGAAAATAACTGTCATTTTATTCTTTACTTCCTCTTTTAACTAAATGCTTAAATTAGAAAAAATAACAATGAAAGACGGGAGTGATGGAAGAGTAAGTTTCAGTTGTTCTATCTTTTAATTATATCCCCACTCTGTTTCAAATCTTTTTATCTGCATTCTTATTTAGTTTCATTAGCCTTTCAAATTTAATACGATATTTCATTACATTAAAACTTAAATACTTGCACCCGGAGGGTGCATATATTTGCTAGTTAATATAATATAATTAATATAATTGGGACAAAAAATACATAACAAAAGTATGTTAATTTGCAACTTTCGCCACATTGGAGACATTACAGTTCAAAAATCAACCTACCGTACTGATTAGCCTGCAACCCTGCAACAAGTTGGTCAAATCGAATTAAAGGTTCCTACTTTGAGTTTTTGGACCTATCATGCTTTTTACTAACACATCTGTTGTTTAATAGCATTTATGTGTAGAAGAAAAATTAAATGCTTATATCACACATTAATTAGTCTTATACTTGTCTCGTAAGCTGGTTAATTTCACTTCGTCGTCACTGGAATAATGTTTGCCTCTCTTCGGCCCCATGAAAGAAGGTTTGAGGGGCAAGCATTATTCAAGTGACGAGGAAAGAAAATCTGTTTTGAAAATTGGCTCAAAGAATAGTCAACAAAATTGTAGGGGGCAGGGATACATGCTCTCATTCGAAGGTGGAACATTGATATTGAGAGAAACAGTAACTATGTAGAGAAGTAGGGATGTAATCTACAGAGGACCAGCTTTATTTTGATGTATGATACATTTTCTTGTGTTCGTAATTATACCTGTGCTAAACAAAATAGGATTACTTTTTGACTAACCTATGTGGAGAAGTAGGGATCTGATTCACAGAGGATCACCTTCATTTTGATGTATGATACATGTTCCTGTGTTGGTAATTATACCTGTCCTAAACAAAATGGCATTAATTTTTTGACTCACCTATGTGGAGAAGTAGGGATGTGATCTACAGAAGACCAACTTCATTTTGATGCATGATACATGTTCCTGTGTTAGTAATTATACCTGTCCTAAACAAAATGACATTACTTTTTGACTCGCCTATGTGGAGAAGTAGGGGTGTAATCCACAAAGGACCAGCTTAATTTTGATGTATGATAGATGTTCCTATGTTGGTGATTATCCCTGTCCTAAACAAAATGGCATTAATTTTTGACTCACCATCATACAAAAAGCGGGGGGGGGGTGAATTCAAAATACCAAATACCAATAAAGTAAAAATAGGAAAGAAAAATTTTAAAGCAAAGAAACACAAAACAAAACAAATCTTTGCAAAATGTCCGTTTTTTTGTTATCTCTCGGTCTTTTTCCTTTTTGGTTCATACACACGTACCAAAAACTGGGACAATTATATGTGAATAGTTCTTATTCAACTTATTCGATTCCAACGAAAGAAATATTGTTTATCAGTTGAGCAGGTCCTTTTGTAAATTCACACCGACCCACGTAATTTATAATTCAATGATTCATCACTGGAAAAGCTGAATAGAATGTTACCTTCCCCCACCGTCCCTTTCCCTTGAAATCACCTACTTCAAGTAAGATAAACATCTTACGCCGTCGGGGACTTGCAGATATAGGCCAGGGGTTAAAACATAGACGAACAGGTTATGAGGTTTTGTTTTCGAGCAAATAAGAAAAACTTAAGAAGAGGATGTAAGAATAGCTGTTCTACAGTTTATGAGAAACAAAATATAAGTTCACCGAAAGCAATGACGAAAGAGAAAGCACATGTACCTTTGAGATATTTTATTAACATGTAAAAACACTAACAGATAATATAACAAGTACTTAGGGGCAGTACTCACAGTTCTTATATCTCCCTCGTTGAGGGGGGTGCTCAGGTTGAGTTTTCAGTTGTGACCCCCTCACTGAGGGGGGAATACCTTCAGTCACCGGGGACTGAGATAAGAGCTCGCTTCTACGAGGTTCACTCGTTGGTTACCAAAATGGTAAAGAGGGTCTTCCGTTCAACCCGACTAGGGACGTTACTTTTTCTACTTCCTGTCCCCAAGGCACAGGAGAGTTCTAGTCCCTACAAGGAAAAGAACTCTTTGAAATATGCAAACTATAAAGGCACTGTTGATTATCTACACTTCATTGATTAAAAAAAATGTGTTAGAGTATGAAAAATGTCTTTTTTTCTATTGTATTTATAAAAGAAATGAATAAAATTCACAGTTTTCCTTCTCTTGGTGTGGTTACCTAACTATGGTTATCTATGGACGGTCCCCTTGACGTAGTGGCTAACATGCTGAACTGCAACATGATAGCAAGTGAATTCGAACTCCAATCGTTCAATTTCGCTTACTTTCAGACTATTTCATCTGGGAAAAATATGAATTCTTTCACCCCCCCCCCCAGCAATGATTTAAAGTGTACCACTTCGGTTCATCAACAAGGGATGCTTTGGCATTAGATAACCTACGAAGGTTGATATGTCATTAAACAAAGAAACCAAACCAATCAAATCTATCTAATATTTGCTTATATGTATCTATTTATCTATATACGGGGGTGGGTCTTCGTCTCGTAGTGGTTAACGTGCTGCAGAGTGACATTGGATTAAGCTAGTTGGAAATCCAGTCAAACTCCTTGAGAAACCTCCTTACGCTACAGCTATGGGTTAAATATTATCAATACTGTTCTTCTATAAAGATGGATTTGGCATTAAATAACCCCATGAAGGTTGACATGCCATCAAACAAATAAATCAAACCAACCAATGAAACCTATCTATTTAATATTTGCTCATGGAGGGTCCCTGTGGGGTAGACTAATATCTTTGGGGGAGGCATGAATCTCCTTAAACACCCTAACTATGGGTTGAATAGTACCACTACTAGAGCCCAGGTTGATGAGCAGTTCATGACATGCAATACTCCACTTTGGCCCTATCTTGGGCTAGACGGGCGGTCGGAGAGGCCCCCTCCGATCAATCGGCTGGTCACGTCAAGCCCTAGCACCTATATGATTGCCCCAACCCTATTGCCCTTATGGCAAGCCCCAACCACATTTTATCATATATGTGCTAGAAGGCGGTGGCTAGGGGTTATCTTGTCCTGGGAATGACGTTAAACTCTATCTGATGGTGAGATTCCAGTTTTAGAGGTTTGGGGAATGTGGAGCACCCCTTCATCACCATTGCTCCCTGGTCCACTCTGAGTGGTAGTACCTGTTAGAGTCCCATCTATGGGTTAAATAGAAAAATGTATTTATAAAAAAATTGTATTATCCATTAAGAATTGATTTATTTCAAAACTTTATCGGCATTAAATGACCCACTGAGGTTGATATGCCGTAAAACAAAACAAACAAAACAAAACAAACCAAAGTACCATTATTGTTCTTCTCTATAGATGGCTTTGGCGTTAAATAACCCTCTAAGGTTGATTTTTTTTTTTCAGAACACAGAATATTTTTTGGTTTGCACAGTTTATATATAGTCGTTGAGTTGGCCTAAAGTCGGTATCAGCCTATCAGCAAGGGAGTCTATCCCCTTTTCACTAGCGCTAGACCAAGGAGATTGTGTTTTGCGTCTGAGGTGGAGCGCCACGCCTACCATCAGCTCTTTACTTTACCGCAAAGATCCCTGTGCTACTCATACGCTGAGTTGGCGAGGGCCGGTATCGAACTACGAACGCTCTACCGACTGAGCTAAACCGGCCCTTAAATATGTTATATATACTAGTTGAAATAACAGATAAGATGTAAAAACTTGAATCGCAATTGATTATGATGATAGTAAAAGTATTTCTTAGTACTGCTAGTAAGTTGTTACGGCCTGTTTCTGTTAATATGTATACATTTTGCTGAAGAAATAATTTTTATTACACATATGAATGACATATTAAAAGATAATGTACTTTCGGTTCATTTTTCTAAGCAAAGACTAAATTTTGTGGCCAATTTAAAAATTTCACAGAAAGTTTATAATTTGGGTAATTTATGAGGAAGTGCGTCTCGGTGTCCTGCCTCAAGAGTTGCTGCCCGGTGACTATTAAAATGACGACCCAGCTCAGTCTATTCAAAACTATCCATCTATCTCAATTTGTTTATATTTATCTATATTACTTTAAATACTAAGATTTTTTTATTCATGCTTGTTTAATGTCTTGTTTTTAGTTTAAATAAACAAGAATTACGACAAAAAAAGAAGCGACCTCCCCCCCCAAATACATTTACTTGTCGAAAATATCTATCTCCATTTGTTCGTATCTATCTATATTATTTTGTTTGTTTATCTATCTTTCTATCTCAGTCTATTCAAAACTATATATCCATCTTCATATCTAAACAAGAATTACGACAAATTACGATAAATAAACAAGAATTACGACGAGCTGGGGTTGTTATTTTGATAGTCACCGGGTAGCGGTTTTTGAGGCAGGAGACCAGGACGCACTTCCTCATAAATTTCCATAATTTGTACTTGTTACTATACGGAAATAAAAGTTTATTAACGGAAAATTTATATGACTTTATATCTGCTGGTGATTATTTTTTTGCCAATGGAATCCAAAAATTGTAACACCGATTAAAGAAGTCTATCCTGCCTTCACTCTACTCAGTACTTGTCCTTCTGAGGGCGTAGACACTGTGTCTAGTTGCGTGTAGGTAAACTCCCTCGAACAATGAAGAATCTGACAAAATACCTTGGGTACAAGACAAGTTTATTCACCATACGAAGTTGTAAAAAGCTTCAGGTCTGAATAGAGGCTAAGTGGGCAGAGAAGAGAATGTATGTCTTTCTTGAACGACGTCTAATTTGGAAAGAAAGAATTTAGGGACAGGCTGTGAAAAGGGAGCGAAACGGTGTCTGATAGGATTCTGTCTCGCCGGTAAAAATAGGCCGCTAGAGAAGGTAATTCTAAGGGATTAATTATCTAAATGCGGAGTATGAATAAGTCTGTGTACTGCAAAGGGATTATATTGAAAAATATAAACTAGAAACCAAACCGGATAAAATTCGTAGTAAGTGAGTTCGAATTCCAGTCACGCTGTTGAGTTCAGTTTTAGACATACCTTTAGGAAAGGCATGAACCTCCTTAAACCCTCCAGCTATGGGTTAACAGTACCACTACTGTTCTTCTCTATGGAAGATTTAGTTCGAATTCCAGTCGCGCTGTTGAGTTCAGTTTAGAACTGATACCTTTAGGAAAGGCATAAAAGAGTAAGTAAAGTCGGGGCGGCCTAAAGTCGTATCAGCCAATCAGCGATGGAGTCTATCCCCTTTTCACTTGCGCTAGACCAAGGAGATTATTTTAGCGTCTGAGGTGGAGCGCCACACCTACCGTCAGCTCCTTACTTTACCGCATAGATCCCAGTGATACTCATACGCTGAGTTGGCGAGGACCGGTATCGAACTAGGAACCTTGTGGTTTCTAGCTGAACGCTCTACCGACTGAGCTAACCCGGCCCATGCTCATCCAGCTATGGGTTAAACAGTACCACTACTGTTCTTTTCTATGGAAGACTTTCGCATTAGATAACCCACAAAGGTTGATATGTCATTAAACAAGAAACCAAACCGAATAACATTCTGCAGAGCAACGTGATTTGGAGGAGAAAATATTGCAGCAAGAAGCTGCACAAAAAGTAGAGAAGAACGAAAGAACTGCTCCCTTTTTTTTGTTCTTTCTTCCTAGAACGCTGTGAACGGCGTTTGCAAAAGGCGTGGAAAAGAAGAAGACCTCTTTATGCTATCGTATCTAATTGAATGTGCACTGCGTTCCTTTTTTAAAGATCGAATCGATATCACCAGAGCAGTTCTTTCTAAAAAAGATGCAAAATACTAAATTACATATTGCACGGATGTTTCAATGGAATGAAGACAAATAAAAAAAATGAATACCATAAAAAGACAGTGAGGAAGATATGGGGAAAAATGAAGATAATTTCTTCCGTATCGGAAGGAGGTAATGTAAGAAGTGAAAAGGTAAAGTAGAGAAGAAAAGAAAAATGAAAGACGGGTGACGAGAGCTGGGGTAGGGGGGGGGAGAGAAGTATATAATGCAGAGAGAGTAAGTGAAAAGCGCTAGTCGAAAGAGGGGTTTTAGAGAGAGAGAGAGAGAGAGAGAGAGAGAGAGAGAGAGAGAGAGGGGGGGGGGCTATATAATGCAGAGAGAGGTAAGTGAAAACCGATAGTCGAAAGAGGAGGTTAGAGAGAGAGAGAGAGAGACAGAGAGACAGAGAGAGAGACAGAGACAGAGACAGAGAGACAGAGAGGGAGAGGGTATATAATGCAAAGAGAGGTAACTGAAAAGCGATAGTCGAAAAACAGGTAAACGAAAGAGAGGGTTAGAGAGTGAGAGAGACAGAGACAGAGAAAGAGAGAGAGAGGGTATATAATGCAGAGAGGGGTAACTGAAAAGCGATAGTCGAAAATCAGGTAATGTAAGAGGGGGTTAGAGGAGAGAGAGAGAGAGGAGAGGGAGGGAGAGGGAGGGAGAGAGAGAGGGGAGGGGCATAATACAGCGAGAGGTAAGTGGAACGTAATACAAAAAAAACGAATTACACACAGGAAAGCGTAGAAAGAAAGAGGGAGTAAAAATGTACCCAACCCGTTCGCCAAGGGAAGTAATACAAGGTCACAAGTATGGGACATCCAAAAATGAGAAAGAAGTATATAATGAAGAGAAAATCGATAGTCGAAAAACAGGTAGACGAAAGAGGGGGTGAGAGAGAGAGAGAAAGAGAGAGAGAGAGAGAGAGAGAGAGAGAGAGAGGTAAGTGGAAAGTAATATATAAAAAGAGTTAAGAGAAAATCGATAGTCAAAAAACAGGTAGACGAAAGAGTAGAAAGAAAATGTACTTGTGGAGAGACAGAGACAGAGACAGAGAAGGAGAGAGAGAGATATAAGTGTAAAGCGATAGTAAAAAGTAGGTAGATGAAACAGTGGGAATAAAGTGGGAGAAAAAGAGAGAGAGAATATATATTATAAGGGAGAGATAGAGAGAGAGAGAGAGAGAGAGAGAGAGAGAGAGAGAGAGAGAGAGAGAGAGAGAGAAAGGGGCGTAAGCGAAAAGCCATAGTTTAAAAACGAGGTAGACGACAGAGTGGAAAGAAATAAGAAAGAGGGAGAGGTGGGAGGAGAGAGGGGTTATATATTGCAGGGAGGGGTAAGTGAAAAAGCGATACTCTATAAAAAGGCAGACGAAAAATGAAGAGAAAAGAGGAAAACAAGGGGAAGAATTGTATAATGAACAGAAGAGAGAGAGAGAGAGAGAGAGAAGAGAGAGAGAGAGAGGAGAGAGAGAGAGAAGAGAGTTAAGTGGGAATACGATAAATCAGAATAAATGTTGCCGCCCTGTCGGCTAGGGCGTTAGAATGCACTGACTGCACCTCTGCAAAGAGGTAACTCCCCCAAATGGGGCCACCTGTGACTGTAGGTGGCGACCCGTGATGCTTAAGGACGGGGTCTTGGTGGATGAGCAGTTCATGACATGCAACACTCCACTTAGACCCTTACTTAGGCTAAACGGGCCGTCGGAGAGGCTCCCTCCGATCAATCGGCTGGACAGGTCAAGCCCTAGCACTTATGGCAAACCCCAAACCTTTTTATCATATGGGTGGTAGAAGGCCGTGGCTGAGGGTCTTCATGTCCTGGGAATGATGTTAAACTCTATCTGATGGTGAGGTTCCACTTCTGGAGGTTTGGGGAATGTGGAGCACCCTTTCATCACCATTGCTCCCTGGTCCACTCTGACCGGGAGTGGTAGTACCTGCCAATCTATGGGTTAAATAGAAAAACATGAGTTTATAAACAAAATTTGATTAACCATTAAGAATTAATTTATTTCAAAACTTTGTCGGCATTAAAGATAGACAGAGTAAAACAGAGAGACGTATATAATGAAGAAAGAGAAGTAAAAGCGATAATGAAAAAACGGGTAGAAGAAAATTGCAGAGAGAGAAGAGAGAGAGAGAGAGAGAGAGAGAGAGAGAGAGAGAGAGATGAGAGAGACGTTATATAATGAAGAAAGAGAAGTAAAAGCGATAATGAAAAAACGGTAAGAAGAGAGAGAGAGAGAGAGAGAGAGAAAGGGAGAGATATTGTTATAGAGAGACGTATATAATGAAGGAAGAGGGGTAAAGCGATAATGAAAAAACGGGTAGCAGAAAAATTGCAGAGAGAGAGAGAGAGAGAGAAGAGAGAGAGAGAGAGAGAGAGAGAGAGAGGGAGATATTGTTATAGAGAGACGTATATAATGAAGGAAGAGGGGTAAAAGCGATAATGAAAAAACGGTAGCAGAAAAATTGCAGAGAGAGAGAGAGAGAGAGAGAAAGAGAGAGAGAGAGAGAGAGAGAGAGAGAGAAAGGGAGAGATATTGTTATAGAGAGACGTATATAATGAAGGAAGAGGGGTAAAAGCGATAATGAAAAAACGGGTAGAAAATTGCAGAGAGAGAGAGAGAGAGAGAGAGAGAGAGAGAGAGAGAGAGGAGAGAGAGAGAGAGAGAGAGAGATTGTTATATATAGTGTATTTTTTGTCTTCCTCTTAATGGCATATCAACCTTCTTTGGTTATTTAATACCAAAGGAATTATTGTAAGAGAACAGTAGTGACTGTATTTAACTCATAGTTGGGGCAGATAAGGGGGGTCATACTTTCCCTAACAGTATTAGGCTGAAGGTGAATGTTATAACGCGACTGGAGTTCGATCTTGCTTACTACGATGTCGCAGTTCAGAACGTTAACCACAACGCCACGCAAGCTTCCCTATGTATAGTGCGTGCCACTTCTTTGCAGAAGAAAATCATCTTCCGATTCGCTGAGTGTCCGTGGGAGTATGTTTGATTCCTCAGACCAAGTATACCTTTAAAAGCCCCCTATCACATGTTTGACAGATGAATTAGCTGCGGGCGCCTCATGTGATGTAATGGTTAGCAAGCTAGATTCACAGACCATTGCTAGTGAGTTCGATTCTCATTGAGTGTCCCATGTTGCGTTACGCTCTTCCTTTCCGAATGGAAAGATGACGTGTTAACCTTTGTTACGTTATGGGTCTTACCTACGGAATGGACTGATTATATGTTGATAGTAAAAAAAAGTTTAAAAAGCTGCCTTTCTGTTGACATTGGCACCGTGCACCTTTATCTGATCTCTCAAACCAGTCTCAGATCCAAACACTTAGTCACAGAATTGACACGAGACACTTGAAGTTTCACGCCTCTTCAGTGTGGCTAGACACAACAACTATCCTTGGCTAGGGTCGAACTCCGACTGACTGTTTGACAGCCTGATTTCTTTTATATATATATATATATATATATATATATATATAGAGAGAGAGAGAGAGGGGGGGAGAGAGTGAGAATAAGAAAACGAGAATAGCTTACAGGAATTATGCAAGGAAGAGGTGAAATTTTGGAGAACATTAAAAAAATGATGAAAACGGTCTTTTTTTTATTTGCTTCACTTGAGATCCATCACCGTTTTAAAATGATTCCTGCCTGAGGAAGTGGCTTTAAATCGAGAAAAATTGGGCTATATAACTCTTACTTTTTTTTTCTTTTTTAGTTTTATCTTTATTCATTTAATCTTTAACATTTTTTTATCATATTGGAGCTAATATTGATCGTCGTCCAGATATAATGTCTGGAGAACATGATGAGGGACACTGGGCAATATTTAGCGATCATAGCATTTTCAAGTATTGTCACAATTGAAGTCGATAAATAGGGAGGAGAATATTTTAATAGAATATTTCGATGTACACCTGAATAATGAAAGTAGGAACACGATATGATCAGTTATTTTTTTGTTGGCTGGTTGGTTTTTAAGGCATATCAATCCTTATGGGTTATTTAATGTCAAATATTGTTTTAATGCACACACACACACACACACACACACATGTATACACACACCTACACACACACACACCTACACACACGCACGCGCGCACTCACACACAAGCACACATATATATATATTGATGTATATTTTTATAAAGCATTCTAACTGCTTCAATATTAAAAAATTATCCTCCCAACTCTTGAAGCCCCTCTCTTAACCAAAATTAAGCGATATATATGTATATATATATATATATATATATATATATGTATGTATGTGTGTGTGTGTGTGTGTGTGTGTGTGTAGAGAGAGAGAGAGAGAGAGAGAGATAGGACATATTAAATAGATAAACAGATAGATATGAAATAACATACACGCCTCCCATATATATATATATATATATATATATATATGTGTGTGTGTGTGTGTGTGTGTGTGTGTGTGTGTGTGTGAGTGTTTTGTTCAACTGATACTTCAGCTTTTTCACTGTAGTAGCATTAGTAGTTAATCCAAAAAGCGCTCAATATATTTAATAAAAAAATAGACTATAGAATCAATTTGTAGAATCATTTTTTCTCTCTGCCACGGTTTCGGTGTTCAGGACGAACCCTTTTCAAGTGAACTAATTAGGGTGAGCTCTCACATTTTATATATACCTGACCGCAGTAAAGTGAGTGGGTTTGGGCTACTTTTATTTTGATTACTCTTCGTGTCCTTTTATTTTTGTGATGACTAGTTTATAATTTTAGTCATTTTTTCAGTCAGTGTCTTTTCTTTGAAGTTAAAATTGCTGACTGTCTGTGTATTTACACATCTGCGTGACAGATAGAATTACGAATTAGATTAACATTACAGAAAATGAAGTTTCATTTTTTGCGTCGAACTCGAGTCAGTCTGATTTTTTACCATTCGGTTTTTAAATCGTAATTTAGCTCTTTTTATTGAGCACTTGTACACGTTCTTTGAGCTGTGAATCCAGAATTATTTAGATTTTTATATTTATGAAACCACAAGGTTCTAGTTCTATACTCGCCAACTCAGCGTATGAGTAGCTCAGGGATCTGTGCGGTTTCCACTCAGATGCTGAAAAAAACAATCCTTGGTCTAGCGCTTGAAAAGGGGATAGACTCCCTCGCTGACTGGCTGATACTGACTTTAGGCGCTCCGTCGACTTTACTTTTTACTTTTACGCTTTATATATATATTAGGAATAATGACAGTTTTACTTTTGTTCATCATAACATCATCGGAGCTATCATCTAGGTAGAAATAAATTTTTGACAAACAGAAGTTTGTAAGCCTTTGTTTTTGACAGTGTGGCTTCAGTTTGTTCCATTAAATATGAAAAAAAAGCGAGGACTTAAACGCCACGTAATCGTTTAAACTGTGTGATGTAATTTGTTTGAAACTTTTGGAGAAAATTTTATAAATGTAATTACTTTATTTGATGGCGTATCTTAAAACAATTATTGGTCAACATCAGATAATTTGTAATATTTTGTCAAATTGTAAGTGAGGGATGATTCTATTTGGGATCATCGAAATCACAATGTACAACCATACTGTATGCTCTTGTAGGTGCAAACATATTCATATAAGGATTTTTATAAATCCCTAAGAGAGCTCAGTGTATAATAACTAATAAATTAATTATTCAGAGCAATATTTAACTTTCAAAGCAAGAAAAACAAAAAAAAAAAACGTTATTAGACTATAATAATTTATTTCGACCAGAAACTCAAAACCTCTTCAGATAGATTTTACAAAAAATCTATCTGAAGAGGTTAGACTCATTTTGAATTTCTGGTCGAAATAAATTATTATAGTCTAATGACGGTTTGTTAAGTTTTTCTTTCTTTGAAAGTTATTTCAAAATAGATATCCAATACTTATATATATATACATATATATATATATATGCATATATATCTTATCTTATTATAATGGAGATTGTGTGTTTTTCTGTCTGTAACCGAAACTATATCACTACTCAAGTCACAATTCCCTTAATTATTTACGTCAAATTATCCATGGATTCATTCTTTTAAACCTTCAATTAATAATAAAATTGTTTTGCATTATTAATACTGTTGACCATATCTAAATACTAATAACATGTGATTGTATTTATATATACAACAAAATAGCGGCATATAGTATGAACGGGAAGGCTTATTTGCATATTGATATTTAAAATTTGATTTTAATAAATATGTGCTTGGTATTATTGATTTCTAATTGTTTGGTTTTATCTTAATGAATATGAGCAAAAATCTCGGAGATAAATCTTAAAAGAAAATTATTTACAAGAAGAAATAACTGTAATTTTCTTCTTTACTTCCTATTTTAACTAAATAGTTAAATTAGAAAAAATTAGTAATGAAAGACGGAAGTGATGGAAGAGTAAATTTCAGTTGTTCTACTTTTTTTTATTATAACCCCCTCTGTTTCAAATCTTTTTTTTTTCATTCTTATTTCGTTAGTCTTTCTAATTTAATATGATATTTTATTACATTAAAACTTAAGTACTTGCACCCGGAGGGGCATATATTTGCTAGTATATATAAATAAGAAAGTAGCGGCAACAAAGCACCAGCACATCAACATCTTCAGGGACAGCCTTCAAATGCGACATCTGTGGTCGAAAATGTTTTCAAACATCGGACTTCACAGTCACAGGATGTGCTGTAACTTCCGGGGCACAAAAAAACCTTTATTCTAGTCTTTCAAGACTGAAATGCCAATACAATATATATATATATATATATATATATATATATATATATATATTGGCACTTCAGTTTTGACATTTTCGACCAGAGATTTCGCATTTGAAGGCTGTCCCTGAAGATATTGATGTGCCGGTTCTTTGTTACTATTGTTTTCTTCTAGACCTCTTAGCATCATGGTGTTGCGTCAGGGTGACTTCTGACATGAACAGTCCTCTGCGGAGATTCTGCCGCCACCGAGGGCGGTCCTGAGCCAAATTTTCCCAGCTGGAAGGGGCAATGCCAAAGCATCTGAGATCATTATTGCAGACATCCTTGAATGGCAGCTGGGGCGACCAATCTGTCTTTTACCAGACGTAAGCTCTACATTAAGAATGTCTTTCGGGATTCGACCATCATCCATTCGACGTACATGACTCAGCCATCGGAGACGACGTTGCCTCAGTAGAGAACACAAGCTGGGGAGTTGAGCTCTCTCTCTCTCTCTCTAGAACTGATGTGTTGGTGATCCTGTCCCTCCAGCTGATGCCCTGTATACACCTAAGGCAGCGAAGGTAGAAGTTATTTAGCCGCCGCTCTTGGTGGGAGTGTAAGGTCCATGTTTCACTTCCATACATGAGGGTGCTGATAACACATGCCTTATACACGTGTACCTTTGTACGGATAGGGAGCTTGCTGTTATTCCACACTCTTGCTGTGAGCTTCCCAAAAGTTGAGGCAATTTTTCCGATCCGGCAAATGAGTTCAGTATCAAGTGACAGGTTGTCTGTGATGGTGGACTCAAGGTAGGTGAAGGTGTTTACCGCTTCCAGGGTGTAGTTGTTGATGGCGATGGAAGGAGGATTTACAGTTCCCTGACCCATCGTCTTGGTTTTCTTTATCCTAATGGTCAGGCTGAAGTCCTGGCAGGCTTGGGTGAACTGGTCCATGAGTGTTTGCAGGTGCTTGTAAGCAGGAGTGGTCTCTTCCAGTTGATAGAACGAATAGACTGCCAAAACGTCTCCGCATTCTTCTGTCCTTTCGCACTGACATGCAAAGCACTATCCAATTTGATTGGTCTATCTCAGACCCTTTCAGCATCCGTCGTGGTGTCAAGCAGGGATGCATATTGGCACCACTCTGTTTGTGATTTTCTTTTCCCTCCTTCTGTGCCAAGCTTTTGGTAAAGCAACAGAAGGAATCTACTTTCACACAAGGACATATGGTTATCTGTTCAATCTCAGCCATCTGAAAGCCAAAACAAAGCTCAAGCAATTTGTCATTCGGGACATGCTATTTGCTGATGACGCAGCAGTGGTAGCACACTCCCAGGATATATATATATATATATATATATATATATATATATAAACTGGAAATCAAAGGAAGAATTGAGACCAGACAACTGCATTGTTGAAATCGGCTAGAATACTCAGAAGAGTCCTGGAGACCTGCGTCACTCAGACTTCAGTAAAAAGGTTATCAGCTAACGCTGGTGTGAAAAACTCACAAGGAGTGAACTACTACTACTACTACTACTACTACTACTATAATAATAATAATAATAATAATAATAATAATAATAATAATAATAATATAATAACTAGAGAAATGCAGTGAAACTTTTTCTTGTTTGTCATTGAGCTCGTATTCAATTCAGCTGTTTGACACTTGGATCACAGTCTAGAAAAAAATTGCAAGTTTTTTCTTTAAATCTTTTATTTTTTATTTCATTTCATACGCAGTTTCTAACCCCAGCGCCAGATTTGACCCCATCCTCTTTCAGATTCTTGCTCCCGCCTCTCTCAAATCGCTCCGGAGCTTCAAAATTCTTGTGACATTCAATTTTCGACACAGCAATTACCCGGGCTGAGCCTGAGGCCTCGATCATTTTCTTTACGTCAGCAATGAAGAGAAGGAGGGGAAAAAATGAAGAGGAAGTCCGGTGCCAATTGAAACCCCTGCTTTGCAAAAAAAAAAAAAAGAAAGAAAAGAAAAAAAAATGAATAAAAATATGGATTAAAATGGCGTCGGTGAGAAAAGGGATCGATCCGTGCAAGATACTTCACGTCCTCGTTGAGCATTCCTTTTTTTCTCTTAAACAAAAATAATAATAAAAAAATTTAAAAAAATAAAAAAAATAAAAAAGAAAAAAATAAAAAAGTAAAAAAATTGTTTAGAGAAGGCTCATTACAAAACAGCCCAGGAAAAAGAAGCCGACGGCTTCCTTCATCGTAAGAATATTGAACACCTCAACAACTATGGATTCTTTAGCAATGGACTTCGAGATAAGCTTTCTAAAGATCAATATATATATATATATATATATATATATATATATATATATATATATATTCGCAACAAATATCATTCTTTTTTATGCAACAAATACTGTGATCCAGCAAAAAAATGGCACTTGGACTACGCCTACAACGAGAGTCCAAGGGTTCGCGGCTCGTCTAGAATATATAATATTTGCTTACAGACATAAATAGGATATGAAATTCCGTAAAAATCTATATATTAGCCAAAGATATCACCCTGTTTGTATACAAGACATACCATGATCCAGCAAAAACTATACTTCGACTGCGGCCACACCAGGAGCCCAACGGGTTTACAACTCGTCTGGAATATATTAATGTCCGAAAATAGACAAAAAAAACCCAGAAAACAAAGACAAAGAACATAGAATTCCAGAAAAATGTACATATTGGCAACAGATATCATTCTTTTTTATGTAGAAGAAATACCATGATCCAGCAAAAATGACACTTCGACTGCGCCCACATCAGTAGCCTAACGGGTTCACGACTCGTCTGGAATATATTAATGTTCGAAAAAGACCAAAAAATAGAATATAGAATTCCAGAAAACTGTTCATATTAGCAACAGATATCATTCTTTCTTTATAGAAGAAATACCATGATCCAGTAATATATGGATTTTGGATTGCAGCCACAACCGGGTCCAACGGAGTCCAACGGGTTCACGGCTCGTCTAGAATTTATTAATATTCGAAAATAGACTTAAAAATATAATAGGAAATTCCGGAATAAATTACAGAATACTCAATTGATTTGAATTTTTTTATTTTACGGACTGTTGTCCTCATCTTTATGTGGCAGGTAAAACACAACGTTTTGGAGGCTGTATCCCCCGGCCTTCTTCAGGTGTTCCCTGTCTATCTGGGCATAGCAATGGCCCAACCAGAGAAATCGTTTTTGAATAGTTTGACTGTTGATTCAAGAAGGCATCCAATTATTTGAATGAAATCTTCAAAAGTTCTTCGATGCCTTTGAATAGTCAAACTATTTTAGAGTTTTAAGAGAGAGCCGCTGGACAAGTTTGCGTATATGAGCATATATATATATATATATATATATATATATATATATATATATATATATCAGATTTTAGCCCTATACTAACAGTATGACTCAGTAGATATATATATATATATGTATGTGTGTGTGTGTGTGTGTGTGAAGAAAGAAAGTGAATCCGACGGCATGTAGTATATTAAGAAAAATGAAAAAACACATGTTTAAATTAAACTCACCACTTAACCCATTTAAACCTGTGTTTTTTCATTTTTCTTAAATATACTACATATATATATATATATATATATATATATATATATATATATAAGGTGCGATTGTTACCATTGGTTTCAAAGCAGCATTTTAGTCACTTATCGTCAATACCGTTAAAGAAATGCAGGGATTGTCAATTCATGTGTGAACCGACCTTTTGTATTTCTGCGCTTAGGCTGAAAGTAGTGCGTATATGTTCACTCGCGCGCACATGCTCATCTGCCCACACATTTACACACACTCGTCCACGTACATGAGGGTGTGCGCGTGAGTGAACATACATGCACTACATGCACTACATGAACATACACGCACTATTTTCATCCCTAAGCAGAAAAATACAAAAATTCGGCTCACACAAGTACACGCATATATAAATGAATTGACATTCCCTTCATTTCTTAAAGGGCGCGTTGTCTTGACGATACGTGGTTAACATGCTGTTTTGAAACCAATGGTAACAATCGCACCTTAAATGTTTTGTACACTATAATGTAAATACAGCTCTTACACTCGTAATCGAGCACTTTATTTTCAATTCTTAAATACTAGAAAAAAAACTGCCTATATGTACAATAGGGTAGGTCGATTTTTCACTTCAAATATCAAATTGTCCCTCTTGTGTGCTAGTATACTGAATATTGATACCAAAAATTAGATCATTTACTTCCACCATTGTTTGAGGAAATAGCATCAAAGATCGTCTACTAAAATGCACTAAAATCCTTGTTTTCTAAAGGCTAAATTTTCAAAAACGAGGATTCTTAGTACATTTTAGTAGACGATCTTTGATGCTATTTCCTTAAACAATGGTGCAAGTAAAAGATCTGATTTTTGGTATCAGATGGACAATTGATATTTGAAAAAGTGAAAAATTGACCTACCCTAATGTAAAATATACATAAACGTGTACGTTACTTTCTGACACTCCTATCTCATTCATCGGCGTAAACTGTTAAATATCAAACCTTGAATTTTAATTTAAACATGTACTTAAGTAAAATAAATACCTGACACAAAACTCGTGTGGAACGGACCGTGAGCAATCACATTCTGACACATGCTTCAAAAAACAAATTTAAATCTAGTCTATATCTAATATACCGAATCTTTAAAAAATAACTAGCTGGTTTCGTCAATATCTTTATAAATTTTCATAATATTCAATTATCAATGTTGAAATAATATAGCGTAACAAATGAGTAAAAATATGTATAGATGTCAAAAAATAATATAGAAACATGTATTTGCATGTGACGGTATAACGCATGGAGCCCTCTAGTGTTGAAAGAGAGAAGCAAAAACATTTCAATGGGAATATACTCATGTATCAGCTAGGGAGACACTATTATATTATTATACTAGACTTTTTTCACGTAAAACAAAATTCATTTTTCCATGTTATATTTATGGATGAGTGGCATAAGATGCACAAAAACAAATTTAACCAGCATATTTATTTTCAAGACATTATCAAAGAACACAACATTAGCAGAAATGTTTAGCGCGATTTGTGAAACTGAAGTCAGCTTTTCAAGATAACGTCAATGTTTGGGTTGGAATTGCTACATCCAATCAAGAGAATTGCTTTCAAATATTCATCAGTCAATTTCGTTCGATGGGTTGATTTCACATATATCAATTTTGAAAAGGCTTGCTCGCATACATAAGTTGTTCCGTACGTTTTAACAAACAAATTCAAGTGCAGTCGGTGGGCTTGATAAAATCCCTTCGCGGGCCGGATCCGGACCGCGGTTCGTAGTTTGGTGATCCCTGTACAAAACGATTCGGGATCACATTGGTTTCCCATTGTAACTGCGGTCCAGGTCATATTGATGCTTCTATTCAGGAAAGAGTGAGGGATTCTAATTAGAATGGCATATTTATTTCCATTAAATGGAGAATTTGGTTGATTTAAAAATGACCTTAAAATATATCAATTAGCATCAAATTGGATTGGAAATTATGTTATTCCTTAAAATCTCTGATAAAAATCTCTCTGTACTGTTCAATTTTTCATCGGATATATATATATATATATATATATATATATATATATATATATTTAAGAATGGAAATGAGTAACCTACTCGTGTTTCATCGATAGAATCTTCAGGGTTACTTTTAAATTAATCGAGTTTACGATTAATCTTTGGTGTTATAAACATCGTTGGAATGGGACTAAATTTAAGTCCCATTCCAACGGGCATGTTTATAACACCAAAGATTAATCGTAAACTCGATTAATTTAAAAGTAACCTGAAGAATCTATCGATGAACTCGAGTAGGTTACTCATTTCCATTCTTAAATAAATTTATGCTCTACATTGTATTGAGCACTTTGTATTTGTTTTTTCTCAACTTAACCTCTGGATATTGTGCGCTTCCAACGATCGTTCTTATACCCACCGGTAAGTTAATACTATATATATATATATATATATATATATATATATATAAAGTAAAGTCGATGGGGCGACCTAAAGTCGGTATCAGCCAGTCAGCGAGGGAGTCTATCCCCTTTTCAATAGCGCTAGACCAAGGAGATTGTTTTAGCATATGAGGTGGAGCGCCACACCTACCATCAGCTCCTTACTTTACCGCACAGATTCCTGTGCTACTCATACGCTGAGTTAGCGGGGACCGGTATCGAACTAGGAACCTTGTGGTTTCTAGCCGAACGCTCTACCGACTGAGCTAAACCGGTCCATATATATATATGGTATTTGTGGAAAAGTGACTTACCGGTGAAAATGTTCACAATGGTTAGTTGATGCAAGTTTGATAAGACAACGATATAACAAATATAAAGTGCTCAATACGTTAGTAGAGCAAATTTATTATGAAATCGTCTGTAATTAATCAATATCTTGATTAATCCGGTGGATTTAACCCTGAAGATCCTTATGGTGATACTCGAGTAGGTTATTACCGTGTACCTTTATGATAATATATATATATATATATATTATAAGGTGTAAGGTATATATCTATATCTATCTATATATATATATATATATATGAGGTATATATATATATATATATATATATATATATATATATATATATATATATATATAAGGTGTTAAGTTTTCCCGTATGTTTCAAAGTTGGATGGTTGGATTTTGCGGCATGTCAACGCTTGGGTTATTTTATGCCGAAGGTGTTTTTGTTTTATCAATTCTTGTAGGGTATTACATTTTTATAAACTTATAGTTAAGCATTTTTTATCTATTTAATCCATAGATAGGACCCTAACAGGTACTACCATCAGCGTTAGAGTGAAGGTGTTTTCCACACTCTCCAGAGCTCCAGAATTCAAACCTCACCATTACTTGCCACATTAACGCCACCGCCTTCTAGTACATATATGATGAAATGGTTGGGGGGGGGGTTACTATAAGAGCAATACGGTCGGGACAATAATATGCCAAGGCTTGACGTGACCAGCCGATTTAACAGATGGGAGCTCTCCCACAACCTCTTTGGCACTAGTAAGGTCCAAGTGGAGTGTTGAATATCATGGACTGCTCAGCCACCAGGATTTCGTCCTTAAGCATCACGGGTCGCTGCCCTTAGCCAATAGGTGGCTTCATTAGAGGGTCTTACCTCTCTGCAAAGGTGCAGTGGGCGTATGATACCGCCTCAGTCAACTGGGCTGTATGCTTCATACTTCTGGCCAACATTTATAAAGAAATAGTAAACGTACTTTGTTTATCGAAGCAGGGGGAAATAAACATGAATGAAAATTAGAAATAGAAGAGATTTAAAATTCAAAAAAAACTTAAAGAATTGTGTCCAAGTGGTGCTACCATACAGTAGAACTAACATGGCTACAGCCTGGAGGAATTCTAAACGTAACCAGGTTCAACACCCTGATTTCTGACTCACACTGACTCTCCGCGATTTTCTTTTCTCTTCATATATAAAGGATGGGCTTCCGTGCGATTTCTGTTTGTGACAGTAAATAATCGGTTAATTCCTATCAGTCTAACATGATCAAAGTGGAACCACTCTTGACTAATAAATTATTCATTTATTTATTGATCTACTAGGAAAAAATAAGATGGGGTTAGGGTTAGGGTTAGGATTTAGGGTTACGGTAAGGGTTTAGGGTGAGTTTAATGGGAAAATGAATAAATAATTTATCAGTCAAGAATTGTTCCCCATGATCAGGAAGTAACTAAATAATCTCTAAAGTATTTGACAAACAGTCTCTTGTTGAATGGGTCGTTTATCTATAAAAATAGAATAAAAAGATAAAAACCCAATAATCTTTAAAGCAATTATTAAGAATACTTATATACTGATATAAAAAGCAATCATAATCTATCGAAATATTTTTAAAGGCAAAAAAAAATCATACACTTTGTTTTAAGGACAACTTCAATACTAAGTAACGTTCTATTGTTAGTCACCCAAACTCAAGAGAAGGACCATCAGCTTACTCGGGTGTGTAAAACTCACAAAGAGTGAAAAATACGTATAAATGGTAAATCAAAATAATTTTTATTTACCATCTGATGAGACGGAATTTTGGGGAGCTTTATTAAATCAATTTAGACTTATAAAAGCCCCAATTTTGGTCGAAATAAATCTATTACGGAATAACGGTGTTGAGTTTTTCCTCACTTTCAAAGATATATATATATATATATATATATATATATATATATATATATATATATATATATATATATGTTGTCGTTATGAGATCCACGTATGCTTCTTTGTTGATATATCTGGTGAGTCTGGTTCTCAGTGAGTATATATTATATTAGTATATATCTTGTATATATATAAATGTCTATAATATATATTATTTGGGATTTAGTGTGAAGCATGGAGTGTGAAATATATAAGAAACTCAGTTTGTGGTATGTCAAGTTTCGTTTTATTTAATTCTAATATTTCAGAGACTTGACTCTCCTTCTTCAAAAGAATATAGACTGACTGTTTTGTGTTGTTGTTTTGGCATCTTTATACTTGAGGTAGTGGTCATCCGGGGTATTTTGTCTGACCGTCGGTGACCTCCTTTGTCTTGGTAGTTGGATCGACTTGTTTGAATGTGGTATAGGGGCGGCTACTCGTCTGCGCTGTGTCTAATTTCTGTGATTTTTTTAAATGCGTAATTGTCAACATTGTTTCCCGGTGGTTTTGGAAGATTGATTTGCGGAACAAATACAGTTTCAGTCTCAATACTTTTTGAACACACCTCGTATTTTGAAGAAAGTGTTGAGAATCCTTACCAAAGGATTCTATAACTCAGGACTTACTTATTTACTTTAAGTTCTTTACAACTGGCCAAGGATGGCGGCCAGATACTTAACAGAAAGTAACTTGTCACCAATTTTTTTTTTTTTTTTTGTCTGGAAAAAAACTGCTTCAGTCTCAATACTTTTTGAAGACACCTCGTATTTTGAAGAAAGTAACTTGTCACCAATTTTTTTATTTTTGTCTGGAAAAAACTGCTTCAGTCTCAATACTTTTTGAACATACCTCGTATTTTGAAGAAAGTAACTTGTCACCAATTTTTTTTTTTTTTGTCTGGAAAAAAACTGCTTCAGTCTCAATACTTTTTGAACATACCTCGTATTTTGAAGAAAGTAACTTGTCACCAATTTTTATTTTTTTTTTGTCTGGAAAAAAACTGCTTCAGTCTCAATACTTTTGAACATACCTCGTATTTTGAAGAAAGTAACTTGTCACCAATTTTTTTTTTTTTTTGTCTGGAAAAAAACTGCTTCAGTCTCAATACTTTTTGAACATACCTCGTATTTTGAAGAAAGTAACTTGTCACCAATTTTTTTTTTTTTTTTGTCTGGAAAAAAACTGCTTCAGTCTCAATACTTTTTGAACATACCTCGTATTTTGAAGAAAGTAACTTGTCACCAATTTTTATTTTTTTTGTCTGGAAAAAAACTGCTTCAGTCTCAATACTTTTTGAACATACCTCGTATTTTGAAGAAAGTAACTTGTCACCAATTTTTATTTTTTTGTCTGGAAAAAAACTGCTTCAGTCTCAATACTTTTTTAACATACCTCGTATTTTGAAGAAAGTAACTTGTCACCAATTTTTATTTTTTTTGTCTGGAAAAAAAACTGCTCCAGTCTCAATACTTTTTGAACATACCTCGTATTTTGAAGGAAGTAACTTGTCACCAATTTTTTTATTTTTGTCTGGAAAAAAAACTGCTTCAGTCTCAATACTTTTTGAACATACCTCGTATTTTGAAGAAAGTAACTTGTCAACAATTTTTATTTTTTTGTCTGGAAAAAAACTGCTTCAGTCTCAATACTTTTTAACATACCTCGTATTTTGAAGAAAGTAACTTGTCACCAATTTTTATTTTTTTTGTCTGGAAAAAAACTGCTTCAGTCTCAATACTTTTTGAACACACCTCGTATTTTGAAGAAAGTAACTTGTCACCAATTTTTATTTTTTTTGTCTGGAAAAAAACTGCTTCAGTCTCAATACTTTTTTTAACATACCTCGTATTTTGAAGAAAGTAACTTGTCACCAATTTTTATTTTTTTTTGTCTGGAAAAAAACTGCTTCAGTCTCAATACTTTTTAACATACCTCGTATTTTGAAGAAAGTAACTTGTCACCAATTTTTTATTTTTTTTTTGTCTGGAAAAAAACTGCTTCAGTCTCAATACTTTTTGAACATACCTCGTATTTTGAAGAAAGTAACTTGTCACCAATTTTTTTTTTTTTGTCTGGAAAAAAACTGCTTCAGTCTCAATACTTTTTGAACATACCTCGTATTTTGAAGAAAGTAACTTGTCACCAATTTTTATTTTTTTTGTCTGGAAAAAAACTGCTTCAGTCTCAATACTTTTTTGTACATACCTCGTATTTTGAAGAAAGTAACTTGTCACCAATTTTTATTTTTTTGTCTGGAAAAAAAACTGCTTCAGTCTCAATACTTTTTGAACATACCTCGTATTTTGAAGAAAGTAACTTGTCACCAATTTTTATTTTTTTTGTCTGGAAAAAATACTGCTCCAGTCTCAATACTTTTTGAAGACACCCTCTATTTTGAAGAAAGTAACTTGTCACCAATTTTTATATTTTTTGTCTGGAAAAAAAACTGCTTCAGTCTCAATACTTTTTTAACATACCTCGTATTTTGAAGAAAGTAACTTGTCAACAATTTTTATTTTTTTTTGTCTGGAAAAAAAAACTGCTTTAGTCTCAATACTTTTTGAAGACAACTCTTAAATCCTAACGACTTTATTTTTAGACATTTTATCTTCGTAAAGAATTAATGCCTGAAACCGTTTCTTTGGATTTATCATCTTCAGTCTGTTGAGTCTTCAGATTATTGAGTTATTAATTCAAAGACAAACTTGGCTGAACATTCTTGATTAAACTGAATATTATGCATCAAAGAATATCGTTTGGCACTGATTCTTCGTTTGATTCATAGTGAACTACATAACAGCACAATTTTATATCATTCGTTATACAACAATTGCTGGCACTAAACCAATACTAATGTATTGCACCAGATTCAATTAGATTGCAATTACAAAAGCAATAACTAGTTTTTACTAAGACTATATTATCTATTGCTGTTGGAATCAGAACTACTATGGATGTACAGGGTCCGCCACAATATCTATTGGCTTTGGAAAGTAAATAAAAAAAGGCATCACAGAACCCATTGAAATAAAACACAACGTTAAAATTAGATAGGCCTATCAAGTCTGTAATAATGTAGGGTTAACTTACCTTCTCCTCTCTAAAGCTTGCAATCTGTTTTGAAGAAAAAAAGTGTTAATGTCCGCGTAAAAAAGTCGTCGTCGGGGCGGCCTAATATCAGCCATGCAGCGAAGGAGTCTATCCCATTTTTACTAGCGCTAGACCAAGGAGATTGTTTTTACATCTGAGGTGGAGCGCCACACCTACCATCAGCTCCTTACTTTACCGCACAGATCCCTGTGCTACTCATAACGCTGAGTTGGCGAGGACCGGTATCGAACTAGGAACCTTGTGGTCTCTAGTCGAACGCTCTACCGATTGAGCTAACCCGGCCCTGTTACCGTGCCGCGCATTTGACTGGTTGTTAGCACCAGCCAATCAGATGCCCAGTATTTGGAGGTACGTGGTGTAATGGTTAGTCGTAGGAAATGGATTCGTCGACCCGAGTTCAAATCCTGGACGAAGCTACTGTTCATATAGCGCTAATATCCTTGGGAAAGGTATGAATCCAACTACTCTCCCCCCAGCTATCGGGAAATAGTAGGGTAAAAGGAGCTCTTTAACCTTCGTTAGGCAAACCAGTATAGGAGAAGGAAAACTCTGAATTTAAACTTGTTAAGTCCGCTTAACTAGAATAGGCTCAGTCCTAATAAGTGATCTATTTTACTAATTTAATTTAAATAATAATAAAAATAATTCAATTTAATTAGAGTTTTACACACGTTTAAAATCAATAAAAGCCAAATGTCTGTTAGCGTCTCATAAGTCAGTAGGTGGATCAGAGTTTGATCATCTCTGATAGGGTCAGCCTGACGAGGGGAGTATGATGCTGAAAGACCCAAAACTTCCCAGTGACCGATGCATACTACATCACTGACGACACCTACCAGCGCCTCTAATGTAGGAGTGTATATTTAAAGTTAAAACTTTTATCGCTCTGATTTGGAATTTAAATTTTGAAAAAGCAACATAGATCGTATTCAAAACTAGCTTAAAATACGTTCTGTTGGGTGGCAATAACGCTAGCTCTTGCTAAGTGCTCTTTATGGGACTTTGGTCCAATAATGACACTTCCTGCATTGAGTCCATATTAAATTTTATAAAAATGTTGTTTTTTTAAAATTCGTCACAAAAAATCGGGTAAAAATGCCGGAAACAATCGTAATAATTAAAACTTGAAAATCCAAAATTTCATGATTCCAGATTTAGATTCGGCCTGGAATAGTTTTAATTTGCTCTTGGAGTCAGCCTGATTCCAATATGGTAATTATATGTTGGGTTCCGGCTTCTAGGACTAAACTTGAAAAATGTGACTCACTGATACACTGACATTTGGCATTTGTTTAATAATTTGACTAGTGTCCAGTAGAATGATCTCTCAAATTTAGAATATAAATAAAAAAAAAGGCAACATACAAGGTGTGTCAAAATTTATCGAGATTTTTTTACTTTTTGACACACTTTGTATTTTTTAAAAATAACGTTCCATTTATTCTTCATTTCTATCTTGGTAAATACAATTTAAATGCTTTAAACTTGGTACTTTTCTGACACACCTTGTATTCTGAAAAAAAAATGAATGAATGGAACGTTATTTTTTTTTTTCAGAATACAAGGTATATTAAAAGTATAAAAAAACTCGATACTTTTTTGACACACCTTGTATACCCTGTTTGAAGTCTAATTTTACCATAAAAAAGAATAATATTTGTCATCTTATTTTATTATTGTCTTCATTTTACTTTTAAGATTATGTCGTCCAAACGCTTGCCCTCACCGGCTACAGATTCCTAAAAAATTTCGATACTCATTCACCTTTAAATGAATTTATATCTAAAATTTTTTTCCAAAAATATATTAGGGGAAATATTTTTTTACTAGGTGACCCCCACCCCTTATCTAATTTTATAAAATCCGAACAAAATATATTTTTATTTGTCATCTTATTTTATTATTGTCTTCGTTTTTCTTTTAAGATTATGTCGTCCAAACGCTTGCCCTCACCGGCTACAGATTCCTAAACCTTTATCTCTCTCAGGACGGGTAAGTAGGGTAAAATAAATGGCGTGGTCCCAGGGGGCCATTCCCACATGCATCCCCTGTCCTTCAATTAAAAGAGATAAGGGTTGGGTTTTTTCCTAGGTGCTTGAGGTATTCCTTAAGAGAATTGTTGACGGGATTGGTACTGACTATTCCAGAAGCTTCGGTCTATACTTTCATGAGAATTTCGGTACGTATTCACCTTTAGATGAATTTATATATAAAACTTTTTTCCAAAAATATATTAGGGGAAATATTTTTTTATTAGGTGCCCCCCCCCTCCCCCGCCTTATTTAATTTTATAAAATCCGAACAAAATATATTTTACTCGTACGATTTTTGAATTTTTCTCTAAAGATAAGAGTCTGAATAATTAAATCAGACATTTTTAGAAACGTTTTGGTGGTCCCTACCGTCATAAAACAAATACCTCAGTGGAGTGGAGATAATATTATGCTTTTTAAATAAGTAATTGATTTTTTTTAATTACCGTTTTATTTTATTTATTTAATTTTCCCGTCCCTCTCAGGCAATATCTTTAAAAAAAAGACCTTCTGTTATTCCGGCCTGGTGGAGGGCCAGAAAGTTATATAACTTCCTGAAAATCTGAACCTATAATTCTGTAGCTTCTCTCCTAGGCAATGGCTCTGGTATCGCCAAAGTAAGCCAACGCAAAGGGATAGCTGTGGTGAACGAGCCGAGCATGGGATGCAGGTGAGAGCACTTTACAGTGGAGATGCTTTGTGTTCCTTAGTGTTAGGTAGAATCCTTGGTTGTTCCTCGGTGTTAGGCAGAATCCTTGTGTTAAGCAGAGACCTTGGTTGTTGATCCGTTTGTCCGTGTCGAATACGATACTGAACGGCTTTCAAGATCTGTGATTAAATAGTTAACTAACCATGTATTCGAGTGTGCTGATAGACTGACTTTAATCCACGTGGCCACGCACAGTCTATAAGTTTAAATGGTGGGCTCCAGCACACCTTATATTACAAAATTATTTCAACAATGTCACCATGATACAATGTTAGAATCACTTTTTTTCTCAAATAGATTTTTAGTAGTCGGCTGCTACCGACTACTGACTTCAATAAACAACAGATACGTATATATAAAAAATAGGACCCTTCTTTATTTCTCTTCGGTGTATAGGTAGGTGAGGGGCGTGGAGCTTCACAATGAAAATGACGGTGGCTGGCGAAGACGGCGACGAGTGTTCACAGTAGAAAATGCCGGATGGTTGACGGGAGACCGAGGTGATGCTATCGGCTGTTCGCTGGGGTCTGTCTGACTGTTGTCGGCTCGAACAGTCTGGCCTTTATAGCGATAGATACTCCTACGCATCTTTATCTTTTGATCTGATAACGGACATTTGTTATATATTTCTTTATCTTCTCCCCGCTTCTTTGACTGGAAAGCCTCGCTTCTGTTTTCCCCTTTTTTTAAATATATATTTTTATATTTCTCTTTGTCTTTTTGCCAGAAACTTCGTTTTCCGGCCGAGGACAATACAATATTAGTCCCAAACGCTTGATGTGCACCATTTCACGTCATGATGGCAACTGAACGGGCATGACTGCTATAAACTGTTACATAGTGCATACTCAGAAGTCTATAATTTTTGTAAGGTGGTGATATTTTAGAATAGCGATAAACCAAATAGAAAATACGACGGTCAATAGAGTTTGATAGACAGAGCGTGATCTCGAGGTCATTTGGAAGCGCGGCTCTCATTGTTATAGAGAGTTGCGTGATTAGGTGACTCTGGGAAAATAAACAAGAATTTAGTCAGTTGGAGACTGAGCACCTGTTTCGGGCAAATGTAATTATGTGTCTCTATTCCATGCGCACGCGAGTCTGTAATCAATGTATCGGGGAATAAGTGGGTCGGGAGATTAGTTATTTGCTAAAGTTCGCTTAACTGTGATACAAGGCCGAATGTAAGTGGCACCCAGTGAGGCTCGAACTCACTTATCATGGTTTGCCGATCTACCTTATGGCTATGCCAGTGAGGCTCGAACTCACTTATCACGGTTTGCCAATCTAGCTTCCTAACCATAACACCACGAGAGATACCCGGTAGTTATTTATTAAGCTTAGCTTAGATGTGACACAAGGCCAAATGTAAGAGGCGCCCCATGAGAATCGAACTCACTTATCATGGTTTGCCAATCTAGCTTCCTAACCATAATACCACAAGAGATGTCCGGTAGTTATTTACTAAGTTTAGCTTAGATGTGGCTCAAGTCAAGAGGATATGGGGCGCCCCATGAGAATCGAACTCACTAACAATGGTTTGCGAATCTAGCTTTCTAACCATTACACCACGTGAGGTGCCCTTAGTTGGGAGAATGTGTTGTTTTCATGAATAAAAAATAAGAAATATGGACGCACAGAGAAGCAGACAACACCGATGGAAAGAAAAAAACAAGATATCCAGATATGAATAACAGATGCACCTGCTGAAAGAGGTGCGTCATAATACACTAAGGATTTGCGTAAATTTATCAATGCGTATTTAATTTATAGTCACAGTCAAAATCATTGATACATAGAATAAATCTTACTATTAACTATGTCTATGAAAATTTGAGTTATATTTGCCTCAAGACAGCCCATGCTATTAGTGCTTTTAAAATCCTACAATAACAAAAAAACAAAAAAAAAACAACAGCTACTACTACTGCTACTTCTACTTCTTCTACTACTACTACTATTACTACTTGTTCTTGTTCCCGTTCTTGTTCTTCAGAAGCAATACCGTAAATCCTCGAGATTAATCTGCACTTTTTTCCCAATTTAAAGGTCAAAATCCCTAGTGCGTACTATATACGAGGTTAAAAATGAAAAATATTTTCTAAGCAATGTCCGAGTCTCTATTTGCTGTTTATTCAGGCGCATTTCTTCAGAGTTACAGCCCCCTAAATATCCCCGTCATATTATACACAAATGCAGATTATACTCGAGGATTTACGATATACAACAATACCTTGCACCCGATAACCACTACTAGCGCCTTTGTGGTGGCAATTTTAAATCCGGAAAATATTTTGTCTTACCGTGTATTTTGCCTTTGTTCCTAACGTAACCGATGATGGAATAATCCACCAGCATCCTTGATGCATATTCTTGAATAATTAATGAGTGTCTATGACTCTAAGTAAAATAGAACGATATTTACGATGTCCGTCTAGAACAGTGGCTTTTAAAGTTGGTTCCAGAGAACACAGGGGCTCCATAAAAGCAAACTATTAGATTATGAGACTCCAATAAGAATCGGTTTGATCTTCACACACAAGTAATTAATTGCTATTTTCTCTTATAAGCCATGATCTGGACCACATCAGGGCTTATAAGAGCTGGGGCGTTAGAATGCACCGACTGCACCTCTGCAGAGGGGTAAGACTCCCCCAATGGGGCTACCTGTTTACCGTGGGTGGCGACCCGTGATGCTCAAGGACCGAGTCTTTGTGGATGAGCAGTCCATGACATGCAACACTCCACTTAGAACCTTTCTTTGGAGAGGCCGCTTCCGATCAATCGGCTGGCCACGTCAAGCCCTAGCACCTATATGATTTTCCCAACCTTATTCCCTTATGGCAAGCCCAACCCTTTTTATCACATGGGTGCTAGAAGGCGGTGGCTGCGGGTCTACATGTCCTGGGAATGACGTTAAACTCTATCTGATGGTGAGGTTCCAGTTTTGGAGGTTTGGGGAATGTAGAGCACCCCTTCATCACCATTGCTCCCTGGTCTACTCTGACCCGGAGTGATAGTACCTGTTCGGTCCCATCTATGGGTTAAATAGAAAACATGAGTTTATAAACAAAATTGTATTATCCATTAAAATGAATTTATTTCAAAACTTTGTCGACATCAAACATTTTTGAATACCAAATTACCAATAAAAGTATTCGGCATAAAATAACCCAAGGGGCTGACATGCCGTAAAACCCAACCAACCAAACCAAACCAAACCAACTGTTCAGTGCTGTTTTCATTCAAACTCTATGAACTTCCAACTGTGATTTTCCAGTTTATGGTTAATTTTTAAAATCTAAACTATATCTATTCCCGTTTTTGTCTGTAACAAAAACTGCATCACTGCTTACGTCACATTACCCAACACATAATCCAACGTCATAACATAGAATAAATATACTCAAAATGTGAGCATGCAACGTTAGACAATCCTCATTGTATCAGTAAATAGATGCCCGGCGTTATATATTTATATATAGATTGTTTTATTCTAATATAATATTTAAAGTTATCGGAACTGTTTCCATTTCAAATTGTCTTTCTTTCTTTCTTTCTTTCTTTTTTTACTCCTTTAATAAATCTGACGATTTTACATACTTATGGTACACACTCTATGACATTGAATTTTCAGTTCCCATCCCCTCAGGCAATATTTTTCAAAAAATTATTTTTACATCGGAGGGTGTCTTTTTATTTTGCTAGTTTATATAACTATGGTTATTTTACAATTAACAGTTTTCCAAAAACGTTTGTACAGAATTCATTAAGTGCATAATTGGTTGCAACAAAACAACTGCAAGATGGACTGGGATATATAAAGAGGGGGTTCATGAAGGATCAATCAAATTTTTGTAAAGGTCTACGTACTTAAAAGTTAGAGAACACCTGATCTAAGCCAATGAGAGTTCCTTTCCAGATGAACTTGAGGTGAAATCAAACTCTCAAAAACTTAAAAAGGTAACTTAAAAATTATATTTTCGATAAATTAACTTAATCTAATGTTAAAAAAACAATATTTCGGTTCTCTAAAAATCTACTTAAAAAAAAATCCCTGTGAAGATATGATAAATAAATGAGAATTTGATGAAATACGCAATCCCAAATATTAAGAGATTAAAAAAAAATAATAAGGAATTAATTAAAATGGTTCAACACAATATTTTTTTTACCTTATTAACCAAATGTTAAATTAACAGGATTTTTTTTAGATTAAGATAATATACCAAAGAAAAAAGCAAAAAGTTGTTACCATTAATTTGAAAATATAAACTACACTTCTTTACAAAAATGATAGGCTAAGTCTATGCATTGACCACCATTCATTTGGCACGCCTCATTCTCCTTACTTTGGTCCTAGGTCACCTGGCGGACATGGCCATGTCAGCTTGTTCCCCACCACAATATCCGGTACATGGGCTACTTTTTTCACGTGTTCGATTTTTCGTCGAATTTCCAATAAAATATCAAAGCTAGTTCGACTCGTCACCAAATAAACCAGCATGAAACCATCACCCCACCGGATTACGTCGTCTCGGGCTCCATTGTCCTGATTTTTAAAAAAAGAAACAAAAAAGAACACATTCAATCTTTATATATATATATATAATCTGTTATCCGCAATAATAACTTGTCTTGAAAATTCATATTATCCGATTAGTGACTGAAGCCCAAATTCGCATTTCTAGTTTCTCGTACACACCTATGAAGTATAATCCTAAACAGCAACAAATGATGATAATAATAAACTCATATAGTAATATAACAAGCAGGACCTGTGGATATACCACATCATGATGTTCTACTTATTACAACGTTTAATATGTTTATTTAAGAGCTATTCCAAAATAGTTCAATAGGTAAAAAGTATAATAATCTTGATTTAACTCTCTCTCACTCTTTTTTTTTTTTAATTTAATTTTTTTCCTTCTGGTCATCTTTTCCTTATCATCAATTGAAACAAATTAGCCTTATCGCTTCCGCGCGCTCACCTTCCCTATCATTTTGCTTCTTTCTTTCTTTCTTTCTTCATATTTTTTCTGTGTAGCAATGTCATTTTTCTAACCTTACTTTCTTTCTTTCTAATAAAAACGGAATAGTCAATATGTAGCTGAGGTAACGACACTCATAAAATATAAGAATTCGGTGATTGAGTGACACCAGATAATCATGATTAACATTTTTTGCATTTCATCTTGGACGATCCCATTTTTAACCAGAGTGTGTTGCCGGATGATAACGGACGGAAGATTAAGGAAAAGAGTGTAAAAGTGATACCAATTGTAGTTGGTGCACTTGGAACGGTCTCAAAAAGCTTTGAAAAAAAAACTGGAGGAACTGGAAACCGGAGAAAGAATTGAGACCACCCAGACAACTGCATTGCTGCAATCGGCAAATACTCAAAAACGTCCTGGAGATCTGAGGAGACCTGTTGGCACTCAGACTCCAGTGAAAGGCTAACGCTGGTGTGAAAAACTCTCATAATAATAATGATAATGATTATAATAATAACAAGTCATATCGATAGCATGCATTCCTGTGACTCTCTCCTGCCACTCGGTCCTCTGCACAGCATCTAGTATCCGCACAGAGTTGACCCATGTGTGTCTTTTTTAGACAGACCACACTAGCGTGTCCATGTATAGGTATCCACGGGAGAACATTAATTGTGAGTACTTCTTTTCTAGAAGTGTTCAGCATGTCTTGTAAGTCTTACTTTGATAGCTTGTGTGATAGGAGGTAAGTGGCCGCACATTAACATAAGCATATCTGAAGCTCACTCGTTCATGAAATTTTAGCTCTCAACAAAGGAAAAAAAATCTACCGAGTGAAATGTCGTAACTCGGAAAAACTCATAAGTTAGTGCTCTTGTAAGTCAAGGGATCACTGTCCCATTTTTATGATGTATATAATTGGCGATTACAATTGTTAAACTGGTTTTGGCTTAAAATAACCCATGAAGAATTGACACGTCGTAAAACCAACCAACCACTTTATACCCATTGTTTATCTAAAATTATTGTAAAGAACCCGATTTGCCATAGCCTGGATGAATGAATTGAATTAAAGAAAGAAAGAAAGAAAAAGAAAGAAAGAATGAATGAATGAATAAAAAAGAAAGAAGAAAAAAAAGAAAGACAGAAAGAAATAGTGAAAGAAAGTTTGACTAAAATCAAAGAAAGAAAAAAAAAGAACAAATGAAAGGATGAGTGAAATCAAAGAAAAAAAAAGAAAGAATGTATGATTGACTGAAATTAAAGAAAGAAAGAAAGGAAGAAGAAAGAAAGAATGACTGTAAATAAATAAATAAAGAAAGAAAGAAAGAAAGAAAGAAGAAAGAAAAAAAAAAAGAAAGAATGACTGAAACTTCCAGGATTTATCGAAGAACATGTAGCGCCATTGTGTTGTTCTTATCTAGCACTGCAACGTCAATAGTAATGATATTATACAATTAGTGATAGAAACACAAATTCGTATCTCTTGTTTCAAGCCACCCCATCGGCTGGGATAGAAGAATACAATGACTGAACCTCTTCAGAGGGGCAAGCCTCCCCCAATGGGGCTACCTGTTGGCCGTGGGTGGCAACCCGTGATGCTTAAGGAAGGAATCCTGCTGGCTGAGTAGTCCATGACATACAACATTCCACTTTGACCCTTACTTTGGCTAACCCTTTTTATCATATATGAGGGTCTTAGTGTGTGGCGTACCCGTTCATCGCCATTACTCCCAGGTCCACTCTGGCCCGGAGTAGTAGACCTTTTAGGGTCTCATCTAAGGGTTAAATAAAAAAATGTGTTAAAAAATTTCAAAGAAAATTTTGAATACTCATCAAGCATGAACAGAACAAAACATCTTCGGAATAAAATAACCCATTCTAGCACATATTAATAATGGGTTGCCGGTTTTTGGTAACAATAGTTATATATATCACTAACCCAAAATCGTCACGACAGATGTACGCAAAATTCAATTTTTACAGCGGAGTTTAACAGTTTAATTGTTTTTTCTATAGACTGTTATAATACATATTTAAAGTTTCCATTGTCCTGTTTATTTAATCTTTAATATTTGATATTACTTGTGGGCCAACATTCGCTGAATTGAAATCCCAGCCATTTCCTTTTAACATTCGCCCGATTTTTTATACTAGTATATGATAAAAAGGGTTGAGACTTGCCATAAAGACAATAGGGTTGGATATATATATTTACCAATCCCTCCACACGAGCAGGATGTGACGCAAGGTCAATTTCTTAAGCGGAGTTTAATAGGTTTGAATTCAAATTTTTCCTTCTCCTAGACCAGTTGCTTAACCAAGGTTAAAGAGCCCAGTTTGCCCTTCTATTTATCCATAGCTGGAGGGAGAGTAGGATTCATACCTTTCCCAAGGGCATTAGTGCTAAGTGAAATGCAATTACCACGTCCAGGATTTGAACTCGGGGCGACGAGTTCATTTCCCATGACTTTAACCATTACACCACGCACTTATAGGGTTGGATATAAGATGATAAGAAGAGAAGTGATCTATACATCAATATGTTCCAAAATCAACTGCGAATGGGAAATCAGTGAATGATAGTAAACTGTATGTTTACATGGAAGAACACCAAGAGAGAATAAATCTACTGATAGTCACGTTACTAATGGACAACTTTGGTTCGTTAACTTACATAACTCGAGGTGATCTCAACAACAGGGGTCCGCAGACGCTGCAAATGTGACTTGAAAATTGATATTATCCAGTTACCTATAGAATTACAAATTCATATCTGTAGTTTCAAGACGCCCCTCGGCTGGGATAGAAGTATACACTGCACCTCTTCAGAGGGGTATACCCCCCTAAACTGTGGCAACCTGGGGCCGTGGTGGCGAACCGTGATGCTTCAGGAAGGAACTCTGGTGACTGAGCAGTCCCTGACATTCAATACTCCACTTTGGTTCTTAGTTAGACTAGTCAGGCGGTCGGAGAGGCCCGCTATGATCAGTCGGCTGGTCACTTCAAACCCTAGCACCTATATGATTGCCCAACCCTATTACCCTTAAGGCAAAACTCAACACTTTTTAGCATATAGGATGCGTCACAAGGTAAATTTCTTAAGCGGAGTCTAACAGGTTTGAATTTAGAGTTTTCCTTCTCCTAGACTGGTTACCCAGCCATGATTAAAGAGTCCAGTCTGCCCTGGTATTTCCGCATAGCTGGAAGGAGAATTGGATTCATACCTTTCCCACGAATATTAGCGTTATGTGAAATGCCAACAGCTTTGTCCAGGAATTAAACTCAGGTTGACAAGACCATTTCCTGCAACTCTAACCATTAGACCACGCGCCTCCATTTAGCATATATGTGCTAGAAGGCGGTGGCCGAAGGTCTTAGGATGACGTTAAACTAATAGTGAAGTCTCAATTTTGGAGCTCTGGGGGAGTGGAGTACCCCTTCATCGCCATTACTCCCAGGTCCACTCTGAACCGAACTGGTAGTACCTTTTATAATCCTATCTATAGGTTGAATAGAAAACAAACGAGTTTTAAAAAAAAAAAATTAATAACCACCAAGCATAAATAGAACAAATCGTCTTTGGCATAAAATAACCCAACAAGTGTTGACATGCCATATAATTCTACTTACTCAGTAAGCTGAGTGAGTAGCATTACATGGTCAAATGAGTCAAAAGTATCACCGTTGACATGGCACCGAAAAATTTCAATAACTCATTAATATTTTTGACAGTATATGTTTTATCAGGTCGCGAGGTTTAAACGAATTTGTCACGGGTCGAATAGATTGCGTGTCTGAATTGGTGAGGTGTCTTTTCGTGACTGATACGAGGAAGTCACTCGATATTCTAAAAAGAAAATATATATATATATATGGAAGAATATGTGTTTTAACCGAAGTCGAACCTAATTTATGAGAGTTAATTAATTGATAATTAATTCGTTAGGCGGGAATACCTATTTTTAAATTTTTTAAGGATAAACAAATCGAGAAAAATCAATCTCTGTATGTACATTTCGGCCTATTAGGCCTCATCAGCAGAGCTATAGATACCAAGACCGCCCCGTGCGCGATTCGAAACCCGACTGTCAAGCCGACTAGTCAAGCGTCTTTCCACCACACCAAACGGACTTAGCAGATTTCTTCGTTTTGTTAAGGAGTAGGTGTTTATATTCCACTTTATTAACCTCTACACGAACTTACGAGAAGTAAACAAACTGACGATATTTTGTGATATGGCTATTTTCAGCCGACAATATTTGGAAGAATATGTGTTTTAACCGAAGTCGAACCTAATTTATGAGAGTTAATTAATTGATAATTAATTCGTTAGGCGGGAATACCTATTTTTAAATTTTTTAAGGATAAACAAATCGAGAAAAATCAATCTCTGTATGTACATTTCGGCCTATTAGGCCTCATCAGCAGAGCTATAGATACCAAGACCGCCCCGTGCGCGATTCGAAACCCGACTGTCAAGCCGACTAGTCAAGCGTCTTTCCACCACACCAAACGGACTTGGCAGATTTCTTCGTTTTGTTAAGGAGTAGGTGTTTATATAAACACCTACTCCTTAACAAAACGAAGAAATCTGCCAAGTCCGTTTGGTGTGGTGGAAAGACGCTTGACTAGTCGGCTTGACAGTCGGGTTTCGAATCGCGCACGGGCGGTCTTGGTATCTATAGCTCTGCTGATGAGGCCTAATAGGCCGAAATGTACATACAGAGATTGATTTTTCTCGATTTGTTTATCCTTAAAAAATTTAAAAATAGGTATTCCCGCCTAACGAATTAATTATCAATTAATTAACTCTCATAAATTAGGTTCGACTTCGGTTAAAACACATATTCTTCCAAATATTGTCGGCTGAAAATAGCCATATCACAAAATATCGTCAGTTTGTTTACTTCTCGTAAGTTCGTGTAGAGGTCAATAAAGTGGAATATAAACACCTACTCCTTAACAAAACGAAGAAATCTGCTAAGTCCGTTTGGTGTGGTGGAAAGACGCTTGACTAGTCGGCTTGACAGTCGGGTTTCGAATCGCGCACGGGGCGGTCTTGGTATCTATAGCTCTGCTGATGAGGCCTAATAGGCCGAAATGTACATACAGAGATTGATTTTTCTCGATTTGTTTATCCTTAAAAAATTTAAAAATAGGTATTCCCGCCTAACGAATTAATTATCAATTAATTAACTCTCATAAATTAGGTTCGACTTCGGTTAAAACACATATTCTTCCAAATATTGTCGGCTGAAAATAGCCATATCACAAAATATCGTCAGTTTGTTTACTTCTCGTAAGTTCGTGTAGAGGTCAATAAAGTGGAATATAAACACCTACTCCTTAACAAAACGAAGAAATCTGCTAAGTCCGTTTGGTGTGGTGGAAAGACGCTTGACTAGTCGGCTTGACAGTCGGGTTTCGAATCGCGCACGGGGCGGTCTTGGTATCTATAGCTCTGCTGATGAGGCCTAATAGGCCGAAATGTACATACAGAGATTGATTTTTCTCGATTTGTTTATCCTTAAAAAATTTAAAAATAGGTATTCCCGCCTAACGAATTAATTATCAATTAATTAACTCTCATAAATTAGGTTCGACTTCGGTTAAAACACATATTCTTCCAAATATTGTCGGCTGAAAATAGCCATATCACAAAATATATATATATATATATATATATATATATATATATATATATATATTCAACGGAGGCTTTCAGTATTTAAAAGTTCAAAGGGCACGCGGCAAATTGCATTGTGTACTTGTATTTTGAATGACGTTTTCCCTTCAATTCAATTACATAAAAATACGTAAATTATCGAGAAATTCCTTGAGATTTTTAGTGCAAAAGCGGAAGACCACACACACACACACACACACACACACACACACACACATATATATATATATATATATATATATATATATATGAATAAGATATAATGAAAAAACAAAAGATATATATATATAATGCTTAGTTACGGACAGTTTCTCGTCCATGCGAGTATCGAGAAACCACACACACACACACACACGTATATATATATATATATATATATATATATATATATATATATATATATAATAAATACCCCCACACGGTTAATTTCTTAAGCGGAGTTTGAATTCTGAGTTTTTCTTCTCCTAGACAGGTTACCTAACGAAGTTTAAAGAGCCCAGTCTGCCCTACTATTTACCCATAGCTGGAGGGAGAACAGTCATATGCATATCTTTCCCAAGGGTATTAGCGCTATATGAAATACAAACAGCCTCGTCCAGGATTTGAACTCATTTCGTCATGTCCGTTTTCTACAATGCTAACCATTACACAACATACCTCCACACACACACACACACACAGCACACCCATACGCTAATTAGTTTATTTTTTTTATTTTGTTTTGATCTTGTTATTTTGGCACGGCGGGCTTGAGTTTCTATCATCCTTTCGTCATTTTTTCCTTTTATTACCCTTCGTATAAATGGCTGAACTACCATAAAGTATCATGCTTTTAAAATTATATACAATTCAGATGTACCAAATGTTTATATATATATATGTGTGTGTGTTGTGTGTGGTGTGCGTGCGTGTGTCGGCTACGTGTGCACAGTGTGTGTGTGTGTGTGGAGGTATGTTGTATGCACAATCACAGCAGATCTCACACGACAAATATAGATAGGTAATAATAATACGGAACATTCTATTGTAGAGTACAGATACTGAAATTGTGATATTAATACAATTATATGAGGCCATCGCAAATTACTTTGAGTTAGCAGTCAGGGCTGCATTTAATATCGAAGTAAAATTAGTATAAACAAGTAGTGAAAGCGAAGATCAGAATAACTCAATGGCCTTTACGTCTCCGTGCTTTGTTGAACAGAGATAACATACGCCTGTGGATTCGAGTTTAGAAGTCAATCTGTATATACCTTAGCTTAGTGGTGTGTATAAAGAGGGGTGAAATAAGACTATTGATGAAGATATTGGAGCAAGAGATGAAGAGAAACTAGAAAGGACAATAATTGTATATATCTCTTTCAGAGTCACGGTTACCTAACCTGTCTAGGAGAAGAAAAACTCAGAAATTCCAATACCGCTTCAGCTAACCACGATCCCAGAAAAATATACTAATGGTGAGCGTGTATGGATGTCTTGTCGAACGAAGGGTCGGGCAATAAGTGAATTAATATAAATATATTATTAATATATATATTAATATATATTATATTAATATATTATTGAATAGTACGTAGCAAAACAGTTTGTTCGATAATGGCTAATGCCGACAATTGTTATGGGAGGAAGAATGTCCTTAATTGAAGTCATTAACCTTAAATCTGAAATTAATTATTTAGATAATATGATTGATATTAGAGCGATATATCCGTTTATAAATGTGAAAGGTAAAACAAATTCAGATGGAAATAGGTTCATTGCTTCAGTGGATATGGTTAGGCTTTTCGGCTTCGAGTCTATTAACTCTTGCTTTACTGAGGCATTGACACTGAAAGGTACTCGCATGGGACGAGAAGAAAATCGCTACTATACAGAGAATGATCTTTTTCTCGAGCTTTGTATACGCACGCTTCACATTTAAATACGATATATCTCCCTAAATTATCTAATTAATTTATATCAACTAATTAATTTTCAGTACTAGGTTATGACTCATTTGAGCATCTATTTATCTCCTCCTCCCCAAAAATAAAATATATAATATATCTGCGCTTGGTTATTTTTACTGTCAAGTTATCTTCGCTATTATGCGATTAATCAACCAAACTTATGCTTTGTATATAATCGATATCAGAGGCGAAAACTTATGTCAGTATAACCTAGCTGCAGTTGATCATGTCACGATATTACACGGTACTTAGAATAAATAATTCTAAAATCTACGATACCAGTGTCACACTGTTTACTTATAAATATATGGCAATCCCGCAATTGTGTTATCGTGTTAGTATGAATAATGCGTATGAAGTTGTTGGGTGGGTGTGTAAGAGAGAAACGTGGTATAATAGAATATGGTTACTTGCCGTTAATCTCTTACACAATTTACACCGTTCAATCAACCTTCCGAAATTGATTTCAATTCACTAGAGACTGGCTGATAATACAAAAATCAAAAATTTCTCGATTTTCATAGATAACTGTTGAAGTAAAATATTCTCGGCAGATAAAACGAGAAAGTGATGCAGTGTTTATGGGCATACGCTAGATTAAAATTACTTGTGTAATAGCGCTAAAGGTCTAGAGTATGGCAGAGAGAAAACGAGCACAAATCAAAAAAAAATAAAAAACACAAAATCTCCGATCCACGTTCAACGCGCATAGTTGCTGGCACCCTAAATACAACTGAATGTTTGTTTGTTCGGAGTATGAGCACATATCGTAATATTCATCTCCTGTGCGATTTTATTCCTATCTTTGACGGAGAATAAATCATTTGAACTGACATTGTCGAGGCACGGAGACCGAAGAAAAATTTGGTTTGCCGTCATAAGGCCGTGGACACTGATAGAAAATGGCATAAATACTTGGTTGAAGTATGATACTCAAGAGGGTGTAAGGTGGGCTAAAAAGATCTGGTTTCACCCTGCTTTCCACCCTTTTTTATTTCATTTAACAACTTTGAAACGGTTTCGAGTTTGGCATGATAACCATAATCTTTCGAGGGTGAGTCAAACGGTAAATGCCATTTTGTTTAGTGAGACAAGGTATAATTAGTAACAAGCACATAGAGAATCATGATATGCATACATCTAAATGAACTGGTACTCTGTGGATCACATCTCACTTCTTCCACATAGGTGAGTAAATAAAAGTAATGCCATTTTGTTTAGGACAGGTATATGTATACAACATAGGAACATTGACCTCATACACATCATATTAACTGAAGCTAGGCTGAGCATCACTGTGGATCAAAATCTCTCTTCTCCACATAGGTTGAGTTAAATGTAATGCAATTTTTGTTGTGAGGAGACAGAGAGAGTTATAGTGTTTATAAACCCGACACAGGAACACTCTATACATCACATCAAACCATGATGCTAGGTACTTCGGTGAGAGTAGCACTATTCACCTACTTCTTCCACATAATTGAATAATTAAATATGTCGGTGAGTTTATAAAAGATGAAGGCCATTTCGGTGTGAGGACATAGTATATTATTAACTCAACAACATGAAACAATGTATCATACATCATTATATGAATAGCATGTACTTCTGTGATTCACATCTATTTATCATCCACGAGTTGGATTATAGATACAAAAAGGAGTCAGATAGGCCATTTAATGTTTATAAAAGACATGGATATAGTCTCCTGATTTACCAACACATGAACATGTATCGACAACAAATCAATATGAAGTCTGGTCCTCTCTGGTGTACTCACATCTCCTAAGACTGCTACACCAGTCATGCATTTCTCACTCAAATAGCAATGTTCCTAGCCCTATTGGGAATGACACATGAGCATTTAGTCCATGCCCAAATCTGTTGAGCTGCTTCTTATATGAAGCCCGCGTCTTCCACTCGCGATCTCACTTTCGCACGTCACTGAATTATCATGGTATTGCCTTCAAACCCTCTTCAATGGAGCGAAGAGAACTCGCACTAGTCTGAAAGGCGATAATTTTGGTGAGTATGGAGGATGGCGACTCAAATAGTAGCTCCACGTCCCGAATTTTCCAGAGCCGATACTCTCTATCCCTATGATCCTTGATGGTGAGCTGTGTGTGTCAGAATGTTGCAGTATGTTCTTCGTTTCAGAAGGAGTGATATTTAAGAGTCCGATTGGAAGTTATGATCTTTACGGCGTTTGAAGTTTTCATTGAGTCTGAAGCCACGTTAGGTTCCATCTCTTTAGTTAGACCTCGATATCTAAATAATGTTTAAACTTTAAAACTTCAGCATGAGATAAGAGAAAAATGTAATATCTTAATACTTGTACTCACCCTCGGAGCATATCTATAAATCGCGTAAGTAGTCGCAATTTTCATGTCCTGTCTATAGTGACGGTTTGATTAATCGTTTGGTTGGCTGATTTTGCTGTAATAAGCATAATCAACCCTTTGTGGGTTAATTTTAATTGAAAGTGAAATGAAGGGAAGCGAAGATATGGATGTTAATATGAATATATATGTTCTCAATCTTCCTTCGAAAAAATGTTGTTTAAATTATACACAATGCTTTCAATGAATCGAGCTTTCACAGAAACGGCTGTTTGTTTCAAAAATTGTCTCTTATTATGTAATATTCTCGCATATAAGTGTTAACACCTTTCCCAAGCGTATTAGTCCGAAAGGAACGTAATAGTACGGCTGGAGTTGCGAACTCATTTTAGTAACGATGGATCGCTGTCTAGCTGTTAAACTCATTAACCAACGAGGACTTCCGCCTAGTACGGTTTGAAAGCTAGAATATCTATAAAAATTTATTTCGCATACTCAGATCCAAGCAAAAAGTCAATCTAATTTTAGATATGTTATCGACGCACACAGCAGGTATAAATATATTAATCCATATTTATTATATTTTATTTATATTATATAAAGGAATATAGTGTGTTGTTCATAGTGCTGGTAATGTGTGTGTGTGTGTGGAGTATAACAAAAAAAATAATTGTAAAAAACACAGCCGTTTAAATGAATCTGTAAGTATGTGAGCGTGAGTTTTATTGCCACCGTCCTGGCAGTGTTTGCGAGTATTAATTTTTAGGATCACTCTCCAGGGCTTTTGTAGTGGCTCAGATGCATATGGAAGGTGATCAAAAAAATTTTTATCGCATGCAGTAATAGAGATAAAAGGCGACCGTAAAAGAACCAGGGTCTTCTGCGCATTGATGCGCGGTCTGCGTGAAACACACACTTTTGAAGTCTCTGAGAAAACAAAAGAGAACGTAGAAAACTACAAGGTTCTGAAGATCTAATGGCGTCTTTCGTCAAACATATATCCTCCATATTACGTGAGGGCGTAGCATGAGTTGTACGTTAGTTTTAGAGATTAGATGTAGATGTTTGATTCGAGAAAATAAGCGAATTGAGTAGCTATTTCTTTACTGTGATTCATTGTAATTGTGTGGTTGCGTGATGCTTTATACATCTTTTTGCTGATAATGTAGAACATCGAAATACTACCTCAAAAGGAGTAGAGTGTAGTGTGTGATAGCACTGACGATATGTTGTGATAGCGAGTGAAGTATTATTTCAACGTGTTCTTATTTCTTCACGAGTTCCGTCATATTATTTTTTGGTATTAGTATATCTCCTAATGTATTTTTTAAACGAGAACGAGTAACAAAGAGCTACCTGCTCGCCTTTTGCTCCTTATATCTGAGAGATAATATCTCAAGAGTGAATTTGATCCAGCTGGAAAGATTGATATATGGCTGAATGCAGCAAACTGAGGCGAGATCATAAGGAGTTACAATAGAGACAGACCTGACCGGTGGAGGAAATACCCCACCCCCCCCCCCCCTCCCCCCACACCCCCCTCCCCTACCCGCCGCCCCGCCCCACACCCACCCCCCCTCGTTACCATCTGTGTGAATAAGTCAAGTGATCTATTAAATTGTAGGCCATAAATACACTAATGCAAAATGTCATGACGGGAGTAGACCTTCATACATCATGCTAGAAAGAGAATAGAGATCACACACCACACTATCACGTCCCAGCCTGTCGTCTAGGGGCAGACCTCAGATACATGACAGACGCTAAACTTAGCATCGATATCGAAAAGAACGCGCCCGCGTGCGACGATTCGAAAAACTACAAGGCTGGTTAACGGGCTATCAGCGTCCTTTTAACACAGCGGACCCCGTGATTGACGCCTAGTTGTGTGTTACTTCGGTTCTAGGGTTATGACATGTAGGAGGGATGGAATCTCTGGGTTGTTTAATGCAGTCACATCGACTACATGCACATCCCCCTTTGGAGTATGGCCCGTATATGTGTTGGTAGTGGCGTTGGATGTGGGGCGTGAGTTCGGTAGGACAGGGACTCCGGTCTTTCCGATCATACTCAGCGGTACATGTGGCAGGATACGCCTTTGGTATACTGCATCACGCTTCTAAGTACTGTGAATTGAACGGCGCCATACTTTGATTCGCGCCAACATGTATCGAGATGTTTTTCTGATTTGTTCTTGTAGTGATAACCTATCATTCCAATAAGTGTTTTAAATTTAATATCATCCGTCTAGACGTGTTCTATTAGATCCAAGTGTGGTAAACTAGAGTTTACGTTCTCTTAAATAGAATGTTCACTGGGGATTGGCAATGACTTATGCCGAGAGTTGCTTATCCACTAGAAATGTTTTTTCTTTAGGTTAGTGTGGTAGTACCCATTCATTCGCCATTACTCCAGGTCCACTCGAGTGGTCGTACCTTTTATGGTCCTATCTATGGATTAGATACAAAAAATGAGTTTTAAAAATTTTTTAAAAAATTGAATATCCATCAAGATCAATGGAACAAAACGTCTTCGGCATAAAATAACCCAACAAGAGTTGACATGCCGTAAAATCCAACAAACCAAACCAGACCACAGCACTATTAAAATGTGCTAGAATTCTTAGAAGAGTCAGGGAAGCAGACTCAGACTCCAGTGAAAGACCCCCAGTTAAAATCTAAACAAAAGGAATTCAAGACTACGCACGACTGCACAGGAAAGGTGATCCACTTGGAAGAGATCAAAAATTCAACTCAGATCGACGACTATTTCCTTTTCCTTACGATGGTAACCGTTGCGCTTAGCGCACCTCATTCAAAACGTTCCTCACATCGTCTCTCAGCTTTGGAATTCAATTTTACCAATATTTCGTCTCTCGGGCTACCTGACTCGAGAGAAAACGGGGGTGCTAATTTTACGTCCCAAAATAACAGACACTAAAGGAGTTAGTGTATATTTTAGAAGTACATAGATTTTTGCGCTAGTATAGGTAATTTGATTTATTTTAAAAAATAAGTAAAGAAAGAATATATGTAGGTATTTACACACACCCTCCGCTACGAGCAGGATGCGACACAAATTCAATTTTCAGCAGAGTTTAGAATTCAGTTTTACTCCCTCTAGACTAGTTGCCATACCAAAGTTAAAGAGCCCAGTTTGTCATATTTTACACATAGCCGGATGGAGAATAGTCGGTTTCCTACCTGTCCCAAGGGTATTAGAGATATGTGAAATGCAAACAGCCTCGTCCAGGATTTGAACTCAGGTTGCTGTGTCCATTTCTTTTGACGATAACCATTACACCACAAACACAAAGAAATAGATGTATGAGTTATTTTGAAAGGTCAACAGAGGCTGATGTAGGTGTTGTTGGTAAGATCTGTCAATCAATTTCCCCGCGCACCGAGCTGACATAAGTATAATATGAACATTCCTAGGTATCCGAGTGCATAGCCATTACTTAAAATATAACAAAAGAGACATTGGTTATTTAAAAAAAAAACTATACACAATCAACTCAGTATTATTTAGCGAAATGGAAAACCTTGATTGAATAAATAGAAAAAAAAAACGTATTTGATTAGCTTGATGAAAACATTGTGTCATAGCTGTCCAATCACAGACAGGCTCAGACGGACAGGTTTCTATGAGGCAAAAGGACCAGGGTTGATGAATTGTTACAAAGCGACAAGCGTGGGCAGAGCAGTGTCGTGAAAGTAGCACACCCGTCTTCTCTCGGTTGAGTAGAACGGGGGGGGGGAATATTGTTGAAATAGAAGTCCAAAGCTGAAATAATATGCATGTCAAACCCTAGCACCTATATGATTGTCCCAATCCTATTGCCCTTATGGCAACCCCTAATCCTTTTTATCGTGCATTATGAGATCTCAAAAGGCCACCGACTGCAGGTGAATTTACATACTCATATAAAACAAATTCTACCGAAGAGATATATAACCAATACAGACTTTATTGTCTGAGCAACATTAAATATTCACAACACAAAACCAGCTGGGATGAAAGTCCTAAGGAAAAAAGAGTCCTTGAAAAGTGAATACTTATGGATGAAAGTCGTAAATGTAAGAAAAACATCTCCATGGGGTGATATGGGAGTGTAAAAAGGCACGTGTGTTTATGTTGAATAATTTATGTGGTAGCATAAATTATTGACAAACACCTGTAGAATAAGGGGCCATTGGCCTTCAAATCAGAGCGTAGGCGGACAGGTTTCCGTTGGAAAAATCGCGGAAATCTCGCACTTCGCGTGATTTGACTGGTTATGTAACCAGTTTCAACCTAAATGGCACGCAGAGCAGACGTGTTCTGTTGAGGTTGGCTCAACCACGCGGTGAATCAGAATCGGCAGTAATAAAATCTTTGATCAAAGAAAAACAAAATCTTGAAGTTGATTAATGCATGACTTGAAAAGAAGCCCTTAGTTAGAAGAAGACAAGAAGAGAATAGACAACGACCGGCCAAAGAAATAAAGGAAATAGCACTAGACAATCATAGCCGAAAGGAAGAAGATAGAAAGAAGAAATGGAAGCAAGTAAGTCACGACTCTCTCTGTCTCTCTCTCACATCTCTCTCTCTCTCTCTCTCTCACTCTCTCTGGTGTCTGTCTCTCTCTCTCTCTCTCTCTCTCTCTCTCTCTCTCTCTTTCTCTATCTCTCTCTTATCTATCACCCAAAGACTCTCTATCACTCTCGATGTATAGACCGGAATAGGCTATATAACATTTAATACGGCAAAATCAGGACTTTTGAGCCAAAAACCTCTATGAAGTAGAGTCCAAATGGACGGGGACAAAAAGTTCTAATACATTTCTGGAGAGTCCCAGATAGGAGAGAGAGAAATTTTCTTTCGCGTTTGTATTTAAATAACTCGGTTGCAAAGTCCCCTAGTGGCAAACCCTGGTGGCAAGAGATTATATTTCCTCACCAATCTCTACTCCAACCAAACAAGGTAAGATAATCACTACAAGAGGAAAGCCAATATATGAACCAAAGGATAAGGAAACTTATGACAGTACACAAGGCATTACACCCGAGAAACGATATAGACTATATGGGTCAAGAAAAAAGGAGGAAGAGGTCTCGCCAACATTGAAAATTGTGTAGTACGACAATTCGATCGGCTAAAATACTCAGAAGAGGCCCCGAGACCTGAGGATACTTGCTGTCACTTAGCCTCCTGTAAAATACCACTTTTCTATCATCAAATTACCTAATTTATCACTGTCTGCAGCCGGATCAGTCTAGATAGATGAGGTTTCAACCAACTTCCTCGGCATCTCGTTTACTGATCTTTCAACACAACGTGGGCGTGAAAAGCGTTTGCGGAGTGAAACCATTTAAAATAGCGTGGGTGCATTCCAGACAGACATTACACCTACATTCTGCAATCATTATTTTACATAAAACAACATCTTATATTTGTAATGTTTCCTGAAACGTGAAAAGTATATACAAGATGTTTCAAAAAATATCAAGATTATTTGTACTATTTGACATACCTTGTATTCTGAAAAATTAACGTTCCATTGATTGTTCATTTCCATCTTGGTAAATACAGCTTCAAACTCTATACTTTTATGACACACACACACAACACACACACACACACACACACATATATATATATATATATATATATATATAATGCTGATGAGGCCTAATGGGCTGAAATGTACATACAGAGATGACTTTTTCTCGATTTGTTTACGCTTTAAATTTAAACCGATATGCACGCCTAATTCATTTAGTTATAATTAATTAATTAACAAAATTAGGTATGACTTTAATTAAGCACATAATCTCCCACAAATTGTCGGCATTCGACATTTTCAAACACACTGTTTGACTACTTATATATATATATATTATATATATATGTGTGTGTGATATGTGTGTGTGTGTGTGTTGTGTGTGTGAAATCTCTCTGTACGAGTAGGATGCGACACAAGATCGATTTCTTAAGCGGTGTAATGATTGATTTCAATTCAGAATTATCCAATCTCCTAGTCTGGTTCGCATATTAAGTTTAGAGTGCATTCTAACCTGCTATTATAGCTGGATGGAGAATAGATGAAAATATACATTTCCCAAGTATTAGTGCAATGTAATGTACGGCCATCCAGGAGTGAAATTCGATTCATCTAGTCCATTTCCTACGAAAAACCATATATATCCCCTTTACGTTAGCCATATATATAAATGAAATTTTTCCCATGGAGAAAGTGATTAGCACGGAATTTCCGATAATTTAAGAACCGTATTATAGATATATATCTAATATATTTATATAAATTATATATGAAAGAAATATATAATAATAATGGCTAAAGTGATATAGTATAAGAGAAGAATATTAAAAGAACAGAAAGAGAAGAATTAATTGAAAAAATGAAAAAGAGAGAAGAAGTTAAAGAAGAAAAAAGAAGAAGAAAAAAAATGAAAAGAATGAGAAAGAGAAAGAATGTGAAGAAAGATGAAAGAAATGAGAAGATGAAAAATCGAAAAGAAAAAGAAGAAGGTAAGAAATGAAAGAGTAAGAAGATGAAAATGAGAAGAAAAGAAAAAGAGAAAAGAATAATGAATAAAATTGAAAAGAAAGAAGGAAAGAAAGGAGAAAAGAATAATGAAAAAAATGAAGAAGAATGAATGAAAAGAATAAGAGAAGAATGAAAGAAAGAGAAGAGAAAGAATGAAAGAAAAGAGAAGAAAGAAAGAAAAATTAAATAATAGCGAGAGAACGTCAACTACGTCATGATCAATTTCGCGACGAGAGTCGGAAATTGTTAAATCTACAAGGTTTCTATTTCAGATGTTATTTCCGTGAAATAGATGAATAAATAAATAAGTCGATGAGTGAAAGGAAATTTTCACCAGTTCTTTCCCGAATGTTGAAGTGAAGAGATTCGGACATCGTTAAATAGAAAGAGAAATCTATAACAATCTATCTCAAATGTTATTTCTGTGAAATGAACGAATAAGTAGATACAAGCAAAGGTAGAAGGAAGAGCAAAGGCATAGGATGATGGATCATTTTTATTATCAACAATCGTGAAATTTCCATGGATTCAGCTAGTATTTTATAAAGCCAACATTTTAAAGTCGACAATAGTTTAACGAAAGTATACCTTAATGCAACTTGATCGTTGATAAAAACTAAATAATATTTAGGGAAAATATCATAAAGTTCCTTTTTATCCTCGCACGGATAGATGTTTACCATAACTTATTAGATCGTCAATGTACCATACCGAGTAATTCCCCTTTATGCCATCTTTCTGGGCAATGAGATTTCGTTGGCATGAGACAGCTTGTACTGGTTACATGATACCACCAGTTAGGAATGATCCTCTACATCAGTGGTTCTCAACCGGGGTCATGTGGCATCCCGGGGACCATATAACAATTTTCTTTTGGTCCAGGCATGCAAAAAATATTTAATCATAAAAATAGAATAAGACTTTTAAACATCAAATCGCTCTGAGGGATCCACCAGAGTTAAATAGAAATCAAAGGGGGCCATAAGTAAAAAAGGTTGAGAACCACTGATTTAGACGAATTTCTATTTATCGTATACCTAACAGATATCCCTGATTGAGTTTGACGTCCACTAATAATTTCTAGCTCATATATAGTTTTTGTGTATAATACGCACACCTAACATTTTGTCCGAACAATCTTGGAAAATAGTGCATTTTATACAAAAACAATTACAATTAAAAAAGGTTGAGAACCAATGACGTAGACGATTTTCTATATATCCTGCACCTGTGGTGGGGGGGGAATAACAGAGTACATTTTTCCGTTACATTTTTCTTTAGACTTTTTATGCCTTTTGTCAGTTTGATATCAGGTTTTGTTGTTGTTGTTATTCTCTAAACGGGCTGCTATATTCAGCTTTGTCGCTATACTCACAAAGTTTCGGTCGCTATACTCTTCTTCAGGTGCCCTTTTTTTTATAATGTGCACAGAAATTCGTCGGGTCGAAACAGCCGGATCTCTCCACCGAAAAAGACGTTCTCCCCACTGCCAAAGTCTCCTGACCAAGTCATCTTGCTTCTTGTTCGTCGAACGCCTGTGTTTTCGTTAAAAAGCTCAAAACGCAACTGTCTCGGTGTGGAAAGGCAGGTCTCAAATAATCAATAATTGCCCTGACTAATATCCAGCATCCGGGTCAATCGCGTCCAGTGTCAAAATTTGCATAGCGCCACTGAGGTAGTCTGCCTTCGAGCCACGACTCACGATCAAGAGGATGCGAGTTCAATCTCTGTAATCACTGTAATTTTACGTCTTGGATGATTAACTTTATATTGTTTTTGTTTTTTTGTTTTTTAGGTTCACCATGACAACGCACCTGCCCACACTGCCCTGAATATCCGTGAGTTCCTGGCCCAGAAAAATATCACTGTGCTGGAAGAACCTCCACTACTCACCCGATATGGTTCCATGTGAGATTTTCCTCTTCCCCAAGCTCAAAGTGGGTATCAAGGGAATCCGATTTGATGATGTGCTCGACATCATAAGGCCGTGACGACAGAGCTACAGAGAACCCCGGAAGAAGAAAGTTGTAGAAAATTTCTTATTTACATTCAAGTGCTCACAAGTCTTTGTTCGGAAAAAATATATTTGTGGGTCACTGTTAAATTCGAAAGTTCGTGTTGATAAAATTTTTCTTTTTTTTCAGTCGGGAATCAACAGGTATAAGTTAGAGAATATTTGTTGGTAAAAATCTTTTTTTTTTTAAACAGATTCGGTACGTCAGGAAAAATCAATGTTCTTAGTTGCGTGTTCGTATCACGTCGGCGTCACCAGTTGTAAGATATAAGGTTCTTATAATAAGTTGGAAGGTTTTTAGTTCTCCAAATTTGGTGGGGGTGGCAAAAAATGGCGACTTTTTGTAATTTTTAGTAGTAATGAAGCTCTAGAACTCATTTTACAGAGAAAAATAGATTACAAAAAGTCGTCATTTTTCGCGATCTCTTTCAAATTTGGAGAGCTTAAAATCGACATAACTCCGCCATTTTTTAAAATTGGAAGCTCAAATTTGGGGTATTGTTTAACATTAACATGAACTATACTTGTACAGCATTTCAGAAAAATTGAAGAGGATGGGTGACATGGCCTAGATGATGTGACATGGAATTACCCTTATGTATTTTTGTTTCTAAGTTGGTTATTTTTATTCTTTTTGTTTATATTTTTCTTTTCTTTTTATTTTATTATGTTTTATCCTTTATTGATTTGTTTTTATTTATCAATCATTTTTTAAAAATCAACCTTTTTATATATCATTGATTTATACCCGTAATATATTTTTATTTAGCTTTGCTTATGGAAAATGAAGGGTTCTTATCGAACAAAAAAGTCGCCAATAGCAATTATGACGTCATTATAAAAACTTTTCAGCCCTGACATATGATATGAGATAGGTAAACTGAGATAGATTGATATGAATAGACTGACATATAGATATACTGAGATATATGTGAATACATATGTATGTATGTATAGATAGATAGATAGATAGATAGATAGATAGATATGAATAGACTGAAATAGATATATATGAATATACTAAGATAGATGTGAATAGACTGATATATATATATATATATATATATATATATATATATATATATATAGAGAGAGAGAGAGAGAGATAGATAGATAGATAGATAGATAGATAGATAGATATAACAGACTGACATAGATATACTGAGATACATGTGAATACATTAAGATAGATAGATAGAAAGATAGATAGACTGAGAGATAGATATGAATAGACTGAGATAGTTAGATAGATAGATAGATATGAATAGACTGAGATACATGTGAATACATTGATAGATAGATAGAAATATAGACTGAGAGATAGATATGAATAGACTGAGATAGATAGCTCTGAATATACTGAGATAGATATGAATAGACTGAGATAGATATAGAGATAGATAGATATGAATAGACTGAGATACATGTGAATACATTAAGATAGATAGATAGATAGATAGATAGATAGATAGATAGATAGACTGAGAGATAGATATGAATAGACTGAGATAGATAGCTCTGAATATACTGAGATAGATGTGAATAGACTGTGATAAAGAGATAGATAGATAGATAGATTAAAAGAACTTTCCCCTTAAAAATTCAATTTTTTTTTTTTTTTGCAATTAGAAAAATCTATCGATTATGTGTAGGTAACGCTTTCTTTAAGAAGTTTTTCTCTCTCAAATTAAGTAACTATCGTCTGCTTGAAACATTTCTTTTTCAGCGATTTTGATTCGTAAAAAAAAACGGCCGATGCCAAGTGCGCATGTGCCGATGATCACGTGGTTCCTCGCAGAACACTGTTTGGCAAGCCATGTAAGTAGGGACTCTTAGCATTCATAATGAACCTTTTTATAGAACAAAGATTATATATTGGTAAAAATGAAAAGTGAAAATTGGGCGAGAACTCGAGGAAAGAAAGAAGAAAGAAGAAAGAACCCCCCCACTCTCGTCTAAAAAACAAGAAAGAAATAAAGGATAAAAAAATAAAGAAATTAAACAAACTGTATCAGATAGCCAAAATTGATTTCGCAAAGATCAAATGTGCGAATAGAAGAAAGATTGAAAAGAAAGGAAATTGCCTTTTACCGTCGCCAGCGAAGATTAAAAATAAAGGGGGGGGGTAAGAAATAATATTTATGAATTGAAGTGTAGCTATTTACCCAACACCTCCGCCACGAGCAGGATGTGACACAAGGCAAATTTCTTAAGCTGAGCTTAACATCTTTGAATATAGTGTTTTCCTTCTCCTTGACCGATTGCCAAAGTTTAACACTTTGTCTACTTTAAACCGCTCGCAGCGGCTTTCCTTTACTTTAGGAGAGCTATATAAAACCAATGACATGACCAGTGAAAAATCTGGATCTAAATCCAATTGAAAATATAGCCCATCAAAGAAGATATATTATCTGCTATTCGGGAAAATTGGAACCCCTCTGATAATGAGTATTGCTTTAACTCTTTGCTTACTTTAAACCGCTCACAGCAGCTCTCCCACCACTTTGATACCACACCCAAACAAAGTACAGAACTGATGGTTAGTTCAATATAATTGAGTAGAAGAACTCAGATTACAATCATAATAGGACTTTATTTGAATAGAATGAGTTATGAGGTGAATAGATAGTGAACCTGGAAATATCCGATTATACAGGTAAAAAAAACACCAAGAAAATTTGATTTTCGTAGGGGAAATTTGGTAGGTGAAGAGGTAGAGAATCAAGTCTGCTCTACCATTTACCCATAGCTGGAGGGATGATAGTAGGATACATACCTTTCCCAAGTATATACGTTATGTGAAATGCAAAGGATTTGAACTGGGGTTGCCGATTTCATTTCCTCCAGTAATAACCATTATACTAAGTCTATGTGTGTGAATGTATGTGTATACCTAATCCTTCATGGTTGACACAATATTACATTATTAGGGGGCCTTGGATAATTAAGGTTCGAAAAAGGATCAGTTATAGCAAAAATAAGTTGCGATTGAAGAAGAAAGAAAAATATATTTTGAAAGAAAGAATTTATTTGGAATGCATTTTATTTAACATGTTTGTTAAAATTCCGTCAGGGGATTGCTGGGGTTGAATATTTTCGGGGGACCGTAAACATGGCAGAATGTCGGATTGTTTTGACTAAAAATTCCAGTGGAGCAATTCGACAATATACAATGTAATTAAAATATGGCGTAAGAAGGTGATCAGCTGATTATCGGCACGTAAGGCAATAATCAGCTGGTTATTTTGTAATTATAAAAGATGGGGTGAATAATCGGGAACGGACGGAGAACTAGAGGAGAGCATTTGAGACCACGAAGGGTCTATTGAAGCAGACACCACGACGCGGCCTATAATTAGCCTATCGAAAATAGAAGGGCCTTTCATTGTCTGTCATCTTCTCCAAGACGCCAGCTGACAGGCGAATGATAAGCTTACCGTATCTAATTTAAGCAACTCTGTTATTCTAACACACACACACATTCTCTCTCTCTCTCTTCCCCCCTCTCTCTCTCTCTCTCTCTCTCTCTCTCTCTCTCTCTCTCTCTCTCTCTCTGCGTTGACGACTGCTAGAATTTATCGCAGCCAAAAAATAAACATTTTTTGTAAGAAAGTGCAGGCTTGTTGTTAATCGAGACAGGGGTTACAACGGAAGGACTTGAAGGGAAGTTTCGCGTAGAAAGAAACGAGCCCACACATAAGAATGTTTATATCCACATGTTGGGTATATATACAATGAAAGTTCTTTTGATAGAGAGAGGAGAGAGGTAGACAGATAGAGATGCATAACTTACTTTCTTTCTTCTTCGCTTGTTTGGCCATTCGATCTTCTAGCTTCTATTCTTTCTCGTCATAGTCACCATGTTGACTTCTATTGTTGGTTCTTCATTTTTTGATTTATTTTTTTCTTGGTTAGTCTTCTTGATAAGACATGCATCAACCAACAACGCCGTGTTTCTTTTTAAAAGTTTCATTCTTAACTAAGTTTGTTTTCTTATTAACAAAACACAAAGCGCTGAGTTGACTCAGCCGAAGCAAACGAGACGTCTTCCCTGCTCTAAATATCGGCTGAACTGAGTAACTAATTCAAAATCACGTGATGTGAAAGATTTCAACTGTCAGTAATTTTCCGTCCGTGATATGAAAGGAAATCCCTGCAGAAATACAGGGTATTGCCAATAATCTATGCCACCACATAGAATATGCAACAAGAAGACAAAAGATCCCTAACGTAACAACAAGGTCAACTTTTAAGCCAGTATATATATATATATATATATATATATATATATATGTGTGTGTGTGTGTGTGTGTGTGTGTGTGTGTGTGTGTGTGAAAATGGAAGAGGAATTGAATCCGACAATATGAGGAAAAAATGAGTAAAGAAAAGAAATGTAGATGGATAAAATGAATTTAATCCATATCACATTAATCGATATCACTTACACATGTGTTTCGGTCAGTTTATGTGTGTGAAAATATTTGAAGGTCGATTCTTCTATGTGTGCGAAATATTTTCACACACATAAACTGACCGAAACACTTGTGTAAGTGACATCGATTAATGTGATATCGATTAAATTCATTTTATCCATCTACATTTTTTCTTTACTCATTTTTTCCTCATATATATATATATATATATATATATATATACTAAACCCTCCACACGAGAAAGGATGCACAGGTCACTTTCTTTAGCGGAATATAACTGATTTGAATTCACAGTTTTCTTTCTCCTAGAACGGTTGCCATACCAAAGTTAAAACATCCAGTCTGTCCTATTATTTACTCAGAGCTGGAGGAAGAATAGTTGGAAGCATAACTTTCCCAAATATTAACATTATGTGAAATGCAAACAGTCTCGTCCAGGATTTAAACTCATCTCGCCATGAATTGTAGTGTATGTAATTAACAAAAGTACGCATTCGATTTATTTATTTATTGATATTAATGACATTTCAACCTGTCTGGGACTATTTTATGCCTTGAAGTTAGGGAATTGCTTTCATTGTATATTCATATTTACATTTTTTTATATAGTTGTTAATATGTTTTTTTTTACACCTATCCTATCGAATAAGGTTTAGTTTAGTTCGGTTCCTTTGTTTAATGGCATATCAACTTTCATGGGTTATTTAATGACAAACCCATGTAGGGTGACATGTATTTTAATGTTTTTTTAAAGGTCACTAGGTTATTTCCGGTGCGTGTTCAAAGGTTTCCATTTTAACCCTATTATATTTGGTGGTCGCGCTGAAAAGGGAATTCAAGGAAAGAAAAGGAAGAGACAAAGACAAAAGGTAGTTGTAGGATTCTTAATATGATTCCTTTTCTAGGGGTGTATTCATCTTATAATAGAAATTTTTTTTAAATGGGATATAATAAAGAAATGTAATAAATACTAAGCAAGACACAACTGTTGCAGACTTTGCACGGAGGAAGAACTCTCCATAACTAATTACAAAAAAAAAAAAATGTGAAAGAACAAACATTCTAAACACGTGTAGACATAAAAAGGCATGGCTCCTTAGCCAATAAAAAATAACAACCTTTTTACGAATTTTAATTTTCAAATTTTAGGCTAATTTTTACCCACTCAGATACTTAATCCTATAATAAAAGACGTTTGTAACAACCTTCTTCAGTCAGAATTATCCTGTAGAGCCATTCGGGTGAAACCTAGCTAGATAGTGTCTGACTCATGTAGGTCCTTATATATATATTTAGGAAGCGCGTGGTGTAATGGTTAAAGTCATGGGAAATGGACTCGTCGCCCCGAGTTCAAATCCTGGACGTGGTAATTGGATTTCACTTAGCGCTAATACCCTTGGGAAAGGCATGAATCCTACTCTCCCTCCAGCTATGGGTAAATAGTAGGGCAGACTGAGCTCTTTAACCTTGGTAGGGCAACTCGTCTAGGAGAAGGAAAACTCAGAATTAAAACCTGGTAAACTCCGCTTAAGAAATTGACCTTGTGTCACATCCTGCTCGTGCGGAGGGTTGGTAAATATATATATATATATATATATATATATATATATATAGTCATTCATAGACACGTATTTCGACTTATCAAGTCTCTTCAGTGAGACTAGACATTTTGTGAGCTACCTACAGCCAGGATAGAATTCCGATCGATTCGGCATCAGTCGGATAGCTTAACCACTCGGGTATCGTCACCCACAGAATGCGAAGGGAATTTTAACTGTTTTAATACACACATCTGTATGTATGTAATGCCGCCATTGAATGCTCCATCCCTTTTATATGAGATCGTTGCGTTTACGCTTCAGTTATATATATATATATATATATATATATATATATATATATATATATATACAATGACTAGATGAGTTGAGAATGATTCTTTTTGGGACTTTCTTTATCCTCCATATATCCGCATGGCATGCTCATACAGTTGCACACACTATATATATATATATATATATATATATATATATATATAATATATATATTTTTACTTGAAGGCACTTACAACGCATGTATCGCATAAAATTCGATACTTTTTCTTATAGAAAATGAAATGACAAGTGCAATCCGGCAAAGGATCGCTCGGTGTGCAGAATGCCGTACAGACCGTTTCGACTTTACTAAGTCTCATCAGCGACACATACTAACGATCTCCCTCCGACAGAAATCGAACCGGGACCTCAGCGAGCATAGTGAACCACTATATCGCCTCGACCACCCTTTGCCGGGATTGCACTTGTCAATTTCATTTTCTATAAGAAAAAGTATCGAATTTTATGCGATACATGCGTTGTAAGTGCCTTCAAGTAAAAATTTAATATATACTTTATCAGCAACGTTTCTAAAATAAACAAACATCCAAATATCTTATATTTATATATATATAAATCTAATGAGTCAGATAAACCTATTAAAAGCCTCGCTCAATGCTTCTCAGGGCCAAGATCCGACAAAAGTCGATCTTGGCCCTGAGGCGCATTGAGCGAGGCTTTTAGTAGGTTTATCTGACTCATTAGATTTATTTTTATTATTGGCTCTACTTAGGTATCGGACACTTTTTACTCATTAGCTTCAGTGTCCTGGCGGTTTTATATGAATATATATATCTTATATATATATGTATACATATAAATTGTTTTTTCTTTTGGCCAAATATTGTACCAATAGATTATTTTTGGTTGGTACGATTATTTTTATTTTTTAATTTTTTTCCAAAAATGTTTTTCTCCCCGGGTAATGTTTGGTAGTATATTTTTACAATCAAACTATTTGCTGGGTTTTTTCTCACCGCGAGGATTTACCAACAAGTTTGGTATATTAAATTATACTAGCAAATATATGCACCCTCCGGGTGCAAGTATTTAAATTTTAATATAATAAAATATATTAAATTAGAAAGGCCAATGAAACTGTATAAGAATGCAGATAAAAAGATTTGGAACAGAGGGGGTATGATTGAAAAATAGAACAACTTTGAAACTAACTCTTCCATCATTTTCCATTACTCCCCTCTTTCATTGGTAAATTTTCCTAATTTAACTTTTTAGTTAAAATAGGAAGTAAAGAATAAATTTACTGTTATTTCTTCTTGTTAATAGATTTCTTTTAAGATTTATCCCCGAGATTTTTGCTCATATTCAATAAGATAAAACCAAACAATTAGAAATCAATAATACTAAGCATATATTTATTAAAATCAAATTTTTAAGATCAATATGCAAATTAGCCTTCCCATTCACACTATAATCCACTATTTTGTTGTATATATAAATACAATTGCATGTTATTAGTATGTAGATATGGTCAACAGTCTTAATGATGTAAAACAATTTTATTAATAATTGAAGTTTAAATTAAAAATAAAATCATGGAGAATGTGATGTAAATAACTAAAAGGAATTGTGACTTGTATAGTAATATAGTTTCGGTTACAGACAGACAAACACACAATCTCCATTATAATAAGATATATATATATATATATATATATATAAGATACTTACAAGTCCCCATGAGTGCTCTATGTATGATAATTAATTTCAGACTGGGTTATATTTACACTTTTATATAAGTGTTTTTGCGTACCGCAGTATAGTGCAAGTTTTTCTTTTATAATTAAAGCTTTCATACTTAAAATTCATTTAAAAGCTTACGACTTCTATAAACTGTCTTCCAATGGTAGAAATGACGTTTAAAAAGCGTGGTATTAGTGATATGAAACAAAATGAAAGTCCAGACCTAAACAAAAGAATTCGACTCGCCTTGAGTAGGAAACGGGAAAATGGCTGATTGTATTGTCTAAAATAATCCAATGAATTATATTTTTATAGCCGAATTAATTTCCTGCGAATTTTTACCCGCCTTCAATTAATAATTTGGACTTCCTTTTCTCCATCTTAAATGAAAAGGTTTATAAACATAATCATACTGTAACATTTACGTACAATATCGTAGATAAACGAGCGTAAATAGGGCGTCTCATCAATTCATATCTGATAAATGATAAAGAATTATGGTATAATCAGATTCATGATAAGCTCTATGAGATATAAGAAGTTATTGGTGAGTGGCAGGCAGGCCACAAAAAAAAAAAAAAGAAACAAAAAAAAAACAGAAAAGAATTGATACTCTCGAGACTGCGTATTGGGCACACCCATATCACCCATTCTCACCGTTTAAAGAGGGTGTACACCTGTGGGGATTTAAATAAAATTAAATTAAATTAAAATTATATGAATAGATAAAAAAAAGTTTTGAGCGTCTGGACTCTGGCGTCCAGAGAGTAACGGTCTGATCAATAATAAAGTCTCCATCTATACTTCGAAACAGTTGTGTCTTTTTATTTCTCTTCGTCCCTTCATTTCATATTCTCCATACACCCTAGTATACCCAATATGTAAAGTAAAACCCACTATCAAACACATCCTCCTAAACTGTAACAGTCTCAGACAAACCCACACCAAATATTATCAGACAAAATACCTAAATGACCTCTTTAAAAATACAAACCCAGAAGACATCTTAAATTTTCTAAAGAAAAAAGCCACCTTTTCAACGAGATCTAACAAAATATAACCGAATACCCCATAAGACTATTACTTTAAAGACTGAAATCCATATGTAAAAAACATTCTATATAACCCTTTCTGGCATTAAATGACCCACAGAAATTGATATGCCGTTAAACAAACTCAAACTCAAACTCATCGTGGTGTAATGGTTAGCAAGCTAGTCTCGCGGATCCATTACTACTGAATAGCGAGTTCGATTCTCGCTGGATGTTCCATACTTGCAACTTTTGTGCCATATCCTACCCGTAGAGGGCATCCCATCGTGGTGTAATGGTCAACAAGCTTGGTTCACAAATCCATTACTACTAAATAGCGACTTTCATTCTCGCTGGATGCTCCACACTTGCGACCTTGTGTCATCTCTTAACCGTAACGAACGGGTTGGGTAAATACCAATAATATCGTCCATACGCAATTAGTGTAAACGGGACGTCCTATCGGGGCGTAATGGTTAGCAAGCTTGTCTAGTAGATCCATTACTGCTGAATAGCGAGTTCGATCCACGCAGTATGCCCTATACATGCGACCTTGTATCACATCTGACCCGTGGCGAACGGGTTGGGTAAAGAAAAGGACATCCCATCTTGTGTACTGGTTAGCAAGCTAATCTCGCTGATCGATTACTACAGAATAGCGAGTTCTATCCTCGCTGGATGCCCCCATACTTGCGACTTTCTGTAATATCATGTCCGTAGCGAACGTTGTGGGGTAAAATAAGGCACCCCATCCAGGTTTAAGGGTTAGAAAATTAGTCTCGCATATCCATTACTCCTGGATAAAGAGTTCGAACCTCACTGGTCTCCCCATATCTGCAATCTCGTATCACATCCTACCCGTGGTTATCGAGCTGGGTAAATACTTACTACTAAATGTCGTATTTGATCCCCGCTGGAGGCTCCTCATATTTGTGGCATTGTGTCACATCTTGCCTGTGGCGAACAAGTTAAGAAAAGATTGCGACTCATCATTGTTTAATGGTTAGCAAGCTAGTCTCCCAGATCCATTACTACTGAATAGCAAGTTCGATCCTCGTCGGAAGTTCCATACCCGCGACCTTGTGTCACATCCTGCCAAAAAAGGGTTGGGTAAAAAAGGTTATCTCATGGTGATGTACTAGTTTGCAGGCTAGTCTCGCATATCCATTACTACTGAATAGCGAATTCGATGACCCATATTTGTGACCTGGTATCACATCCGACCCGGAGGGGGGTGGCAAAATACTTTCTTCCATGGGTTCGTAGGGGGGGGGTAACAAAAGACATTTTCTTCCAGGGTGTGGTGGAAAGCAAGCGACCTGTTTGGAACCTCCAGTGGACGCCCATGTTAAAGACTGCATTCACGTGGAAAAGTCAGCCCGTGCTTTCTTCGAGTATCTTCGCGTCGGATTTACTACTAAAAAAGTTTTCTCGGAACTCTGATGAGGATTTTGCCCAGACAGAAATTTGAACTCATGATTTTGCTGCAATTTCTCCATTTTAATATAGATTCTGTGTCAAGAGTTCAATCCTCGCTGGACTCCCCATACCCGCAACTTTGTATCACATCCTACCCATGGTTATCGGGTTGGGTAAATACCTTCTACTAACTAGCGTGTTCGATCCTGTCTGGATGACCCCATACTTGTGACCTTGTATCACATCCGTGCCGTGGCGAATGGGTTGGGTAAATATTTGTATTCTGCCTCAAGCGAAATATGTAAACATGGTTTTCGAAACTCTTCTTCTTTCTCATCTATATATCAATACTAGTGTTCCTTACTTGTGCGACCGTTATCATCTTGCAACATCTCCTGGTTAAAAATGATACCGTCAAAATTATCCAAGATAAAAAACAAACATTTAAATCCTGATTATCTGGTGTTGCTTGTACGCCGAATTCTTATTTCTCATGAGTGTCGTCACCTCAGCTAAATAGTGGACCATTCCGGTTTTATTATAAAGAAAGAAAGGGTAGAAAAAGGACACACTACACAGAATATATATAAGGTATCTTTACCAAGATAGAAATGAACAATGAATGGAACGTTATTTTTTTTACAGAATACAAGGTGTGTCATAAAAGTGCCGGGTTTGAAGCTGTTTCAGAACACAAGGTGTATCAAAAAGTACAAAAAATCTCGATACTTTTTGGACACACCCGATATATATATATATTTGGAGGATATGTGCTTAATTGAAGTCATACCTAATTTTGAAAATTAATTAGTTAATAATTAATGAATTTAGGCGAGCATATATGTTCAAATGTTAGGCTAAAAAATCGAGAAATGTTGTTTAGCCTTACATTTGAACACATATGCCCACCTAAATTCATTAATTATTAACTAATTAATTTTCAAAATTAGGTATGACTTCAATTAAGCACATATCCTCCAAAAATTGTCGGCTAAAAAGGCCATATCAAATAAACACAATTTTTGTTTACTTACACTCATATATATATATATATATATATATATATATATATATATATATATATATAGGTGGATGATATCAAGTGTTTACTTGATAGGATTCGACCAAAACTGAAAATTCAAACATTCATATAAAGATTTGCGTACATTTCTTTACATAGACGAAGTATTAAAAATAAATGAATTAAATGAATCCTCTAGTTGAGATATAAATTTCTAGATTGTGGGCAGCCCTACTTCCTGGTGCGAAACTTAGAATCTTTACGAATGTTTCTTAAATGTACAACCTTTATCATCCTGCAACATCCTTTGATTAAAAATGAGACCATCCAAATCGTCCAAGAAGAAATGCAAAAATATAAATCATGATTATCTATTATTGCTTATTCTTATTTCTTATGAGTGTTGTCACCTCAGCTAAATAATGGACGATCCCGCTTTTATTATAAAGAAAAAAAGGGTAGAAAAAATGACATATTATATAGAAAAATATAATAAGAAAGAAAGAAGAGAGAGATTATCTATTATTGATATTAATGAGTTTGTGAGTTATTCTCTGCTCAATCAAATCCTCTCTAACTTCCCTACCCCCCAATTTCCCCACAAACTCACTTTCTCTTCTATAAATACAAATGTACTTACTTTGTTTTGAATAAAGTTAGACTGATTAAGTTCTTTGCGTAAAGAAGAACAAAATATGTTTTATTCTAGTATTGCTTATTCTTATGTCTTATGAATGTTGTCCCCTCAGCTAAATATTGGACCATTCCGGTTTTATTATAAAGAAAAAAAGGGTAGAAAAAATGACATATTATATAGAAAAACATAATAAGAAAGAAAGAAAGAAAGAGAGAGAGAGAGAGAGAGAGAGAGAGAGAGAGAGAGAGAGAGAGAGAGAGAGAGCGATAACGCTAATCTGTTTCAATCGGACATAATGAAAAGAACGAAAGAACGAAAGAAAGAAAAAGGGAGAGACAGTTAAATCAAGATTATTATACTTTTTACATATTGAACTATTTAGCAATAGTTCGTAAGAAAAAATTATCAACCGTTGTAATATTTAAATTATCATACTGTGGTATATCAACAGGTCCTGCTAGTAACACAATATATGTACAATTCTATTGTAAATATACAAAGGCTTTTAGAGGTGGGTGTAGTATGTATTTACCCAGGACTCGTTCGCCTCAAGTAGGATGTGACACAATGTCGTAGCAGTAATGCATCAGCGAGACTAGCTTACTAACCATTACGCTACGATAGAAAGCGATTTTTACCGAACCCGTTCGTCCCAGGTAAGATGGGACACAAGTTCACAAGTATGGGACATCCAGCAAGAATCGAACTCAGTAGTAAAGGATCTGCGAGACTAGCTTGTTAAAGAATGCACCATGATATGGTATATCCACAGGTACCGCTAGTATTTATAAATTCAGTGTCCAGCTTTTAACAGATTCACTGTGGTGATTGGTTTTGGTTTGGTTTGTTTTGTTTTACGGCATATCAACCTCAGTGGGTCATTTAATGCCGATAAAGTTTTGAAATAAATCAATTATTAATGGATAATACAATTTTTTTAATAAAACATTTTTCTATTTAACCCATAGATGAGACCCTAACAGGTACTACCACTCCGGGTCAGAGTGGGCCAGGGGGCAATGGTGATGAAGGGGTGCTCCAAATTCCCCAAACCTCCCAAACTGGAACCTCACCATCAGATAGAGTTTAACGTCATTCCCAGGACATGTAGACCCGCAGCCACCGCCTTCTAGCACCCATATGATAAAAAGGGGTTGGGGCTTGCCATAAGGGCAATAGGGTTGGGAAAATCATATAGGTGCTAGGGCTTGACGTGACCAGCCGATTGATCGGAGGGGGCCTCTCCGACCGCCCGTCTAGCCCAAGATAGGGCCAAAGTGGAGTATTGCATGTAATGAACTGCTCATCCACTTGGGCTCTATCCTTAAGCATCACGGGTCGCCACCCACGGCCAACAGGTGGCCCCATTGGGGGAGTCTTACGCCTCTGCAGAGGTGCAGTCGGTGCAGTCGGTGCATTCTAATGCCCCACCGACAGGGCGGTCACTGTGGCGAAAGACAAACATCTTACATAGATTCGAACACTGAACCCCTTGCACTGATTCCTGCTAACTAGTATCTGGGGGGGGTGATTTGAGGGAAGAAGAGGGTACGGGGTCAGATTTGGTGGCATTAGATTAGTTTACCAGTTTTTTCTCTTTCTCTCTTTCTGAGATCTGGTCAAATGAATTTACAGAAGAAGGAGTGGTAAAGAAATTAGAGCCAAAATAAAAACATTGTATAATTGTGTTAACAAACTGTGTTCAACCCTGATACGTAAAAATTGCATTCAAGGTGTGTAAGCATGAAACTATGGAAGTATTTCATTTATTCCAAATGCTCATTACGAGTCCGCTATTTCAATCTTGCTATGTTTGTATAGCTCTATATTCAATTAATAATACCTATCAGTTTCTTTTGCCTCGCAGCCGAACATCTTATATAGGAGGTGTACACACACACACACACACACATATATATATATATATACATATATAATATATACGTGCATATACATATACATATATAAATATGTACATATATATATATCTTATTATAATGGAGATTGTGTGTTTTTCTGTCTGTAACCGAAACTATATTACTAATCGAGTCACAATTCACATAGTTATTTCCATCACATTCTCCATGATTTTATTTTTATTCAAACCTCAATTATTAATAAAATTGTTTTACATTATTAATACTGTTGACCATATCTACATATTATTAACATGCAATTATATTTATATATACAAAATATAGTGGTTTGCAGTGTGAATGGGAAGGCTAATTTGCATATTGATTTTTAAAAAATTGATTTTAATAAATATGTGCTCAGTATATTTGATTTCTAATTGTTTGGTTTTATTTTAATGAATATGAGCAAAAATCTCTCCAATAAATCCATTAACAATATTAACAGTAATTCTATTCTTTACTTCCTAATTTAACTAAATAGTTAAATTATGAAAATTTAGCAATGAAAGACGGAAGGGAAGAAAAAGCAAGTTTTATTTGTCCCCCACCCCCCCACTGTTTCAAATCTTTTTATCGGCATCTTATTTAGTTCCATTACCCTTTCTAAGTTAACATAATATTTTATTACATAAAAACTTTAATACTTGCATCCGGAGGGTGCATATATTTGCTAGTATATATAATGTGTGATATATACTAGGTGTACAAATATTTAAAAATGTAAATAAAAGTTAATGTTTTATCTCAGGACGTTATTTATAGTTTAAAGTATGCTAATATATATATATATATATATATATATATATATATATATATATAAAAGAGAAAGTTAAAAAAGTTAAATATGTGAGAAGGTTTAAAAAGAATACTAACACTTCATTCTTTCAACTGTAAACAACTTCATCGATTTCTCCCCTGGTGTGAAGATGAACCAAAAGGCCTTCGGTGCTAACTTTTTATTTATATCCATTTATATATTCTATATCACTAAATACACACACACACACAGAAAGAGAGAGAGAAGAGAGAGAGAGAGAGAGAGAGAGAGAGAATATATATATATATATATATATATATATATATATATATAGTCAGATTATATACATATCTATCTAACCTATCTCTGTTCCGTTAATATCTATCTATCAATCTTTTCATATCTACCTATCTATCTCAATCTGTTCAGATCTATGTTCATGCATTTTTTCAATGTATCGCAGTCTGTTCATGTTTCTCTATGGAAACCAGTTACACATGCCGTAAAACTGTTTTTTTTTTCAAGAATAATGACACAAACGTGTAATCCCCGTCCATTTCTCTCTCCTTCTTCCTCCCTCCTCTCCCCTCTCTCTCTCTCTCTCTCTCTCTCTCTCTCTCTCTCTCTCTCTTTCCCTCTCTGTTTTCAGGGACTAGCCTCCCCCACCACCACCTCTATCACCAAAACAAAAAAAGAAACTCACTTGGACTCATACAGTATCCATTCATGCAAATATCCATTCATCTGTGTATCCCGAGATGCATCGGACGCGTAGGTGTCTCTTTCACTATACCACGTGTATAATCACGTGCTCGCATTCAGCCAAGTGTAGAATGCCTTATAAATAAAGATTGATTAAACAAAAAAACAAACAAAAAATAGGGCATATATATATATGGTAAGTGTATTCGAATATTTCCTGATGAAATACTGTCACCGGCAGATGAAACGTTGTCACTGGTGTCAGTATTTGACTAGTTCTTCCACCCTCCCATCGCTGTCGGCCCAAGTCGCTATTCTACGATCGTCAGGTAAACAGTGCGAATGGGATATATATATATATATATTGTCACCCAAAGACACCGTGTTTCAATGTATCACGTCTCCTCAGTGTGGCTAGACATTGCTAGCTACTTCCGGCTAGGATAGAAACCCGACTGATTTTCCGTCAGTCCGGCGTCTTAACCACTTAGATTTTAACTGTTACATACATACAAAGGTATATATATGTTACAGCCGTTTTATATATATATATATATATATATATATATATATATATACTTTGGTGCGGTACCAAGTTTCTTGGTACAAGGTGATTCTAGGTGGGTCCTAATTCTCTACCAGTAGTTTGTTGTAGAGTTCAGATTCCGTATGAGAGCTCAATGTTTAATTATTGTAAACATAGCAAATATATTTGGGAATAAAAGGCCTTAAATACCATGGGTATCGTGGTTATGGACCATTTCCACTCGCGAGTATGCTCACGAGCTTCTTCAGACCACTGATATATTTCATTTAGATGGCCAGATAATTGGCCACTAATGTTTATGTTTGGGTGGAATGTGTTTCATTCTCTGGGACTTATGCTTACACCATTTAGTTGCTTGGTAAAAATTTAATTGGATCACTAATTATTATTTTTTCACATTAGTGCTAGCTGGTCTTTCGCCAAAGTCCGAATGACAAGCCTCCTCAGGTCTCTTGCTGATCTCAACAATGCTTGTTACGATTTTTGTGTCTGTAGGCTGCAAGTAAGAGCACAATTCACAGTGGAGATCCTTTGTGCTCCTTAGTGTTAGGTAGAATCCTTTTTTTTTTGTTGCTTAGTGAAGAATACTTGGTTGTTTCCGGAGTTGGGTAGAATCCTTTGGCTATTCCTTAGTGAAGAATCATTGTGCTAAGAGTCCTTGGTTGATCCACGGTGTTAGCAGAATCTTTGATTGTTCCTTGGTTGCTGATCCGTTCGTCCGTGGCGAATACGTGCAAATAAACGGCTTTAAAGATCGGCGATTAAATAGTTAACTGACCACGTATTCGAGCGTGTTGATTGGCTGGTTTTAATCCACGCGCCTACGCAGAGTCTATAAGTTTAGGTGGTGGGTTCCAGCACACCTTATATTACCAAAATAATCCAACAATGCTGTTGTCTGTTGATGGTCTCTATTCTTCCTCTGATTACCAGTTCTTCAAGTCAGTTTTCCAAACTTTTGGGGGACCGTTCCAAATGCGCCCACCATAAGTCTCCACACATAATACATTTGCTGTTCTGTTGTGTCTTATCTATTTTTGCTTTGATATAATTTGTTCTTATTGCATTGTTATGTTCTGCAATTATGAGGACTTATTTTCTCTCTTGAGGTGTCCTTTTCTTAACCATGTCATTATTCTTATTTCACTCCGTGTGAGTTTTTCATAACAGCTAATGTTGGTGGTCTCCCACTGAAGTCTGAGTGACGACAAGTCTCCTCAAATCTCCAGGACTCATCTGAAGAGCACCAACTACAATTAGTATCACTTTCACCCTCAAATTCAATAACTTTTTCAATTCTCAAGGTATTTGTCTATCTTCTGGGTTCTTTTTTCATATTTACCCTGTGATCTGCGGGTCATTTAATGCCGAATTGGTAATTTATGAGGAAGTGCGTCCCGGTCCCCCACCTCAACAACCGCTACCCGGTGACTATCAAAATAACAACCCCAGCTCGTCGTAATTCTTGTTTATTTATCGTAATTTGTCGTAATTCTTGTTTAGATATGAAGATGGATATATAGTTTTGAATAGACTGAGATAGATAGATAGATAAACAAACAAAATAATATAAATAGATACGAACAAATGGAGATAGATAGATATTTTTGACAAGTAAATGTATTTGGGGGGGGTCGCTTCTTTTTTTGTCGTAATTCTTGTTTATTTAAACTAAAAACAGGACATTAAACAAACATGAATAAAAAAAATAAAATCTTAGTATTTAAAGTAATATAGATAGATATGAACAAATTGAGATAGATAGATAGATAAATATGAAGATGGATAGTTATGAATGGACTGAGCTGGGTCGTTATTTTAATTGTCACCGGGCAGCAACTCTTGAGGCAGGACACCGGGACGCACTTCCTCATAAATTACCGCCGAATTTAATAATTTTGATAAACAATGGATTCAGGTTGCTTACAGTATCAGCTGTTGCTTATGTGGTCACCTAGTTAAGTATTGCACAGGCTCATTTCTGCAAAACGTCGGTAATCTTGCGGGAACCGGGGGTACAATGCGATTGTAATCAGTAATTTGAAATGGAGAATGATTTTTGAACTGACCCAACATTTTCTACATGACCTCCACATATTTTAGACGACCCCACATTTTTGTGATGGCCCTACATTTTTCAAGATTTTGAGGGAGCTGTACTATAATTAGCAATTGCTCGTTTTTAACTAAACTGGGGAAAAATTAGGGATTGTCATAAGATTTTTTATATGAAAAACACAAAACATCCCAGAGCTAATAATCACTGACTGAAAAAAAAAAGTTTTACAAACGATGAATAGAATTTTTGGTTAAGTTTGGTTTATTAAATCAACCTCTCATTTGATGCCGAAATTTGGTTAATTCGTAACTGTTTGATCATAATCATAAATATTTATATTTGCTTTGGTTTGGTTTGATTTATTTGTTTAACGGCATATCAAATACATATGGTTTATTTAATGCAAAAATTCTGATCATTTTTGAATATTTAATTATATTCATAACTATATTTTTCAGGCTCCATTCCAAGCATTCTTAATCGTATTTCTTTTAATCTAAAACAACAACAACAACGACAATAATAATAATAATAATAATAATAATAATAATAATAATAATAATAATAATAATAAATGCTTATGCCTATACTACAAAATGGTATATGCATAAACCAGAATCTGTTCATGAGAAAGAAACATTAAATCCCCTGAGACTTTGAGATAAAAACGGATCACCTTATCCCATTCAGAAGACCAGACTTATTATTGATTAACAGAGAACTTGATGATTGGTAGATGTCGGAGTTCCAGTAGATCCCATGGTGAAGATGAAGGAAAACGAAAAGATAGACAAATACCAGGACCTTGCCAGAGAATTGAAAAAGCTGTAGAATATGAGGGTAAAAGGGATTCCAAATGTAGACAGTGCACTAAGAACGGCCTCATAAAGCTTGGAGAAAAAAGACTAAATATACAGGAAATCAGAGGAAGAATTGAGTCCAGCCAGACAACAACATTGTTGAAAGTGGCTAGAATACCCAAGAGAGTCCTGGAGGCATGAGGAGACTTGCTGTCACTCAAACTCCAGTGAACCACCGGCTAAGTCGGGTGTGAAAACTCTCATGGAGTAAAATAATAATAATGATAATAACTGGAGATCAGAGGAAGAATCGAGACCATCCACACCACAGCACTTTCAAAATTAGCTAGGATACTTAGTAGAGTCCTGGAGACCCGAGGAGACTTGCTGTCACTCAGATATCATTAAAAGAAAACAAATGATTAAAAAAACGTGAAAAACTCGCAAGGAGTAAAATAATTGTAATTTTAACTAACATTGTCTTAAATCATCTTTTTATTTTATTTTAATTGATTTTCATGGCAACTCACTGCGTAGAAAAATAACCCGAAGTGAGTTGCGATAAAAATAAAAAAAATATAAAAGAAAAGCAGCTTAGAATTAAGAAGATTAAATAAAATACTAGTTAAAATTAATGATGATCAACCGACGGGCAGTTTGCTCGCATTGGAATGTGTAAAATGCCTCACGAATCTGCGTGCAAATTCAAGTGCACACGATCATTGATGAGCGGAATGACAATGATAGAGGCGACCAGACAGGCAGATAAATTGTGGTAGAATGTCCGGCAGATATTGAGATTGGGAAAGAATAAAAGAAAGAAACAAACAAACAAACAAACAAACAAAAGTGTGGGAATATTAGAAAGAAAGAAAGAAAGAAAGAAAGAAAGAAAAGTATGGGAATATTAAGAAAGAAAGGGAAAAAAGACAGAAATAAACGTGAGAGTATATCAGGAAAAAAAGGATGGAAATAGTAGAAAAAAAGAAAGAAAGAAAGAAAGAAAGAAAGAAAGAAAAGGAGAACCTGAAATGAATAGATAAATAAATAAATAAAGAAAGAAAGAAAGAAAGAAAGAAAGAAAGAAATAAAAGACTGAAAGAATACCAAAAGTGGATGGAGAGTTTTGATCGATAAAGTTAACAGAGAAAGAAAGAAATTGTGGGAATACCAGAAAGCAAAAAAAAAGTAAATATGGACAAAGTGTGGATATATAAAGAAAAAAAGAAATTAGGGAAATATTAAGAAAGAAAGAAAGAAAGAAGGAGAGAAAGAAAGAAAGAAAGAAAGAAGAAAGAAAGAAAGAAAGAAAGAGAATAAAAGTGGAGGAAAGGAAGGAGAGTAAGGCGAGGGATTTGATCAAAAGGTTAACTAAGAAAGAAAAAAAGAAAGAAAGAAAGAAAGAAAGAAAGAAAAGTGTGGGAATATTAGAAAAAAAAAGGAAAAAGAAACGTGAGAATATCAAAAAGTAAGAAAAGTACGAGAATAGTAAAAATAAAAAAGAAAGAAAGAAAGAGGAAATAGAAAGAAAGAAACGTCTGTAAATATAAATAAAAAAAGGAAGAGAAAAACGAAAGAAAGACTGTGGGAATCTTAGAAAGAAAGAAAAAGAAATATGAGACATGTGTGGATATTTAAAGAAAGAAAATAATTAGGGAAATATAAATAAATAAATAGATAAATAAATAAAGAAAAATATGTGTGGATATATTAAAAAAGAAAGAAGGAACGACAGGGAGAGTGTCGGAATATTAGAAAGAAAGAATGAAAAAGAAAGAAATACGGGAAATGCGTGGATATATTAAAAAGAAAGAAAGAAAGAAAGAAAGAAAGAAAGAAAGAAAGAAAGAAAGGAAGTATATTGGAAAGAAAACAATGGGTATATAAGAAAGAAGGAAATAAAGAAATGTGTAGCAATATTAGAATGAAAAATTAGAAAAAAAAAGACAAAGAAAGAAGCACAGGGAATGTGTGGATATATAAAGATAGAAAGAAAGAAAGAAAAAAAGAAAGAAAGAAAAAATTAAAATCTTAGAAATAAATAAATAAAGAAATACAGGAAATGTATACATATATAAAGAAAGAAAGAAAGAAATAAATAAAGAAAGAAAAAGAAAGAAAGAAGAAAGAAAGAAAGAAAGAAAGAAAGAAAGAATGAATGAATGAATGAATGAAAGAAAGAAAGAAGAAAGAAAGAAAGAAAGAAAGAAGAAAGAATGAAGAAAAGAATAGAAATATTATAAAGAAAAAAAAGAAAAGGAAATATAGGAAATGTGTGGATATATAAAGAAAGAAAAGTGTGAGAATATTAGAAAGAAAGAAAGAAAGAAAAGAAAGAAAGAAAGAAAGAATGAATGAATGAATGAAAGTTTTAGAATATTAGATAAGGAAGAAAAACGAAATACTGCAAATGTGCAGATATATTAAGAAAAAAAGAAAGAAAGAAAGAAAGAAAGAACGAAAGAAAGAACGAAAGAAAGAAAGAAAGAACCAAAGAGCGAAAGAAAGAGCGAAAGAAAGAGCGAAAGAAAGAAAGAGATAAAGAGATAAAGAAAGAAAGAATTGAACAGTCTGTGTTAATTCAGACAGAAGTCCCCCTCAATCTCTACAGTTCAGTCGGCAATCACCTACTCAGTGAATACAAACATAGAAAGAAAAAGAAATAGCGAGGCAAGAGGTGGCTGCTTGTCACGTGACTACTACGTGTGGAAATCATAAGGAGTTCCGAATAGTAGTGGTAGTAGTAGCAGAAGAGGTAGTAGTAGTAGTAACAGCAGTAGTAGTAGTAACAACGTAGGTAAAACAAATAAAAAGAAAGAGGAAGAGAGAAAAGAAGAAAGTTGCGATAGATGAATATATTTGTCAGTGTTGGGCTAACAGGTAGGCGAAGAAGGTTTCGTTGGAAGAGGGCGATGGTGACGGTGACCCTTGGAAAGAAAGACAAGTCTTGGGGTGGGAGTAGACAGGTAAAGAAAAGGTGAGAATAAAAGAAGAGAGAGAGAGTGAGAGAGAGAGAGGGTGAGAGGGGGGAAGAGAGTGATAAATGGACGAAACAAAAGCAAATATGCAAGCAATTAAAAAAAATTTAAATACAAAAAATCCCGAATAAGGATTAATAGACAAAGATAAGATTTAAGGATGTCTAAAATAAAAAAAGAAAGAAAGAAAAAAAGAAGGAAAGTAAGAAAGAAAGAAGGAAGGAAGAAAGAAAGAAGAAGGAAGGGAGGAAGGAAGGAAAGAAAGAAAGAAAGAAGGAAGGAAAAAAGGGAAAAAAGAAGGAAGGAAAGAAATAAAGAAAGAAAGAAAGAAAAAAAGAAAGAAAGAAAGGAGGAAAGAAAGAAAAAAGAAGAAAGAAAGAAAGAAAGAAAGAAAGATGGAAAGAAGGATAGAAAGACAAAAAGAAGAAAGAAATAAAGACGGAAAGAAAGAAGGAAAGAAAGAAAAAGAAAGAAGGAAGGAAAGAAAAGAAAGAAAGAAAGAAAGATAGATGATATATTAAGACAAATGGAAGAAAGAAAATTTAGAAAAAAAAAAGAAAAGAAAAGAAAGAAAAGTGATAAAGAATGATAGAAAAAATGAAAAAGAAAAAAGATTAGTGATAAACAAAGAGAACAAGAAAGAAAAGTTAGAAAGAAATATAGAGAAAGGAAATAAAGAAAGAAAGAAAGAAAGAAAGCCTAGGAAAGGAAAACAAAGAAGGATAATGTTCTATTAAGAAATAATACGTGAAGAAGAAAGAAGTTAGATAGAAAGAAAGACAGAAAGAAAGGTAAAAGAAAGAAAAATAAAGAAAGAAAAAGGAAAAAGAAAGAATGAAAGGGAAATAAAAGAAAAAGTGAAAAAGAAAAAAAGAAAAGTGAAGAAGAAAGAAACAATAAAAAGAAAGATGGGGAAAGAAAAGAAAAATAGTGTTATATTATGAAAAACAAAGAGAAGAAGAAGAAAGAAAAGTTAGAATTAGATAAAGGAAAAGAAAAAAAGAAAAAGAAAGAAAGAAAACAAGCAAGCAAGACCGAAAGAAAGAAAGAAAGAAAGAAAGAAAGAAAGGAAAGTGAGAAAAAGAGAAAAAAAACGAAAGGTGAAGGAAAGAAGAGAAAGAAGAAAGAAAGAAAGAAAGAAAGAAAGAAAGTGATAAGAAAATGAAAAGGAAGAAAGAAGAAAAGTGATATATTAAGAGCGAAAAGGGAAAAATAAGAATTAATTATATATATATATATATATATATATATATATATATATATATATTATATGTGTGTGTGTGTGTGTGTGTGTGTAAAGTTAACAAGAAAAGAAAAGAAAGAACCGGAGGAAGAAGAAAGAAAAAAAAAAAGGAAAGGAAGAAAAATTTAATGATTGCCAAAACCTGTTTAAAGTAGTAATGGATCAGCGAGACTAGCTTGCAACCATTTCACCTGACGGAACTTTTTAATATATTAAATGTAAACCCAAAAAATAACATTTCTAAAATTACAACACGCTATTTCTTAGCTTCTTTTATAATTAAACTTTGAATAAACGAATATTTTTTATTTGAATTAATACGCTAATTTTTTCCTACAAAAAAGGACAGAGTTTTCTGAGCTTCTTTCGATTGTTATATTTTATGGGGTGAACAATAAGATAAATTAAACGAATATATTCTCATCACTTTAACTTAACAACTAATTAGAAACAGAATTTAAGTTTTGTCATATGTACAAAAACAGTTTTTAGAAAAATAAAACTGTTTCAAAACTCTTGCAAGTTTAGGGTTACATTTTTTTAAAATTATATTTTAAACGAGAAAGAAAGAAAGAAGAAAGAAAAAAAAGAAAAGAAAAGGAAATAATAATAGTATATATCAAGAAAAAAAGGGAAGAAGAAATAATAATGGTGATATATTAAGAAAGTGAAGAAAAATGAAAGAATAACGATGAAAGAAAGAAGAAAGAAATAGAAGAGAATGTAGAAAGGATATATGTACATTAGAAAGAGAAAGAAAGAAAGAAAGAAAAGAATTGTTATTATAGAGAAAGATGGTTGTTTTTTTTTTACGGCATATCAACCATCAGTGGGTCATTTAATCCAAGAAAGTTTTGAAATTCATTCTTAATGGATACTCATTTTTTTTTTTATAAATACAATTTTCTATTTAACCCATAGATGGACCCTAAAGTTGATTTGGTTTGGTTTGTTTTACGGAATATCAACCTGAGTGGGTCATTTAATGCCGACAAAGTTTTGAAATAATTCATTCTTAATGGAGAATCCATTTTGTATATAAACACTGTTTTTCTATTTAATCTATAGATGGACCCAACAGGTACTACATCCCGGGTCAGATTGAACCAGGGAGCAACTGGTGTGAAGGATTGCTGCACATTCCCCAAACCTCCAAACTGGAACCTCACCAATCAGATAGTGTTTACGCTCATTCCCAAACATGAAGACCCCCCAGTCACCGCCTTCTAGCACATATATGATAAAATAGTTGGGAGCTTGCCATAAGGGCAATAAGGCTGGGACAATCATATACGTTCTAAACAGTAGTATAATCCATATATAGGCGATATAAGGGACTTTCTCACTTTTCCGAAAGGTTTTAGTCCTAGAGTGGACGCAATAGCGTGACTACAGTTCGAACTGGATCACTACAATGTTGCAGTCAGGTACGTTAGCTAATACGCCACTGGACTCCCCCCATAATAAACACACCTGTAATTGCACTGTAGCCTTTTTAATTTTTCTCTTAGTTTTTCTTTTTCATTTTAATACATTCTTTATATTCCTTATGTCCTTTGGGTTTTAATGAATACACGTGGTGTAATGTTAGCGAGCTAGATTCGCAGACCATTGTTAGTGAGTTCGATTCTCACTGGGTGCCCCTTACTTCTGGCCTTGTGTCACATCTAAGCTTAGTAGATAACTGGCTACCTCATGTGGTGTAATGGTTAGCAAGTTAGATTCGCAGACCATTGTTAGTGAGTTCGATTCTCACTGGGTGACCCTTGCTTCTGGCCTTGTGTCACATCTAAGCTTAGTAGATAACTGGGCACCTCATGTGGTGTAATGGTAAGCAAGTTAGATTCGCAGACCATTGTTAGTGAGTTCGATTCTCACTGGGCGCTCCATACTTCTGGCCTTGTGCCGCATCTAAGCTAAGCATTGTATATAACTAAATACTAATACATAACGAAAAGCGGTTGATTTTGACCTATTTTCTTTAGATTTTAACATACACAATTCAAATTTAAATGTTCACAAAAGTTTCAAACTTGACACTTAGAAGATATAGTGGGAATGTATATTAGCATGTCGGAATTGTGCGGATTATTCGGAAGATCATTGAGTTAGAATAACTTTTGATTTTACAAGTCAAGTCCAGTTGTTTTCGTTTTTTTTTCTTTAATTTTTATAAACCCTTTTTAAAACATTTTAACTGTTTTTTTTATATCTCTTTCTAATCATAAAAATAGTGACACACCTACTTTTTTTGAGGTCAGATAAATAATTCTACAATAGTTCTGGGTGGGTTGTGTTATAAACAAAATCTTTGGTGATGATCCGTGAGTAAGTGCGTACTTTGCACCTACGGTTTTCAAACCTTTTAGAGTCAGAACCCCTTTTATTCCAAGGTCTATCTTGTGGACTGACAAGTAAATAAAAATAACTCTCGTGGACCCCCTATGAATAAAAATGAAATCTCGTAGACACCCATATAAATAAATATCAAATCTATTGGAGCTCCTATATAAAATAAAAATTAATTCTCATGGACTCCATATAAAATAAAATAGAAATCTCATAGACCCCCATATAAATAAAAATTAAACCCGTGGACCCCTCCATATAAATAAACTTGAAATCTCATGCCCCCCCCCCCATATAAATAAAAAGGAAATCTCGTGGATACACATATAGATAAAAAGGAAATCTCTTGGAACCCCCATATAAATAAAAAGGAAATTTCGTGGACCCCCATATAAATAAAAAGGAAATCTCGTGGACCCCCATATAAACAAAAAGGAAATCTCGTGGATCCCCATATAAATAAAAAGGAAATCTCTTGGAACCCCCATATAAATAAAAAGGAAATCTCTTGGAACCCCCATATAAATAAAAAATGAAATCTCTGGAACCCCCATAAAATCTCGTGGATATCCATATGAATAAAAATGAAATCTCGTGGACTCCCAATATGAATAAAAATGAAATCTCTCGGTACCCCCATATAAATAAAAATGAAATCTCGTGGACCCCCATATAAATAAAAAAGAAATCTCGTGGATATCCATATAAATAAAAATGAAATCTCGTGGACTCCCAATATGAATAAAAAGGAAATCTCTTGGAACCCCCATATAAATAAAAAGGAAATCTCGTGGACCCACTATATAGATAAAAATGAAATCTCGTGGAACCCCATATAAATCAAAATGAAATTTTGTAAAAATATTTGATAAAGATAACATCCAATATTTGCACTGAGTAATGACGTTTACCGAAAGGATGTGCTTGTCTTGCTTGGCCCAAATAGTCAAAGAAGATCTTTTAAACAATTCACTTTCCACAAGTCTAGATCTGTATTTGGTCATATTGGTAAGTGCTGAAAATGATGTTTCGCATAAATATGTTGTTGCAAAAGGTAGCATTAGTTTGACCGCCTTTGAGACAACAATGGATACTCAAACGCCTTGCTAAGCCAACATTTTGGGAGTGGTTTCAAACAGAATTAGGTGTGAAATGAAAACTAGAAATACGAATTTATGGTTGTATCGTTAATTTGATAATATTATTTTTTAAGACACGCTTGTAGCGTCTGCGAGTGCGTGCTGTCATCGTTTCGGACCCCCACCCTGTCGTACCTACCTTATACTAATTATTTACATCTTTATAGATGTACATCTTTATAGATGCACATCTTTATAAGTATAGATGTACATTTTTACATCTTTCTAAGTCGTATATAATGATTTACTCGCAATTTGTCTCAGATTTTTACTTGACTATTTTCTTTCTTTATTCTCCAAACTATTGGTTTGTTGGTTGGTTGGTCTCTTTGCTTAATGGCATATAAACCTTCATGGGTTATTTAATGCCAAAACCATCCTTGTAGAAGAACAGCAGTGACACAATTTAACTCAGTGCTGGGGTATGAAGTGGATCATACATTTTACAAGGATATTAATCTGTAAGTGAAAATAATAGTGCTACTGTAGTTTGAATACGCTTACTTGGAGGAGTGTGGTCTAATGGTTAGAGTCGTAGGAAATGCACTCGTCGACCCAAGTTCAAATCCTGGACGAAGCTACAGTTCAGATAGCGCTAATATCCTTGGGAAAAGTATGAATCCAATTACTTTCCCTCCAGCTATGAGTAAATAGTAGGACAGACTGGACTCTTTAACCTTAGTTAGGCAACCAATCTAGAAGAAGGAAGACTGAATTCAAACCTGTTAAACTCCGATTGGGGTGGTCACTACTATAATAGGCTCAGTCCTAATTAGTATCTATATCACTAATTTCTAATTACTAATAATTTGCATATGATGTCCAGCGTGTTAAACAATGCGCCAAGGAAACACTCCTTCCAACAAGAAAAGTGGACTAAGGAAGTTGGTCATAAATTGGAGTTTATTTTACGATAGATGATTAATTTAAAATTGGACTCGTACTTTTTGTTGACGGTAGGTGAGTTCGTATCTTTCCCAAGGTTATTAGTTCGAAAGTGAATGCAATAACGCGACTAGCGATCGAACTCACTTACTACGATGTCACAGTTCAGCACGTTAGCCACTACGTCACCCGGGATTTCCTCCCTAATTATTGTCTTATCTACCAATTACCTGAATTGTGTGTGAAATATTCTGCGGCTTTTCATGTATGAAACTCCTTTCATCTCTTCAAAACGTGGTTATTACTAAATAAAAAATGGACTCTCTCGTCGATTCGACGCATGGGGGTTCATCCAATAAACAACCTTACACAGTGTTTTATTTACAGTGGGGAAGGCTTGTGTTGGACCATCCACACTTTTTGACACAGTCGATACCAAAGAATTGGTGCTCAAGGAATGCCACCAACCCAATTAACGGCTGACCTCAGGTTTCCAAATTCAGAGTTTTCCTTCTCCTAGACAGATTACCTATCAAGATTAAATATCCCAGTATGTCCTACTATTTTACCCTAAGCTGGTGGAGAATATATGGATTCATACCTTTCCCAAGGTATTAGTGCTATGTGAAATGCAAACAGCCTTGTCTAGGATTTGAACTCGGATCGACGAGCCCATTTCCTACAACTCTAACCATTATGCCACGCCCTCTGCGCGTGGTTATTACTTGACAGCCCGTGAAACCCTCCATCACGGACGGTGCCCATGATCAGTGCCGGCACGTACTACCATTGGGTGACCCGGAAGGACGGTTTCATGTATTTCTATGAACATAAATATCTAGTGAGTGGGGGTTCATGTATTTCTATCAATACTACTTTATAAAATTTGACATGTGGTAGAGTGGGGCTTTATATATTTTATATGATTTTGTGAAAATTGGCATGAAGTAAAATGGGGTTACTATATCTTAAATGAATACTATAAAAGAGAATTGACATGTAGTAAAATGGGGTTAATATATCTACGTGAACACTATGAAAATTAACATGTAGTAGAGTGGGGCTTATAAGTTTCATCTATTTATCTCATATGAATATAATTTAAGAAACTGATATGTAGTAGAAAAGGAGGTTCATATATTTTATATGAACATACTTTTTGAAAATTAACATGTAGTAGAGTGGGGGCCTCGTATTTGGAGGATCATGTCATAAATTCGGATGGGACTATTGCATAGATTCGCTGGGAAGGTATCATATATTTGGTGGAGCATGAAGCTCTGCACCCTATGATACCTCACACACTTACAGACACGCAAACAGACAGACAGACAGACAGACACACACACACACACACAATATAATATATATATATATAATATTATATATATATATATATATAATATATACACACTGCTGTATATTGTCCAATTATTTGAATACATATGACTGGTTGTCTTGATTGGTTGTTTGTTATACGGTATATCAACCCCCTTTCGAGTCAATTAATGCCGAATGAAGACTTTTTGATAAACAAAGGACTCAGCTTGGTCACAATACAACAATATATACTAGCAGTACTATATATATATATATATATATAATATATATATAATGTGTGTTGTGTGTGTGTGTGTGTTGTGGTGTGAGAGAGAGAGAGAGAGAGAGAGAGAGAGAGAGAGAGAGAGAGAGAGAGAGAGAGAGAGAAATGGAAATGAAACCGACAGATATGTTAAAAATAGTTTGAAGAAAAAATATATACTTTGGTATGGCTGAAATGTATTACCGTTATTTACCAACACGGTTTCTATCAAATTTCGTTCAGATGCACATGATATTCTATTTAGAATTATTTGAAATGTAAATCAAAATGAAAATAAAATAATAGAAACAGAATATCAGACATGCAAAATGAGATCATCTTCAGAAAGAACGTATAGATTTTAAAAAAAATCAAAAAACTTTCTGTTCTGAAGAAAATGTCTGCTTGTATGCCAGGGTATTTTGTTTCTATTATTTTTATTTTTGTTTATATATATATATATATATATATATATATATATATATATATATATTATACACAAACACACAAACACACACACACACACACATATATAACATATATATATATATATATATTAATTGAATTAGAAAAGAAACACCTTTTTTCTTCAAGTTAGAGAATTCAAAAAAGTTTATTGCCCTAATAAAAATCTCTCTATGGTGTGCCATTTGGACTGGGTTACAGTTACATATAATATTGAACAACAAAAAAAGACATACAGCAAAAACAAACAAAAAACTCTGTATCGTTTTTTTATCATTACCCCAAATTCAATGAAACTTCAATGGCTTAATGACACACCTAGGAAGTGATTATTTCCTTGTTAAGGGCTCGTTAGCTCAGTCGGTAGAGCACTGTCCTAGAATCGCAAGATTTCCTGGTTCGATACCGGCCCTCACCAACTATCGTATGAGTAGCACAGGAATGTGTGCGGTAAAGTGAGAGCTGATGGTAGGTGTGGCAATCCACATCAGACGCAAAAACAACCTCCTTTGTCTAGCGCTAGTGAAAAGGGGATAGACTCCCTCGTTGTCTGGGATACTGACATTAGGCCATTCCGTCGACTTACTTTAACTTATTGATGTCAAAATTCCCTAGTATTGTAGCAAAAACCACGACTTCTTAAAGGGAAAGTTCTCCGAAATATATACAGAAAAAGAGAAAATTACTTAGAATTTTCTTTTTCTTGATTTGGTATCTTAATTTATGATTAGTCTTTTTGCTAATGGCTAGTAATCAGTTGTCAGGAAATAATGATGTTAATGGATAGCTACCAAATATTAAGTGGTCAATAAATTGTCCTAACTTGTCATAAACTACATCAATTGTCATCAATTGTCATCAATTGTCTTAATTTTTAATGTCACCTGTCTGCTTTTATTTTCCAATACTCCATATACATATACACAAATGTAACAATAATTTAGTTATTATTATATATTATTTATTATTATTATTATTATTATTATTCACTCCTTTTGAGTTTTCACACAAGTGTTAGCTGATGGTCTTCACTGGAGTCTGAGTGACAGCAAGTCTCCTCCTCAGTCTCCAGGACTCTTCTGAGTATTCTGGCAGATTGCAGTAGTACAGTGTTCTGAATGGTTTCAATCCTTCCTCTGATTTTCCAAACTTTCCAAACCCTTTTCCAGTCCTTTTGGACTGTTCCAAGTGCACCAACTACAATTGGTATCACTTTCACTTTCATGTTCATAAATTTTCAGTTTCTCTGGCAAGTTCCAGGTATTTATCCATCTTTTCATTTTCCTTAGCTTCACCCTGTGATCTGCTGGAACTGCAAAGTCCACCTGTTGACACGTTCTCTTTTTTTTTTTGTTAATCAACCCTAGGTCTGGTCTCCTGGCTGGTATAGGGTGATCCGTCTTATCTCGAAGTCCAGAGAATTTTATGCGTTCATTCTCAAGAACAGATTCTGGTGTATGCATATACCATTTTGTATAATCAAAGTTTAAATTTTTTGCATAATTCGCAGTGGATCACCTTCCCAACCAGTCGTACCTAGCTTGTATTCCCTGTTGTGTTTGCTATATTCATTAATACAGGGTTTACAGCTTTTACACCTGTCGTAGTTGGTGTTCATTGAAGATGGAGACAGCAAGTCTCCACATGACTCTTCTGAGTATTTCGAGCTGACCCAACAGTACTGTGTTTTGCAGGTCCGATTCTCTTCTGTTTACAATTCACACAAATTATTTTCCAGAGGTTTCGTATCGTTATGCGAGCTTTCACACAGCGTTAGCTGATGGTCTTTCTCTGGAGTCTTGTATTAGGACACCAAGTCTTCTCAGAATCTCAAAGACTCTTCTTAGTAGACTAGCTGATTGGAGCGTTAGAATTCACCGATTACACCTCTGCAGAGGGATAAGACTCGTCCCCAATGCCACCTGTAGCTGAGGCTGGCGAACCATGATGCTTTAAGGGGTGGAAACCAGGTGGCTGAGCAATCCATGACATGCAACACTCCACTTGGATCCTTACTTGGGCTAGACGGGTGGTCGGAGACACACCCTTCGATCAATTGGCTGGTCACGTCAAGCCCTAGCACCTATATGATTGCCCCAAACCCATTGGCCTCATGACAAACCCCACCCTTTTTATCATATGGGTGCTAGAAGATGGTGGCTGATGGTCTTCATATCCTGGGAATGACGGTGAACTCTGTGATGGTGAGATTCCAGTTTCTGGGGGTTTGGGAATATGGAGCATCCCTTCATCACCATTGCTCCCATGTCCACTCTGACCAGAATGTAGTACGGTTAGGTCCCATCTATGGGTTAAATAGAAAAATGTGTTTTTATAAAATATTGATATCCATTAAGATTGAATTTATTTTAAAACTTTGTCGACATTAAATGACCCACTAAGGTTGATATGCCATAAAACAAAACTAACCAAACCAGACTAGCTGATCTTACCATGCTGTTGCATGGATGGTCTCAATTCTTCCTCCGATATCCAGTTCCTCTAGCCCGTTTTCTAAAGCTTTTGGCCGTTCCTAGTGCCCCAACTACTATTGTATCATTTCACCCTCATATTCACGGTTTATTCAATTCTTTGGCAAGATCCAGGTATTTGTCTATCTTTTCCTTTTCTTTCATCTTCACCCTGTGACTTCTGGACTGCAAAATCTACCAGTTGAAAAGTTCTCTTTTTCTTGTTAATCAATACTAGATTTCTGGTTCTAGCAGGGATAAGGTGATCCGTTTTATCTCAAAGTCCAAAGGGATTTAATGCATTTAATTCTTATGAACAGATTCTGGTTTATGCATATACCATTTCCGTAGTATATGCATAAGCATTATTCGTTCTTTCTATCGTTTTTCTTTATTCTTAGATCTTCATTAATTTATTTCAATAAATCTTATTCCTCTACTTCTTTCTTCTTTCTTTCTTTCTAGGTTCTCTTTATTTATTTCATTATATTATTATTATTATTATATTATTATTATTATTTATTTATTAAATTAATTGGAACTGCAACATCTACCAGTTGACAAGTTCTCTTTTCTTATTAATCCATAATAGATCTTGTTTTCTGCTGGAATATGGTGATCCGTCTTTATCTCAAAGTTCTAGAGAATTATTATTATCATTATCATTGTTGTTGTTGTTTTTGTGTTGTAAACACTTCAGTAATACGTTTAAATATTCATTTTATTAAAAAAATGTTTTTATTTTCACTCGTTGAGAGGTTATTCAAACCATTATTAGCTGGTGGTCTTCACCGGCATAAAGTGGTTTGCAAGTCTCCTCAGGTCTCAAAGACTCGTCTGAGTATTTTTGACGATCTTAAATAATGCTATTGTCTGAATGGTCTCGTTCTTCGTCTGATTTCCAATCCTCCAGTCTTCCCCTCCCCAAACACATGGGGACTGTTCCGAAAGTACCAACTACAATCGATATTCACCTTTACCTCCATGTCAACAGTCCTTCTTTTGTTCAGTTCTCTGGCAAGGTCTTATATTTGTTTACCTTTTCGTTTTCTTTCATTTTCACTCTGTGGTCAGCCGGACAGCAAAATCTACTAGATAACAAGCCTTTTCTTTAATTAAATCTTGGTCTGATTATTATTATTATTATTATATTATTATTATTATTATTATTATTTTCACTCCTTGTGAGTTTTCACACCAGCGTTAGCCTAAAGTTAGCCTGGGTCTCCAGGACTCTTCTGAGTATTCTAGTCGATTGCAGCAATGCAGTAGTTTGGATGGTCTCAATTTTTCCTTGATTTCCAGATCCTCCCAATTTGGCGCCACTTTGGACGGTCCCAAAAAGCTTAGAAAACTTTTGGGGACCGTCCAAAGTGCACCAACAACAATTGATATCTCTTTCACCCTTATATTCCACAGCTTTTTCAATTCTCTGGCAAGGTCCAGGTATATTTTCACACCTGCCAGGATTCTGAGTATTCTAGCCGATCTTTAAAAATATGTTGTATGGATTTCCAATTCATCCATTAAAAACCATTACCTTCATGTTCCACATTTTTTTTTAAAGATCTCTGCTCAAGTCCGAATATTGGTTTATATTTTTTTCTTTCATTTTCGCTCTGTGATCCGCAGGGACGGCAAAATCTACGAGATGACAAGTCTCTTCTTGTTGTTGTTTAATACTAGTTTTGGTTATTATTATTATTATTATTATTATATTATTATTATTGTGTTTTTGTTTAATTTTTCTGATTGTTGCTTCATCTTTATTTTATGTACACCAACATTTCGATCAATGTGACTTCCGGCTTCTTCAGAAGTTCTTGTCGAACTCGGGAACCTTTATGTCGAACTCAGGAGCCTTTATGTCGGAATCGGGAGTCTTCCGACAGGAAGGTCCCCGAGTTCGACAAGAAACACCTGAAGAGGTCCGGAGGGTGTATCGACTGAAATGTTGTGTATACAAATACAATAAAGATGAAGACAAAGCTAAAAAATCTAAATAATTCAAATTATCAAGCTTCATCTCAAAACCTCAAATCAAATTATTTATTATTATTATTATATTATTTTATTATTATTATTATTATTGCTTTATTAATTGCTATTATTATTATTATTATTATTATATTATTTATTATTATTATTATTATTATTTATAGCTGGCTTTTTTAAAATCCTCTGTAATAAGATTTGAATATTTCTTCTGTTGCTGTTTGTCATTATTATTATTATTATTATTATTATTATTATATTATTATATGCATTTACATGTTCCACTGGGTGTATTGGAATTATTCCAGGACGTCAAGTGACAACAATCTCCTTAAAAAACTCCAATAGTATTCTCACTATCCTCACAGATCCCTGCACGACTGTTTAACATTCTCAATCCGTTTCTAAAAATCTCTAATCAATTCAATATCGAATCTAATTGATTTTATTTACTTAGTTATTTACACGGTTCCAAGTGCACCTGTTATTATGGTACGACCATCACCTTCATGCTCCGAAGTTTCTGAGCGAACTTCCTTTATTTTCTCAATATTTCACTTCTTTCAAATTCACAGTGACGTCAATGTTAATTATTATTATTATTATTATTATTATTATTATTATTATTATTATTATTATTATTATCATCGTTTTTAATTATAACGGAGATAACTATGTAATACTACTTAGAAGCTTTCTGTTTAAAACAGAAACATCGATACCATCATGGACCGCTGTTATTACTGGAACCAACAGGTCCAGTCGTCTAGTATATTACTGAAATTCACGTTTTATATGTATGTATATGTGTTTGTGAATGCGTGTAGTATATGTACGTATGTGTGCGTGTATATGTGTATATGTGTGTGCGTGTGCCTGTGTACCTGCGTGCGTGAAATATATATATACATATGTATGTGTGTGTGGTATAAGCGATGATATCAAGTGTACTTTGATAGGATTCAAACCAGAATTGAGAACTCAAACGTACAATAAAAATTGTGTATATATATTTTACGTATACAGTGTATTATAAACAAATTTAAAAAAAATACATATATAAATATATATATTATATATAATATATATCGATTTATTCATCTTCTCGGTAGATCAAAATAAATTCATAATTAAGATATATATCCTTTTATTTATTATTTACTTACATATATAAATATATAATATATATATATATATATATATATATGGTTGTGTGTGTGTGTGTGTGTGTGTGTGTGGTGTTGTGTGTGTAAACGTTAACTGTAAAACGACACACACAGCGAAAATTGTATCAGGGCAATACACTTACAAATTCCGAACTTAATGAATAAAGCAATTTCCTGTTCAATTTCCAACTGATTATTTTGTGGGGTCTGCAGTCGCGCTGAACGTCATTTCTTAATCATCCCCATTCCAATATAACGATAATTCTCGATATAGCAGTGATATTATTAAATGCGGAATTAGAATCCTCCCTAAATAGAAGCATCAGTATAATTATGACCACTTACAACGTGAGCCCAAAGGATTCGTGTGTAGTCTAGTTATTATTGTTCTTAAATAACTAAGGATATAAAAACGACGTTGGGCCTTTTAAATCTAAACAAACAAAAAAAGTCCGTAATGTAAAGAAAACAAAAAACACACAAAATCAAATTGATATTTATAAAAAAAAACATGATATATTTCAATATTCAAACTTACCTTTATGACGAGGCCTGGAAAGGTATCAAACGCACCTGTTAATTAAAAAAAAGTCGTTGAAAAATGAAAATAAGTTTTTTCCTCATGACACGAGCACATACAAAGTCCTTACACGCGCCGAGTGGTATTAAGTAACTACCGTGTACAATAGGTCGTGGCGCATCCGATAAAGCCGCTGTCTTTACAAAACTGCTGCTTCGTGTTCGAACGCGAGAGAGAAGCATCCAGTGACTTGTAAGACATGACTAAACCACATTGGCTGTTTGAGCAGTACTTGTCAAGTGCTTGTAAAATCTAACGTTGCCAGGTAACGCTGATATGAGTATATAAAAACGATCTATTGACACTTATCAAAAATATTAGTCAGAGAGTGTGTGTGAAAGTGTGTGAGTGTGGTGTGTGTGTGTGTGTGTGTGTGTGTGTGTGTGGTGGTGTGTGTTTTGAGAGTAGGTGAATTAAACGTGTAAATACACATCTTGAAAGATACACGTGTGTTTTTCTTTGTTTTGTTTTTTTCTTTGTTTTATTTGTATCTAAATTATTTCTCGAAAAAATAGTGGCAATTTTCGATGAAAAAATTTTTTTATTTGTTATTTCATTATTCCCTGGAAACTATTTTCTTTTTTCTTTTGTATTTCTTTTTCAATTTAATAATTCGTAATAATCTCGACTCTTTTGTGCTAACTATATAATCCAGTTCTTTGTTTAAGACAAATATAGCCTGAAGAAAAAAAAAAAAAAAAAAAAAGCTTTTTTTTCTCACGTTATTTATTTATTCATTCATTTATATACCATGAGTTGGCTGGCTGGTTGTTGATTTTACGGCATGCTATCTCTGGGATTTAAGGCCGAAGATGTTTTGTTAATCATTCTTGTTGTAATCATTTTTTTAAAACTCAATTTGTTAAAACAATTTTTTAACTCATTTTTTAAAAAAAAATCTATTTTAACTCAGATATCCTAAACAAGTACTACCACTCCGGGTCAGAGTAACCGCGGTTTAATGGTGATGAAGAGTTACTCCACACTTCACAGCGTATTTGTAGTTGATTTGGCCGTTGTTAGTCTTTATTTACTAAACCTTGCATAGTCTGTCACACAGGCTTTCTCGTTCCATATATTGTGATCCAGTGGTTTAATTGACCCTTTGCAGATTTAGGGGTTAGCAGGGGCGGTTAGAGAATATATATAATTATGAAGTTTGGTAAAGAAAGCGATTTCCAGTATTGGACTTTGTCTATAAGATAAAAAACCTATAGGTTAGGGTCATACACCCCGGGGCCTTATTTTCTTTAAAAATATTTTTGTGATAATAAGAAGGCTTTTGTTGATTAATCATAACTATTTATTCTCATAATTAATGAATAATGAATGTATGATTATTTTTTAACACCTTTTTTTTTTTTTTTAGCGGGAGAGAAGAGTTTCAAATTACTTATAGCTGAGAGCAGGTGTAAACCGCCCTGTTGAACTTGAAAATACAGCTGGACAGACTTATTGTCACAGTGAAACAATAAAAAGATGAAAATAGATTTTCCAAAATTTATTATCAATAGAAAGGAATCTTAATTCCTGGCAGGATTTTTGTTTTTTTGCTTATTTGTTTTGCTTCTTTTTTAAAAAAATTATATGTACGTTAGTTTTGTTTTTATTTTTTCATTTAAATTTTTTTTTTTATCTTTTAAGATTTTAAAAACTTTTATACTCTATTTTCTCCCTAGAATTAGCAGGAGGACGTCCTTCGTTTCCAGCAAACATTGGAGATACAAAATCCCCCTCTCTCTCTCTCTCTCCTCTCTCTCTCTCTCTCTCTCTCTCTCTCTGGTCCACCTGCCCTACCTGAACAAAACACGACTACATTTCGTTAACCTCTCCAACGTAGAAGAAAAGGAAAAAAAGAAGGCGTGTTAAATAAACTCTTAGCTGTTTCTTCTTCTTCTTCTTCTTCTTCTTCTTCTTCTTCTTCTTCTTCTTCTTTCGTCTTTTTCTCTTTAATTCGTTTCTTTTTCCTTCCTTCTTTTCTTCTGTTCATAAGTAAGGCATGTCGTGTTAACATTGCATTGTCAGACGGGAAAGCCACCTGAAAGGAAAAACATACAACTTAGCACTGGTGCAGAGAGAGAGAGAGAGTAAAGAACCATGAAAGAGAGAGAGAGAGAGAGAGAGAGAGAGAGAGAGAGAGATGGGAGTGATTTTGAACTTAGCGAACAGAATGATAGTTAAACATGGTGTTCGTTATCTGTTCCCAGATAGAAGGGTTTAATGTCGTTTTGACACTTTTCTTCTTTTTTTCATATCCACACACTTGACCCTGTGTCGAGTGTCCGTAAAACAGTCTGTTCGCCTTTCTTCTTCTTCTTCTTCTTCTTCTTCTTCTTCTTCTTCTTCTTCTTCTTCTTCTTCTTCTTCTTCTTCTTACTGCACCAGTGATAGTTGTATGTTTTCCCTTTCCAGGTGGCTTTCTCCGTCTGACAATGCAATGTTAACACGACATGCCTTACTTATGAACCAAGAAGAAAGAAGGAAGGAAGAAAAGAACGAATTAAAGAAGAAAAGAACGAAAAGAAGAAGAAGAAGAAGAAGAAGAAGAAGAAGAAGAAGAAGAAGAAGAAGAAACAGCTAAGACGTTTATTTAAACACGCCTTCTTTTCTTTCCTTTTCTTCTACGTTCGGAGAGGTTAAACGAAATGTAGTCGTGTTTTGTTCAGGTAGGGCAGGTGGACCAGAGAGAGAGAGAGAGAGAGAGAGAGAGAGAGAGAGAGAGAGAGGGGATTTTGTATCCTCCAATGTTTGCTGGGAAACGAAAGGACGTCCTCCTGCTAATTCTAGGGAGAAAATAGAGTAAATAAAAGTTTTTAAAATCTTTAAAAGATAAAAAAAAAATTTTAAATGAAAAAATAAAAACAAAACTAACGTACATATAATTTTTTTAAAAAAGAAGCAAAACAAAATAAGCAAAAAAAACAAAAATCCTGCCAGGAATTAAGATTCCCTTTCTATTGATAATAAATTTTGGAAAATCTATTTTCATCTTCTTATTGTTTCACTGTGACAATAAGTCTGTCCAGCTGTATTTTCAAGTTCAACAGGGCCGGTTTTACACCTGCTCTCAGCTATAAGTAATTTGAAACTCTTCTCTCCCGCTAAAAAAAAAAAGAAAAGGTGTTAAAAAATAATCATACATTCATTATTCATTAATTATTGAGAATAAAATAGTTATGATTAATCACAAAAGCCTTCTTATTAATCACAAAAATATATATTTAAAGAAAATAAGACCCCGGGGTGTATGACCCTAACCTATAGGTTATTTATCTTATAGACAAAGTCCAATACTGGAAATCGCTATTCTTACCAAACTTCATAATTATATATAATTCTCTAACCGCCCCTGCTAACCCCTAAATCTGCAAAGGGTCAATTAACCTTACTGGATCCACATATATGGAACGAGAAAGCCTGTGTGACAGACTATGCAAGGTTTAGTAAATAAAGACTACAACGGCCCAAAAATCAACTACAAATAAACGCTGTGAAGTGTGGAGTACCTCTTCATCACCATTAAACCCAGGTTCACTCTGACCCGGAGTGGTAGTATCTGTTAGGATATCTGAGTTAAATAGATTTTTTTTAAAAAAATGAGTTAAAAAATTGTTTTTTAACAAAATTGAGTTTTTAAAAAAATGATTACCCAACAAGAATGAATTAAACAAAACATCTTCGGCATTAAATAACCCAGAGATCGACATGCCGTAAAATCCAACCAACCAGCCAGCCAACCATCAATGTATAAATAAATGAATGAATAAATAGATAAACGTGAGAAAAAAAAAAGCTTTTTTTTTTTTTTTTCTTCAGGCTATATTTTGTCTTAAACAAAAGAACTGGATTATATAGTTAGCACAAAAGACGTCGAGTTATTAAACGAATTATTAAATTGAAAAAGAAATACAAAAGAAAAAAGAAAATAGTTTCCAGGGAATAATGAAATAACAATATAATTTTTCATCGAAAAATGCCACTATATTTTTCGAGAAATAATTTAGATACAAATAAAACAAAGAAAAAAACAAAAACAAAGAAAAACACACGTGTATCTTTCAAGATCGTGTATTTACACGTTTAATTCACCTACTCTCAAAACACACACACACACACACACACACACACACACACACACACACACACACACACTCACTCACTTTCACACACACTCTCTGACATAATATTTTGATAAGTGTCAAATAGATCGTTTTATATACCTCATATCAGCGTTACCTGGCAACGTTAGATTTTACAAGCACTTGACAAGTACTGCTCAAACAGCCAATGTGGTTTTAGTCATGTCTTACTAAGTCACTGGATGCTTCTCTCTCGCGTTCGAACACGAAGCAGCAGTTTTGTAAAGACCAGCGGCTTTATCGGATGCGCCACGACCTATTGTACACGGTACGTTTACTTAATACCACTCGGCCGCGTGTAAGGACTTTGTATGTGCTCGTGTCATGAGGAAAAAACTTATTTTCATTTTTCAACGGACTTTTTTTTAATTAACCAGGTGCGTTTGGATACCTTTCCAGGCCTCGTCACTAAAGGTAAGTTTGAATATTGAAATATATCATGTTTTATTTTTATAAATATCAATTTGATTTTGTGTGTTTTTGTTTTCTTTACATTACGGACTTTTTTGTTTGTTTAGATTTAAAAGGCCCAACGTCGTTTTTATATCTCTTAGTTATTTAAGAACAATAATAACTAGACTACACACGAATCCTTTGGGCTCACGTTGTAACAGTGGTCCATAATTATACTGATGCTTCTATTTAGGGAGGATTCTAATTCGCATTTAATAAATATCACTGCTATATCGAGAATTATCGTTATATGGAGAATGGGGATGATTAAGAAATGACGTTCAGCGCGACTGCAGACCCCACAAAATAATCAGTTGGAAATTGAACAGGAAATTGCTTTATTCATTAAGTTCGAGAATTGTAAGTGTATTGCCCTGATACAATTTTCGCTGTGGTGTGTCGTTTTACAGTTAACGTTTACACACACACACACACACACACACACACACACACACACACACACACATATATATATATATATATATATATATATATATATATATATATATAAAGTAAGTAAATAAATAAATAAAAGGATATATATCTTAATATGAATTTAATTGATCTACCGAGAAGATGAATAAATCGGATATATATATATATATATATATATATATATATATATTTTTTTAAATTTGTTTATAATACACTGTATACGTAAAAATATATATACACAAATATTTATATGTACGTTTGAGTTCTCAATTCTGGTTGAATCCTATCAAAGTAACACTTGATATCATCCGCTTATACACACACACACATACATATGTATATATATATATTCACGCACGCAGGTACACAGGCACACGCACACACATATACACATATACACACACGCACACATACGTACATATACCTACACGCATTCACAAACACATATACATACATATAAAACGTGAATTTCAGTAATATACTAGACGACCTGGGACCTGTTGGGTTCCAGTAATAACAGCGGTCCATGATGGTATCGATGTTTCTGTTTAAACAGAAAGGCTTCTAAGTAGTATTACATAGTTATCTCCGTTATATTAAAAAAACGATGATAATAATAATAATAATAATAATAATAATAATAATAATAATAATAATAATAATAATTAACATTGACGTCACTGTGAATTTGAAAGAAAGTGAAATATTGAGAAAATAAAAGGAGTTCGCTCAGAAACTTCGGAGCATGAAGGTGATGGTCGTACCCATAATAACAGGTGCACTTGGAACCGTGTAAATAACTAAGTAAATAAAATCAATTAGATTCGATATTGAATTGATTAGAGATTTTTAGAAACGGATTGAGAATGTCTAAACAGTCGTGCAGGGATCTGTGAGGATAGTGAGAATACTATTGGAGTTTTTTAAGGAGACTTGTTGTCACTTGACGTCCTGGAATAATTCCAATACACCCAGTGCGAACATGTAAATGCATATAATAATAATAATAATAATAATAATAATAATAATAATAATAATGACAACAACAGCCACAGAAGAAATATTCAAATCTTATTACAGAGGATTTTAAAAAAGCAACAGCTATAATAATAATAATAATAATAATAATAATAATAATAATAATAATAATAATAATAATAATAATAATAATAATAATAATAATATAATAATAATAAGGTTTTGAGATGAAGCTTGATAATTTGAATTATTTAGATTTTTTAGCTTTGTCTTCATCTTTATTGTATTTGTATACACAACATTTCAGTCGATACACCCTCCGGACCTCTTCAGGTGTTTCTTGTCGAACTCGGGGACCTTCCTGTCGGAAGACTCCCGATTCCGACATAAAGGCTCCTGAGTTCGACATAAAGGTTCCCGAGTTCGACAAGAACTTCTGAAGAAGCCCGGAAGTCACATTGATCGAAATGTTGTGTACATAACAATAAAGATGAAAGCAACAATCAGAAAAATCTAAACAAAAACAACAATAATAATAATAATAATAATAATAATAATAATACCAAACTAGTATTAACAACAACAAGAAGAGACTTGTCATCTCGTAGATTTTGCCGTCCTGCGGATCACAGAGCGAAAATGAAAGAAAACAAAAATATAAACCAATATTCGGACTTGAGCAGAGATCTTTAAAAAAATGTGGAACATGAAGGTAATGGTTTTAATGGATGAATTGGAAATCCATACAACATATTTTTAAAGATCGGCAGAATACTCAGAATCCTGCAGGTGTGAAAATATACCTGGACCTTGCCAGAGAATTGAAAAAGCTGTGGAATATAAGGGTGAAAGAGATATCAATTGTTGTTGGTGCACTTTGGACGGTCCCCAAAAGTTTTCTAAGCTTTTTGGGACCGTCCAAAGTGCGCCAAATTGGAGGATCTGGAAATCAGAGGAAAAATTGAGACCATCCAAACTACTGCATTGCTGCAATCGACTAGAATACTCAGAAGAGTCCTGGAGACCCCAGGCTAACTTTAGGCTAACGCTGGTGTGAAAAACTCACAAGGAGTGAAAATAATAATAATAATAATAATAATAATAATAATAATAATAATCCAGACCAAGATTTAATTAACAAGAAAAGGCTTGTTATCTAGTAGATTTTGCTGTCCCGGCTGACCACAGAGTGAAAATGAAAGAAAACGAAAAGGTAAACAAATATTAAGACCTTGCCAGAGAACTGAACAAAAGAAGGAACTGTTGAACATGGAGGTAAAGGTGATATCGATTGTAGTTGGTACTTTCGGAACAGTCCCCATGTGTTTGGGGAGGGGAAGACTGGAGGAATTGGAAATCAGACGAAGAATCGAGACCATTCAGACAATAGCATTATTAAGATCGTCAAAAATACTCAGACGAGTCTTTGAGACCTGAGGAGACTTGCAACCACTTATGCCGGTGAAAGACCACCAGCTAATAATGGTTTGAATAACTCTCAACGAGTGAAAAATAAAACATTTTTTTAATAGAATGAATATTTAAACGTTATTACTGAAGTGTTTACAACAACAAAAACAACAACAACAATGATAATGATAATAATAATTCTCTAGAACTTTGAGATAAAGACGGATCACCATATTCCAGCCAGAAAACAAGATCTATTATGGATTAATAAGAAAAAGAGAACTTGTCAACTGGTAGATGTTGCAGTTCCCAATTAATAATAATAATAATAATAATAATAATAATAATAATAATAATAATAATGAAATAAATAAAGAGAAAACCCTAGAAAGAAAGAAAGAAAGAAAGAAGTAGAGGAATAAGATTTATTGAAATAAATTAATGAAGATCTAAGAATAAAGAAAAAACGATAGAAAGAACGAATAAATGCTTATGCATATACTACGAAATGGTATATGCATAAACCAGAATCTGTTCATAAGAATTAAATGCATTAAATCCCTTTGGACTTTGAGATAAAAACGGATCACCTTATCCCTGCTAGAAGACCAGATCTAGTATTGATTAACAAGAAAAAGAGAACTTTTCAACTGGTAGATTTTGCAGTCCCAGAAGATCACAGGGTGAAGATGAAAGAAAGCGAAAAGATAGACAAATACCTGGATCTTGCCAAAGAATTGAATAAACCGTGGAATATGAGGGTGAAAGTGATACCAATAGTAGTTGGGGCACTAGGAACGGCCCCAAAAGCTTAGAAAACGGGCTAGAGGAACTGGATATCGGAGGAAGAATTGAGACCATCCATGCAACAGCATTGGTAAGATCAGCTAGTCTGGTTTGGTTAGTTTTGTTTTATGGCATATCAACCTTAGTGGGTCATTTAATGTCGACAAAGTTTTAAAATAAATTCAATCTTAATGGATACTCAATATTTTATAAAAACACATTTTTCTATTTAACCCATAGATGGGACCCTAACCGGTACTACCATTCTGGGTCAGAGTGGACATGGGAGCAATGGTGATGAAGGGATGCTCCATATTCCCCAAACCCCCAGAACTGGAATCTCACCATCACAGAGTTCACCGTCATTCCCAGGATATGAAGACCATCAGCCACCATCTTCTAGCACCCATATGATAAAAAGGGTTGGGGTTTGTCATGAGGCCAATGGGGTTGGGGCAATCATATAGGTGCTAGGGCTTGACGTGACCAGCCAATTGATCGAAGGGTGTGTCTCCGACCACCCGTCTAG
>CM042159.1:17579266-17671766 GCA_023376005.1 Doryteuthis pealeii | reverse complement strand
GAAACCACTCCCAAAATGTTGGCTTAGCAAGGCGTTTGAGTATCCATTGTTGTCTCAAAAGGCGGTCAAACTAATGCTACCTTTTGCAACAACATATTTATGCGAAACATCATTTTCAGCACTTACCAATATGACCAAATACAGATCTAGACTTGTGGAAAGTGAATTGTTTAAAAGATCTTCTTTGACTATTTGGGCCAAGCAAGACAAGCACATCCTTTCGGTAAACGTCATTACTCAGTGCAAATATTGGATGTGATCTTTATTAAATATTTTTGCTTAATTTCATTTTGATTTATATGGGGTTCTACGAGATTTCATTTTTATCTATATGGTGGGTCCACGAGATTTCATTTTTATCTATATGGGGGTTCCAAGAGATTTCATTTTTATTCATATTGGGTCCACGAGATTTCCTTTTTATTTATATGCCCACCCCCATATAAATAAAAATGAAATCTCGAGGATACCCATATAAATAAAAATGAAATCTCGTGGACTCAAGTTTATTTATATGGAGGGGTCCACGGGATTTAATTTTTATTTATATGGGGGTCTATGAGATTTCTATTTTATTTATATGGAGTCCATGAGAATTAATTTTATTTATATAGGAGCTCCAATAGATTTGATATTTATTTATATGGGTGTCTACGAGATTTCATTTTTATTCATAGGGGTCCACGAGAGTTTATTTTTATTTACTTGTCAGTCCACAAGATAGACCTTGGAATAAAAAATGGGTTCTGACTCTAAAAGGTTTGAAAACCGTAGGTGCAAAGTACGCACTTACTCACGGATCATCACCAAAAGATTTTGTTTATAACACAACCCACCCAGAACTATTGTAGAATTATTTATCTGACCTCAAAAAAGTAGGTGTGTCACTATTTTTATGATTAGAAGAGATAAAAAAAACAGTTAAAATGTTTTAAAAAAAGGTTTATAAAAATTAAAGAAAAAAAACGAAAACAACTGGACTTGACTAATAAAATCAAAAGTTATTCTAACTCAATGATCTTCTGAATAATCCACACAATTCCGACATGCTAATATACATTCCCACTATATCTTCTAAGTGTCAAGTTTGAAACTTTTGTGAACATTTAAATTTAAATTGTGTATGTTAAAATCTAAAGAAAATAGGTCAAAATCAACCGCTTTTCGTTATGTATTAGTATTTAGTTATATACAATGCTTAGCTTAGATGCGGCACAAAGAAGATGGAGCCCAGTGAGAATCGAACTCACTAACAATGGTCTGCGAATACCATTACACCACATGAGGTGCCCAGTTATCTACTAAGCTTAGATGTGACACAAGGCCAGAAGCAAGGGTCACCCAGTGAGAATCGAACTCACTAACAATGGTCTGCGAATCTAACTTGCTAACCATTACACCACATGAGGTAGCCAGTTATCTACTAAGCTTAGATGTGACACAAGGCCAGAAAATCGAACTCACTAACAATGGTCTGCGAATCTAGCTCGCTAAACATTACACCACGTGTATTCATTAAAAACCCAAAGGACATAAAGGAATATAAAAGAATGTATTAAAATGAAAAAGAAAAACTAAGAGAAAAATTAAAAGGCTACAGTGCAATTACAGGTGTGTTTATTATGGGGGGGAGTCCCAGTGGCGTATTAGCTAACGTACCTGACTGCAACATCGTAGTGATCCAGTTCGAACTGTAGTCACGCTATTGCGTCCACTCTAGGACTAAAACCTTTCGGAAAAGTGAGAAAGTCCCTTATATCGCCTATATATGGATTATACTACTGTTTAGAACGTATATGATTGTCCCAGCCTTATTGCCCTTATGGCAAGCTCCCAACTATTTTATCATATATGTGCTAGAAGGCGGTGACTGGGGGTCTTCATGTCTTGGGAATGACGCTAACTTCTATCTAATGGTGAGGTTCCAGTTTTGGAGGTCTGGGGAATGTGGAGGACTCCTTCATCACCATTGCTCCCTGGTCTACTCTGACCCGGAGTGGTAGTACCTGTTAGGGTCTCATCTATGGATTAAATAGAAAAATATTTTTATGAAAGAAAAATGAGTATGCTTTAAGAACGAATTTAATTCAAAACTTTGTCGGCATTAAATGACCCACCGAGGTTGATATGCCGTAAAACAAACCAGGCCAAACCACCGACTACTGTTCTTCTACAAGGAGGGTTTGGGCATTAAATTACCCACGGACGTTGATATGACATTAAACAAAGAAATCGAAACCAAACTTGCTTAATATGCCGAGAACACCGTGTAACGTTTAACAATTGTTTGTAAGTTTGGTTATTATGTTTTTAATGGAGTATCAAGCTTTGTACGTTATTTAACTACAAAGACATCCTTGGAGAAGAACAGCAGTGTTACTATTTAATCCATAGCTGGTGGAATGAAGAGTTGAATACCTTTCCCGAGAGTATTGTTTCGAAATGAATGTAATAGCACTACTGGAGTTCGAACTTGCTTACTACGATGTCGCAGTCCAGCACGTTAGCCACTACCCCGCGAGGATTCCCCTTAACATTTAGTAATGAACCACAAGACAAATTACGTGAGTACGAATATAATAATTACGAAAGTATAGCAGCAGATATCTCTCGAATAAAAAATAATGCTCGCTAGTACTAGCGTATAAAATTACTACTACTACTACTACTACAACTTCTATTACTACTACTACTACTACTACCTCTTCTATTACTACTACTACCACTAATATTAATACTATTACTTCTATTACTACTATCACTAATACTACTACCACTAATACTATTACTACTACTTTTATTATTACTACTACTGCTACTACTACTACTACTAATGCCACTAATACTACTACTTATTCTATTACTACTACTAATACTTCTACAACTACTCCTATTACTACTACTACTACTACCTCTATTACTACTACTACTACTACTTCTATTACTACTACTACTACTACTACTACTACTACTACTAGATAAATCAACAGAGGCAGAAAAGACACAAAGAAAGAAGCACAAGTACAAACCAAGGACTGAGTCAAAAAGCAAAACTTCCTACATGGACAGTGCACATAAAGAATTAGAAATGTTGATATATAATAAAAAAAACTAATCGATGATTGAAAAGTGCTGCAGACTGAGACAGAGGGGTTAATAATAGCAGCACGGGATCTAAGCCTAGAAAATATCAGACAAACATTATAAAAAAAACGGATAAAACCCAATATGTATATATTTAACAATCCCTCCGCATGAGCAGGATGCGACTCAAGGTCAATTTCTTAAGCGAAGTTTAACTGGTTTGAATTCAGAGTTTTCCTTTTCTTAGGCTGGTTGCCTATCCAAGGTTAAAGAGCACAGTCTATTCTCCTATTTACCCATAGCTGGAGGAGAGTAGTTGAATTCATACCTTTCCCAAGGGTATTAGCGCAATGTGAAATGCAAACAGCCTCGTCCAGGATTTGGGTCGACGAGTCCATTTCCCACGACTCTAACCATTAGACCACGCACCTCCAATTATAAAACCCAATATATATATATATATATATATATATATATATATATATATATATATAATATATATATCTGTGTGAAATAAATATTTTTAGAAAAAACAAACATGATGTTATAATTCGCTGACAGAAATCTGTTTCGACCCTTTATTAAAGTGGTCTTCATCAAGAGCGAGATGTGTGTGATAGAAAGACGGTGTGAGTAAACCGATACAAAACAAAAGTGGTACAAACGAAACGTTCGAGTTCGAAGCTGGAATTTATTTTTTAAATTTTGAAAATGCATATTCTGTTTTGAAAATAAAATAAAATAAATTTTATTTTATTTTATCAAATCAGAAGCATTATAATCCACAAAAAAAAACTCAAAAGAGTTTGATGTAAAATATGTATAAAAATGTATAAGAAAGTATCAAAAAGTTCAAGATTCCAGCACTGCAGACCATGTTAGTCTCCGGAAAGATGTAGATATCCAGGTATTTTGTTTTTTTCAAAAGACAGTATGAAAAGGTGAATGGAAGTGAATCCGACAGTATGAAATAAATATTTCTATCACACACATCTCGCTCTTGATGAAGACCACTTTAATAAAGGGTCGAAACAGATTTCTGTCAGCGAATTATAACATCATGTGTTCGTTTTTTCTAAAAATATTTATTTCATACTGTCGGATTCACTTCCATTCACTTTTTCATCTCTCTCTCTCTCTCTCTCTCTCTCTCTCTCTCTCTCTCTCTCTCTCTCTCTCTCTCTCTCTGTGTGTGCAAAGAAGAAGAAGAAGAACAACAACAACAACAACAACAACAACTACAAATTGGAAGGTAGCGAATAACAATAATAATAATAATAATAATAATAATAATAATAATTAATTAATTAATTATTTCATTCTTAATTATTGATAATTAATAATGAGTTTATTAATTAGCAATTGTTAATGAGTAATAATCAATAATTAATAATAATCAATTATTGACTTTAGTTGCTTCCGCAATTCTAAGTGGGACGCCTTCCGCACGTTGCTACGACTGGGTGGGAAATGGGAGCCACTTGGAACTGTGCAAATGACTGTAGTATTACCATAGAAAGACGAGGTATTTATTCAATCCGTTCGGCATGGGTAGATTCTGACACAATGTCGCAAGTATGAAACACCTAGCGGAGATCGAACTCGCTATTCAAGTGACCAGGGATTTGCAAGTCTCGATTGCTGAAAATGAAACACTAAATTGGTTTCAAGTAAATATTTCTATTTAATAATAGTCAATTGTTTGCACGTAGTTTCGGGATTTTAAGTTTCAAGTAATCATGTATATTTAATAATAGTTGTTTACACGCAGATATATGGCGTAGTGCCGGTTTAGCTCAGTCGGTAGAGCGTCAGGCTCAGAACCACAAGGTTCTGGGTTCAATAATCAGCGTATGAGTAGCACAGGGATTCGTGCGATAAAGTGGGGACCTGATGGTAAGTGTGGGGCTCCACCTCAGATAAAAAAACAATCTCCTTGGTCTAACGCTAGTGAAAAGGGGATAGACTCCCTCGTTTTACTTTTTATATGGCTTAGGTAACTAATAGTACTTTCATTTTAGTTACATGTCGTTCAGAATAGAAAGGGGTTCTGGCTCTAAAAGGTTTGAAAACCGCGGGTCTAAGATACGCATAGGGTGTCCACGTGATTTCATTTTTATTTATATAGGAGTCCACGAGATTTCATTTTCGCGAATGTCATATACTAATTTTAATCAATGTAATCACACTACTTTTTCGTGATTTAATATACTAATTTTTCATATAATACTAATATTCGTGAATTTGGTTGTAATTCTGTCTGTCTGTATCAATATGTTAGCGAAAAAAAGTAATCCTTAGCCAACAAATCTTCCAGTAAGTATTCTTTTAAACAGATCTATTAGATTCATGTATACTATAAGAATTAACGGGATGTTAATTCGTAGCTAGCACTCGTACTCTTATAATGCATTAGGTTATTCAAAAGAGGGTAACCTAACACGGAATATTCGGTTGGGAAATATACAAGCCAATTAATACAATACAACATTTAATTATACAACATTCAAAGAGGGAACATTGTTCCCGTCACAAACCAAAAAAAGAGCCACAAGATGTTCCGAGGAACGTGAAGAAACTTTAAACAACAAAGGGGAAGAAACCAATTAATATTTTTCTGGAGGTCTGGGAACAAAAACAGGCACCACGTCCGTCGCTTCCAACGTCGTGTTGATAAAAGAGGGAGATTTTAGGATTCGTTTTGTCAGGTGACCAAAACGGACACGTGACGTGGGAAAGCCCCTCCTTGAATGTAAAAAGGGAGACAATTCTATTTTGTCTTCCAGCAATGGTATTCTAACAGGTACAATCACTCCATGTAACTGTAGACCTGATAGTAATGGCAATGAAGAGGTTCCTACACTCCCCACATATTAAGAACTGGAGCCTCACCCTCGGATGCAGTTTAGTCGTACCTACAATACGCCATTTTGGTAGGGTTTTAGCCCTCTATAGGGAAAAAGAAAAAAGTCACGATTTGTCCTGCCACTTCCCAAGCTGAAGGGGCTCATCAAGGGGACCCGTTTTGAATACTTTGAGGCCATCAAGAGGTCCATAACGACGGAGCTGAGAGACATATTAGAAGAATTCTTTCAGCAGGCCAGAGAAGCGTGACAGAGAAGGATGGGAAAATGCATTAGATTCAAGAGGGGACTACTTTGTAAGAGAAAATATTTAGTGTGTTGTCTGGATTTTAAATGAATTGTTTGTGACAACAGTCTTATTACTTTTCAGATTCACCTCGTTTATGGATAATATTAAGATATTTACCAAGAATGAAAAAAGAACTAGAAACCAATAGGAGGAATAAGTAAATCCAAAGGAGGCTACAAATTTACAAAATCACATGAAAAAATAAACCACCTCATGTAGATTGATGATATTAAGACATTTACCAAGAATGAAATAATAACTAGAAACCATTTATATGTATTCACCCAACCCCTCCGCACGAGCAGGATGCGACACAATGTCCATTTTAAAGTGGGGTTTAACGAGTTTGAATCCAGAGTTTTCCTTCTCTAAGACTAGTTACCCTATCAAGTCTGTCCTACTTTTTACACAAATATCTCTGGAGAGAGAGTGAGAGAAAAGAAAGAGAGAGAGAGAGAGAGAAGGAGAGAGAGAGAATCATTAGATTTATACCTTTCCTAAGTAGAGATTTTCCTGTTCAATATTCAATTTGGTGTCCACTTAAGCAACAGCAGGTTACTGTAAGCAACCTGAGTGATTTTTTTATCAAAAATGATTTGACTCGGCATTAAATGACATGAAAATGATTAATATGCCATAAAACAAAACAATCAACAAACCATACCTTTCCCAAGGGTATTAGCGCTATGTGAAAGATGAACAAACTCTTCTACAATTTGAACTGAGTTCGTCCTGTCCATTTCCTACGACAATAATCATTAAACCGTAATACTAACTATTAGCATCTACAGTCAGTATATATATATATATATTACTAACCCCTCTGCAAGAGCAGTATGTGACACAAGGTCATTTCTTAAGCAGTTTAATAGGTTTTGAATTCAAAGTTTTCCTTCTCCTAGACTGGTTACCTAACCAAGGTTAAATAACCCAGTCTGCCCTACTATTTACCCATAGCTGGAGGATGATTAATTCGATACATATCTTTCCGAAAGGGTATTAACAAAATGTGAAATGCAAAGAGCATTGACCAGGATTTGAACTCGGGTCGTTGAGTCTATTTCTTACGACTATAACCATTACATTACGCGCCTCCAACCAGTCACTATTTGGGAATGGTATTTGGGATTGAGAAATGTGCAATGTGAAAAGAGAAACAGCGGAAAGAACAAAATTGGCCAATCAGGAATGCATCAGAATATTTAAAGAACAAGAAAACTACTAATATCTGGGAATATTAGAAGCGAACACCATCAAACAAACGGAGATGAAAGAAGAAGTAAGAAAGAAATACATCAGAATAACTAGAAGACTTCTTGAATCCTTTTCTTTTCGTCTTGTTTTCTTCCTTTCTTACTTTTCGAATTCTGTTGTAATTCCCACGGAGTTCTTCGGCTGAAACGTGACCGAAAAAAAAGGGTCCCTTTTTTAGAATATCATATAATATTTTAAAATGTATACACTTTTTAAAGCTATTCTTAAATTGCATACGTACCACAAACTTTATATATATATATATATATATATGAGGGTGAGTCAAAAATTTATGTCATTTTCGTTATTTCACGTGAATTTTTTATAAAACTAAGGCCTACATTGAGACCCTAACGAGGCTAAGATAAAATATACGACCCAACTTGCCAATTGACAATGTCCTCCTTCTGCATGACAATACTCACCGGCCCCATCAAAGAGGATTTGAGAGGCAAACATTATTCCAGTGACGAGGAAGCGAAATATGTTGTGAAGAAGTGGCTCAAAGAACAGTCAACAGAATTTTACGCGGCAAGAATACATGCCCTCATTCGAAGGTGGAACCTTGCTGTGGAGAAGTAGGGATGTGATCCACAGAGGTCCAGCTTCATTTTGATGTATGATACATGTTCCTGTGTTCGTAATTATACCTGTTCTAAACAAAATGGCATTACGTTCTTACTCACCCTCGTATATATATATATATATATATATATATATATATATATATATATATATATATATAACGCGTTCAAGCGATTCAATGGAGACACTTATCAGCCGGTCTATCTATTCGTCTACCAATGCAATCCCCACACCCAACACCCCACACCCCCACCCACCCACACTCCGGCACTGTTATGATTTAGAGACACAAAGACAATAATTAGACCATGACGCCAAAACATGACAACTTCCACTCATGTCCCTCTCCTTTTTTTAAATATTTAATGAGTAAATACGATGGCATAATTCTGTTTGTTGTTGACGTTCAGCGATTTGTAAACAATTTCGACTGAGCTAGTTTTGATTTTTGTTCAGTCGATGGGAGAATGATTTTGACTTATTTACAATCACAACATGAGGTTCAAGGGAAGAAAGTAAGCAAACGATGCAAGAAGAAGAAGAAGAAGAAGAAGAAGAAGAAGAAGAAGAAGAAGAACGAAGAATGAAGAGAACGAGGAGGGGGAGGAGGAGAAGGAGGAGGAAAATTAGAAGAAGAAGAAGAAGAAGAAGAAGAAGAAGAAGAAGAAGAAGAAGAAGAAGAAGGAAATAAAACAGAAGTAATAGTATAACAAGAAAGAAAGAAAATAGAAAAAAAAGAAAGAAAACAGTATTATTATTATTATTAGTAGTAGTAGTAGTATTAGTAGTAGTAGTAGTATATAGTATGAGAGCAAGAAAAAGAAGAAGAACGAAGAACGAAGAACAAAGAGAACGAGTATGGAGAGAGAAGAAGAAGAAGAAGAAGAAGAAGAAGAAGAAGAAGAAGAAGAAGAAGAAGAAGAAGAAGAAGAAGAAGAAGAAGAAGAATTTGATCGTAACCAAGGATAACAGATAGAAAACTAAAGAAGGCAAAGAGTATTGAAAAGATTTGCTGTCCCTTGATCTCTCATAGAAACTTCATCTTATAATGTTCTGAACGATCAGTGAAGTTAATATAATATTAATAATTTTCCCGACGAATAATAAATAGAAGAAAATACTTGACAGAACTGTTATATGATTAGTTTACATAAATTTCTGTTTAACTTTACATGGCAACACCTGGATTTTATGCTAATTTTATATTCGACCATATTAACTGTACAAATGACATAATGATAACAATGATAATATTAATTCAAAATCAATAAACCGCAGGTGCTATATATATATATATATATATATATATATATATATATATATATATATATATATATATATATAAGTGTGCGTGTGTGCGTGCACGTGTGTGTGTGTGTGTGTGTGTGTGTGTGAATTTATTGCGCAACAACTTCGTTCTTGTGAGCGTTTTTTTTTGGGGGAAGCATGGGAAATGAACAAGTGAACAAAAAACAGAACAAAAAAAATACCCAGTCGCTGTTTTGTCCCTGGTTTAGCTTTATTTTTTCCAATATTTCGGGTGACATCCATCCTTTATTAAGGTATTATATGACAAATATTACTGTGTAGAAAGGAAAATGAAACAATTGCGAGAACAAAATTAATGTGACTTTCTTAAATAATAACTTGCTGCCAAAATACACAAATATATATATATATATATATATATATATATATATATATATTATATATATATATATATATATATATAAATGAATGAATAAATAAAAGGTTTAGCTGCTTTTTATTATCATTGGAACAATTATTGCCACCGTTCGGTTTCAAGAGCAAGAAACCGAACGGTCGCAAGAATTGTTCCAATGATAATTTAAAAAAAAAAGCTAAACCTTTCATTTATTCATTTATTCGCTCTATCACAAATATTGAGCACTCTTCTAATAACACTGTACGTTGGATTACTACCGATTCTTCAAGTATAATTGAGTCAACCATACACATTGATATATATATATATATACCAACCCCTCCGCACGAGCAGGATATGACACAAGGTCAATTTCTTAAGCGGAGTTCAACAGGTTTGAATTCAGAGTTTTCCTTCTCCTAGACCGGTTGCCTAACCAACGTTAAAGAGTCCAGTCTGCCCTACTATTTATCCACATCCAGGATTTGAACTCGGGGCAACGAGTCCATTTACCATGACTTGAACCATTACACCACACGGTTCCCACAATACATACAGAGCTCAGTCTGCCCTACTATTTTACCAATAGTCGGAGGGAGAATATCTGGATTCATACCTTTCCCAAGGGTATTAATGCTATGTGAAATGCAAACAGCCTTGTCTAGGATTTGAACTCGGGTCGACTCGTCCATTTCCTTCGACTCTAACCCCGCACTTTACAACTTTAATAACAACCTAAAAAAAACAAACAAAAAAATTAATAAACACTTCCAAACAAATAAAACTCGCACCAAACAACCACTGTAACCAATAATCCCCTTGAGGATGACTAGTGACATGGTTGAAATCGCTTGTGTAAAAATATGGAACCTGTTTTGTACCATCTTGATCCTGATATACGGAAGACATCAAGAAGACTTGAACGGCTAGACTTGAAAATCATTAAGAAAAACTATTCCGTGAACTTTAACAAAACTGTCTTGTAAAAAAAGTATCGTGGCTGAAGCTGTATTTACTAAGACAAGAATTTATATATATATATATATATATATATATATATATATATATATATATATATATATATATATATAAAGTGTTGTTATGGATCCAATGGGAGAAAATTAGTTATTTTTATAAAAACGTAGGTCCGCAAAATGGATTATGTTTTTAGATTCTTTTTTTATTTCTATCTTACATTTGCGTCACGTGTTTCATATCTTCTGATATCTTCTTCATGCATTAGCTGAAACACGTGTCACAAATGTAAGATAAAAACTTTAAAAAATTATAAAAACATAATCCATTTAACGGACCTTCTTTTTTATAATATATATATATATATATATATATATATATATATATATATATATACATGATACATATATACGCATTTATACATATATATATATTTATACATATATATATATATATATATATATATATATATATATATATATATATAAGAAAACTTCTATGTCTGTCTATCTGTATGTTTGTTTGTACAACGAACGAGCGTACATTTTTATAAAGGAAATTTGGTGGAGACCAGCAAAACCAAAGTTCAATAATATCCACACTCTATTTTTGTCCGAGGGTTTCAAAAAACATTCTATCTCTCATTTTCTATAGGAAAAAACAGATAAAATATAAGTACATAAATCAATTATATATTAAAATTAATAAAAAAAAGGGTCGAAAAATACAACAAATTAATAAATAATAAAATATAATAAAAATCAAATAAAAGACAAATAAAAAAAATACAAACAAGAATAAAAATAAAACCTAGCAACAATCGGGGATTTATTACGATATGATAATTTGACAATTACAAGGTTTGATATGCTTACTATTGCAATACAGTTCAATATGTAATAATCTCTAGTGAAATCATATCTTTCTTTTTCTCTTTCTCTTTCTCTTTTCCCTCTTATATTTCTAACTTTCGTTTTCTTTCTTTCTTTTCTTGCTTTTTTTATTTTAACGAAACAGACGATAAGTACTATCGCTTCCTATCTCCGACCTTTCTTTCTTTCTTTAATGTGTAGCACTTTGCTTTTGTTCTCTTGCTTTCCTCAGAATTACAACGATATGGTGCATTTTTATCTGAGGCGATGACATTACATTTGAACATATGCAATCATATCAAATGAATCAAAACGGAATGGTCCATTTATTTGTCTGAGGTGATGACAGGGCGTGGCACAGATTGGTAGTTACCTTCGTATTAATATATAAACAACTTATATATATATATATATATATATATATATATATATATATATATATATATATATATATATATATATATATATTATATTTATATAGAATATATAAAGAGTAAAAGACAGTAGAACTAATATATAGAAAAAGAATTTGTATTAATCTGTATATATAAATAGAGATGAGAAATTTATGTTTAACTTTTTAAATCCCAGGTAACGCCAGGTATCTCTTCTATATGTGTTCAATAAGTGTCTGAGCTGAATCTGTATTTACCGAGACATAAATGTGCAATCAACGAAACGTTAATCTTGCATACGCCTTTTTTGTGCTAAAAGTTGTGCGATTTGTTCAAGATAATATCTACTGTATTCTTTCGTTCTTAACATCCTTGTTGATATATTCATACATACATATATATATATATGTGCGTATGCATATATATATATATATATATATATATATATATATATATATATATATATATATATATATATCGTATTCTTTCGCTTTTAACATCATTATAAATATATACATACAAATATATATATGTATGTATCTATGTATGAATATATACATATGCATACATAGATAAATAAGTATATATATATATATATATATATATATATATATATATATATATATATATATATATGTACATACATACACACACATATATATATATATATATTTATATATACTGTATTCTTTCGTTCTTTCGTTGTAATTATATACATAAATACCTATATATGTGTGCGTATGAATATATGTATAAATATATGCATGCATATACATAACCAATATATAAATACACGCACATACACACACATAAAATTACATAAATATATTTGTATATATATATATATATATATATATATATATGTGTGTGTGTGTGTGTGTGTGTGTGTGTGTGTGTGTGTGTGTATGTGTGTGTGTGTGTATTTGTGTAACGGGATGTGTGACTTCCTACTTTTCTGGTCTTAAATATAATTTGAATAAGCAATTCAGTGTTTTATCAACAAACACCGAGCACATTTTCCCGCGCGTTAATCAATGACTAATGAGTGTACAAATATGATTTCCTTTCTGGTTTTATTTGTTTATCATTATTAATTTAATGCTGTTTGGTGAACAAGGTATCTTTTTTGATATGGGAGTGATAGGCGTGTTCGCAATCACTGAAACACTAGAAACGAGATCGTTCACACGTTGGAGAGAGAAGAAATATAAAAAATAAAACGCATGAATAAATAAAAGAAATCCCAAAATAGGAACTAAACAACATTGTCGCTGAAGAAATAGAGAACACATTATAAAGCCATATAACTCAACTGTATTTAACAGCAATAGTGATAGACAAAGGGTTTTTCAAATGACATCAGCTAGACAAAATAAGCAATTGCTTTTATTGGGATGCTGGTTGCAGGGAAGATTTTTACTCGAGTACCCACTTACCGAGGGCCAATATTGGTTGTTGTTGTAACACTATTAAAGTGTTATGGGTTGATTGGCGATCTATTAATTAATTACTATTTAGTTAAAACTACTCTAATTATTGATTATGGTGGTTTGTTAAAATTAAAAGTAAAAATAAGAAAAACAATAATAATAATAATAATAATAATAATAATTGTTTATATTAAAAATATAAATTTATAGAAATTCCTTAAATTATGGAATTTGAGTCAGATGATAGGAATTTTAAGTTCTTACATGGGCCGGGTTAGCTCAGTCGGTAGAGCGTTCGGCTAGAAACCACAAGGTTCCTAGTTCGATACCGGTCCTCGCCAACTCAGCGTATGAGTAGCACAGGGATCTCTGCGGTAAAGTAAGGAGCTGATGGTAGGTGTGGCGCTCCACCTTGGTCTAGCGCTATTGAAAAGGGGATAACCTCCCTCGCTGACTGGCTGATACTGACTATAGGCCGCCCCGACGACTAACTCGTTGGAGTTGGAAAAACCCAAATGGAAAGATACAAGCTAGGCCAGCACAAGGCCATTTAGACACGTAGGCAATAGTATAGAGTGGCTGGCCAATCAGAGACATATGTTAGGGATGGGGAGGTCTGGATCCCAGAAATAACAGACCAAAAAGAAAACAGACCGAGAAGAGAAGCAGAGGACGTCCACCAGAGTCTGACACGCCGCAACCAGAAGACTCGCTACACGTCTGATCCCCTGTCACCGTCCATACTGCTCTCTGACGTCCTGCCACTCGGTAACAAACCAAGTTAATAAGTTATCCAATTAGCTGTAGATCGCCAGTCAACTAACAAAGAAAATCACCTCGCTCTTCTGACATTATACAGGAATATTAATCATTGTATAAAACAAAAACAATAAATGTATATATCTTGTGTATAATTATCAGAAGGTATTCCTGTTTGTTTTGTTTGACCCCGTTGACAGCTTTTGGGTATCGAATTTCAGCAGAGTTGGAACGGGGACAAAAACAGCTTTCCGTCAGGGCCCTATAGTATTGTATATTCCAACAAACGACTGTAGTACTTAGCCGGAGCATCGTTCCCATACATTGTGCTAAGTATTATATTGTAACTCAAGTATCAGAGTTAACAGAGAAATAATAGGAAGAAACACAACAAGTATCAAGTATAAAGGAAAAGGTTTACTAAGCGAAGATGCAAGGTGTACTGAGTAATTATCAACTGGTAGTTTGAATTACGGGAATCCAACGAGTTTGCAATTCTAGGTTCTGGAGTTTGCAGGTCGTTGCGGGTTATTCTAGGTTGACAACACACCAGATCCTGTTATTTGTTCATGTAGGATGGTCGGTTTGGATCTCAAAGATACAGTGTATTTTACTGAAATGAACCTAACGGACACCCCCGTTCTACAAGGGAGACAATTAATAATTGTCTTCGTACACTCCTAATTCAAACCAGAGTTTAATCTCAGTAAAATATACAGTAGATACTGTAAACAACCGAAGGCGTGTTCCTGACTAAAGCTGGATAAATAATAGCAAAATGAATAGTTTACTTTCTTTGTTTAATGGTTCATCAACTGTTGTAAACTGGATAATACAATACTCAGTATACAAGTACACTCAACTACAGTTTACGCCAGACATAGAGTAACTCACAACAGAGTGCCAAAACATCGAGGTAGACGGTTCGCGTAATGGTTCCGTAATCTTTGAAGTCTCAGTAATCACACAGATGTTCTCAAACAGCAGTGTACAAATACTCTTGGACAACTCATTTACTCTCTACGAAAGGTAATCTAGGCTAGTCCACAACATCAACCTTCGAGATTTTTTAATGTGAGAGGTATCCTTGTAGAAGAGCAGTATTGATATTATAGCCAAAGCAAAACTCCACTGAGGATGCTGAAAATTAACATACGAATAAGTTCATCTACCGCTCACACTCTCCAATCTATCTCTTTAAACTCACAGAGAAAACTAACATATATAAAGAGTAGTTAATCAAAATATATAGAGAGGGGAAGTGACAGGCAGAATGTGGAATAAGAGACGGTTGAGTTTTGAATTAATTGTAGTTTATGACTAAGTAGAACGAAATAGAATATATTTTTCAATATAACTTAATCCTAAAACTAAGGAATATTTTGGGATGTATTTTACGTCATTAAACTAAATAGGAAAAAGCCTTTAGCAAACAATCATTGATTTACTCAGCTTTGATATATATATATATATATATATATATATATATATATATATATATATTTCTTTCCTTCCCTTCCTTCCCTTCCCCTTCCCTTCTTTTCCTTTTCCTTTTAGAAGTCCGTCACAGACGACGATGACGTCACTCCATGTTGTTCAATAGTTGTGGACCCTCTGGTGGCTAGTTAGTCCAATGTTGGACTTGCGGATGTGGTCACACACATTGCATGGGAAATTTATATATATATATATACCATAATGTATATGATATAATGTGTTTTTAAAAATTTGAATACGTCTTCAGGATAAAATAATAACATGCCATAAAGTTCCACCAACCACCCACTCAACCAACCAATGATATATGCATGTGCCCAATAAATCTATTACAGAAAAGGTACCCGTGCGCATGTGTGTGTGTGTGTTTGCATATGTGAGTATGTGTGTGTTTAAAAGTTCGTGCTAACCTTTGAAGTTATAAATAAAACTAAGGTATAAATAAAGCCTACTTAGACGAAGGCGAATGTTGCTGTGTTGACATTTGAAGATACGATTGATACTGTACTTTTGTATGAGAGAGAGAGAGAGAGAGAGAGAGAGAGAGAGAGAGAGAGACGGCCTGACAGTCATGGGTACTCAGCTGTAAAAACTCCAGACAGCCCCTTTTGTTTGAATCTCTATTACCTGTTAACAAGAATGAATGCTTTTTGCACAAAGTGAGCATAAGTGCATGACGTACACACAGGTATATAAAGTTACCATCACAACAAATCAGACATAAGGTAAATGAAATGTCAAGGGCCCCGAACGAAGAGATAAATCCGAATTTTGGAATGTACACCCTTGTGCAAATTGATCGAAACAAAACAAACCATTCCGTTATAATGTATGGAATATTAGTTAATAAGAAACGGAAGCACCGTTTCGGCCATTATTTTGATAAGAAACGGAAGCACCGTTTCGGCCATTTTTCTGTTGTGGTAATAAAAAGGTGGAAGTGGTTATTCCACCAGATGACGTACAACTGGATTACTTTATACCCGGGACACCGTAGAGGAATGGACCAATTTAATAGTTTGTATATATTATATTAGAGGAATGTTAGTTGGTAGGATAGCTGAATGAGGCTGTTTGCATTTCACATAGCGCTAATACTATTGGGAAAGGTATGCATCCAACTAAGTTCATCCAGCTATGGGTAAATAGTAGGACTGACTGGACTCTTTAACCTTGACTAGATAACCAGTCTAGGAGAAGGAAGACTCTGAATTCAAACCTAGTAAACTCCGCTTAAGAATTGACCTTGTGTCGTATTCTACCCGTGCAGAGGAGTTGATATATATATATATATATATATATATATATATATATATATATATATATATTTTATTTTTATGGAGAGAAATATATATATATTGCTTGGAATATGATATTGCTCTACGTTTTTGTGTATTGAGCACTGTAAACATCAAAAATGATTTTAACGTCAAATTTTAAGCATCATATATATATATATATATATATATATATATTCTTTATTCGATAAGCAAGCTGTGACAAATTACAAGCAAATATATGCAACCTCCTGGTGCAAGTATTTAAGTTTTAATGTAATAAATATAATTAGAAAGTCTAATGAAACTAAACAAAATGCAGATGAAAAGATTTGAAACAGAGAGTGTATAATCAAAAATAGAACAACTGAAACTTACTCTTCCATCACTCCCGTCTTTCATTGCTGATTTTTGAACTATTTTGTTAAAATAGGAAGTAAAGAATAAAATCACAATTATTTCTTCTTGTTAATGGATTTCTTTTAAGATTTTTTTTAAAAGATTTTTTATCATATTCATTATGATATAATCAAACAATTAGAAATCAATAATACTAAAAAAAAAATATTAAAATCAAATTTTTAATATCAATATGCAGATTAGCCTTCCTGTTTACACTGTAAACCTCTATTTTGTTATATATATAATCCTCATCATCATCATCATGTCGCGCTTTCAGCGTGGATATCCATGACAATCTCTCTCCATCCGTCCCTATCGCTCATCATTCTCGGGAGGTCCTCTATGCAGCATCCTGTATCCGCACAGAGCTGATCAATGTACGTCTTTGCTGGTCAGCCCACACAGGCTTGTCCATGTGCTGGCTTCCACTGGAGGACGTCGCTTATGAGTTCGTCCTTGCTTCTCCAGCAGTGTCCCGCGTGTCTTGTCCGTTTTACTCGGATGGTTTGGGTAATATGTGGTAGGTGGCCGTACAGCTGTTTTCTCGTAGGGTTCCTGTCCCTGCTGGACGTCACACACTAGCATGTCCATGTGCTGGCTTCCACAGGAGGACATCGCTTATGAATTCGTCCTTGCTTCTCCAGCAGTGTCCTGCATGTCTAGTCCGTCTCACTCGGATGATGTGAGATAGGGGGCAGGTGACCATAAAACTGTTCCCTAGTGGGGTGCTGTTTCCACGTCTTGTTCAGGATCACTCGCAGCATTCTTGTGCCGCTCCCATCTAGTTTATTCTCTAGTTGCTTAGTTAGAGTCCAGGTGGTACAGCTATACAGCAGTACTGACACGACAACGGCCTGGAAGAATTGTCTCTTTAACTTGTCTGCGAGATTGGAGTTCCATATGATCGATAATTTATTTATAGCGGCCCATGCTTTTCCTATGCGTGCATTAACGTCGTTTTCTGTGGAGGAGATGTTACTGCCTAAGTATCTAAATTGTTCTACAGAGTTTAGGAGTTTGCCATCGATGGTTGAGATGTCACTTTTGTTTTTGAAAGACATGCCCGTATGGTCAACAGTATTAATAATTTAAAACAATCTTATCTTAACTGAGGTTTTGATTAGATATGAATAAACTCAATGGAGAATATGACGTAAATAACTAAGGGAACTGTGACGTGAGTAGTGATGTACTTTCGGTGACAGACGGAAGACACACGATCTCCATTATAATAAGAGATATTATCCGCGATCTGTCTGTAAGATTTGCCATTGTGTACGTGTAGCGTTACAATTTTTGTACGCTCCCATAGAGTAACGTCCACCGAGACAATGGTGACTGGACGTGATAAAATCTTATACTATCACGGAATGAGGCGATATTTTTCGAGGCCAAACAAATTTTATCATACACCCTGAAAATAGATTCATATTATAGCACATCACTGCAAATGACCTAATCTGAAAGAAAAAAGAAAACAGAAATCGATAACACCCTGTCACTCCAGTAGGTCTAAAACTGACCGAATTGTGAAAGAAAGGAAACTAAAGCAATTGTTTCAATTAATTTGTTCAAGGGTGTATTTGGAACACAAGTGTGTAATATGGAATATATATATATATATATATATATATATATATATATATATATATATATATATAAAATTTTTGTTACAGGCAAATTTATATAATATATTGAGGGTTATCATAGTGATCACCACGATATCAATGGGTGGAAGACTAAGGAGGAATGAAAGGAATAGAGAAAACAATTGTTTATTGATAAAACAAAACAAGGGCCCTTTCGTCCTGTGCTTTTCAAGTTTTACACCCGGAATCGATTTTGTTTTATCAATAAACAATTTTTTTTCTCTATTCCTTTCATTCCTCCTTAGTCTTCCACCCATTGATATTGTGGTGATCACTATGATAACCCTCAATATATATATATATATATATATATATATATATATATATATATATATATACGTGGTTTGAAGATCGTATAGGCGAGAAACTGTCACAAAAGGCCGTTGACTCCATATCTTCGCTACCCTAACATGGATACATATAGTCTTTTGCTGACATTGAACACACTACTTTAAAATATAGCAAATTATATATATATATATATATATATATATATATATATATGTGTGTGTGTGTGTGTGTGTGTGTGTGGCAAACATTCGCCATTTCAAACACATCGTTTGACCACTTCATACTGTCGTGCCATAAGTCACCCAAAAAAGTGCGATATACATATCAGTTTAAAATAAACGAGAGATTCTGGGGAAGCCAGCTAGTTTAGTGGTTAGAATGTCAGCCTGACAGGTAGGGTTCGAATCACGCACAAAGCACTGACCTGTCAATAGCTCTGTTGGTGAGGCCTAATGGACTGAAATGTACATACAGAAATCGATCGACTTTTTCTCGATTTGTTTACACTTTACATATAAACCAATATGCACGCCTAATTCATTTAATTATAATTAATTAATTAACACATTAGGTATGACTTTAATTAAGCCCATAATCTCCCTAAAAATTGTCGGGTTCGCTATTTCAAACACATCGTTTGACCACTTAATATATATATATATATATATATATATATATATATATATATATATATATATAGCATAATCTTTTCAGATCACTACCGTCCCTCACAATCCTATAACACCACCACCAGAACCTTTCCTCTCATGTGCCCTCAAATGCACGGGGCTGCAAATAGGTTCACAATATTTTGAATATCCTCCACAGTATGAGCCAGAAAGTCAACGTAGTCGGCGTAAATGAACTTTCTCATAATTGTGTACGATGTCTTCGACTTGAAGTTGAATCTTACACACACACACATACACACACACATTATATATATATATATATATATATATATATATATATATATATATATATATATATATATAAATTGTTGTGAGTAATGTTACAGGTCTTTTATTCTGTAAACTGTGTGCAAAAATATTAATAGAAAAATCTGCGAATTTTAATGATCTGATAAAATGCAATGCGATGCATTACTCGAGGTAAAGAAAATAACTTTAAGGGCCTGAAAATACATGATATTTCGATATCAGATGAAATTAACTGATACATAACTTTTCTTTTTCTTTTTTTTTTTTTTTTTTTTCTTTTCTTTTTTTTATTGAAATCTTAGTATAGATTAAAAATCTTAAATAGAGTTTTTATATTTTCGTTTTGCCGTGAGCTAAATGCTATCAACGAAATCATCAGTCACATGACACCTCCACCCGAAGATATTAGCAGTAAATAATCTAGCCTGACAGAATAAAAAACTTTTTCTTTCGTAGAAAAAAATGTTATTTTATTTTCATAGTGAGGGTAATATCCATGACCGCAGTCAAAAATTACGATTATCTATGCTCCTTGCATGGTGCAGTGGCTAACGAGTTATGTGCCCAGACCATTGTTAGTAAGTTCGATTCTCCCTGAATATCTTCTGTCTTGTGCCTATCTAGACTCACAACCCTGTCGACTGGGGCTTTAGAATACACCAATTTCACCTCTGCAGAGGGATAAGGCCCCCCCCCTTATGGGGCCATCGCGGTGGATGAGCAGTCCATGACATGCAAACTCCACTTAGACCCTTATTTAGATTAGACGGGAGGTCGGAGAGGCCCTCTTCGATCAATCTGACCATGTCAAGCCCTAGCATATATATGATTATCCTGATCCTATTCTCCTTCTGGGAAAACCCCAACCCTTTTTATCATATGCGTGCTAGAAGGCGGAGGCTGAGGGTCTTCGTGTCCTGGGAATGACGTTAAACTCTATCATGGCGAGATTCTAGTTCTGGAGGTCTGGGGAATGTATAGCACCTCTTCATCACCATTGCACCCAGATCCACTCTGGTCTGGAGTGGTAGTACCTGTTAGGGTCCCATCTAAAGGGTTAAATAGAAAAATGTGTTTAAAAAAATTAGTATCCGTTAAGAATGAATTTATTTGAAAACTTTATTGGCATTAAATGACCCACTGAGGTTGATATGCCGTAAACCAAACCAAACTAACTAAGCTCAGCTTATTAAACGACTAACTTACTGTTAGGTGTCCTAGTTATGACACTAAACTTCATCTGATGGTGAGTCTCTAGTTCTGGAGATCTAAGGAGTAGAGTGCCCATTCATTATCATTACTTCCAGGTCCACTCTGACTCGGAGTGGTAAGACCTGTTAGGGTATCATCTATATGTCAAATAGATACGTTTGAAAATTATTAGTAATTGATAGGAATACTTTAAACTACTCAACTGTGTGCAAATTATTTGTATTAGATAAGAATATTTGATATCATATAACTATGGGAAAATAATCTTAAGAAACAACTAACCTGGCTGTATAAAACCTCTGCTTTCCGGTTAATGCCGGGTGTCCAGCGAGCTTCGGCTGCTGGCCTTGTTGAGAGTTTTTTTTTAATAATAGCGTCGATCCCTGGGGGCTATCCCCCCAGGCAACACCTGCCCCCTTGATTTAAAGGGGCAGGGCTGGGTATATTGCCCAGTGCCTAAGGCGCCTTGAGGGGGAATGCCGACGGGATCGACGCAATTTTTGTTCTTTCCCATCCATGGGCTTCGGCTTGTGGGTGGGCCCACGTTAAAACGAGGCATTGTGCCCAGCCCATACAAGTGGTTACCCCCTCCACGCACACAAACACACATACGAAGGGTACCCTGTGTATAACACTAAATTCCATCTGATCGTGAGGCTTTAGTTCTGTCGATCCTGGAAGTGTGGAATACTCCTCCATTGGAATTACTCCCAGGCCCACTCTAATTCGGATTAGTAGTACCTGTTAGGGTCTTATCTATGGGTCAGATAGATTTGTTTAAAAAATATTGATATTCAATAGGATTGTGTGCATAAAATCGTTAAAAAAAACAAGAATGTAAATATGAACGAACAATGAACGCGATTCCCTAACTTCTCGGCATGAAATAACCCCAGGCTGGTTGTCATGCCATTAAAATCAATCAAATAATATTACTAAATTAAAGTTGGCTAAGTGGCCTATTGTCAGTACCAGCCGGACAGCTAGGGAGTCTATCCCCTTTTCGCTAGCTCTAGACCGGAAAATTGTTTTTGCTAAGGTGGAAGCGCCAAACCTATCGTCAGCTCCCCGCTTTACCGCGCACAGATCAGATTACTCAAGCAGAGCTACTTGTTGGCGAGGGCCGGTATCGAACTCGGAACCTTGCGATACACAGATTTAATGAGATATATGAGCTTGGAGGCGCGTCGAGTAATGGTTTGAATCGTAAGAAATGGACTCGTCGACTCGAGTTCAAATCCTGGATAAGGCTTTTTGCATTTCACATAGCGCTAATACCTTTGGGAAAGGTATGAAACTAACTATACCCCTCCAGTTAAGAGTATATAGTAGAGAATACTGGACACTTCAAACTTAGTTAGGCAACCTGTCTAGGAAAAGGAAAGCTTTAAATTCAGACATGTTAAACTCCGCTTAAGAACTTGACCTTGTGTCGCATCCTGCTTGTGCGGAGGGGTTGGTATATATATATATATATATATATATATATATATATATTGGCAGCAAGTTATTTTGTACCTAACATTAATAAAATAGAAATCAACATCGGTCATAATATATTAGCTATCTTTAATAACTAATACACTAATCACGCAACCTCTAAAAATAATGGACTCTTCTAATAGAATAGAAAAAAGAACAAGAAAAACGAAAAAAAAAAAAGAACTAACACCAAATCGTATACACCCCCACCCCACCACCCCGATGACGACTGAAGAAGCAGTCGAAACCGCTCGGGCAACTAGTATGGGAAGAATCCTATTTCAACTGGATCCTAACATTAAAAAGATAGCAAGAAGACTGGAAAAGATACAAATCAGGATCATGAAAAATAAATGTTCCGTGTTGTTTAATACCACCTGCCTACAATATATATATATATATATATATATATATAATTAATAAATACGTTATCCACAGACACGTGTTTCGAGGTTTGCCTCTCATAAGTGTGGCTACACTTTAACAGCTACCCTAGCCGCCAAGTCTCTTACCCATGCGGCCAGTAGCGGCTGTCAAATATAGGAGGATATTTAATTGATACATTTTCTCTCTCTCTCTCTCTCTCTCTCTCTCTCTCTCTCTCTCTCTCTCTCTCTCTCTTTATATATATATAATTATATATATATATATTATATATATATATATGAGCTTGCATTTTGACGAGTAAACTCATTTATGTTAGGCCTAGTTTGAGATAAACAGATTCCTCATCTCCTCATCAACACAAAGAAGCCTTTCCCTTTTTGGGGGTGGAGGGTGATATTTGCCAGATCTATAAATTCTTGTTGGCAGCAATATGTCTTGGAGAATGGTAAAAGAATCAATAATACTTTTGAAGAGAGTCATGAATATTGACACACAGAGTCAGGGGAATTCGTGCTGTCAGCTCATCATCATCATTATCATCATGAGGATAATGATAATGATGAGGATAAGGGTGTGCTCGTGGTGTATATGTTATCGTCGTTTGAAATGGACTCGGCGACCCGAGTTCTAATCCTGGACGAGGCGGTTTGCATTTCACATAGTGTTAATACACTCAGGAAAGTGTATGATTGCCCCAACCCTATTGTCCTTTATGGCAATCCCCAACCCTTTTATCATATGGGTGCTAGAAGGTGGTGGCTGAGGGTCTTCATGTCCTGGGAATGACGTCAAACTATCTGATGGTGAGGTTTCAGTTCTGAAGGTCTGGCTAATGTGGAGCACCTCTTCATCAGCATTGTTCCCTGGTCCACTCTGACCCGGAGTGGTAGTAGTACCTTTTAGGGTCCCATCTACGGGTTTATGAAAAAGAAGTTGTGTATCCATTAAGAAGGAAATTATTTCAAAATGAGGTTGTTATGCCGTAAAACAAACCAAATCAAACCAAATCAAACCAAATCAAACCAAACCAAACCGAGGCGGTAATTGTGGGCGCACCAGGTGTCCATCTTTAGAGCATTGTATTATGTAATGACTTGGTGCATTTCCATTGGTGCAGGTCATTCACGTTCGCACCTGCATGTAAAACGGAAAGACAACGGAGGCACTGATTGACAGGCAGAGGTCATAGGGTGAAAAGAACTAATCTGAAAGAAAAATTGTTTTGTCTTTTTGTTTGTTTGCTTGTTTTTAGGGTCATTTTTGCTTTTGTTTTTTGTTTGTTTGGTAGAGTGGGCGTTTAAGTGCTCATTGGTTGATTGGCGTCATATGATAGGAAAAGATATCACATGATTAAAAAAGAGATGGACAAAGTTAATTTCATTCTTGGGTCGACCGACAGGACAGCAGAAACTACGGCAGGTACACAACCTCATCTTTCTGCCTAATAAAACATGAAAATGGAATTTATGGATTGTCGACAGTAGAATTTTTCCTCCAGATATTTACTTCCAGAAGGTTGAGGGGGCAGTGAGAATCGAACTACTAACAATGGTCTACTAATTAAGCTTGATAACCATTGCACAACGTGAGTCTCCCAGTGAGAATTGAATTCTGTAACAATTATCTGTTAATCTTAATTGTTAATCATTACGGTGCATGTGGTCGATCAACAGTATATATATATATATATATATATATATATATATATATATATATATATATATGTGTGTGTGTGTGTGTGTGTGTGTGTGTGTGTGTGTGCAAAGTTTAGCTTAGATGTTGCAAAAATTATTGGGTGCCAAGTAAGAATCGAACTTACTAACTATGGTCTGCTAATCTATTTTGCTTACCATTACACCGGATGAGGTGACCTTGATAATATATATATATATAATATATATATATATATATATATATCGACTGGAGTTCAAATCCAATATATATATATATATATATATATATATATATATATATATATATATATGTATAGTCATCCACAGACACGTGTTTCGGCTTATCAAGTATCGTCAGTGTGGCTAGACATTTGTAAGCTACCTACAGCCAGGATAGAAATTTGATCGTTTCAGCGTCAGTCGGACATTTTCACCGCTGGGCTATCGTCACCTACAAAATGCGGAGGTTATTTTAACTGTTTTAATACACACATCTCTATATATGTAAAGGCCGCCATAGATTGCTCTATCCCTTATATAGGAGTGCGTTGCGTTTACGCTTTAGTTGGTGGTCGTCAGCGAAATCCCCACAAAGTGCTCAACTCCAGGGGGTGGGGAGCGTATATATATATATATATATATATATATATATATATATATATATATATATATGAACTCTGGTCGACATATATTTTTTTTCTGGTTATATAACTTCTTTCAGTGAACACTATTATTTTTGTAAAACCCATCTGATTAAGAATTTTTTTAAATATTTTAAATTTTAAATTTTTTTTGAGTTTCTGGTCGAAATAAATTATTACTGGATGACGGTTTGTTAAGTTTATCTTTCTTTAAAAGTTAAATATTGCTCTGTATATAATCTAATTTATTGATTATTATACATTGAGCTCTCTTTAGGGATATATAACAATCCTTGTATGAATATATGTTTGCACCTACGAGAGCATACAGTATGGTTATACAGTGAAATTTTAAAGATCCCAAATAGAATCATTCCTTACCTACCAGTCATTTGAATTACCTTACACACACACACACAAACATATATATATATATATATATTTAAGAATGGAAATGAGTAACCTACTCGAGTTTCATCGATAGATTCTTCAGGGTTACTTTTAAATTAATCGAGTTTACGATTAATCTTTGGTGTTATAAACATGATCGATGAAACTCGAGTAGGTTACTCATTTCCATTCTTAAATAAATTTATGCTCTACATTGTATTGAGCACTTTGTATTTGTTTTTCCTCAACCTTAACCTCTGGATATTGTGCGCTTCCAACGATCGTTCTTATACCCACCGGTAAGTTAATACTTATACATATACAAATATATATATATATATATATATATAGGGTCATCCACAGACACGTGTTTCGACTTATCAAGTATCTTCCGTGTGGCTAGACATTGTGTAAGCTACCTACAGCCGGAATTGAACACCGGTCGGTTGGGTGTCAGTCCGGCACCTTAACACACACGTCGCTTTGTGTGTAAAGGCCGTCACAGAGTGCTCCATTCAGAGAAGAGCGTTGCGTTTAAGCTTGAGTTGGCGGCCGTCAGCGATATATATATATATATATATGTGTGTGTGTGTGTGTGTGTGTGGTGTCCATGCTTACTATCATAAGTTGCCCACAATAGGTATTTACCCAACACATTCCCCACGGATAGGATGTAGCATAATACGTATGGAGCATACAGCGAGGATCGAACTCGGTATTCAACAGTACTGGATTCACCACAACGTGACGCCCTATTGTATATATTAGAAAAATAAGTATTTTAGTCAGATATATAAATAAATGTAAAGATGGTGGACTGGCCTTTTCTTGGTATCAGCTGCACAGCGCCAGACCAGTGAGATTGTTTTTTGTTGTTGTTTTTTTGTTGAGGTGGAGCTGTAGCATAAGGGTCAGGCCTTACCCGGGAACACCAGATTTGTGGCCTTGTGCCAGACACAGAGAAAACCTTAAATGATGATTCTCTGATATTACCGGGTGGTCTAGTGCACCCACGGAGTGCACGGTGTAAAGACGCACAGGAAGTGCATTGTGCAGAAAGACCCAACTACGTTAGATGTTACGTAGATTATTTAGTGCTGTTGAAAAAGGCACAACATAACTTATCTTATTATAATGGAGATTGTGTGTTTGTCTGTCTGTAACCGAAACTGAATCACTATTCAAGTCATAATTCCCTTAGTTATTGACGTCACATTTACCATTTATTTATTTTTATTTAAACCTCATTTATTTATTTTTATTTAAACCTCAATTATCGATAAAATTGTTATACCTTATTAATACTATTGACCATATCTACCTACTAATAGCATGTAATTGTATTTATATATACAACAAAATAGCGGTTTACAGTGTGAACGAGAAGGCTAATTTGCATATTGATATTTAAAATTTGATTTTAATAAATATATGCTTAGTATTATTGATTTTTAATTGTTTGGTTTTCTCTTAACGAATCTGAGCAAAAATCTCGGGGATAAATCTTAAAAGAAATCCATAAACAAGACGAAAGAACTGTAATTTTATTAAATACTTCATAATCTAACTAAATAGATAAATTAGGAAAAATGAAAGACGGGGGTGAAAGAAAATGATAGAAGAGTTAAATCTAAAGCTGTTCTATTTTTCGATTATACCCCCTCAGTTTATCATTTTCTAAATAGTTTATAATTTGATACAATATTTTATAACATCAAAACCTAAATACTTGCACCCGAAGGGTGCAGATATTTGCTAGTACGAATTAGCATTGTAACAAACACCGCTACATAACATATTACGATTGAGTGGTGTGAAAGAGACGACCCCACAACATTACATATACGAATTTGAAAGACCCCATTACGTTACATATATGAATTGGTGCCGACCCTATTACATTACAGAGCGACACACTTACCACCAGCTCCCCATTTTACAGCATAGACCAGATTACCCAATCTGTGCTATTTGTGTGTTGAGTTGGCTGAAATTTTGACAGCCAGTTGCATTTTTAGTCTTGCTAGTTATATTTTAAGACCAGTGATTTAAATATAGTCTCATGGTTGAATAGCTTTTTGTGTGGGATCAGGAGAAATACGGTTTAGAATAACCACAACAAAAATAGATACCTGATTCTCCTTTTACTATTTGTCTTCAAAGTGAGGGTAACATTAAAAGGGCCGACAAAACTTTATCCATATTAGCGACTTCAGATACAGAAGAAAGAGGGAAGGAGAAATCTTTCTACGCAAACCTTACCGTAATATTTTATGCCCAACCTTTTCGCCAAGGGTAGGATGTGACACAAGGTCGCATGTCTGGGGCATCTAGCGAGGATCAGAGTCACTTTTCAGTAGTAATCGATCGGCGAGATTAGCTTGCTAAGCATTACACCATGATTTGACGCCAATGAAATTGTAGTAGATATTTATCCAACCCGTTCGCCACGTGTAAGATGTGACACAAGGTCATGATTATGGGGTATCCAGTGGAGTTCGGATTCGCCATTCAGTTGTAATGGATCTGTGAGACTATCCTGATAAACATTGCACCGCAATTGGAATTCGCCGTAGTTTAATCACCATGAAGCTTCTAGCGAGGATCGAAACCGTCTTCAGTTGATTTTTGTCTTTAATATTTGACAGAAATCAACGAAAATAACTGATGAGACTAAAAAGTCAAAATAAATTTATTTTCTAAAGGGGTTATTTCCTATAAGTCTAACATAAACAAAGGAGAACCACTCTTGACTGATGAATTATTTATTTATTTAACTATTGATCTACTAGGAAAAAAGAAGACGGGGTTAGGGTTAGGGTTAGGGTTAGGGTTTAGGGTTAGTTTAATGGGAAAATAAATAAATAATTTATCAGTCAAGGAAATAACCTCTGAAGGTATATATCCTTTTTATTTATCTATTTATTATACCCCGTATATATAAAAAAATATATACACAAATCTTTATATGTACGTTTGAGTTCTCAATTTTGGTTGAATTCTATCAAAGTACCACTTGATATAATCATAGTTTCCAAGCTAGTTTCGTAGTCCATCGAGTTCGATTTTCAGTGTGTGCCTCATACCTCTGGTCTTGTGCCAAACACAGCTGAGGTTTGTAAGTAACTATATGTCTCTCTCGCTTTTTACTGTAATGTTCATACACTGAGACGTTGATCTCACTCATATATTTGATGATTTTCTGTGGGTGACATATATATGAAAAAGATTATAGTATTCACTTCCGCAATTGCGTGTAATTAAGCAATATCTTGATTAATTCATTACGATTAATCCTGATGATCCTTTATGGTGAAATTTGAGTAGGTCTTTTCTATATACACCTTAATAAGTAAAGTAAAGTCGACGGGGCGGCCTAAAGTCGGTATCAGCCAGTCAGCGAGGGAGTCTATCCCCTTTTCAATAGCGCTAGACCAAGGAGATTGTTTTAGCATCTGAGGTGGAGCGCCACACCTACCATCAGCTCCTTACTTTACCGCACAGATCCCTGTGCTACTCATACGCTGAGTTAGCGGGGACCGGTATCGAACTAGGAACCTTGTGGCTTCTAGCCGAACGCTCTACCGACTGAGCCAACCCGACCCAATGGTGATTATGTGTCTGTTTGTAATCAAAACTACATCACCACCAATGTTACAATTCCCAAAGTTATTTACGTTATATTCCCAATGCTTATTAAATAATCCTTATTTAATCTTAATTAGCATCTTTTTTATTAACAATGTCTCTATTAAGGTGTAGGTTGCCTCAAAATATTAATGTGCTTAAAATCCTGCAATGTGCTTAATATATCATTAAGAAATAAATGTTTACATAGTATATGGTGTGAAAAATTGGCATACCGGTTTTAACAAAAACGTGTTTAATTAGTAATTACTTGCTGATACTGATTTCTAATATTATTGCTTTATTATCAAACGTATTAAAAACAATCCTATGTATAATTTTATATTGTAATCAATTAGAATGAAGTAAAAATAAGTGTAATCTTTTTTGTATTCTTATTTAGTTTTATTAGTCTTTCTAATTCAATATAATATTTAATTATATTAAAACTTAAATACTTATGTCCGGAAGGCACATATTTTTGCTAGTATATACACACACACACACACACACACACACACACACATATATATATATATATATATATATATATATCATCAAAAAGTTACTACCACGTTTTCATTGTAGTAGCATAAGTATTTAATCCAAAAGGGCTCAATATATTTCGTCAAATATACAGCATTTATATTTATAGAAAAAAGGTTTTTCTCTCTACCAAGGCGTCGGTGTTCAATGTACACCTTCCTCAGAGGAATTGAAAATTATTTTGGGATGATTTTTAGTTCTCCTGAGGAAGGTGTACTTTAAACACCGAAACCGTGGTAGAGAGAAAAACTTTTTTCTACAACTATATATATATATATATATATATATATATATATATATAATATATTATTAAAAGTTGAAAGAAAGGAAATGAATCCGACGGTATGAGTACAGAAAAAAGAATATGAAAACATTTTATAACATATTCATAGCTGATATTGAACAATATTTCGATTTTATAAAAATCATCTTCAGAGCTTGTTTATACTCCGTGTTGTTAAGATCGGAGACAAAAGTCATATGAGTTCAAAACAAAAACCTTGCAAAAAAGAAAAAAAAAGTTATACTCTAGTTTCGAATGTGAGCACTTCCGCCGCATTTTTCTCGGTTATCATATATATATATATATATATATATATATATTTCAAATTTACGAAAGTCTTCTTTCTCAAAACATAAACCATAAACAACACTGGTGACTTTGTGGGAATTACAAGGTCGCCTACATATTCCAAATATTTTCATACGCTTGAAAGACTATCCGTTTGGTCCACTCTAACATAATTACATTCTAAGTACATGGCGCTTTGACCGACTTTGTACGTGTTTACATTGTACTCACACACACACACAGATATATATATATAAATGTTTCCATAAATATATCTACGTTTATAAGTGCGTAAAATGGGTTAAGAATGCATATAGACGATTTTATGAATAATTGGTTTGGTTTCTTTGTTTAATTGTAAATTTACCTTCGTGGGTTACTTAATAACAAAGCCATCCTTGTAGAACAACAGTAATGGTGCTATTTAACCTATAGCTTGTTGGGTGAGGGGGTTTATACCTTTCCCAAGTTCATTAGACCGAAAGTGAACGTAATAGCGTGAAATAGTTCAAATTCTCAAGGATACGCTCAAGCACCCATTTTTCATTTTGTGTATCCCCAAATTACGAGAGTGAGTCAAAAAGTAATGTCATTTTCTTTATTTCATGTGAAGTTCTTCGTTTATAAAACTAAAACCTACATTGAGACCCTATTGAAGCTCAGAGCAAGAATCCGACGAGTAAGACCCATGTTCGTTCATATTAGCAGTTTCATTATATAAAAATACATATTGTGACCAATCATATTATGTATTATATCATTAAAACAAAATAATCATGAAAGTTAGAACCATATGTACAGTTGACAAGACTTTCGGACCACTATGTACTAGGGTGAGTCAAAAAGTATTGCAATTTTCTTTATTTTATGCAAAGTTTTTCTTACAAAACTAAGGCCTACATTGAGACCCTAACGAGGCTCAGAGCAAGAATCCGACGAGTAAGACCCGACTTGCAAATCCTTCTGCATGACAATACTCGACCTCACACAAGCATCAGGACAAGGGAGAAAATTGCCTTATTCGGGTGGACAACTTTACCACATCCTCCATACTCAATATATTTACCGCCTTCAGACTATCATCTCTTTGTCCCCATGAAAGAGTGTTTGAGAGGCAAACATTATTCAATTCAGTGATGAGGAAGTGAAATCTGTAGTGAAGATGTGGCTCAAAGAACAGTCAACAGAATTTTCCGGGGCAGGGATATATGCTCTCATTCGAATGAGGAACATTCCTATTCAGAGAAACAGTGACTATGTGGAGAAGTACGGATGTGATCCACAGACGACCAGCTTCATTTTAATGTATAATACATGTTCCTGTGTTGGTAATTATACCTGTTCTAAACAAAATGGCATTCATTTTTTACTCACCCTCTTATATATTATACCTAATATCTATTAATAATGGAGATTCGCTTCCAGTTTTTGTCTGTAACAAAAACTACGTCATTGCTTACGTCACATGATCCAAAATCGTCATAACATAGAATAAATACACTCAAAATTCGAGCATGCAACATTAGACGATCCTCATTTTTTTTTAAACAAGTTTTAATAAATACATGACTGGTATTATATATCTATATATAGTTTGTTCTATTTTAATACATATTTAAAATTTACATTTCAAATTGTTTTATTTCTTAATCCTTTGATGAATTTGATGATTTTACTTACTTAGGGTACAAACTCGCTGACATTGAATTTTTTACTCCCACCCCTGAGGCAATATATTTCAAAAATCTATTTTTACATCGCCCGGAGGGTGTTTTTTTATTTTGCTAGTTATACCTTTGCAGGTTTGAACAACATTCGCACTCCGTTATTGTTTAAATATTAAGTCACTCTCGCATACAAATTACTACTTAGTAGTGAGTTCGATCCTCATTAGATGCAGCCCTGACGGCTGGAATAGTAGAACACGCCGACTGCACCTATGCAGAGGGGTAAAATATCCCCATGTGGGACCATCTGTCGGCTGTGAGTGGTGACATGTGATGCTTAAGGACGGAATTCTGATGGCTGAGCTGTCCAGCACTCTAGTTTGGCCCTTATACTTAGGATAGACGGGAGGTCCAAGAGGCCCCCTTCGATCAAAGTGCTGGTCACGCCAAGCTCTAACACCTATACGATTGCGCCAACCCTAACGCCCCTATAGCATCCCCAACCCTTTTTACCATATATGTGCTAGAGGGCTGTGAATAAGGGTCTTAGCGATGTTAAACTGCATCTAATGTTGAAGTTCCAATTTTGGAGCCTTAGGGAGTGCGGAGTATCCCTTCACCACTATTAATCCCAGGTCCACTCTGATCCGATGTGGTAGTAGCTGTTAGGGTTCTGTCTCTGTCTTGCACAGATAAAAAATGATTTTTTTCAAATGAGTTTACAAAAATTGAGTTTCAAGAGAAAAATTGAATACTCATCAGAAATGAATAAAACAAAACGTCTTCGGTATAAAATAACCCAACAAGGGTTGACATGCCGTAAAATACAATTAACAAGCCTCATTAAATGGCTTTTCGTGTATCTGTGAGCCACTGTGATATACTGTTTTTGTGGGAAGTGATCTTCATGTCGTTAGCGTGCTATGGGAGCAGGTAGTTAGTGAGTTTGATTCTCACTGATTTCCCGATATTCTTGGCCGTGTGCCAAACTAAGCTAAGTCCAGTAAATGACGACATTCACTTGTTTAGTTTCAGTTTCTTCGTTTAATGACATATCAATCTTACTAGGTTTTTTAATACCAAAATCATCCTAGTAGAAGAACAGTAGTGGTGTTATTTAACTCATAGCTGGAAGGATGAGGGGCTTCATACCTTTCCCAAGGATATTAATCTGAAAATGGACGCAACAGCTCGACTGGTGTTCGAACTCGCTTACTTCGATGTAGCAGTCCAGTACGATTTCTTTTTTCGTTTTCTTTCTTTTTTTCTTTCATTCATTCATTCATTTGTACTTATATTAATTTCTTTCTTTTTTTTCTTTTTTTCGTTATTTATTTATTTATAACTTTCTTTTTTTTCTTTCATACCTATCTTAATTTCTTTCTCTTTTTTTCTTTCTTTCTTTTGTACCTATATTAATTTATTTATTTATTTTTCTTTATTTCCTTATTTATTTATCATTTCCTTTCTTTCTTTTTTTCTTTAATACTTATCTAAATCTCTTTCCTTTTCTTTCTTTCGTTCTTTCTTTCTTTCTTTTGTACCTATATCAATTTCTTTCTTTCTTTTTGTTTCTTTCGTTATTTATTTATTAATTACTTTCTTTCTTTTTTCATACCTATCTTAATTTCTTTCTTTTTCTTCCTTCCTTCCTTTCTTTCTTTCTTTTTTTCTTTCTTTCTCTTGTACCTATATTAATTTCTTTCTTTCTTATTCTCGTTTTCCTTTCTCGTCCTTCCTTCTGTCTTTCTTTCCTCCTCACCTCTTTTCGACTATAGATTTATTTCAAATTTCACGAATTAAAAAGATACGACAGCACACCTGTGACTTCAATTTAAAAACTGTCCTCCTTTAATAATCTTGTTTACCGATCTAAATACAAATTTTTGTATACTTAAGTCTAAAATGAAAATCTGTCCAATTCTCTTAAAACAACCTCAAAAATATTTCAAAATGGCGTGTCTTTGTTAAAACCTGGCAATTATGTAAAAGATGGGTTAAACGTCAACAATATGTGTGTACATTAGATTCGCCACTTGAATACGAAGCACACGAGGTTTGACATTTTCATCCTAGATACACTACACGGATACTACACTTGTCAGTTGCAAGGGCAGTGTGCTCTTGACATGTTATATTTTGGATAACAACTAAATATTAATGATATTAATGATATTAATCATACACCACAGTCAATAGTAAAAAGTCAAGAGAACATTTCAAAAGTAGTGGAATAAAGTTACATTAGAGTTTGCATAAACTAAAAAACACGATTGGTGGGAAGGAATTGATTGTAATTGGGGTTAGTTGGGTGAAGTGCCAGACGGAATTTATACGATAGATAAATAGATAGAGATAGAAACAGATTGAAAGATATATTATATATATATATATATATATATATATATATATATTATATATATATATATATATCAGTCTGTTTCTATCTATTTTATTCCATTCTGTTCCTATCTATCTATCTATCTATTTTACCTATCTACGTCTCTCTCTCTCTCTCTTCTCTCTCTCTCTCTATATATATATATAATATATATATATATATAATTTAATATACCAAGCGTGTTGGTAGATCCTTGGAAAAACCCGCTCGAATAAAGGGATGCATCCCGACCGTTTTAAACGTGTGCCTTTCTGATTGCTCGCATATAATGGGGGTAGTGGCAGCAGTGGAAATTAACCCCCTTGTCCTCATGGATTTGGTAGCAACGGGGGAAAGGTATATTGGCTTATGTACCAGCAACGGGAGTCATGCCCAATCCCCTAATTCATTTGCTGCTTCTCCCATGATGGGTTTCGGGATGTCGAGGTTTACTGAATAAACCCCGTCTCCCTAGATTTAGTCGTATCGATGGATCGTTTAACTACGGGCAAAGAGATGGACAATCGTTGGCGTGCTGGGTTCCATTTAGTTGAGGGGATGAGAATGGCGATGGGGTGCTTACACTTATTTAATTGTTTCAAATCTGCTTAATTCTAAATATTAAAAAAAATAAAAAAATAAAAAAATAAAAAAATTCGTTAATATAGAAATTAAATATTTTTTATTTTAACAATAAACTTATAGTGTTCTGTGTTTTTATTGGTCAGTCTGGTTTTGCTAATTTAAATGATTACTGTGGTTAGTACTATTTATTTGTCTTGTTCCTTTTCTTCTTTAGTCGGACTTTAGCCCTGAAGAGCTTTATGCGAAACTAATAGTAGGTTCGTCTGACTCATTAGATTATCTTTATATATATATATATATATATATATATATATATATATATATATAGAGAGAGATAGATAGATAGATATAGATAGATAGAAAGAAACATGTATAGATACATAAATTGATAAATATAAAGAAAGAAAAAACAGATAGATAAAAACAGAATGAGATAGAGACAGATTGAGGTAAACATATAGAATAGATAGATAGATAGATAGAAACACATAGATAGATAGATAGATAGATAGATAGATAGAAACAGACTGAGATAGAAATAGGTTGAGATAGTAAGGTATATAGAAACAGACAGATAGACAGATAGAAAGAAAGAAACAGCTAGCCAGCTAGATAGATAGATATATAGATAGATAGGTGGATAAATAGAAACAGATTGGAATAGATACATAGAAAGAAAAAAGAAAAAAAAACAGATAGATAGATAGATAGATAGATAGATATCCTATCATTTTTGTAAGGAAATATAGTTTAGATTTTAAATTCAACGTAACTTGATAAAAATCACCGAGATGTTGATTGACAAAGTTTAACCCAGATTTCACCTGGAACGGGACTCTGCTTGCCTTAGAGAGTCACGTGATCAAATGAGTCTTTGGAAAGTAGAGGTTAGTCAGAGTTGAGCTAGTGCCCTTCCGAGTCAGACGTATGTTGCGTCTCTGCTGCTGATTCTACCGCGGGAATCAGCAGCAGGAATAATGGAAATTAATTTTTTTAAAAGTGTATACAAATATATGTCTCCATGTTCCAGATTAAAGAACAGAAAATGGAACACAAAACTAGAAACGTAAAGTACAAATAAGTTAGAAACACTAAATTAAAACGCAGACCCGGGTGTAAATAAACAAAGGTTTTATGGTTATTTCCTATAAGTCTAACATGATTAAAGGGGAACCACTTTTGACTGATAAATTATTTATTTATTTTCCCATTAAACTGACTCTAAACCCTAACCCTAACACTAAACACTAACACTAACCCTAACCCCGTCTTCTTTTTTCCTAGTAGATCAATAAATAAATAATAATTTATCAGTCAAGAGTGGTTCCCCTTTGATCATGTTAGACTTATAGGAAATAACCGGTTTTATTTAAGGTGGAGAAATGCTTCTACGGAAAAATATTACTTAAAGGTTCAAATTTTGTCAACCAAAATATAATCTGAGATCCAATCCATGCCAATGGCGGAAATTATCCTTACGGTATGTCTGACTAACAATTCATTGTCACTGTACCCTATTAATCAAGGGGAGCAACTTTTTTTTTTGTTAGGAATGGTCCTAACACTGAAAACCTGGCTCAAGAGAGTCAAGCATCATGCTGAGCTGATCATTATGAAGTTTGTCGGTTGAACGGTGAATGGCTAATGCTAATATCATCAATTGCGTTGGATTATTGCACATGGTCTGCCGTCATTCATGATATGGTGAATTCGTGGGATGGGGCCGGCTCAATTGACCCAGGGTAAATGCAGTCACAAGAGCAAGAAGATATATTCTTTTGAACATTCTTGCATCTTCATCGACAACCCGTGAATTCATTGACCCGGCGCTGGAAGAAACGCCAAGGGGGTCAACTGAAAACCTGGCTTAAAACAGTCAAGCAGAATGCTGAGCTGATCCTGGGCCTGGACCTTTATGGAGTTCGTCGGTGGAACGCGAATGGCTGATGCTCCTATCAATTGGGTTGGATTATTGCACATGGTCTACCTTCATTCAGGATATGGTGAATTATTTGGATGGAGCCGGCTCAATTGACCTAGGGTGAATGCCGTAACGATTTTTTAAAATAGATCACTAATGAGGACTGAGCCTATTCTAGTAGTGACCACCCCAAGCGGATTTAACAGGTTTGAATTCCTTATTCTAGACTGGCTGCCTAACCAAGGTTAAAGAACCTAGTCTGTCCTACTATTTACCATAGCTGGAGGGAGAGTAGTTGGATTCATACCTTTCCCAGGGGTCATGTGAACTGTAGCTTCGTTCAGGTTTTGAACTCTGGTCGACGAGTCCATTTCCTATGACTCTAACCATTATACCACGCAACTACGAACAAGAACACTTTTATGGGAATACAGCCTCTTTGTCGTATTAGAATCGCCCGAGACTCATTAATCATGTAACTTGACCGAGGTCAGTCACGTTCACTCTATTTAGTGCTGACGACTCTCATATCGTTACAAAAGATAAAATCAGTACATGAAACAAATGTTGCAGTTTGTTTAAACTTTTTTAAAAGTCTATAGCTTTATTCTTATATTCCAATCCTATATCTACTATATCTACTTTCAAATATTTATAACAAAGAAAAGTACAATCATAATAAAATCAAGATATGTTAGCGATACAGAACAACTGATATCTTCTGACAGAAGATATATCGCCTAAGAAATAATCTGTTGTAAATCTTTTTTTTTTTTTTTTTGACAAAAATAAATTTCCTAGATTCCACTGATACACACAAAAATACAACTGAATATTTATCAATAAAGAATAAGGAAGTGAATCCATGTTCTTTAAAAATTCTATAAGAATTTTAAATATCTTTTCTCTTAAATTCCATTATAAGTTATTTCCATTACAAACTGGTCATATTTATCAAATAACTATTTGTTCGAATCAATACAACTGCATGTTTTAACACGAAAATATAATAAAATGTGTTCTTGATTGTGCTTGCGCATTATTTGAAATGAACTTAATTGTTATGAACACATTTTATGATATTTTCGTATTGAAACATGATTCGAACAAATTCGTATTTTCAGTGTAGATTTACGGTGAAACGAAAATGGCCGACCAAAAAATGGATTCCTCAAAGTGAAATAAACAAGGGGAGGTTACTCTCATTTATGTAGCTAATGTTCAGATTACCCTATAGAAGACACATTCGGTATATTTCTAAGGCCCAATGACAGAGCGTTATTATTTTCTAAAAGTTAACAATAGCAACGATGGATTTCCTTGCCGCTTTTAAAAACCTGTACTGTTTGACAGAGCGTGCAATACGTGAAGAGGACATTGCTCTAAGATGTCCTGGATCTTATTGCTGATTCGTATCAGCCAAGAAAATTACCTCCGAAAAAGCCCAGAGTTAGATAGATAGATAGATATATCGACTACGGTGGAATGAACGGACTGTTTTTGGTCGATTAAAGCGTAGAAGCATATAAGTGAAGTCAGGTGCTATTTTCTCCCACTGCTACAATGGATATTGGCCGGCGATGAAACCTCCAGGCCAGAAGTACAGTTTGGATTTTGCAGTAACGAAAATATTCACCGAATCTGAAAAAATCTTTATCGATTTCTTGTCGGTAAAGACTTTTGGTCAAGTGACTACGTCATATTAATTCATATTTCATTTTAGGTAATTCTAGCTGAATGAATATACGAGGGAGAGTCAAAAAGTAATGCAATTTTGTTTAGGACATGTATAATTACCAATACAGGAACATGTATCATACATCAAAATGAAGCTGGTCATTTGTGGATCACATCCCTACTTCTCCACATATGTGAGTCAAAAAGTAATGCTATTTTGATTAGGACAGCTATAATTACCAATACAGGAACATGTATCATACATCAAAATGAAGCTGGTCCTCTGTGGATCACATCTCTACTTCTCCACATGGGTGAGTCAAAAAGTAATGTTATTTTGATTAGGACGGGTATAATTACCAATACAGGAACATGTATCATACATCAAAATGAAGCTGGTCCTCTGTGGATTACATTCCATCCCTACATCTCCACATAGTCACCGTTCCTCTCAATAGCAATGTGCCACCTTCGAATGAGAGAATGTAAAATTCTGTTGACTGTTATTTGAGCCACTTTTTCACTACAGAATAGTGTTTGCCTCTCAAACCCTCTTTTATGTGGCCGAAGAGATGATAGTCTGAAGGCGGTAAATCTATTGAGTATGGAGGATGCGGTAAAGTTGCCCACCCGAATGAGGCGATTTTCTACCTTGTCCTGAGACTTGTGTGTGGTTGTGCACTGTCATGCAGAAGGAGAACATTGTCGATTGGCAAGTTGGGTCTTACTCGTCGGATTCTTGCTCGTAAAGGTCTCACTGTAAATCTTAGTTTTATAAAAAGAAAATGGCAATACTTTTTGACTCACTCTCATACATAGTGGTCCGAAAGTCTTGTCAACTGTACATATGGTTCTAACTTTCATGATTTTTTTTTGTTTTAATGATATAATACATAATATGATTGGTCACAATATGTATCTTTATATAATGAAACTGCTAATATGAACGGACATTATTTATTCTTTTTTGAATACATGGTCCTTTAATTCATATAATAGAGTCAACCTAGTAAATAGAAACAGTTAGGTTCAGTCGGTAGAGCATCGGCCCAGCAATCACAATGTTACGGGTTCGATTCCGGCCTTCATTAACTCAGCACATGCATAACACACAGCTTGGTTCTGTGCGATAAAGTGAGGGATGATGGTGGGCGTGATGCTCCATCTCGGATGCAAAATCCCATCTGGTTTAGCGGTAGGGAAAAGAGATAGATTCCTTTTCTATATTTAATGGCATATCAACCCTCTTGAGTTATTTATTGACACAGTCATTTTTGTGTGTATGTATCTATTTACCAATCCCTCCATATGAACAGGATGAGGAAAAAAACTACGAGCTACCGGGGAGTGTTTTTATCTGTGACATGAAAGTTCCACCCACGAAAGTTCCACCTACCGAACAACTCAGTATTTGTTACGTTAGTGTACCATTAGTATAAATGAGGATGACAACTGAGCTGTGCCTAAAACATATTTAATGCTGGAAGTAATCCCGCTTCCCTGTAAAATATTTTTTACATTTTTAGACTACACTTCAGATAGATATGCAAAACAACTTATAATTTAAAAAAAAGACTTGTCCTTTTTTATGCCCAATTTAAAAATATACACGTTTATACTCAGGTATATGAATATATTCAATTCTCATGCATTTTTGTTAATTTCGTAACTTTTTACGTATACATTTACGAGAATTTTCCCTGACTTGAATTTTTTGTAAATGGAATTTTCTGGGTGGAATTTTCACGAGTGGAATTTTCATGAAACTACACCTCCCCATATATATATATATATATATATATATATATATATATATATATATATATATATATATATATATATATAAAATATATATATACATATAAGTGTTTTATAATTTATAAATATATATACATATAAGTGTTTTATAATTTATAAATATATAAGGGTTTTATAATTTGCTTGAAGCATTGTGTTATATTGGTTTGGTGGTTGGTTTTGAAAGCTATCACAATGCAAGTGTAAAGAAAAATAAGGTAACTATGGTGTTGTTTGTTAACCTGTAACTTTTTAATTCTTAATATTTCGAGATAAAAATCTCTTCTACAGAAGATCTCCGAAACTGAAGTAAAAAGAAGCATGTTCATATTTTTAAATATAAGTCTTACGTTATAACATTCCGTTACGTGAGCACACTTCACGTTATATAAACGCTGAAAAAGACACTTTTTATTATTTTAATATTTTTTCCGTCTGACGATTGCATAATAGGAATGAAACTGCAGTTACGAAAATTAACACTATAATATTTCATCTCTGATTTCTAAACCTGCTCCGCTATTTTAGCATTGAGCACCTTCATAGGCTAAAACTTTTCACATAGATTCTCCATATATATATATATATATATATATATATATATATATATATATATATTTAGAAACGTTATTTCCCTACCATGGTTTCGGTGTTCTTAGTACACCTTCTTCAGGGGTACTGAGGAAATCTATGTGGCTAATGAAGTATCTATTCGCCTGATTTAAGTTTATTTTATTCTATATCCCCTAAGGGTCAATTAACCTTAGTCCCCTTTTGGATTAACTACTCTTGCTACTACAATGTTTATATGGTAGTAACCCTTTGATGAATATATATATATATATAATATATATTATATAGAGGAGAGAGAGAGAGAGAGAGAGAGAGAGAGGGGAAGGAGAGAGGGGTGCGCTTAGCGTAACGGTTATAGTCGTAGGAAATCATGTATTCTCTTTGATGCTATTTCACCATCCGGGTCTTAATGTCCTAGGTATGACGTTAAACTGCATATAAGGATGAAGTTCCAAATTTGAAACTCTGAGGAATGTGGAGTGCCTCTTAATCGTCATTACTCCCAGGTAGACTCTGACCCGGAGTGGTAGTACCTGTTAGGATCTTAACTATGGGTTAAATAGATAAAATAGTTTTAAAAACTGGGTTTAAAAGAAAAAAATTCAACAATTAATAAAGCAAAAAGTCTTCGGCATAAAAGGTTGACATGCTGTAAAATCCAACCAGCCAAACCAACCAACCAATCCTTTTTATACATTGTTTTATAATGAACATGTTAATACGCATGTAATAATGTTCAGTTCTCAGATTTTTTAAAATTCTTTTTTTTTTTTTTTTTTTTTAATTTCATTTTTTTTTTTTTCATTACATACTTTTTCGCATTTATATTTGGGTGGATTTTTCTCTGGGTGGAATTTTCTGGGTGGAATTTTCCGGATGGAATTTTCCGGGTGGAATTTTTGGGGTTGGAATTTTCATGTAACCATTTTATCTATTTATATGCATTGAGCGTGATTTTTGTTACGTTTTTTAGGTGGGTGGGCGTTGTCAGGAGTAGAAATTTCCTTATAACCAGTCAGTTATTCTAAGAATCTAAAATCTTAAACAATTTCCTTATTTTTATTTTCCTTATTTTTATTTTTATGCGCATTTCAGTCTCGCTGTATCGATTTTATCCTTTATTAACCCAATAGACGAAGTCATTGATTGATTTTGATTTTGTCGGATATCTAACCACACCCTCCACTCCACCCGACTCGTCTACGGGTTATGCTGGCTTTGGTTGAGTGGATTTCTAATTCAAAATGATCTCTTGTCTTGGAAAAACAATCGTTTCAATCGGAAAACCAGCTGCACTTTCAAATGATCTTGGTCAATCGATAAGAAAAATTGATATATTTCTTTTTTTCAATTTTTGGTAATATCTTCTTTTTTTCATTCTCTAATAGAAAATTTAAAAGATATAGTCTTTTAAAAACAAAAGAGACATCTCAACTATCGATGGCAAACTCCTAAACTCGGTAGAACAATTTAGGTACTTAGGCAGTAATATCTCATCCACAGAAAATAATGTTAATGCACGCATAGGAAAGACATGGTCCGCTACAAATAAGTTATCAGTCATATAGAAATCCAAACTCACAGACAAGTTAAAGAGACAATTCTTCCAGGCCGTTGTCATGTCAGTACTGCTGTACGGCTGCACCACATGGACCCTAACGATGCGACTAGAGAATTAACTAGATGGGAGCTGCACAAGAATGCTGCATGTGATCCTGAACAAGACGTGAAAACAACCCCCCCACGAGAAAACAGCTGTACGGCCACCTGCCACATATCACCCAAACCATCCGAGTAAGACGGACAAAGACTGCTGGAGAAGCAAGGACGAACTCATAAGCGACGTCCTCCTGTGGAAACCAGCACATGGGCACACCAGTGTCGACCGACCGGCAAAGACGTACATTGACCATCTCTGTGCAGATACAGGATGCTGCATAGAGGACCTCCCGAGAATGATGAGTGATAGGGATGGATGGAGAGTTTGGGATGAGAGGGTCTATAATGGAGATAGTTGTGTTTGTATTATTAAGATGTTTCGGTCTTGTCGAACTAGTTAACCTTCTTGTTGAACTCGGTAGTCTTCCTATTGTAATCGGGAGACTTTATGGAACTTCGAACCGAACTCTTTATTCAAATCATTGGTCAGATTGTTCTATTTTCGCTCACCATGACCGGGAAATGTGTTGAGCTAGGTTAAGTATTATATGTTGATTTTAACCCGCAGTCAGGATTGAACCTGTAACGTACAGATGATTGTCACCAAGAACTGTATTAACTCAATACTTATATCCGTTGCGCCGTGCATCCAACTGGAAATCAGCCGAAACGTTGCACGTTCATGGCGAAGATCCAATTTTGGGAGAGTGGAGTACCCCTTCATTGTCGCTACTCACAGTTCCACACTGGTTCACAATGGTAGTATCTGTTAGGGTCTCATCTATGGGTTAAATAGAAAAATGAGTTTTAAAAATGTTTTTAAAAATTGCTTTAAAAAAAGATTGAATTTAAAAGTTTTGAATACCCATCAAAATGAATAAAACAAAACGTAACTAAGTGACCTTGTCTTGTTTTTTTTTTTGTTTTTTTTTTGCTCAAATGAAAATTTTACTCCGGTTTAAATAACTTATTTGGACAGTTTTGGAAAACTTTAAATTAATGAAATTATTTGATCATGTGATTTTTCCAACAATCTAACCTGGGCTCAATAGGTGACCCAACGGTCACGTTTTTCTAGTATATATATATTTTTCTAGTATATATATATATATATATATATATATATATATATGTGTGTGTGTGTGTGTGTGTGTGTGTGTGAAAATAAAATGGAAATTAATCCGACAGTGTGAATATGATAAAATGAAAAAACAAAGGATGTTTACAACTGCATGGGCTCATCAGGAGAGAGTGTGCAAACCGTTTCGGGGCCTATCTCTCGACGGTTTAAAAAAGCAACACCGGCCCATCCTCACTAATATGAGGACCCTCGCAATATCATGCATCGACCGCATGTGGGTCGGTCATCAACAAAAAATAAGACGGGAAAAATGACCGTTAGCAAAAACAGAACGCTGCTAGTCAAACGTTGGAATTAATCAAAAAATGCGCTATTATATTAAAAATAAAATGAATTTTATTTAAAAATAAAATGAACCCATTTTTAATTTTAAAAATAATCAGAAGCATTATAGTTATAAAATAAGACTCAAAAAAGTCTGGTGTAGAGTAATTTAAAAAGGTGTAAATTTGTATAAAAAGTGTATATAAATATCAAAATTATTTGTAATACAATCCAACTGTAAAATAAGTAGCCCACTTTTATAGGTAAATCCGTGGTGTTTTTGGATAAATATCATTGAAGGAGTAAACATTCATATGTAAAGTTTTTTCAAGACAAGTATGTGAAAATAAAATGGAAATTAATCCGACAGTGTGAATATGATAAAATGAAAAAACAACAGCGTTCTGTTTTTGCTAACGGTCATTTTTCCCGTCTTATTTTTTGTTGATGACCGACCCACGTACGATGCATGATATTGCGAGGGTCCTCATATTAATGAGGATAGGCCGGTGTTGCTTTTTTAAACCGTCGAGAGATAGGCCCCGAAACGGTTTGCACACTCTCTCCTGATGAGCCCATGCAGTTGTAAACATCCTTTGTTTTTTCATTTTATCATATTCACATATATATATATATGTATGTGTGTGTGTGTGTGTGTGAGAGAGAGAGAGAGAGAGAGAGAGAGTCTATAAGTTTGCACATACAAGAGCATACAGTATGGATGATCCCAAATAGAATCATCCCTTACTTACCAGTCAATTGGATTATTTACAAAACACACACACACACACACACACACACACCACACACATATATATATATATATATATATATATATATATATATATATATATATATATATATATATATATATATATATATATATATATATATATATATATATATATATATATATATATATATATATATATATATATATATATATATAAATGAAATTGCCAATATTGGTAAATAGTGCTTCTAACTCAAAGAATATGGTAAAAAAAAAAATGTTCTTATATTTGAAGAATTGAAGCATAAAGAATCATTTTTATTTGTTTATGCTTCATTTCCAACCGTCTTAGATGGAAGGACATTTTTCACCAATTTCTTTGAGTTATCAACATTGTTGCAATTTATAGGCTATGTCGTCTTTATTTCATTCACTAGCAAAATATATGCACCTTCCAAGTGCAAATATTTAAGTATTAATGTAATAGAATATTATATTAAATAAGAAAGGCTAATGAAACTAAATAAGAATTCAGATAAAAAGATTTGAAACAGAGGTGAGTAAAATAAAAAAATAGAACTACTGAAACTTACTCTTCTATTACTCTCGTCTTTCATTGCTAAATTTTCCTAATTTAACTATTTAGTTAAAATAGGAAGTAAAGAATAAAATTACAGTTATTTCTTCTTGTTAATCAATTTCTTTTAAGATTTATCACAGAGTTTTTTGCTCATGCTCATTAAGATAAAAGCAAACAATTAGAAATCAATAATACTAAGCACATATTTATTAAAATCAAATTTGTTATATCAATATGCAAATTAGCCTTCCCGTTCACACAGTAAACCACTATTTTGTTGTATATATAAATACACTCGCATGTTATTAGTATGTAGAAAAAGCCAACAATATTAATTATATAAAATAATTTTATTAATAATTGATGTTTAAATAAAAATAAAATCATGGAGAATGTGATGTTAATAACTCAGCGAATTGTGACTTGAGTAGTGACATAGTTTTGCTTACAGACAGAAGAACACACAATTTCCATTATAATAAGAAGAAGATATAAAAGCATATATGGACACCACATTTAAATTGACTTACGAGTTTTATTCGTTCCACACGTAACTCAATTTCCTCGTATATGGTATCAATTTTACTGATTGAAATCAACTGCAATGCCAATAATCCGTTCCAGTCCCCACAAAAACACCCTATGTTTTACATATTTTTAATGATAAAATATATAAGAGTATTATAAAATAGAATGTATCGAATTATGTGCTGTAATATGTTCTAGAGATAATATTTTTTATGAATAATATTTTTCTTCGGCGTAACATATTTGAAAACTGAAATGGTTTTAGTGAACTTAATAAGCGTATCTGAAGCTCGATTGCACCTCGAATTTTAGCTTCCAATACAAAGCAAATAAATCGACCGATTGACAACTCGAAAGTCGGAAAGTTCGTTAGTTGGGACAGTCATAAGTTAAAGTATATATATATATATATATATATATATATATATATATATATATATATATATATATATATATATATATATATATATATATATATATATATATATATATATATATCATCATGTCGCGCTGTTAGCACGGATATCCATGAAAATCTCTCTCTATCCGTCCCTATCACTCATCATTCTCAGGAGGTCCTCTATGCAGCATCCCGTATCCGATATATATACACATATATACATATGCGTGTGTGTGTGTGTGTGTGTATGTGTGTGTGTGTGTGTGTGTGTGTGTGTGTGTGTGTATTACTTCTCTTATAGAAATTATTTATATATATGATTTATAAATATATATATGGGAAATCAGTCCGACAGTCGGCAATAAAAAGATGAAAGCAATTCGACAGAGAGTAATAGAAAAAGTAATAAAAAATATAACTCCCTCTACTATCCTAAACATTCCCAGTGGCATCAGCAACTGACAACCCCCTCCCGATTAACGACCTCAAGACTCGTCAGTATGAGAACAGCATCCTTAAACATAAGAACTAAGTCCATTGTCCTGAAGAAGGTCTAACAGACCGAAACGTTATAACGTCGACATCACTACCTATAATAAACGTCCATCCATTACTACATCCCTTGTTTGTCTACTTTTAAACAAATATATATGTATATATATAATTTACAAATATATATAATTTACACACACACACACACACCATAAGCATATATATATAAATCTACAATATATATATATATATATATATATATATATATATATATATATATATATATATATACATGAACCCCACACTTATATATATATATATATATATATATATATATATATATATATAAGAATAATTAAGAATTGTAGATTATAGAGAGTTGTATTCTCTCCGTGTTGTTAGAGTGTCATGTGCATAGTGCATATATTATTATTTCGGCAAATTACAGATCTCGTTGTCGTCTCACAAACTGAATATATATTCTTTTGTAGTGGATTCTTTGTTGCGTAACCAGATAAACTGAATGAAAGTGTTAGCATGTGTCGCTCTTGAATTTATTGAATAGAGCCGAATATTTACTAGGGAACTTCTAGAGGTGCTGGTTCAAGGGAATGAAAGGGGGTGAGATTGCAAAGAGATTGCAAAGAGAAACATGTGAAACCACTGAGCTAAGACGTCTTATACCCCTTTAGAAAAACGGGGAAAAATGGGGTCTATAAACATTATATCGTCCCGGATTCCTGCCCTTATTTACGCTATGTTTTTCCCTGACGGTAACAAGTGTTAAACAGGCCCAGTTTCGGTATTTACCGAGGGCTATTTCTAGCTTTTTATCGGCATATTAATTTAGATATTTTGCAAACAAATCCCCCACCCCCAGGACGCGTACCTGTCAGCATCTTTGACTAAGGATACCCTATTTTTGGGGTGGGTGGGGTTGGGTCTTAACCCTCTGCAGGGAAATACAGTTGGCGTGTTCTAGTCTTATGTGATTTCATCTTGTAGATACGGCTGCTATTTGAAAACCGAATCAACATTCATACGAACATTGTCTGTCTGCTGTGTTGGATTTCTTTACTTTGCTTCTTCTTTTCTTTTTTTTAAATTTTATTTTCTTTCTTTTTCTTTTCTTTTGACTACCATGGAAATATTAGTAGGTTAATCCATTTTGCGTAGTCAAATAGTCAATGCAGATAGCGCACACATTAATTCATTGAACTAGTCAGTGCTGATAACGCACACATGATTTCATCATGCAAATACTGATACACAACCATAACATATTGCAGATAAACGGACATTGGCTTTCTATTTTTTGCATGATTTTAAAAGCTTACCTTTTGTCTCATTATACTCTCTTGAGTGAATCGGAATTCTATTTTTAGAATTTAATAACAAAATAAGTAAACAAAAAATATTAAAAAATGATATAAAATCGGATTATTTTGAGCTCTTTGTTATTTGTTTGTTCTTTTCGTGGTCTAATGTTATAAAAGTTTTCATTGGGAGATGGAAAAGATTTGGCTTACAGCTCATGATACTAAGTTGGTCTAGAAACTAATGAGCTTGATAGTTGTATTTTTCAGGTTGGCAACCCTGTTTGTAAAGACTTAAGTATACATCTATGGATTTTTTAAAAGATTGTCTCAGCTTGAAATCATTTTTAAAAAGATTTTATGTATTAAACTTGCTCATCGCTGATTAACTTCGGTGATTTAGCGAGAATCGGTGCTTACAGCGTGACGTGAGCCTAATAAGCCTCCAAACTTGAATTGCTGTCATTTTCTTTCTGTTAGGAAGGCTAACGAAAATAGAGTTGCTCCCCTTTGATCAGTAAGGGACTGATGGGAAACCCGGAAATGGGGTTTCCGACATGTTACTTTTGGATTGGGTTTTTAGTTGTGCGTGGACGCGGTTGAACTTGTTAAGTCATTTTTTAGGGTAGAAACATTCTCTACCCTGTGTTAAATAGAACCTTGTTAATTTTCCAACAAACTTGTCTTGCATTATCATTTTAGTCTTCCGTATTTTTATCTGTATGTAAAAACAACATTTTCAAAGAAATCGAAAGATTAAGTATTTTTTTGTTTGTGTGTCTGTCTACATCCTCTGGGAAGGAACTAGACTTATTAATTATTGATACAGTAGAATAAACAACAATAAAGAAGAAGAAGAAGAAGAAGAAGAAGAAGAAGAAGAAGAAGAAGAAGAAGAAGAAGAAGAAGAGCAGGAGGAGGAGGAGGTAATGTACACGGAGGAAGTAGTGGGAATATATACACACACACATACATATATATATATATTTTGTTCAAATCCTGGACTTGGTAATTGCATTTCAATTAGCGCTAATACCCGGGGAAAGGTATGAATTCTACACTCCCTCCAGCTATGGATAAATAGTAGGGCAGACTGGCTCTTTAACCTTGGTTAGGCAACCGGTCTAGATGAGAAGAAAGCTCTGAATTCAAAACCTGTTGAACTCCTCTTAAGAAATTGACCTTGTGTCACATCCTGCTCGTGCGGATGGGTTGGTAAATATATATATATATTTCTTGTTAGGGTAGTATATATATATATATATATAAGCTGTTAATTTATGTCCGACGGCCAATTATCTTTCAGAGAGGTATACACAGAGAACAATAAAATATAAAATTTAAAAAGATCCGTTTTCAACAGTCTTAAAAGTAATAAAGAATTCATCATTCGCATCTGATGATTGGGAACTTTGGACACTTGGTCTAGGCTTCCTGAAATAGGCTTATAGCAAAAAATCTAAATCTTCTGGTATATTTTTTACTTATATAATTTTGCTCTGTGACTGACAATAAGAACATGCATTGAACTCAGCAAACTGCGACACGTTTTAAAAATATCTTCTATGTTATAAGGAAGATTTCTTCTACTGTTTTTTGGGTTATATATATATATATACATATATATATGTATCTGTATGTCTGTGTGTGTGCGTGTGTGTGCGCGCACGCGCGTGTGTTTTTTGTACGCGTGTTTGTGTGTAGAGATGAGCAGAAAGAGGAAAAGATAGAGAGAAGATTGCATTTTTAACTGCCCCACTCGGCAATATCTTTAAAAAAAAAATTACCCGTGCTCGTGACATTGAAATACGGAATGGTTAACAATAAAATGTATTACCTTTGTACAGAAAAATATAACGGGTATAGGAATAGGAAGAAAATGCACAGTTCTTACATAGCAGTAACGTCTAATAGGTTGTCAGCCAGTTTAGCTACTAAACTTCTGGTGTAGTCAGTATCTTGTTATTCATTCCTTTCGTTGGACGAGTCCAACTTCTTGTAAGGTAAATATTCTCCCCCCCCCCCACACATCAGTGGGTTATTTAATGTCAGAGCCATACTTGTATTTAAAAAAAACAGGAGTGGTACTATCTAATCGATAGTTGGGGGAAAGGACGAGCGTTCATTCCTTTACTAATGGTATTAGCCCAAAAGTAAACGTGACAGCGCGGCTGGAATTCGAACTCGCTTACTATAGTGTTGCAAGCCCGGCACGTTAACCACTACACCAGCCCAAAACAAGAATACTCCAATAAAGTTTATGACGATAAGCTTAATCGACGTTTATCTGCAGAACACCAAAGTTTTCCCAACACGCCGACAAAAGCTGATTTTATTGGTTTAAATGTGCCTAAAACCTGTTACGTTTGATGGCTTTATATCTGAATTGTATTTAATTCGGCTTGCGATTATCCTTTTATTTGCAGTCTGAAATGTCCAACGATGATGAAGGCTGATTTTCTGTTGGCTCTAATAGTTCTATCCTCCCTAGCTCATTCGGTAGAGCGTTCGGCTAGAAACCACACGGGTCCTAGTTCGATACCGGTCCTCGCCAACTCAGCGTATGAGTAGGACACAGGAATCTGTGCGGTAAAGTAAGGAGGTGGTGGCAGGTGTGACGCTCCACCTCAGACGCCAAAAACAATCTCCTTCGTCTAGCGCTAGGGAAAAGGGGATAGACTCCCTTTAGGCCACCTCGACGACTACTATATATATATATATATATATATATATATATAAAATTGTGGGATTGTCTCTGTTTCAGATTTTATTGGAACGGTGTGCCAAACGCAGTATTATTGGTAGAGTGCTCAATATGTGCGTGTATATATGTATATGTATATATATATATATATATATATATATATATATATATATATGCATGCATGTATATATGCATATGTACATATATATATATGTGTGTGTGTATGTGTGTATATGTATATATGGGGCATATATGGGTATGCGTGTGCACATCGGTATGTATGAGTACTGCTATGTATGTGTGTATTAGTACCGTTATATACGAGTGTTACGTACGCATGGGTATATGAACTTACGCGTGCGCGTCCTTTTATGTTGTGTGTGTGTGTGTGTCTACGTGTACGCATATATGTGTGATACTACGAGTGTGCATACGTATTTGCGTACATACTTGTAACAATTAGACAGCCTGAACATCCCTAACCCCCTACCCCACCCATAGTATGCAATATTTGAAATCTTAAAATTAAAATTATTTAACCTCCTTCATTGAATCGCCCCGTGGCAGTATCTATCCCCCCACCACCACCAACACCAACAAATCACACACGTCGCATGCTGATATCGCTCATACCAAAAAATACACACACCCACGCACACATATGCACGTGAATACAAATGCTCACAAGTCCGTCAAACGTTACACATTCATAGAACAATGTAATGTGTGTGAGGACAGTTATCCCGTATACATAACCTTTACACTGTCCATAAATACTCATATACATTCAAAATATAACCGCATACGTACGCATAACATTTCATCCAATCATACACATCCTATGTCTATTGAATTTTCTGTAATTTTTTGCAATTTTTCGATATTCCTTGCATTTGAAACAAGTTCACCTGATGATTGTTGATGCATGAAACCAAAATGGTTGTGACTGTTCCTTTGTCACCAAATAAATAGATATCTAAAACCCTATTATATATATATATATTATATATATATATATTATATCATATTATATACTATATATATATATATATATATATATATATATAGGACTGTCTCAAGGACACTCTGAAGAACACTGCTATTGCTGTGGAGGACTGGGAGAAGCGAGCTTGTAATAGACCTGGCTGGAGAGCCACCATCTACTGGTCTGTGGAAGAATTTGAGTCCAACTGAATTAAACACCAAAAATTGAATGCGGGCTATTAGAAAGGGTAATTTTCAGCCCAGCAACATTCAAAGTGGAGAAGTCCCAACATGTAGTTTATGTGGAAGAGTATGTCTCTCCAGGGCCGGCCTGGTGAGTCATTGAGAAAACACAAGGATAGAGTGTCAAATGCTACTGGCACCCAACTATGAGAAAAAAACAAAAAAAACAAACAGGAAATGGTCTTACTCGAACACGAATTGACAGACAACAATATATATATATATTTAGGGGCCGGGTTAGCTCAGTCGGTAGAGTGTTCGGCTAGAAACCGCAAGGTTCTTATTTCAATACCGACCCTCGCCAACTCAGCGTATGAATAGCACAGGGATCTTTGTGGTAAAGTAGGGAGCTGATGGTAGGTGTGGCGTTCCACCTCAAACGCAAAAACAATCTCTTTGATCTAGCGCTAGTGATTATGGTGATTTTTATCTTTTTACCACACACACACACACACACACATAGACACACACACACACACATACACACACACACACACACACACATATATATATATATATATATATATATATATATATATTGGTTTGTAGATTCATTGTGAAGGATTATCACAATGCGAAAGTAAAAGTTACCTTTTCTTCTTCCGCAATGGGATAAGCCTTCAATAATAATCTACAAACCAAATATACATTCAATGCTTCTAGTAAATTATAAAATCTTATGGAGAAAGGTAGACAAACACTTAAACACCAATAACACCAATAATTGACTACCCCTCCACTATTCACGACCACCTAACTCTCCAGTATGAAAATGTTCACTTGTTGAAGTAAGAACTCAATCGAACGTCCTGAAGAAGGTCTAACAGGCCGAAACGTTATAACGTCGACATCACCACCTAAAATAAACATCCCTTTTGTACAACATCCTGTGTTTGTCTACCTTTCTCCACATATTTTCGGATTAATCTCCTCTTATTTCTCCCATATATATATATATATATATATATATATATATATACATACACACACACACACACACACATATATATATATATATATATATATATATATATATATATATTATATTGATATTGGTATTGATATTCAGGCAGCAATTTCTCATATGAATAATATACAAATTAAACCTATTGTGTTTTAACCAAGTTTTATTAATACAGAGCTAACGAACTTAAAAGCTTGCTTCTTCAACTGATTAACAATACAAAATCCTATTCAATGGCTATTATTACTCGGGGAAATGATGATTTTTAAAGTTTTCCTGTAAAGATAATACGTGATCTACATATGTATGTACTTATCAGTAAAAATTCTCGCTAGAGAATGTGCTGATAGTCTGTTGTTTGGAGAGATGAAAAATCGGCCAATCTTCGATCCCGACAGAAGGTAGCCTGTTAAGTTTAGCCGCACTGAAGAGAAGGGATATGTCAAAACAATTGATGTATGAGGATGACTATACACACACACACATACACACATATATATATATATATATATATATATATATATATATAAAATTGGTAAATAAAAATCGTCCATTTTGCGGTTATAGATCTATTTCTGTCCACAGGTATCTGTGTATACCTATGAGTTTCATAATAGTATTAAACATCGGGCTCTCAATTGGACCTAATCAACTCTAATATTCCACTGTTGAAAGAAAGGTTCAACTTAGAATCTTCCTAATAGACACTCAAACTTAATTTAACTTAATTTTAGACTTAATTTTTCTTTATTTCATCTACGGATATATATATATATATATATATATATATATATATATATATATATATATACGTAGATGAAATAAAGAAAAATTAAGTCTAAAATTTCTTTATTTCATCTACGGAATATATATATATATATATATATATATATATATATATCCGTAGATGAAATAAAGAAAAATGAAGTCTAAAATTTAGTCCAATGAAGTTTTAAAAAAAGAAAAATGAAGTAAAAAATTTTAAAATGGAGTCTAAAATAAAGAAAAATGAAGTCTAAATGAAGCCAAATAAAGTCTAAAATAAAGAAAAATGAAGTCTAAAATAAGACAAATGAAGTCTAAAATAAAGAAAAATAAAGTCTAAAATAAAGACAAATGAAGTCTAAAAATCAAGACAAATGAAGTTTAGAAAAAGAGAAGTGAAGTCTAAAATAAAGAAAAATAAAGTCTAAAATAAAGAAAAATAAAGTCTAAAATAAAGACAAATGAAGTTTAGAAAAAGAGAAGTGAAGTCTAAAATAAAGAAAAATAAAGTCTAAAATAAAGAAAAATAAAGTCTAAAATAAAGACAAATGAAGTTTAGAAAAAGAAAAGTGAAGTCTAAAATAAAGAAAAATAAAGACCAAAATAAAGAGAAATAAAGTCTAAAATTATGATATCATTATGTTCTAAGCTTAGTTTAGATATAGCACACAGATCACATTGTTGTATACTCTTTTTATAATCTTCTATTATCGCCTTCTTCCATCTGAGCTCTTCGTATCAGGTTTTCCTTTCGGGTCGGACGTCTTTTTGTGGGCATGATTTTGTTTTTGTTATTTTCATGAGTATTTTATCATAGAGATCAGATTTCCATATGTCGATTCTCCGCTTTATTCATGTGTATATTGACGTAGCTTTCAGCAGATGTGATATTACTACCGAGGTGTGATATCACACACGATCAGCACAGGAAATTTTCAATGCATGCCTTTTTGCGCGCTATGCAAACTCCTTGGTATCCAGTTTGAATAGGCTTTACATATGCGTATGCTGACATTGCATTCAGTACATGTGATATTGCTAATATTACACATAAATAGCACAGGGAAGTTTGGATTCATGCCTTTTTGCGTATTTCTACATATATATCTAGAAGATTGCGCGACATTTGTACACTTTTTGGAATGCAATATGTACGAATAACAGAATCACTTGTCCCCTCCGATGAATTGGCTGGTTACGTCAAGCCCTAGCATCTATATGATTGCCCCAACCCTATTGCCCTTATGGCAAGCCCCAACACTTTTTATCATATACGTGCTAGAAGGCGGTGGTTGATGGTCTTCATGATCTAGGAATGACATTAAACTCTATCTGATGGTGAGGTTCCAGTTCTGGAGGTCTGGGGAATGTGAAACACCCCTTCATCACCATTGTTCCCTGATCCACTCTGACCGGCAGTGGTAGTACATGTTAGGGTCCCATCTATGGGTTAAACAGAAAAATTTGTTATAAAAAAAATTGAGTATCCATTAAGAATTAATTAAATTTAAAACTTTGTTGGCATTAAATGACCCGCAGAAGTTGATATGCCGTAAAACAAAGCAAAGCAAAAATAACCAAACCAGAGTCACTTGTTGATAGCTCACCGGACAGCAAAGGAGATGACAAAGTCCTGTTCGCCTCGAGCATGCGCATACTATGTGGCAACCGATATAGATCCTATTAACTCTTGTGCGACTGCTGATAAAAACGTTTGCTTTATAAACAAGACAAAGTACAAGGCCGTCCATTTATTTATATTTTTTTAATATTTATTTCTATTCTTCCTTAAAACTTGGGGAAATTGTTGAGGGTGGTTATAAACAGGATGTTCACTCCTCTGCGATTACAATGAATTGAGGTTTGATAAAGAAACTAACAAACTAGCAGGACCTGTGAGATATATCACAGTATGATAATGATTTCATATGCTTACTTAAGAGCTATTGCGAAATAGTTCAATATGCAATATGTAATAAAAAGTATGATAATATGGATTTAAATCTCTCTCACTCTTCTTTTTTTCTTTCCTTCCTTTTTATCTTTTCATAATGTTCAATTGAAACAGATTAGCGTTATCGCTTCCGCGCGCTAATCCTCTCTCTCTATCGTTCCCCTACTCTCTTTCTTTCTTTCTTTCTTTCTTTCTTATTATATCATTTGTGTGTAGTAATGTCCCTTTTCTTCCCTTTATTTCTTTTTAATAAAAAACGGAATAGTCCATTATTTAGGTGTGGTTACAGTGATCAAACTCCCCCCTCTCTCTCTCTCTCTCTCTCTCTCTCTCTCTCTCTCTCTCTCTCTCTCTCTCTCTTTTTCCCCATACATACATACATACACACACTGTAATACTTTATTTACGAGTATATATATATATATATATATATATATTATATATTGTGTGTGGTGTTGTGTGTGTTGTGTGTGTGTGGAGAAAGGTAGACAAACACGGGTGGTTGTAGAAAATGGATATTTATTGGTGGTAGTGATGTCGACATTACAACGTTTCGGTCTGCTAGACTTCTTAAGGACGTTGGATTGAGTTCTTGCTTCACGATGAACATTTCATGCTGGTGAATTAGGAGGTCGTGAATAAGGGGAGGGGTGTTGTTGGTGTTGGCAGAGGATGGTAGGATACTGTCGGATTAATTTCCTTTTATTTCACATACACACACACAAATATATATATAATATATATATATATATATATATATATATATATATATACTAGTAAGTAAATTAGGCGATGAGGCATATTGTCGGCATCAGCCGGACTAGGCTACATTCCCAAGGCGAAAAAGATGACTTTTAACTTGTAAAAATATGCGGTGGGCATTATTTTTTAGAGAAATATGTATAAAATCATGAGAAACATATCTGTATCTTGGTTGAGTTACCGTTTTTCATGTTAGTTAATAATATATATTTTATACACAAATTAGATGCTAAAAATTTTAGTTAGCTGCGTACAACGAAGTAGCCAATCAGAATACATCTTTCATTGACTGCTGATAAAATTAACCAATCACGATCACCGTAGCATGAGTTATCACTCAACATGTCTGCTTCAAGCGTGTAATGTAAACACACCAGAAAATAAATGTTCTATGTGTATTTTAATTTTAACTTGTTTTTGGCTACGTTAAATTTCAATTGATTTAACGGTGAAAAATGTAAACATTGTTTTCGTTTTATAATTTGCATTATTTTTTGTAAGCCGAAAATTTTTTTTAAAATCATTAGGAGTTTGTTTAATGCTTCTTTTTCGAGTGAATAAAAAAATTTTAAGATAATATTAACCTTTATGCAAGTTTTATTATGTTAAATATAGTGGGGGGGGGGTAAATTACACGGGTAAAATTGGTGGTAACCACGGAAAATTTTAATATGTGCAACATTTACGCATAAAAAAAAATAGTATGATATTCAGGAGTCTATAAGCATTCATTTGGCCGCTTTTTATTTTCCCCCACCCTCAAAATACAAATTAAATAAAAAACTAGAGCCTTTTTGGCCTTTGGGCCCGTAGCCTATTTTGGCTACGTTAAATTTCAATTGATTTAACGGTGAAAAAAATGTAAACATTGTTTTTCGTTTATAATTTGCATTATTTTTGTAAGCCGAAAAAAATATTTAAAAATCATTAGGAGTTTGTTTAATGCTTCTTCTTTCGAGTGAATAAAATTTTTTAAGATAATATTAACCTTCATGCAAGTTTTATTATGTTTAATATAGTAGGGGGTAAATTTCGCGGGGAAATTGGTGGTACCCACGGAAAACTTTAATATGTACAACATTTACGCATCAGAAAAATAGTATGATATTCAGGAGTCTATAGGCATTCATTTGGCCGCTTTTTTATTTCCCCCACCATCAAAATTACAAAAAAAAAACTAGAGCCTTTTTGGCCTTTGGGCCCGTGGCCTATAGGTGGTAGTAGACCTCATAAAAAATATTTCCCCTAATATATTTTAGAAAAAAAACTATTTCAGACATATATTCATCCAAAGGTAAGTAATTATGGAATTCTCGTGAAAATTGGACCATTAATTTATTTTTCATAGAATTTTTTAAAAAAAACCTTAGTTTTAACTTGTTTTTGGCTACGTTAAATTTCTATTGATTTAACGGTGAAAAAATGTAAACATTGTTTTTCGTTTATAATTTGCATTATTTTTGTAAGCCGAAAAATTTTTTTTCAAATCATTAGGAGTTTGTTTAATGCTTCTTCTTTCGAGTGAATAAAAATTTTTTAAGATAATATTAACCTTTATGCAAGTTTTATTATGTTAAATATAGTAGAGGGCGGGGTTAATTTCACGGGGAAAATTGGTGGTACCCACGGAAAACTTTAATATGTGCAACATTTACGAAAAAAAAAAAATAGTGTGATATTCAGGAGTCTATAGGCATTCATTTGGCCGCTTTTTTTTTCCCACCCCAAAATTTACAATTTAAATCAAAAACTAGAGCCTTTTTGGCCTTTGGGGCCGTAGCCTAGACAGCGAGGTTTAGCTCAGTCGGTAGAGTGCCCGCATCTAAGCCAAAATCCTCCGGGTTTTATATATATATATATATTATATTATATATATATTAATATATATATATATATATTGGTTTATATAGTTAGAAGAGTCTATTGTAGGAGGTTTGCTAAGGTTTGTGAGTTATTGAAGATGTTTAATATATTGTTGTCGGTGGGTGTTAAATAGTTTTTTTTTTCATACAAATTGCCTAGAGTACATATATATATATATATTATATATATATATATATATATATATATATGCGAGGGTGAGTCAAAAAGAAATTTTGTTTAGGACAGGTATAATTACCAACACAGGAACATGTATCGTACATCAAAATGAATCTGGTCCTCTGTGGATCACATCCCTACTTCTCCACATCATTACCGTTTCTCTCAGTAGCAAGGTTTCACCTTTAAATGAGAGCATGTATCTCTGATCCATGAAATTTTGTTGACTGTTCTTTGAGCCACTTCTTCACTACAGATTTCACTTCCTCGTCACTGGAATAATGTTTGCTTCTCATGGAGCCCATGAAAGAGGGTTTGAGAAGCAAATATGTTCTTAATATATATATATATATATATATATATATTATATATATATATATATATATATATATGTTATAGAAACTTAATTAAATAGATAAATAAATACAATACAATATAAAAAAGTAAAACATGTTTTTTTTTGTTTCAAGTCTGTTAAAAAAAACGAGATATTTAAACTTATGTTATGAAATGTAACATAAGTTTAAATATCTCGAGACCTTGAAACAAAAAAAACATGTTTTACTTTTTTATATGTATTGTATTTATTTTCTATTTAATTTAAGTTTCTATAACATATATAATATATATATATATATATATATATATATATATATATATTAAGAACATATTTGAATAATGTAAAGATAAGTAAGTAGCAGTAAAGATACATTTCCACATAGATAAATGTATATAATTGCATATGAATTGATGTGAATCAACTAATAAATGAAAAATGATTACTATCGCTGCCTTAGCTACCGAAACTGTGTTATCACTCCTAGTTGGCAGCTGATGAGGGCAGGGTATCGCACGTGCTATCACACGTTGTATGACGAAAATCTGAATTGATGTGAATCAACTAATAAATAAATAAATGAAAAGTGATTACTATCACTTCCCTTATATGCTTTAAAAACAATAAATATATCGCTAATTCTTGGAGCGACGAAAAAAAAAACAACATCTGACTGTTCACGTTCATATATATATATATATATATTATATATATGTATATTATATATATACAGAGATATAGAGGGGGTAGAGAGATAAAAAGAAAGAAAGAGATCGTTGATATATATATATTTACCAACCCCTCTGCACGAGCAGGATGTGACACAAGGTCAATTTCTTAAGCGGAGTTAAACAGGTTTGAATTCAGAGTTTTCCTTCTCCTAGACCGGTGCCCTAATAAAGGTTAAAGAGACCAGTCTGCCCTACTATTTACCCATAGCTGGACTTTCCCGTGACTTTAACCATTACACCACGCACTTCCTACGTTGATATACAGTGATTTTTAAGCATATTGGAAGCGTGTGGTGAAATGGTTAAAGTCATGGGAAATGGACTCGTCGACCCGAGTTCAAATCCTGGACGTGGTAATTGCATTTCCCTTTGCGCTAATACTCTTGGGAAAGGTATGAATCCTACTCTCCTCCAGCTATGGATAAATAGTAGGGCAGACCGGACTCTTTAACCTTGATTAGGCAACCGGTCTAGGAGAAGGAAAACTCTGAATTCAAACCTGTTGAACTCCGCTTAAAAATTGACCATGTGTCACATCCTGCCCGTGCGGAGAGGGTTGGTAAATATATATACAGTGATTTTTTTTTCGTATTCTTTTTTACTATTTCTATCAGAACTCAAATAACCTTACTTTATTTCTTCACATTACCCCAAGACGCAACACATTTTTACTTTGTCAAATCATATTACTGACCATATCTTTTATGTCCTTAAGAAATTCCTTCTTTTTTCTTGTCTTTCAAGTTGAACAATTATCTTAAAGTTTTAGAATCACATTTAGCTATCATCGCCGAATACCTAATAATTAAAACTACTTACTATCCAGATAGCTTACAAGTAGATAATTTCATACCTACAAAATCTTCATAAATCTACTGTTGATTCTACGTGAGCTCTGCATGAGTCGAGGAGGTGGTGATCGTGTTAGGACCACAAGGAGAATCAAAGAGATAAAAGAATTATTAATTAAGTAATCTAACATTAATTAATTAGTAATAATCTTATCTGTTCCGTCGAGGAAAATAATTAAGGTAAATGACAGAAAGTTGTTCCAAGGGCATCAAAACCATTTTAAAAAATTACAAGAATATCGAATGGGTACATGAGAACAATATACGGAAATGTAATTGCTAGAAAATTATAGCACGATTAGGCAAGATAGCTATATAACAATAGAATTCTAAGGAAATCAGGAAAGTCAGCTATATAACTATATAATTATAACGCTATTATAGAGGACATCTACATAACAATATAAATTATAACGCCACCAGGCAATATTACGCTATAGGGCTGAAGAATTAAAAGTTTTCGCGAAAGTGGAAACTGGTTTCGCTCAGACGGTAGATTATGCGCCAAGGAACCACAAAATTCCGGGTTCCGTACCGGCCCTCGTCAACTCAGCGCTTGAGTAGCACAGATTGGATCTGTACAGTAAAGAGGGGAGCTGATGGTAGGTGTGGCGCTCCACTTCAGACGCAAAACAATCTCCCTAGTCTAGTGCGAGTGAAAAAGGGATAGACTCCCTCGCTGTCCGACTGCTACTGACAATAGGCCATTCCGTCGACTTTATTTAACTCTACATGCTGTAAAATACGTATGAAGGTGCGTGGTCTAATGGTTAGAGTCGTAGAAAAGGGACTCGTCGACCCGAGTTCAATTCCTGGACGAAGCTGTTTGCATTTCACATGGCGCTAACACCCTTCGGAAAGGTAGGAATCCAATTCTCCCTCCAGCTATGGGTAAATAGCAGAGCCGACGGTGCCCTTTAACCATGGCTAGGTAACCAGTCTAGGAGAAAGAAAACTCTGATTTCAAACTCCACTTAAAAATTGACCTTGTCTCGCATCCTGCTCGTGTGGAGGGGTTGGTAAATATATACATACAATAAAAGTTGCTGGGTAGAGCCAAAGAATCACAGGATTCAAGGTTCGTATACCGGTCTCTGCCAATTCAGTGCATGAGTAACACAGCTTGGGTAATTTGATCTGTGGAGCAAAGCATATGTGAGCTGACGCTAGATGTTGCACTCTATCTTGCAGAACAAACTCTCTGGTCTAGCGTTAGCGAAAAGGATATAGATTCCCTCGCTGATACTGACAATAAGTCACTTCGCCGATTTATTTTACTTACATGCTCTAATATAGAGGGTCATTCAATAGATATGGGGATATATATATATATATATATATATATATATATATATATATATATATATATATATATATATATATCCACGAGGATCATTCAATAAATAAGGGGAATCAAAGTGTTATGTTTTTACATACAGATAAAATACGGAAGACTGAAATGATAATGCAAGACCAGGTTGTTGGAAAATTAACAAGGTTTTATTTAACACAGGGTAGAGAATGCTTCTACCCTAAAAGTGACTTAACTAGCTCAACCGTGCTGTGCACGTGGTAAGCTGCGTCCATGCAGTCCAAACCCCAATCAAAAAGTAACATGGCGCTATACCGGGTTCGCGTCAGTCCCCTACTGATAAAAGGGGAACAACTCTATTTTCGTTAGGTCTTCCTAACAGAATGATTTTTTTTTTTAGCGAAATCGATAGATGCTGGTGGAGAGCTGTTGTCTGAAACAAGTGTCGCGGCAAAATAGATTGGCTGTTCTTACCTGGTAATCAATTTTCCGGACGGAAGTCTGTTAGTCTGGAGATATGATTCCATTTATAAAAAGAATATGTTAATTTTACTCTTTGTAAAACGTACCTTAATTATACGTGGTGATGACGCACTTTTTCCAGATGTTTTAGCCAAAATAATTAAATAAATAAAATAAAATAGATAAGGATTGAGTACCATACAAGAGAATTAAAATGAATTTTAGAAAACACAGTAGAGAAACTGGAAACAGAAAAGATTGAGACCATCCAAACAACAACATTGTAAAATCAGCTTCGAGTACTTCCTGGAAACCTGAGGTGACTTGTTGTCTCTAAGACTCCAGTGAAAGACCATCAGCTCACGCTGGTGTAAATTATAGTTGGTGCACTTGGAACGGTCCAAAAAGCTTTGGAAAAAAAAAGACAGGAGGAACTGGAAATCAGGGGAAGAATTGAGACCATCCGGGCCATTACATTGCTGCAATCGGCCAGAATGCTCTGGAGACATGATGAGACTTCTGGTCACTCGGACTCCAATGAAATACCATCAGCTAACGCGGGTGTGAAAAACTCACATAATAATGATGATAATATTGGGACTTTGAGTCACGTGCTTCGCCATATTCGGCATGACCGAAAATAAGTTATATTGTTTGTTTGTGATTTATTTCTGCCATTGTGAACTTATTTTCGCTGAAAGTTTGCAACATTTTCGTGTGAATATGTCTCTGGCTTTGCTCTAAATACAGTGGAAATTTTATGTGCTGAAACATAATATAAAGCGTGGAGACGCGTGGTGTAATGGTTAGAGTCGTAGGAAATGGATTCGTCGACCCAAGTTCAAATCCTGGACGAAGCTACAGTTCACATAGCGCTAATACCCTTGAGAAAGGTATGAATCCAACTACTCTTCCTCCAGCTATGGGTAATTAGTAGGGAAGGCTGGGCTCTTTAACCTTAGGTAGGCAACCAGTTTAGGAGAAGGAAAACGCTGAATTCAAACCTGTTAAACTCCGCTTGGGATGGTCAGTACTAGAATAGGCTCAGTCCTAATTAGTGATCTATTTCACTAATTTGAATAAAGTACATAAATTCCTATTTTTAGTCGAGTCAAACCGGATAAAAAAATTTTAAAAGTTAAATTTACTTTAAATTCAGCTGTTACACAATTCAAAAGGTCACTGCGTATTAACAAGAGATATACTTTTCTAGAATTTCGTAGCTGAAAGTTAAGGCTGCGTATTATACACGAATACGTATTATACACGACTAATTACGATGAAAAAAAAACTTTGTTGGTTCTGATCTCACCCTAGAATTCATATTAGTCATCCCCCACTTATATCTTTCCAACGCCCAATTATGGTGGGCATTTTCGCCCATTGTGGAGATGGTCTATCGGATGGCTTTCGGGCTATTTTTTACATTATTTTCAATAATTGAATTACGTGGTCATTTATTCAGATTAATCGATTTTGGGTGGGTGGCGGGGGTGGCTAAATAGCAACCAGTAATTTGGCTAGTCACATCAATTACATTTTAATTTCTTTTAAAATAATGTTTTGTTATTCTTTTTCTTTTTAAAGAATTCAGTTACCGCTTTATGGCTTCAGAAAGAAAAAAAGAAAAGGACAAAATAACTTTTTAAAAGTTGATAAATGGAAATCATTTTTAAAGAATAGTATCAAGATACCATTTTTTATTTTAATATCACTGAGAAACAAAATTCTTTTGTTACCTGCATGAAGAATTTCATAATTTATGATCTTCAAAAATAGCAATTCAGTTGAAATCGAGAAAGAAAGAAAAGAGAGAAGACAAGAGATAGAAAGAGCGATAATAATGATAATGATATTAATATCCAACAGAAATCGCAAGTGTAGATTCAGTGGAAACAGAGACAAGACGGTTAATCTATCTATCTATCTTCTATCTATATATCTTATTATAATGGAGATTGTGTGTTTTTCTCTCTGTAACCGAAACTATATTCATACTCAAGTCACAATTCTCTTAGTTATTGACATCACATTCTCCATGATTTTATTTTTATCTAAACCTCAATTATTAATAAAATTGTCATACATTATTAATACTGTTAACTATGTCTACATACTAACAACATGCAATTATATTTATATATACAACAAAATAGCGCTTTACAATGTGAACGGGAAGGCTAATTTGTATATTAATATTAAAAATCGAATTTAATAAATATGTGCTTAGTATTATTGATTTCTAACTGTTTGGTTTTATTTTAATGAATATAAGCAAAAATCTCTTCAATGAATCTTAAATGAAATCCATTAACAAGAAAAAATAACTGTCATTTTATTCTTTACTTCCTCTTATAACTAAATACTTAAATTAGAAAAAATAACAATGAAAGACGAGAGTGATGGAAGAGTAAGTTTCAGTTGTTCCCTTTTTTATTATACTCCCTCTGTTTCAAATCTTTTATTATACTCCCTCTGTTTCAAATCTTTTTATCTGTATTCTTATTTAGTTTATATATATTAGTTATATTAGCCTTTCTAATTTAATACAATATTTTATTACATTAAAACAAATACTTGCACCCGGAGGGTGCATATATTTGCTAGTATATATAAAGGGCAGTTGTGTTCATGTGTATGTCCGGTGGAAACTTCGAAAATAAAACAATTAACGACAAAGTAAATATATATACCAATTAAATATAACCAGGGCTCGGTTTTTTAGCAAAGATAATAGAGATTTGATTTATATTCGTGAAGATCATTAAAAAATGAAATTTAAATGATAACAGCATGGATTTTATTTTCATTTATTATTTTAGATAGTAGACATTAACATTTCTTTTCAGAGTAGCTGGATCAATGCAAGGTCTATTTTTTTACATAGGGATTTAAATGGGACATCACACGAGGATTCAACTCACAATTCAGTAATAATGGATCTGCGGGACTAACTTTTAAAAATCCCCCTCTACCCAGGCGACGCCGGGTAGCTGCTGCTAGTACATAAATAAAGGGCAATTGTATGTATGTATGTATGTATGTCAGGAGGAAATTACGAAAATAAAACAGTTAACGACAAAGTCAATATGTATACATGTTTACTGTTTCTGAGTCTAGATTTTTATGCAAAAATGATAAGGATTTCATTTATATTCGCGAAGACATTTAAAAATTAAAATAGCATTAAAATAGCATTAAAATCATATTTAAAAATGTCCGTGAATCTCAAAGTTAAAGAAATCAATATGGAAGTGCAAAACAATCATTTTTTATTTTCAGACCGGATTAACATTAGGTCTTTTTACGTGTGGATTTTTATGGGGCATCCGGTGAGGATTAAATATGCTATTTAGAAGTAATGGATCTGCAATACTAGCTTACTAACCATTATACCGCTTTTTTCTCTCCTCTACCCAGGTGATGCTGAGTAGTCGCTTCTAGTCATATAATATGTTAATTTAGCAAATTAGCACAAAGAAAGTGCAAGACTGGGCACGACTGTGTGAGAAAGGTGATGCACAAGGAATTGTGGAAGTAATTACATTTTGACAATGCTACACAGTAATATATTCACGTTCTAGAGAATGAGATGCATACCGGCCCTCGCCAACTCAGCATATGAGTAGCACAGGGATCTGTGCGGTAAAGTAAGTAGCTGATGGTAGGTGTGGTGATTCACCTCAGACGCAAAACAATTTCCTTCGTCTAGTGCTAGTGAAAAGGGGATAGACTTCCTCGCTGATTGGCTGATACCGACTTTAGGCCACCCCGACGACTTTACTTACTTACAGGTCATTTAATCCCAGCCAGAAGACCAGAACTAGTGCTAATTAACAAAAAAAATAATAACATGTCATCTCGTCGATTATGCCGTCCAGAGTGAAAATGAAAGGAAACGAAAAGAAAATACCTGGACTTTGCCAGAGAACAGAAAAAGAAACCCGTGGAACATGAGGATAAAGGTCGTACCAATTGTAATTGGTGCACTTGGAACGGTCCCAAAAATTTTAGAAAACACACTAGAGAAACTGGAAATCAGAGAAGAAATTGAAACCATCCAAACAACATTGTTAAAATCAGCTAGAATACCCAGAAGAGTCCTGGGACCCTGGGGTGACTTGTCTCTCAGATTCCAGTGGAAGACCATCAGCTTACGCTAGTGTAAAACAACTCACAAGAGTGAAATAATAATAATAATAATAATAATAATAATAATAATAATAATAATAATAATAATATCCCAGCCATGAGACCAGAACTAGTATTGATTAACAAAAAAAAGAAAAAAAAGAGAACTTGTCAACTGGTAGACTTTGCAGTTCCAGCAGATCACAGGATGAAGATGAAGGAAAACGAAAAGATAGACAAATACCTGAGCCTTACCAGAGAGTTGAAAAAGCTGTGGAATATGAGGGTCAAAGGGATACCAATTGTAGTTGGTGGACTTGGAAAGGTCCCAAAAAGCTTGGAAAAAAGACTGGAGGAACTGGAAATTAGAGGAAGAATTGAGACCATCCAGACCACTGCATTGCTGCAATCGGCCAGAATATTTAGAAGTGTCCTGGAGACCTAAGGAGACTTGTCACTCGGTTTCCAGTGAAATACCATCAGCTAATACTGGTGTGAAAAACTCACATATGACAAGGCACAAAGTATTACACACGAGAGATGATATCGACAGACTTTATTTGTCAAGAAAAGAATATAGGAAAAGAATTGTGGACAGGAAAAGTAGCTATATAAACCAATGACAGTTGGGGGGAGTTTTGACCGAGCATCAAGAATCCATACATACGGCGAACATCCTCCTCGCCTAAAAGGCACAAAGCCGGGTTCAATTTCTGGTGCCCGAGACGACACAAAAGGGGAATATAGACGGTACCACACCTTTTTTGTACTAGCCACGCATGAGTTTCGATTTTGCGTGGTTCCCCACGTAAAAAGAGGCTTTATGGGAACATTTTTACCTCTGTGCTAGACTAGTTAATATTTCGTTTTTCGTTGGATATGTTATTTTGACTTGTGAAAGAACTTTTAAACATTCTGGGTTGATCTCTTATAGACTTCAGAAAGTTAATTTTTAAAAAAGCATTGTTAGGTGTGTACATATTTATTCGTGGTACACTAGGTATTTACTCAACCCGTTCGCCACAGGTAGGATGTGACACAAGACCGCACGTATAGGGCACTACTGACTTCATGTCCAACACTATTTACTTATAAATATAGCACATTACATTATCAATATATATTACATTATATATACTAGCAAACATATGCACCCTCTGGGTGCAAGTAATTAAGTTTTAATGTAATAAAATATATCAAATTAGAAAGGCTAATAAAACTAAATAAGAATGCAGATAAAAAGATTTGAAACAGAGGGGGGTATAATCGAAAAATAGAACAACTGAAATTACTCTTCCTTCACTCCCGTCTTTCATTGCTAAATTTTCCTAATTTATCTATTTAGTTAAAATAGGCAGTAAAAAATAAAATTACAGTTATTTCTTCTTGTTAATAAATTTCTTTTAAGATTTATCCTCGAGGTATGTGCTAATATTCATTAAGATAAAACCAAACAATTAAAAATCAATAATACCAAGTACATATTTATTAAAATCAATCTTTTTATATCAATATGCAAATTAACCTACCAGCCCACACTGTAAACTGCTATTTTTGTTGTATATTTAAATACAATTGCATGTTGTTAGTATGTACATATGGTCAATGGTATTCATAATGTAAAACAATTTTAGTAATGATTGAGATTTGAATAGAATAACATCTTGGAGAATGTGACGTAAATAACTGAAGGAATTGTGACTTGAGTAGTAATATAGTTTCGGCTACAGACAGATAAGCACACAATCTCCATTATAAGAAGATATATATATATATATATATATATATATATATATATGCACCCTCCGGGTGCAAGTATCTAAGTTTTAAAGTGATAAAATCTTATATAAAATTAGAAAGGCTAATTAAACTAAATAAAAAAGATTTGAAACAAAGAGGAGTATAATCGAAAAATAGAACAACTGAATATTCCTCTTCCATCACTTCCGTCTTTCATTTCTAAATTTTCATAATTTAACTATTTAGTCAGGATTGGAAGTTAAGAATAAAGTTAGTTATTTATTCTTGTTAATGGATTTCTTTTTTTTTGATTTATTGAAGAGATTTTTGCTCATGTTTATTAAAATAAAACAAAACAATTAGAAACTAATAATACTTAGCACATATTTACTAAAATCAAATATTTATAATCAATATGCAAATTAGCATTCTCATTCACATTGTAAACAGTTATTTTGTTGTATATATAAATACAACTGCATATTATTAGCATGTAGATATGGTCAACAGTCTTAACGATGTAAAACAATTTATTAATAATTGAGGTTTAAATCAAATCAAATCATAGAGAATATGATGTAAATAACCAAGGGAATTATGATTTGAGTAGTGATATAGTTTCGGTTACAGACAGACAGACACACAATCTCCATTATAATAAGATTATTATTATGGACTCTCACGTCGATTTTCGACGTATGAGGGTTCATACACACAATGAACACCCACACTGATTTGTTTATAGTGGGGAAGGCTTGTGTTGGACCATCCACACTTTTTAGCACAGTCGATAGGAAAGAATTGATGCATCAAGGGTTGCCACAAACCCAATCAACGACCGACCTCAAGAATTTTGAATTCAGAGTTATCCCTCTCCAAGACTGGTTACCTAACCAAAGCTGAAGGGCCCAGTCTGCCCTACTATTTAACCCATAGCTGGAGGGAATTTTGAATTAAGAGTTATCCCTCTCCTAGACTGGTTACCTACCCAAGGCTGAAGGGCCCAGTCTGCCCTACTATTTAACCCATAGCTGGAGGGAGAATATATGGATTTATACCTTTCCCAATATATATATACATTCAAGGTGTGTAAAAAAGTATCGAGATTTTCGGCACTTTTTGATACACTTTGTATTCTAAAAAATTAACGTTCCATTAATTCTTCATTTCCATCTTGGTAAATACAGCTTTAAAATTTAACTTTTTGGCATACCTTGTATTCTGAAAAAAACTAACGTTACATTTATTGTTTATTCCTATCTGGGTAAATACAGCTTCAATCTCGATACTTTTTTGACGCACCTTATATATATATATATATATATATATATATATATATGGGGGGGGGTATGCTTACATACACTAACATACGCATTCATTCTTATGTGCACACATACATATTTTGTGTGTAAATATTCAAAATGTATTATCATATATATATTATGTCATGCTAACAGCAACTGATCCCATAGCTCTCTCTCTCTCTCTCTCTCTCTCTCCTCTCTCTCTTCTCTCTCTCTCTCTCTCTCTCTCTCTCTCTCTCAACATCCGTCCCTATCATTCATCGCTCCTGGAACGTCCTCCTCACCCCATCCAGGATCTACACAGGACCAAACAATGTAAGTATTTGCTAGTTGGCCCATTCCTGTGTGTACATTTGTAGTTATCCCCGTGAGAACGTCAATTATATGTTCGTCCTTACTTATCCAGCTTGCGTCAAACAGGGCTATACGAAGACAATGTGAGGAAAAGAAAAAAAAGTAAAGAAAAAAGAGAATGAAAGCGAAATTTATTTATTTTTAAAAAATTCGCTGAGAAAAAAAAAATCAAATGAAAGATGACGTTTATTTTTCTTCATCCTTTCATGGAAAGAATTCATGATGCCATTTTGTCTTCTTTTCTTTTTCCCCAATAAAGAAATCGATTCTAAAAATAAAATTTCCCGCGCCAAGGAAACATGACTGGCATCAAATAATCAAAAGTCATATCGAAAAGAAATTAATATTACACAAAATTACTCTAACTCACAAAAAAACGCAAAGCCAATTAGGATATATCGAAAAAAAAAAACTATGACAGAAGGTTGATGTGCACATCGTAATATATTATAGATTCTCTTTTCTCTCTCTCTCTCTCTATATATATATATATATATATATATATATATATATGTGTGTGTGTGTGTGTGGTGTGTGTGGGTGTGTATATATATATGTATGTATATATATAATATATATATTATGTGTGTGTGTATATATATATATTCATATATATCATATATATATATATATATATATATATATATATATATATATATATATATTCATAGATGAATGACCAATAAGAAACACTAATTACTGTAAACAACATGAGTCCTGGGTGCAACATTAAGATAAGCTACACCATCATCATCCTCATGTCGTTCAGGTAGCACGGATATTCATGACCATCTCTCGCCAACCTTCCGTGTCATTCATTACTCCCGGGAGGCCCTCTGCGCGGCATCTAGCATGCGCACAGAGCTGGTCAATATATATCTTTGCTGGTCGGTCCACGCTGGTGTGCCCATGTGATGGCTTTCTCAGAATAACGCCACTTATGAGTTCGTCCTTGCTTCTTCAGCAGTGCCCGGCGTGTCTCGTTCACCTTATACGGATGGTTTGTGTGATATGGGGCAGGTGGCCGTACAGCTGTTTTCTCGTGGGGTGTTGTTTCCACGTCTTGTTTAAGACTGCACACAGCATTCTTGTGCAGCTACCGTCTAGTTTATTCTCCAGGCACAACGTTATGGTTCAGATGGTGCAGCCGTATAGTAGCACTGATACAACTACGGCCTGGGAAAAAAAGATAAGCTATATAAACCTTACTAAATAACAAGAAAAAGAATGGAAGAAGTTAAGCAACCTTGAGCCAGTTCAGTATTTAGTTAAGTGACAACATAGTAACAGCAGATACTTTAAATGACTTGTGGCCTGCGTGCAATACTAAGAAAAGCTTAGTAAAGTATAAGAAAAAGAAAGTTGAGCAACAATGTGTCTGTTAAGTTCTTAGATGAGTGACTACTAAGAAACACTAAGTACTGTAAGTAACCTGAGACCTGTGTGCCAGAATAAGAAAAGCTATATAAAGCTTAGTAAATTACAAGAAAAATAAAGGAAGAAGTTAAGCAACACTGAGACTGTTCAGTACTTAGATGGGTGACCACTTAGAAATAGTGTGTACCGGGGAAATTTTTCTTGTAATTTACTAAACTTTTTTAAAGCTTAGTAAATTACAAGAAGAAGAAGAAGTTAAGCAACACTGAGACTGTTCAGTACTTAGATGGTGACCATTTAGTAACAGCAGCAGCTGTAAGCAAACTTAGGTTGATATACCAGACTGGGCATAGCTTAGTAAATAAAAATAAAAAATAAAATAAAGTTAAGCAACAATGAGCCCGTTCAGTACTTCGATGAGTGACCCCTTTGTAATGGCAGGAGCTGTAAGCAAACTTAGGCTGATATACCAGACTGAGCAAAGCTTAGTAAATAAAAATAAAAATAAAATAAAGAAGTTAAGCAATAATGAGCCCGTTCAGTACTTCGATGAGTGACCCCTTAGTAATGGCAGGAGCTGTAAGCAAACGTAGGCTGATATACCAGACTGGGCAAAGCTTAGTAAATAACAAGAAAAGAAAAGAAGTTAAGCAATAATGAATCTATTCAGTACTTAGATGGTGTGCCAGACTAGACAAAGTTTAGCAAATAATAAAAACCGTGGGACACCGACGCGCGAAACGAAGAGCTATATTAGCCGCTTCACGTGGGAGTTTTTGGTTATGTTGTTGCTTGGAAAGAAATCCAATATGGACGTCATTGCCTCTTCAAATCCAACTCGATTATTGGAAACCAATCAAATGACGCAAATTTCGATCAGCTCTTCGAGGATGATTAGGAGAAAGCGAGAAGAAAGAAAGAAAGAAACAATAAAACAATAAAACAATAAGTCGAAACAAAAACAACTGAGCCGATTATTTTCTCAACAAAATATCAAAAGTCAATAAGCGCCTGCAATAAAAGACACGTTTAGCTTTCATCATTTTATGGAAAAAGTCCAAATTTCTGGTGAGATCAGCAAATTTAAAACTTCAAAGGATTTTTCTTCTCACCTTCCGCCATTTTTTTTATTTGCATCAGACAAAAAAAAAAAAAAAAAAAAAAAGTATTTTTCTCATCCCAAATCGAGAAAGTTTTTTTTTTTTTAAATCCCAAGTGAATCAAATTAAAGTCTTATCTTTATTGATCTTTATAGGAATTCAACAGTCCCAAACACGGCTACAAGACTGATCGCTCAACTTAATGGTTATTTGGACTATTCGAAGGTAAATGACTTCTTTTTTGTATAATATTTGATAATGTTGTATAACCAGCTTGACATCTAAAAAAATCAGTTTTTGATTAAATGTTTGTTTATTTAAAAAAAAATAATCTTTTTGAATGATTTGATCAAAATAGAATTAGTATTATTTGGATTATTCGGACTATTGTCCTCATCTTTATTGTTATCTGAACAACGTTTCGTCACTTTTATAGCATATCAAATTATTAATATAATAATTTTTTCTGAAAAATTCAGACAAATATTTCTATTTTGGTCAAATAATTCAAAAATATTAATTTTAATTAATTTTTTAATAAACAAAAATTTAATCAAAAATTAATTTAAAGAGCAGAAACGCTGTGTATATAAAAATAAAGATGAGGACAGCAGTCCGAAAAATATTTTAAAATACACAAAATAGAATAGTGTCATTTGAAACATCATAAAAATAAATTGATATTTAATGTACAGTGGTACCTTGACTTACGAGTTTAATTTGTCCGCTCGTAACTCAATTTTCTTATATAAATAAATAATAAACTGAAATGTCAATAATGCGTTCAGCCCTTCATCCAAACATGCGAATTTTTTGTAACGTTTTCTTAAATAAGAAAAATAGCACTTTATTGTATGAAAATATAATAAATAAAATGTAATGAATTATGTGCTGTAATATGTTTTAATGTTTACTTTTTTTTGTAAAAGATATTTCCTTTTGCGTAATAAATTTGGAAACTTAAATGTTTTTATTGAACTTATTAACATAAGCGTATCAGAAGTTTGCTTGTACCCCTCAACACAAAACAAAAGGTCGACCGAATTACAGCTCGTAACTCGGAAAACTCATAACTTGGGACACTCGTTAGTCAAGGTACTACTGCAACCTATTGCCCCTTACGCGGTGTAATGGTTAGCAAGTTGGATTCGCAAACCATTGTTAGTGGGTTCGATTCTCATTGGGCACCCATACTTCTGGCCTTGTGCCACATCTAAGCTTAGCAAATAACTATTGTAATTCATTGGTTTACAATTCTAAATTATACGTTATACTTTTTTCTTGACCATTTAAAAATTCGTTAGCACAATAGTTCTTTAGGGTTGAGTATTTTATGACCAGATTTTTCTTTAAAATTCAAAATCTGTTATCATCCTTATTCAGTTCTATTTTGGTATGCAATCTAGGTGTAATGAAATTGACACGGTAATATGATCTACCTAACCCTAACTCTAACCTGCTTCATTGTAGTTTATTTTAATGATCAATGATTAAAAAATGTATTTAGTATTTTTTGTTGGTATATATTTGATTTGCTTATAAATCTAATAAATTATTTTCAATTGTGTATATATTTTTTTTACTATATTTATAAAACTAGTAAATATATGCCCCCTCCTGTTGAAAGTATTTAAGTTTTAATGTAATATAATATTATATTAAATTAGAAAAGCTAATGAAATTAAATATCAATGCAGATACAAAGATACACTTGTACCTTATTTTTTAAAAGCATTTGTCAGTACAACGCTTTAAAAACCCGTTACCCCATGTTTTAGTACTTAAAATTCTTAAATTCAAATTTAAAAGTCATCCTCACTATACATTTCTTTTTCTAATTAAAAATTTATAAACAAAATATTTTCCTTCTTTAGATTTAAAATTAATTCAGAATCTAAATTTCATTACCACCATACCTTTTTTTTTAAATTGAGAAATCGTTAATACGACACTATTTCTTTGAATTCTAAAATTTCGCAAGAAGCATATTTTCGTGTTTTGGACTTTAAAATTCATTAGTACCTATATATATATATATATATATATATATTATATATATATAATATATTTGTAAAGAAAAAAGCGTTAAAGACCGGGTATTCAGCGATTACGGTCCTTTTCCACCCGTGGGTCTCAGGTACCCACGGATGGAAATGGACCATAATCGCTATATACCCGGTCTTTAAGCTTTTTTCCTTTACAAATTACTTTGCTCTGTTTATAGAAAATAAACATTGAGCTCTCAAATCGGACCTGAACCTTGCAACACCCAACAGTTGGAGAAAAGGACCAGTTTAGAATCATCCTAATACCAAAGAAATTGGTACCCCTACCAAAGAATTATATATATATATATATAATATATATATATATATATATATATATATATATATATATATATAATTTCATTCATATCATATTTTTTAAATTCCAAATTTCATTAGCACCATATTTTGTAATTTAGAATTTTAATTTGCACTATATTTTTCTTCTTAAGTATTTATGATTGGCCATTTTTTAGAATTTGAAATTTCGTTAGCACCATATGTTAACAATTTAAAATTTAAAATTCGTAAGTACCATATTTTTTGTTAGGATTAGAAAAAAAATCGTTCACACTATATATTCGAATCTAAAAATTAAAAATCCGTTAGCACCATATTTTCTTTGTAATCAAAAATTTATAATTATCTTCTTTATTGATTTAACCAATATCGTACATTGCTTTTGTTAAAACAGTGTAAGTGTCTTTTTTCGGACCATATCACCTTTAGGCACCCCTTCTGCAATCTCGACTCACAAGGACACTTTACTCATTTACACAGTCAAAATCCAGTTGTTTGTTAGGGGTTAGGGTTAGGGGTTAAGGTTAGGATTAGGGGTTAGGGTTAGAGATTAGTTTTATAATTAAAAAAAAAACTCTAAAAATCGTCTGTTATCAATTAACTGGATTTTGACGGTGTAAATGGTGAAAATGTCCGCACGAATCGAGATCGCAAAAGGGGTGCCTAAAGGTCATATGGTCCCTTTTTTCTATTGAGTTTTTTTTTTCTGGTTCTTTTTTTCTTTCTCTCTCTCTTATTTTTCAAAGTGCCGTTGCTATCACTCAAATTTCACAGAAAAGAAACACAAACGCAACATGTCACGTGATCATTATAAAACTTGCATTCATGTCACATAGGATTTTTTTCAAAAATCTTTTCTTCGGGCGTGTGATTCAAAATGAATTCAAGGGTCCCCGCGTTGTTTATAGTGATAGTATCTATTAATATCAACCAAAAAATACTAATAATAATAGTATTGACAGTAAAAAAAAACACATTAAGAAATTTGCTCTTAATCCCCCCCCCCAAAAAAAAGACCTCCATTATGCCGCTTCGTTTAGTCGAGGTTAACGTTTTTGTATAATAAAGTGTCCCTGGGGGGCATTCACTTTATTATAATTCAGAAAATGTCCGTCAGTTCGAACAGCTAGTGATCCGCCATTTTTGGCTCGATTTCAACGAACATTAAAGGAATTGTTATAATCATGTGTGAAAAACGTTTTAAACTACACTCGATATGTCTCAAACTGGTTTTTAGATCATATCTCTGTCTCGGCCTTTATGTCTGACTGATCATTAGTAATAAAAGGGTGTTCGTCTCACGCCTAGTTTTATTATAAAATCACTAAATGATCATTTTTTGGCTCAATTTCAACCAACATCGAGGAATTGTTATAAACATGTCTAGAAATGTTTTAAACTACTCTAGATCTGTCTCAAACTGGTTTTTAGATAGTATATATGTTATGTATTTACATACAGATAAAAATACGGAACACTGAATGATAATGCAAGATCAGGTAGTTGGAAAATTAACAAGGTTGTATTTAACACAGGTGAGAGAATAATTCTACCTTAAAGTGACCTAACTAGCTCACACGTATTATGAGCTGTGTCCACTCAGTACGAAACCCAATCCAAAGTGTCATGGCGGAAACCCCACTTCCGGGTTCCCATCAGCCCTACTGATCAAGGGGAGCAACTCTATTTTCGTTAGGTCTGAACCTAACAATATCGCTCTCAGCTTTTCTTTTTGTCTGTTTGCTATAAACAGATTGTTCGTCTCATGCCTAGTTTGATAATAAACTAGTAGAGCTACCTGACGTTACCCGGGATATATATATATATATATATATATATATATATATATATATATATATACCAACCCCTCCGCACGAGCAGGACGTGAGACAAGGTCAATTTATAAGGCGGAGTTTAACAGGTTTGAATTTGTAGTTTTCCTTCACATAGACTAATAACCTAACCAAGGTTAAAGAGCTTATTATTTACCTATAGCCGGAGGGAGAATAGCTGGATTCATACCTTTTCCAAGGGTATTAGCGCCATGTGAAATGTAAACAGCCTCGTCTAGGATTTGAACTCGGGTTGATGATTCCATTTCCTACGACTCTAACCATTACTCTACGCGCCTTAAAAAGTTAAAAATAAATCTCTAATCTACATTTATATATTGATTAATAAAAATTATTTTATATATTTCTTTTATTATCTTTTATTTTTTTATATATTCTTGTTTTATGTTGGTTATATTTACTCTTTTTTGTTGTTCGTATTTATATCTTTATTTGTCTTTTATTTGCTTTTTATTATGTTTTGTTCTTTATCAATTTGTTTTGTTTTTTTGAGCTGTTAAAATATATAAGAAAATTGTAGCCAATTTATTTCCAATAAATGTTGACGCTTCTAGTGGACTTACCCCCGCCCCCCAAAAAAACTGACCTGAAGGTACTGTTACTTATCTAATTCACAAATGCAAAGTATACCGTATTCCTGATCTCATTTCATTTTTCAGGAACACTGACAGTAGTAGAATTGGGGTACTTACTGTAACGTAGTGGTATGTGGTCACAGTACCCAAAGCGATATATGTAACGTGGCGTATCGATATATATCGTATAGCGGGTCTTGTCAACGTGCCTCCAAATTCACGCCACTAAAAAGGTGTTCGGCCCGTGGCGGTCATCTTGCTGATGCGAGAAATATATTGTCACAAGCTGCTTAGCTTTTTTTCCAGGGCCTTTTCTGCCTTTCAAGAAAAGGCTAGTGGAGAAAACCCCGAAAACAAATCAGGAGCCGAAGTCCCTAAAGTGATGTGATACTGAAATCCAGTGCTACCCATCAACTCCTGTGACACTACCGTTGCCAAACTGCATTGGTTCCTTACCTTTCCTATGGATCACAGCGGTAGTGTAGAGAGGGAGAGAGGGGGGATTTGCTGCATGGTCAACAGCTCATCCTCCATATGAACCCGTCCGGGCTATGTAGTTAAAAAAAATTGGACACTACCCATCGTCTCTCGTAGACGGAAGGATGCTAACTTACTGAAAATGATAGGCTTTACCTATCCACTATAACAGGCTCCTCCAGGAATTCTTGTTGAAGACACGTTTCATGAGTTGCGCCCCAAGATCAAACAAGGGTCACAGAACCTGTGATAGAGAATAAAAAAATAATGCAGTAGTTTGCAAGTACAAAGTATTTTATAAACATAAGTCAGCATCATTGAAACCCGTATGTAATGTTAAAATCCTTAGATTGAAGGGGTTCAGTTGTTAGTTGTTTCCAGGGTTCAGTTGGTTAATCCTAGTCTGTAGGTTGCTTTGGGGATATTTATAAGTCCAAGGGGTGCAGTTGGTAATGCAGAACATAGGTCTTGCTGACAGAAAGTTCAACCAGTAATTAATTTGAAGATAGTTGCAAACAATCTTAAATGCTTTCTGTCATTATCTCTCATTGGACAATTTTTATCGAAAGTGCCAGCTGTTTTCCTTGTAAAATATGTTGAATCCAGTTGTTTTTTCTTCTATATATGTAAGTGTATGTCTGTTTTTAGTCTTCTAATACGTATTAGTCCAAGTCTGTAGTGTTCCTCTAGTGTTAATCCAAAAGAAAGTTCAACCAGTAATTGATTTAAGGACAACTGCAAACGATCTTTAATGCTTTCTGTTATCATCTTTCATTGGACAATTTTTATCGAAATTGCCAGCTGTTGTTGGGAAAGTTCATAAATAGAAGTGACGATTTTGAGTATATCTTACACCTCGATATAGTCCAATAAATGGAAAAGCCACACATGATAAAGCTCAGATATTTGAGAGTCACAGCACATCAACAAAATGTACTCATACGTTTTTATTGTTACATTCACATTTTGTTACAAAAATTATATGTAAATTTTGATGAGTGCATATTAAATGTAATGTTATTCTCGTCTTTCATTGGTCATTTTTTACCGGAAATATCTGCTGATATTGGGAAAGTACATAAATAGAAGTGACGATTTTGCGTACGTCTTATACCAAGAGACAGTCCAACGTGTAATACGGATAATTACTGCTAGTTTTATCTAATTTATTGGTGTCACTAAGAGCCACTGCTGCCGAAATTGTACAATTACACGCAGGTGTGCACCTCCACGACATTACAATGTTTATATAAGTGAATTGCTCGGTGTTGATTAAATTATATTTACTTAACTCCAGATGAGGTCGTCTACATTCATTTTCAAATGTTTGAAGCCATCGTTGGTTATTTCGATCTATTTCTATACGCTAATACTCGAAGCGGTTTAAACGTGTGGGCGATCCAACGGGAATGATAGATGTTCAATTCAACCTTGTTATGTTCCTGCTTAGTGCCGTTTTCTTCTGCTCTTTTTGTCCAGGTAAGAAAAAACTAGCCCGACGCTTGGTCTCTGTTTGAACTGTCTTACGGATGCGTTGATATATATATATATATATATATATATATACATAGGAGAATATGTGCTTAATTGATGTCGTGCCTAATTTTTTGAATTTTTCGAGAATCAATTTCTAGATTTGTTTAGCCTTACATTTGAATAGGTATTCCCGCCTAATTAATTAATTATTAATCAATTAACTTTCAAAATTAGGTACGACTTCAATTAAGCACATATTCTCCCAAAAATTGTCGGCTAAAAGAGCCATATCAAAACACATCGTTTGTGTATTTACTTCTCATATATATATATATCTTCCTCCTCCTATTTTACTTTCTCTTTCCTTCTTTTCACTGACTGACTGACTGACTGCTAACGCCGGTTCACTGAGTGATTTCTCCCTGGCAGGGTAAGCGGGTGTCTTTTATGTCAATTCTCTTACCCACAATGCATCTGTACTATCTGATATGAATACACCGGCTTCTCCATTTGACAGTATACTAGTGAACACTACCCAGCCCCGCGTTTTCACTCATCCTGCAAGAGAGACAGATTCGTGCCCGCTTTGCCACACGAAGTAAGTCTTCTCTATCGCTACATATTCTATGTTATTTTCGCCTGTTCCCTATAAGAAACACTTGAAGAGGGCACATTGATCGAAAGATTTTGTATATCAAAATAAAGATGAGGACAACTGTTATATATAATAATAAAGAGGAGGACAATACCCCGAAAAATCTAAGCAATAAAATTCTTCAAGCCTCATATAAAAAAATTCAGACAAATAACAGATTGAACAAATTTGGACATTTTTACTTACATTTACCTTAATTTGTTTCCACTTACCTTTGTAAGTTTATCAACAATAATTTTTGCATAAATCGTTTTGGGCTCATTTAAGGCACAGTGCGGGCCTTGTTTGGTGAACCCTGTACTAGTCTAATAAACGACTTAAATAAACCGTGTTAATGAGAGTATACTCTACACACTCCAAGTTGTGTCACCCAGCATTTAGGGTGAATGGGGTTGTAATGACAAACGATAACACTGGTGGACTTTGGAAAGCTTTATTCTACTTAGAATAATTGGTATACTTACTGAGAGAGTTCTCCATATTTCTCCCTACACACTCCAAGTTGTGTCACGCTGCATTTATGATGAATGGGGTTGTAATGATAAACGATAACACTGATGGGCTTTGAAAGCTTTATTCTACTTAGAATAATTGGTATACTTACTGAGAGCTTATATACTCTAGTAATCACCAGTTCTTCAAAGGGGGGTAATGATAAAATAACTCTCAATTAATTATTACAAGAGTGGTCTCATTTCACCCAGATAGGAGTGTACAAGTAATAAATTCCTAACAAACATAAAGTCCTTGCGAAAGGTACGAATCCACCTCTTTCCCAAACAGACAGTCCCTTTGTACTGGTACCGTGTAACCTAAACGTATGGCAAGTTACTTTGGTAGGAAATAAGCACAGCCAAGTATGTATTTACTCAACCTCACCGTTTCGAACAGGATGCGACAAAAGGTAAAATTTTCATCACGGGAAAGGTCTTAAATGCTATACTGAGATCTGGCTTAGGTTGTAAAAAAGATCTGAGGTAGAAAATATTTTCTATATCAAATTTTGAAAGTGACATGTGTGTTATCTAGACATATAAAAGGGAAGTTGTGTGTGTATGTATGTATGTCCAGAGAAAATTACGAAAATAAAACAGTTCAAGACTAATATATATATATATATATATATATATATATATATATATATATATATATATATATATATACATTCACTGTTACTGAGTCTAACTTTTTGTGCAAAATTTATTAAGATTTCATTTATATTCGCGAAGATAATTGAAAATTAAAACAGCATTAAAATTCTACACCAAAATGTCCGTGAAACTCAAAGATAAATAAATCAATATGGAAATGCAAAACAATCTTTTTTTTAATTTCAGGCCAGATTGACATAAGGTCTATTTACGTGGGTTTTTTATGGGGCATCCAGCGAGGATTAACTCGCTACTCAGGAGTAAACGATCTGCAAGAGTAGCTTGCTAACCATTATACCACTTTATTTTTTTCTCCTCTACTCAGATGACGCCGGGTAGTCGTTTCTAGTGTATGAATAAATAAAAGATTTTAACCCCAAAGTCGTTTATAAGCAGCAAAGACCATCTTAAGACCCGAATGTAGTATGGATTAGTACTACTAATTTTATTATCATTTTATAGTAGATGTTTAATCTTAGGCAACATTCGGAAGTTGATTACTGACAAATAACATTGCACGGTTGCTACGATGACGTGTCCAATCAAAACGACTACCTGGCGAGTTTTACTTCCGCCTATGTTGAAAAGAGGTTGTGCTCTTTTAATATCCGCGGAAGTTTATTCTGTCTTTTGTTATTTTTTTCTTCTTTTGTTTTCCTTCTTTTTATTTTAAGAGAGGCCGATTTCGCAGTTAATGTAATATAGATTAAACCTCGTCTGATAGTGTATCTCTGTGCATACAAACTTAGCTAAGTGATAAATATTGCTAAATGGGAGCAACATATACAGCATCTGTCACTAACAACTGGTGCAAGGTGCATATTTAAACAGCAGGATTTTTATGCAGTCGTATAATGACAGAAAATTTGTTCTTTTTGTTTTGTTTCTTTATCACAAGTGCCAAAACAATATATAAAATATGGAATTATTGTCTTCTCTGGAATAATACAAACCAGTCGGTGCTATTGTGATATAATGTCTATGAGATTGCCTCTGTCGTAGTATGACATCTTTTATTGTACAATAAGGTCGACTACATTGTTTTTATTGTAAAATACGGTATACTACATTAAGTTACACATTAAGTTACACATTATACACTTAGTATATAATGTACATTTTAAAATATAATATATAATAATGATTTATAATAATAATAACTTACATTAAAATTTTCTCTGAATGTTTGAGATGAGGCTTGAAGATTAGTATTATTAGCGTTATTCGGACTATTGTCCCCATCTTCATTGTTATTTGTACAACGTTTCGGCCGATAAACCCTCCGACCTTCTTCAGGTATTTCTTGTCGGACTCGGGAACCTTCTCGGACTCGGGAACCTTCTTTTCGAACTCGGGAACTTTCTTGTCGTATTCGGGAGCCATCACGGAACTTTGAACCTAACACTTTATTCATTCCACGGGGGTACCTGAAGAAGACCAGAGGGTTTATCGGCCGAAACGTTGTACAAATAACAATGAAGATGGGGACAATAGTCCGAATAACGCTAATAATATTAAAAATATTATTATAATTTATAATAATAATAACTGAATATAACTAAATTAACAATAATAATATATAATAATAATTTTAATATATAATATACATTTTTTGAATATCAATGCTTAGCATTTTTTTTAATTAACTATTATACAATAGTTGCAACATTATACAAATTAAGTTACACATTAATACTACAAACCAGTCGGTGCTATTGTAATATACGGTCTACCATAGTCTGGCGAATATGACATCTTTTATTGTACTATAAGGTCAACTACATTGTTTTTATTGTAAAATACGGTCTACCACATTGTCTGTTAGAGTATACGGACTACCACATTGTTTCAATTGTAGTATGCAGTCTATGATATTGTTTCTATTGTAGTATACAGCCTACCGCATTGTTTCTATTTTAGTATGAAATCTACCCCATTGTTTCTATTGTAAAATGGGACTCTACTGCGTTGATTATAATGTTTATATTATAGTATCTATCTAACACGTTGTTTCTATTGTACGAGGGTGAGTAAAAAAGTAATGCCATTTTGTTTAGGACAGGTATAATTAACCGGAACAGGAACATGTATCATACATCAAAATGAAGCTGGTCCTTTGTGGATTACATTCCTACTTTTCAACATAGTGTCAAAAAGTAATGCCATTTTGTTTAGGACAGGTATAATTACCAACACAGGAATATGTATCATACATCAAAATGAAGCTGGTCCTCTGTGGATTACATTCCTACTTCTCCACACCGTTTCTCTCAATACCAATGTTACACCTTCGAATGAGAGCATGAATCTCTGCCCCGTAAATTCTGTTGACTGTTCTTTGAGCCACTTCTTCATTACAGAGTTCACTGCCTCGTCACTGGAATAATGTTTGCCTCTCAAACCATCTTTCATGGGTCCGACGAGGGGCAGAGATATATGCTCTCATTCGAAGGTGGTAGAGTGTTCGGCTGGGACCCTCAAGGTTGCTGGTTCGATACCGGTCCTCGCCAACTCAGCGTATGAGTAGCACAGGGATCTGTGTGGTAAAGTGATGAGCTGATGGTAGGTGTGGCGCTCCGCCTCAGACGCTAACAATCTCCTTGTTCTTGCGCTAGTGTCTGGTTGATACCGATTTTAGGCCACCCCGACGACTTTACTTTACTTACGTCACAAAAAAATCAGGCGGCGTATGGAGGATTAAGGTTGATTATAAAATAGGGAGCCCGGTGTTGAGGGGGCAGTCGGTGTCTGTCGGTCAGAGAGTGAGTGTCAGTCGCCAAGACGCTACCGACGCAATTTCTGGGCTTAGACGAAATTAGCAGAGATTTTGATTTGATTTTTGATTTTGTTCTTGTTTTACGGCATATCAACCTCAATGGGTCATTTAATGCCGACTACGTTTTTGAAATGAATTGGTGATAATGTTTAATTTTCTAAAGATTTTTTGTTTTTGACATATTTTTTGTGAATGGAACTTTTAGTTGATTCTTTTTAACATATATTAGAATATAAATTAGCAGAGAATTTGCAACCACCTGGAAAAGAAAAACTTTTTCACGCGTATTCAAAATCAAGTTTGAAAAGTTGATTTACAGTCAGTGTTGCCAACCCAAAAAGAGAAAGAAAAAGTCAGTCCAGTGACATTACTTACTAAACACACTTCAATGTCTATTAGCAAGACTAATAATGGCTTTCGTGGGGGGGGGGGTAGTTTATTTTGTGACGTCACTAAGCTGCTAAAGTTTCTTATTTCATCCCCCACCCCCCACCCGCTTAAACCCACACGCACACAAAATTGTTTCAAGGAAGTTTTTTTTTTTTACCATTGATAAAAACAATGAACGAATAGCTGAATAACTTAAGTGGAATTGCTTGTTGGCTTTCACCTGGCGGGGATCAAAAGAGTTAATCCAAACACAAGGGAGAAAATTCGATAAGTAGAAATCAATGTTAAACGGAATAATGGCAACGATGTAAAAAAAGGGGGAAACTTTTGACCAAACCTCCCTCCAAAAAAAAACAGGAAAACATACGCTACACTATTTATGTACCATTAGCAATACCGCAAAAATTCTACTTTTTGTTCATTTATTCATATATATATATATATATATATATATATATATATATATATATATATATATATCATATATCATCATTCATTATGTCGCGCCGGCAGCACGGATATCCATGACAATGTCTCGCCAAGCTTCCCTATCATCCATTGCTCTGAGAGGTCCTCTTCGCGGCATCCAGTATCCACGCAGAGCTGGTCAATGTATGTGTTTGTCGGTCGGCCCACGCTGGCGAGCCTCTGTGATGGCTTCCACAGAAGAACGTTCACTTTGATTTCGTCCTTGCTTCTCAAGCAGTGTCGGCTGTCTCGTTCGCCTTACACGGATGGTTTGTGTGATATGGGGCAGGTGGCCGTACAGCTGTTTTCTCGTGGGTGCTGTTTCCTTGTTTTCTTTATGCAAGGTGTGTCGAAAAATATCGATATTTTTTAATACTTTTTGACACACTTTGTGTTCGGAAAAAAATAAGGTTCCATTCATTGTTCATTTCTATCTTGGTAAATACAGCTTTAATCTCGATACTTGGTGTATTCTAAAGCTACAGCCGACAAGCAAAATAAAATATGAAGCTGAAACTTTGCTGATAAAATGTAGCAACTACCTTTCCCATTAGATGATTAAAATTTAAACATTAGTGTAATTTATTAGTCTAAATGTAGAAACCATTTGAGGGTTCAGAATTTCTAAGTAAAATCTAGAATCTCTCAAGTGACTGAGAAACATTTTAAAGTAGCAAATGTACTGTGATTAGAATCAAATTAGCTTAAGAAATGTACTGTGACTCATTGATCAAAAGGAAACTACTAAATCAGGCTTAGCAGAACATGTATACGTATTTAAAAATCCCCCCTCATGACCATTTTAATGCGGTAAATGTACTGTGATTAAAAATCAAATTAAGAAATGTACAGTGACTCATTGATCAAAATAAAACTACTAATTCAGACTCAGAAAAACACATGTTTGTATTTACCAACTTCTCTACATGAGCAGGATGTGACACAGAGTAAATTATACGGATCAGTCGCAATTTTCTTCCACCAATGAAAGGGAAATCGTGATGTCCATTGTGATAACCACGATTAAAGGTGATAGCATTCAAACATTCTTTAGTAGAATAAGTCTCGTAGCTCTTAGTACATGCTCAGAGATGAAGTGACCAACCATTGGATGAATTCCCGTAGCCAACAAAGTACATGTTAAGATACTTGTGGCCATTTTTATGCTACAGGTGAGAGCACTTTACAGTGGAGATCCCTTGTGGTAATAAGTTAGTTCCGTGTTGTGTAGTATCCTATAATGCTTTTCCGTTTGTCCGTTTATCTTGAATCTATGATTTTTGTGTTTCTCAGTGTTAAGCAGAATCCTTGGTTGTTGATCCGTTTGTCTGTGTTAAGCACGAGCAACTGAACGCCTTTCCATCAAGGCCTTTAAATAGTTAACCAGCCACGTATTCGAGCGTGTTAATTGGCCGATTGAAACCACGCGACCACGAAGAGTCTATAAATTTAAGTTGTGACCTCACTTGAAACACTCCACTTTGGCCCCTGGAACCTCAAGGTTGCTGGTTCGATACCGGTCATCGTCAACTCAGCGTACGAGTAGCACAGGTATCTGTGCGGTAAAGTGAGGAGCTGACGGTAGGTTTGGCGCTCCGCCTCAGACGCTAAAAAACAATATCCTTGGTCTAGTGCTAGCAAAAAGGGGATAGACTCCCTCGCTGTAAGACTGATACCGACTCTAGGCCTCCCCGACGACTTTTTAAAAAACTTTTTAGGCTAGACTGGCGGTCGGAGAGACTCCGTCCTGAAGTGAAAAAACTGTATGGTCCTGACGTGAAACTCAAATGTTTGATATGTATAATTTAAGAGCTATTGCGAAAAATTAATAATTTGACCATTTATTACTTTAAATAACCTACGAAAAAAAAAGACACATCCACAGAAGATGCCGGTGCGTAGATTTGTTCCGCTCGATATATTGCAGACCCCACGCTACTTTGGCAATAGGTTTATCTGGGTGGCACAGAAAAATAAGACGACCGAGTCCCCCAACTGGTTGCAAAGCCCTTCCCCCACCTCTAAAGCAGCTGGGCGTCAACCATCTCTTCCGCCTGATCCACTTTGGGCTATTTAGTTTATCCCGACCCCGACGCTTACTGCGGTAAACATCGGGATTGTCGGAGAGGGTTGGCAGACGCCACACCTTGCCCACTATTGTACTGCAATCAAGCAAGACAGGGACATTCAGCACCCCAGGGTATTTTACGTACCCTTCAGTAACCCTCAAAGGCTTTAAGATCGTCGAAGAAAAAAAGCTGATCTACATTATTAACAAAATTGCGACTGCGCTTTTTCTGGTCTATTAAATGTATTACCCATGCATATTGAACAAAAGGGTTGATATGACAACCTGTTGTTTTTATTGTAAAGAATGGACTAAACTTTGCTTATTCGGGAGCACAAGCCTCCCGTAGCTTACAGTACCTGTTGTTCCCTCTCTTAGTACGTACCGATTAGGAACACACACACACACGCATACACACATGTGTGTATGTGTGTGTGTGTATTCATCCTACTCTGTACGTACTAAGATCGGGAATAACAGCTTACAGTACCTGTTGTTTACACCATATTGAGACCGATGTAGGGAAAATAACAAGAAGACTTGAACATCTTCACTTGAGAATTATATTGAATAAATATTCCGTAGTCTTTAACAAAGACCTGATATAAACAATATATATATATGTGTGCGTGTGTGTCTGTATGTGTGTGAGTGTGTGTGTGTGTGTATATATATATATATATATATAATAAAATTGAACAAGAAAACAATTCGCATAAAAAGACCAGATATATATATATATATATATATATATATATATATATATATAAAGTAAAAAAAGTAAAGTCGTCAGGGCGGCCTAAAGTCGGTATCAGCCAGGCGGCGAGGGAGTCTATCCCCTTTTCAATAGCGCTAGATCAAGGAAATTATTTTTTAGCATCTGAGGTGGGCGCCACACCTACCATCAGCTCCTTACTTACCGCACAGATCCCTGTGCTACTCATACGCTGAGTTGGCGAGGGTCGGTATCGAACCAGGAACCTTGTGGTTTCTAACCGAACGCCCTACCGACTGAGCTAAGCTATATATATGGTGTCCCCAAAACTGTTCTAGAGTAAATATTAAATAAAATATGAGAAGTTTTGTTTCCTCGTGCCGACCATTTTAGCAACTTCTTAGAATATTGTGATCACAAGAGAGAACCAATTCATTTTCATACATTTTTGTGTAAATGTAAAGTTAATATGTGTATGAAAGTTCATAGTTGGAGTAACATATGAAACCAATTATTATATTTTTTACATACAAATAAAATACAGAACACTGAATGAAAATTCAAGAGCAGGTTGTTGGGTATTAACAAGGTTTTATTCCACACAGGTTAGACAATGCTTCTACCCTAAAAGTGACTTAACTAGCTCAACCGTGCTGTGCACGTTCGTTCACTCGGTACAAAGCCCAACCCAAAAGGTGACATTGCGGAAACCCCACTTCCAGGTTTCCATCAGCCCCCAACTGATCAAGGGGAGTAAATCTATTTTTCGTTAGGTCTTAACCCTAACCCTAACACCAATCTTGGATGTAATTACTGTTGGTTGTAGTTTGGTTTAGAGATTTGATTTTGAAATGACAAATTGTATTCTGATTATTTCATGTGTTTCTGAAAAATATAGTCTGGAAAAGTACATTCTTTTTTATCTTTTCAATATATTCGATATAACATCGCCATTTTTCGCGCCGAAATGGACAGGCTGTCATTTGTAAAACTTTGATATTTGGATTTCTCTTACTTTATACAACTTAGAGACCGCCAGTCGAGATGTAGGCCCCCTAAAACATTAATAAGGTGGCCTCAGCTGGACTTGGTCGGCAAAATGAGTGTCCGTTAGTCGTAAATATTGGCGTAACGGCCGAGCCCAGGCAGAGTTGTGCAATTTTAATGAGCGAGGCGAATTTTCAGTTCAGAAGTCAAGAGTATAAGGAGACATTTCGTGACGCAGCATACCTTTAAAAGAAATATCGAAGTAATCATTATCATCATAATCATCATCATCATCAAGGCGGATTCCCTTGACAGTCAGTTGTCATCTGTCTTTATCGGTCATCGGCCTTGCTAAATCCTCTCAACATTTGCTTTTATAGTAAAAGAGGTGAAAGTAAATGTATGTTGGGCCTATGTTCAATAAAGCTGAGGAAGCTTCATTCAATATGAGACGAAATATCCACTAAATTCTATGCTGTTTTTGTGCTGTTTTTATCCACACTTTCCTCTATTCTCAACACACACATATATATATATATATATATATATATATGTGTGTGTGTGTGTGTGTGTGTGTGTGTGTGTGTGAAAAAGTGAATGGAAGTGAATCCGACAGTATGAAATAAATATTTTTAGAAAAAAACAAACACATGATGTTATAATTCGCTGACAGAAATCTGTTTCGACCTTTGTTAAAATGGTCTTCATCAAGAGCGAGATGTGTGTGATAGAGAGACGGTGTGAGTAAACCGTTACAAAACAAACGTGGTACAAACGAACGTTCGAGTTCGAAGCCGGAATTTTTTTTTTAATTTTGAAAATGCATATTCTGTCTTGAAAATAAAATAAAATAAATTTTATTTTATTTTATCTTATTAAATCAGATGCATTATAATCCACAAAGAAAACTCAAAAGAGTTTTATGTAAATATATATGTATGTGTGTGTGTGTGTGTGTGTGTGTGTGTGTGTGTGTGATAGATGCCTTCTGACCAACCAAATCTTCACAAATCATTCCCTTCCATCCTAAATTACTCACCAAACTCCCCCCACACTCACTTTCTCTTCTATAAATACAAGTGTATGTACAGTGCTTTAGTAAATTGACTAACGAAGTACCGCTCAACGGGGAACGAAATATATCTCTCCACATATATTTGTTTTGAGTTATTCCTTTTTGTCCATTTTTCCTTTATCCTTACCACACACACACACACACACACACACACACACAGACACACACACATATATATATATATATATATATATATATATATATATAGTGTCAAGTATTTCTAACACAAATAATTTGCATAGTTATATTGTATCATATCCATTGTTAATAATTTATACACAATGATATTGTTTAAATTAACTCAAAGCAAAGTGGCTAAAAGAACTCAGACGATAATCTTACAATTGAACTGAAGGATTTTATTTCCCCGTAGAGATTAAGCAATCACGTGATAAGATTAGAAATCCAAGACGGACATTATTAATTCGTTTCTTTGTTGGGCAGTAAATCCTTTCATTGTAATTCTCATGAAATAACAACAGCAACAGCAATAACACTATAATTATAATTGCTGCTTTTCTTATTTCACTCTTTATCATTTAAAAGTCTTTACTACGGAAAACACGAGATGCCCTCCTGTCTGCTGAAGCCTCGACCAGTGATGCTGATGGCTGTTTGATTTAGTGCGTCCTGGGACGCACTTATTTGCTTTGAATGAGTCCCCGGGAAATCTGATGGGTCCCAACTAAAGTTTCTTAATAAATTTTAGGGTCTTTATTTATGATCTGGTGAAACGACTAAAGCCTATCTTGTAACCTATCCTGTGTAATTCGTTTCTAAGAAACTATTGAAATGTATTTACAGTTAGCTTGAAATGGTGAGGGAAGAAAAACGAAAAACACTGGGACGCATGGATATGATTTTACTGCATCCTTTTAAATTTTTATGCTCCAGGGGTGCAGGACGTATACCTATCAGCATCTCTAGCCTCAACTTGTTACATAATTTAGTAAGGAATTGCAGTATATATTTTGAAATTAACGGTAACAAGAAAAAGCTCTAGGAATTTAAATTAGTAGCTTAATAGGGGGCCGAGAGGTGAATGAGCTCTCAAGGTAGTAATGCCTAACGAGAAAAGGCCCATTTGGTTTGAATTCAGAGTTTTCTTTCTCTTAGATCGACTGCCATACCAAGTTTAAAGGACCCAGTCTGCCCTACTATTTACCCATAGCTGGAAGGAGAATAGTTGAGATGCGTTCCTTTCTTAAGGGCATTAGCGCTATGAGAAATGCAAACAACTGGCCCAGGATTTGAACTCGTCTCGCCGTGTCCATTTCCTACGACGGTAACCATTAGACCTCTGGTTCGTCTGGAGCCCCTATTTATAAAGGCCGATTTAGCTTAGTTGATAAGAATTCGCCTAGGAATCCCCAGGTTCAGGGTTCGATACTAGTCCCCGTCAGTTCAGTGCTTGAGTAGCACATCCTGGATAATATGATCTGTATGGTAAAGCATATGGGAGCTGACGGTACGTGTGGCGCCCTACCTCTGCAAAATAACCTCCCTGGTCTGACGCCAGCGAAAAGGGGATATACTCCCACGCTCTTCGGCTGGTGCTGACAATTAGCCACTCCGCACGTCTGTTTTATGGCATATCAACCCTTTTCAGGTCATTTAATGCCGAGTCATTTTTATATTTTACTTACAGTACCTGCTATTGCTTAAATGGTCACCCATAGTAAGTATTGAACAGGCTTATCACTGCTTAACTTCAGTGATCTAGCGGGAACCAGTACTTTCAACGTGACTGACCGTAAGCACGAGGATAGAAGAAAAATGGGATCATATGACTTTTAGGCACCCCTTTTGCTTTGCTGATTCATAAGTACATTTTTTCATTTACACCGTCAACATCCGGTTGTTTGTTAACAGACGATTTTTAGAGGGTTTTTATAATTATATAATTTTATATAATTATAAAACTAACCCCTAACCCTAACACTAACCCCTAACCCTAACCCCTAACAAACAGCCGGATGTTGACGGTGTAAATGAAAAAAATGTACTTATGAATCAGCAAGGCAAAAGGGGTACCTAAAGGTCATATGGTTCGAAAAATGGGGATGGGAGATAAGAGAGTAATGTAGAGTAGGAGACGAAGAATAATGGAGAGAAAATGGAGGTATGAAGAGTAGAGGGAGAAATTGAAGGTTGGGAAGGAAGGGAGAGAGAGAAATGGAGAGAGGGACATGGGAGTAGGAGATGAAAGTGGAACGGGGGTAGGAGAAAAATGGGGATGGTAGAAGAGAGAGGGAAATGTGGGTAGGAGAGGAGGGAGAATGGAAGAGAGAGAGAGAGGGGGGAGAGAGGGGAAGAGGCGAGAAAGATCGAGGGAAGAAAGTATAAAAACAAATAAAGAAATAAAGAGACCTAGCGAAAGAAAAATAAATATTTCCAAATATCCTTAATTTGCTTGCATAAAGGATGACCAAATACTTAAAACGTCTCTTCAATCACCATCTGAATGGTACTTACATCAATTGTTTGGTCCCTAAACGTTAAGCAAGTGCCGATTAATTTCAACAAGAGCCATTTTTCCACGAGGTGCAATTCAGTGACATACTTGATAATTCTTGAATACACCTCGTATTTTGACGAAAATGAACGTTTCATTCATTGTTCATTTCTCTCTCAGTAAATACAGCTGGGCAATTCCATGTTAAATCATCCAGAAAAAAAAAGAAGAATTGTCACCCACCCCCTTGAATTTTTCTAGAATTTGTACAGGTGTGGATTGTGTTAAAGTTAGACATGTTTTGGGGGTTGTCTAACTTTAATATAGTCCACACCTGGACAAAATTTCAGAAAAATTGAAGGGGTGAGTGACATTGCCTGAATGATTTGACATGGAACTACCCAGTTGCAGTCTCGATACATTTTGAACACACCTTCTATTTTGAAA
>CM042159.1:17556766-17574266 GCA_023376005.1 Doryteuthis pealeii | reverse complement strand
AATAGTTTTCAAGCTAAATCAGGTCATTTATTATGCATTCTTAAGCCACAGGAAAGGACAAATTCTGACCTCAAAGCAAGTAATTTTCACTAAGAGTAATTGTATACTGTATGCGAGATAACCACTGTACGTGCGGTTGTCGGTTTGTCTGCCTATCAATCTCGGTCCATTCATGTCTATCTTTATAGCTCGCTAGTTAACTAGTTAGATATCACAGTCTCAATCTATCTATCTATTTTAGTCTCTAAAAATACATTTATCCATCTCAGCTTCAATCAATCAATCAATCTATCTATCTATCTATCAATCTATCTATCTATCTATCAATCTCAGTCTTTACAAATCTATCAATCGATCGATCTATCAATGTATCTCTCTCTCTCTCTCTCTCTCTATATATATATATATATATATATATATATGTGTGTGTGTGTGTGTGTGTGTGTGTATTAGTCACTTCAGATCTCAGTTCTTCTAATCTATATATATATTGATATATCAATCTATCAATATACCTACCTATCTACCTACTTATATATATATATATGTGTGTGTGTGTATGTGTGTGTGTGTGTATGTGTGTATGTGTGCGTTTGTGTGTATGTTTATATTCATATATATATATGAATATATTCATATATATGTGTGTGTATGTGTTTGTGTAATATAAGAATTGAAAAAACACAAGTTTCATTAACAAATGATGTTTAATAAGCCGACGTTACATCATTCGTTAATATATATATATATATATATTTGTGTGTGTCTGTGTGTGTGTATGTGTGTGTGTGTGTGTGTGTGTGTGTGTGTGTGTGTGTTTCTATCTATCTGTGTATTTGTCTATCTCAATCGCTTCAAATATATCTCCCTCTTTGTATCTATCTATCTATGTATCTATCTATCTGTATCTATCTATCCATCTATATCACCCTCTTCAAATATCCATCTATTTATTTATCTATCCATCTATATATCTATCTATCTATCTCAGTCTCTTCGAATCTATCTCCCGGCATTCTCCTGTCTTTTTTGGACAAGTAAATGTAAATATTTTAACCCTCCTTCTTTGAAGTATTTTTTTTTGGGGGGGGGGTATTTACAAAAATATTTACATTTACTTGATACAAATCTGGCTTAAAAAATTGTCGATAAAAATGCCTTCAATCTGCTAAAAAGTCTTCATTTTATTTTAATATATACCTTTCCAACAAATAAAAAAAACAATATTTAGATATGCTTTTTTATTTTAACTAAAAACAAGATATTAAACAAGCATAAATAAATAAAAATCTAAAGCTTTAGATTCTTTTTTATTTTAATTAAAAAATGTCGGGTCATTTTTAATTAAAAAAAAAAAATTTATTTTATGGTACGATCAAAATGTCACGTGGTTAGTTTACGCCATATTGAAGGAAGAAACGCAATACACTTTTTATAACTTTTTAAATTTATTTTGTTTTATACAGTTTATAATACAAAACAAATCCAATTCTATGCTTCCAAATAATTTCATTTACTTATACTTTTAAGAACATAGGTATTTAATTTGTATTAAATTGGCTTATCCCCAATCTCAATATTCCTTTTTTTTGGTGTTTCTGCTGCGACTATGATATCCGTATTAATTCCTTTTTTTTTTTAATAGAAAAATCATAGCTGTGTGAGCTATAATTTTTCAATCACCTACCCCAAATCCCTAAACTTTTTAAAAAATTGTAGCTGACGCGACTTTTATTTGTCCAGTAATTTTTTTTAATGTAAAGTCGTCGGTGTCTTGAAGTCGGTATCATCCTGACAGCGAGGGAGTCTATCCACTTTTCCCTAACGCTAGACCAAGGAGATTGTTTTCTTGGCGTCATAGGTCGAGTGCCACACCTACCATCGGCTCATCACTTTACAACACAAATCTCTGAGCTACTCATACGCTGAGCTGGTGAGGGCCAGGAACCATGAGGCTCCTAGCTGAATATTCTACCGTAATCTGCTGTAAATAAATGCGAACAACCGTTTGTAAAAATATATATATACAAAAAATCGGAAAACTTGTCTGATTTAATGATTAGTAAACTTGCTTTTTGATAATAATCTAAATAAGAGAATTATTTCAAATCAACTTATTGGCGAAACTCGGCAAAATTCATGTTTTGAATTAGAATAAAATGAAAATACCGAAAAAATAAAAAGATTTCAAAAGGCGGGGTATACATTTGCTTGTCGATAAAAAAAAAATCCCCATAAAAAGTTATGTCTATAAAAACGCCTTCAAACCGGTAAAAAAAATATCTTAAAGAGGGGGGGGGTAAAATATGTACATTTACTTGTAAAAAGAACTAAGGCGCAACATCTCGCTTTCATATCGCATCAACTTTTCGGGAAAAATGCCTTCAAACAGGGAGTTCATTAGTAGTACGGGTCGGATTTTGAGCAGAGACCCCTTAGTTTATTTTTTAGTCCAGGAGGCCAGAACGCATTTATGCGATATGCACCAAAATGTTGGCTTTTCAATTTAAAAACGAATAAAAATTATTTAAATTCATTATTTAAGGTCAGATTTTTGTTTTAGCCGAAAAGTAGTAACATCATGGACACCTGTAAAAAAAAAAATTTTTTTAATTAAATTTAAATATCTAATATTTTAATATTATTTTAGACAATTAAATTCGTCCCAAAAGGCGTTTTTTTCTGTTTAAGTTAATTACCCTAAAAAACTGTAGCACAATCATCTTTAAGAAAAATAAGAGCTGAAACCGATATTTTTATTATTTGGCTTCCAGTAATTCTTTTTATAGTCTGCTGTAAATAAATGAGAACAATTGTTAGTACCAACCCCACCACCAAAAAAAAAAACGGAATATATAAAAATTCGGAAAACATGTATTAGTTAACATGATTATTAAGCCTACTTTTTTTTTCAATAGATTAGATAAATATTCAATTTAAAATATTTCATGTTGAATAAAGGTAGTTACTGAGTTTTCATTCAAATGAGCAAAGTCAATTCTCCCCACCCTTTAAGTGAAAAACGTTTTCTTCCAAGCCATAGTTGTATTGTTGCTACTGTACGATTGCACCACTGGAACACTAACCTAGCCTAGAGTAAGCAAGATGGGAACTGCTCAAGAATGCATGTAATTTTAAACAAGTTGTGGAAGCAATACTCAACGAGAAAGCAGCTGTATAGCCACTTGCCACTTATCACACAAACCATCCGAGTAAGATGGACAAGATATGCTGGAGGATTTAGGACAAACTCTCAAGAGACATTTTTCTATGGAAATCAGCACGCCAGTGTGGACATGTGAGCAAAGATATACATTGACCAACTCTGAGCAGACTTTGAATGCTGTACAGAGGACCTCCTGAGAGCAATGAATGATAGGGTAAGGTTGGCGAGAGATTGTGATAGATATCCATGATTAAAATCTTAATTACCTGTAATTAGAAATTAACTAAGTGACTCTTCCCTTGTTTTTTTCCTTTGGTCAAATGAAAATGTTTACTCCAGTTTAAATAACTTATTTGGACAGTTTGGGTGAACTTTAAATTAATGAAATCATTTCATCATGTGATTTTTCCAACAATCTAACCCGGGCTCCATGGGTGACCCAACGGGTCACGTTTCTTTCTAATATATATATATATATATTATATATATATATATATATATATATATAATGCAACTGCTCTTGTAACATTTCGCTATGATGTGCCGTTATTACTGGGCTGTGACTACATACACATATACACTTGGATTAGATTTTATGAAAGAGAAAATCAGATATGAACTAAGTATTTGACGCATTGTTGACATTCACTCTAATGTTCATCAACTTATATTGCTATTAGAAATATGAATTTTTATTTTCGGGAGAAAACTATTTTCGGATTTATTCTAGAAACTTTAATACAGTGATTTATGGCCGTGATACTTTATTAATATCAATTACTGTCTAATGGACAAAGTTAAGCAACGTTGCCCTAGGACAATTTCCCACGTATGGCTATTTGAAAATAACGCCTGTTGTACGTTAAATTATAAAGATTGGAGGATAATTGATATTGCGCGGAGACAGTTTTGCTTAGGCTTCTGGTTGTGATATTGTTGGGATTCTAATATAAATTTTGTACAGCTTATCAAAAAAGAAACGAATTTCTTTATATGTAATTACGTGTGATTACACACACACACACACACATATATATATATACATACATATACATCTTATTATAATGGAGATTGTGTGTTTTTCTGTCTGTAACCGAAACTATATTCCTACTCAAATCATAATTCTCTTAGTTATTGACATCACATTCTCCATGATTTTATTTTTATCTAAACCTCAATTATTAATAAAATTGTCTTACATTATTAATACTGTTAACTATGTCTACATACTGACAACATGCAATTATATTTATATATACAACAAAATAGCAGTTTACAGTGTGAACGGGAAGGCTAATTTGCATATTAATATTAAAAAATCGAATTTAATAAATATGTGCTTAGTATTATTGATTTCTAACTGTTTGGTTTTATTTTAATGAATATAAGCAAAAATCTCTTCAATAAATCTTAAATGAAATCGATTAACAAGATAAAATAACTGTCATTTTATTCTTTACTTCCTCTTATAATTAAATACTTAAATTAGAAAAAATAACAATGAAGACGAGAGTGATGGAAGAGTAAGTTTCAGTTGTTCCATTTTTTATTATACTCCTCTGATTCAAATCTTTTATTATACCCCCCCCCCTCTGTTTCAAATCTTTTTATCTGTATTCTTATTTAGTTTCATTAGCCTTTCTAATTTAATACAATATTTTATTACATTAAAACTTAAATACTTGCACCCGGAGGGTGCATATATTTGCTAGTATATATAAATATACATATGTATATATAGTCACCTTATATATACTTATATATATATATACATATATGAAATATTTCCTATTTAATCACACCTCAGCCGGTAATTTGGTCCCTCATGACTCAAAATAAATTCAGGTGTAAATATAATTACCACCACTAGGATCACTCGTAAAATTCTATTCTAGAATAGTTTTGTGATATCTTGGTACAAAGCTTTGTTTTCAATTGCATTTCAGGACAGACAGATAGACAGACAGACATAGACACACATACACGCACACACACACACACGCACACACACACATAGGTATCCGGTGTGGGAACGTATCTTTTAAGGACCGGTTTAGCTCAGTCGGTAGAGCGTCAACCCAGGAACCACAAGGTTCCGGGTTCGATACTGGCCCTCGGCAACTCAGCGTGTGAATAGCACTGATAAATAAGGTAAGATTGCAAAAAACAATCTCCTTGGTCTGGTGCTAGTAAAAAGGGGATAGACTCCCTCGTTGTCTGGCTGATACCGACCTTAGGTCACCCGACAACTTTACTTACTTTTTATATATGCATATATACTACTTATATATCAAATAGTGTGACTATATATATATATATATATATATATATAAAGTTATCCACATACACGTGTTTCGAAGTTTACTTCTCATCAGTGTGGCGTTACTTTACTTTCACAGCTGGGATCGAAACCTGACTGAATTTTTGTATGCCAAGTCTCTTACCCATACGGCTATTAGCGGCTGTCAATTTTGAAGTGAACAATTAAGTGATAAATTCCTACACGGAATTTTATTAACACCAGAGGCCTCATAGACTTTTGTAAACAAGTCGAGGTTTAGCTATATGCCAAGCGGTGAAATTTCAATTAATGTCCCTTCTATATAGCTCTACCAAATTGGGAGCATATACATATATATATAAATAAGTTATGGTTGAACTGAGCAAATTTTTTTTTTGTCTGCAAATTTTGTTCTAATCCCTCTAAGCGCCGAATAAATGATGTAATATCAGGTTGGAATTGGCTGATGTATTTGCCATAACTTATTTATTCCCAAGTACTTTCAATAATAATAATAATAATAATAATAATAATAATAATCTCTGGGACTTGGAAATAAAAACGAATCACCTTATCCCAGCAAGAAGACCAGACCTAGTGCTGATTATCAAAAAAGAAAGAACTTGTCAACTGGTGGATTTTGCAGTTCCAGCAGATCACAGGGTGAAGTTAAAAGAAAATGAAAGAATGGACAATTACTTGGACCTCGCCAGAGAACTGAAAAATTTATGGAATATGAAAGTCAAAGTTATACCGATTGTAGTTGGTGCACTTGGAACGGTCCCAAAAGGACCGGAAAAGGGTTTGAAAAGTCTGGAAATCAGAGGAAGAATTGATACTATCCAGAACACTTCACTGCTGCAATCTGCCAGAATACTCAGAAGAGTCCTGGAGACCTGAGGAGACTTGCTGTCACACAGACTCCAGTTAAAGACCATCAGCTAACACTGATGTGAAAACTCAAAAGGAGTTTACACTAGTATAAATGGAACATTGTGTTGTTTCTACATTTCCTCCTGATGATGACTCGTGAAGAGGATGAAAGTACTTGGGAACAGATAAGTTATTGCAAATACATCAGCCAATTCCAATCTGATATATCATCCATTTTGTGTATATATATATATATATATATATATATATTATATATATAGTCACACTATGTTTTAAATATAGGAAATAGGAAATTGAACTTGTGTCTCATCCTGATCGTGCGGAGGGTTATATATATATATATATATATATATATATATATATATATATATATATATATATATAAGCTGTGTCAAAAAAATGATCGAGATTTTTTTCTATTTTTTGACACACCTTGTATTCTGAAAAAAATAAACGTTCCATTCAGTAATCATTTCTATCTTGGTAAATGCAACTTCAAACTCTGCACTTTTCTGACACACCTTGTATTCTGAAAAAAGAAAATGAACATTCCATTCATTGCTCATTTCTATCTTAGTAAATACAGCTTTAAACTCGGCACTTTTATTACACACCTTGTATTCTGAAAAAAAAGTAACTTTCCATTCATTGTTCATTTCTATCTTGGTAAATACTGCTTCAATCACGATACTTTTCGACACACCTTATATATATATATATATATATATATATATATATATATATATATTATATATATATAAGAGAAAGAGGGGAGAGAGAGATAAAAGGATATGAAAACACACAATGCTGTTAAAAAGAAAATATTTTATATCATATTCATAGCTAATATTGAACAATATTTCGATTTATAAAAATCATCATCAGAGCTTGTTTTAATCCGGACTCATCGAGAGAGAAGCAGAAAAAAAAAAAACAAGCTCTGATGATGATTTTTATAAATTGAAATATTGTTCAATATTAGCCTATGAATATGATATAAATATTCATTTTAACAGCATTGTGTGTTTTCATATCTATACTTATACCGTCGGATCCATTTCCTTACTCTTAACTTATATATATATATACATATTAAAAAAAACTCACTTATATATATATTAAAAAAACTCACGCATATACAACTAATGACAAATCCACTTCCGAAACATACATATTTATAAAAGACAATTAAAACAGACATACATACATACACATACTCATTCATCTTGACCAATCCCCATCCAACATTCTGGACCGACACCTGCATCACCATATAAACACTCCCCATCTAGAGAGAAGTAAATCCACTACCCACCCCCAACAACCTCTGCCCCTACTGACAACCTACTGTTTTCACCATTTTGAAAATGTCCTTCATCGAAGCAAGAATTATATTCGAGTCCTGAAGAAGGTCTAAATGACCGAAACGTTGCATCGTCGACAATAAACATCCAGTTTCCATAACATCCCGTGTTTGTCTACTTTTCTCCACATAATGTCGGATTAACCTCCTCAATTTCTCCATATATATATATATATATTATGTGTGTGTGTGTGTGTGTGTGTGTGTGTGTGTGTGTTGTGTGTGTGTGTGGCTTGTTTATAGTGGTGAAGACTTGTGTAGGGTCAGCCACACATTTTGGTTAATCTGATAACATAATAATTGTTGTCCACATAGATTTCACCAATATGCATTACTGTTTGCAAAATCTATACTCAGATCAATAATCTATAAAATATATCATCTTGTTGTATGGAATACTATTGATTATGTCTAATAGGCTCAGTGGTTCTTCAGGCAATAACTGATTTTTTCTGTTTTGCTTTGTTTTGTTTTTTTCCTTTTTCATTTCTTTTCTTTATTTGTGAATTAAACAAACAAAACAGAAACAATATTATTTACTAGCAGAACCTGTGGATATACCACAGTATGTTATTCTACTTACTAAAACGTTTAATAAGAGCTATTGCGAAAATAGTTCTATACGTAAAATGTATAATAATCTTGATTAACCTCCTCTCTCTCTCTCTCTCTCTCTCTCTCTCCTCTCTCTCTCTCTCTCTCTCTCACACGCGCGCGCGCGCACACACGCACACACACACACACACACTCCCTCTCTCTCTCTCTCTTATATATATATATATATATATATAATATATATTATATATATATATTTCTTTATTTCTTTCTTTCTTTCCTTCCTTTTTTCATTTTTTCTTATGTTCGATTGAAGCAGATTAGCGTTATCACTTCCACGCTCTTACCCCACCTCTCTATTATTCACTTACTCTCTTTCTTTCTTTCTTATATTTATTTATGTAGCTTGTCCTTTCTCTTCCTTTTCTTTCTTTATAATAAAAACGGAATAGTCCATTATTTAGTCGAGGTGATGACACTCATGAGAAATAAGAATTCGGCAGATAAGCAACACCTGATAATCAGGATTTACATTTTTGCATTTCATCTTGGATGATTTGGACGGTCTCATTTTTAACATGGGCGTGTTGCAAGATGATAACGATTGTATAATTAAAAAAACACTTGTATTAATATATAGATGTTCAGATCTGGAATTATGTCTAGAATCAAAGTTTTGGGTCTGTGTGTCCTGCCTACAATGAGGGTTGACCGTTCCAGGATTTCTGAGTTTTATCACATGGTTTAGGTTAGGTTGGTTGGATTTTCCGGCATGTTAACTCTTGTTGGGTTATTTTATGCCGAAGATGTTTTGTTTTATTCATTTTTGATGGGTATTCAATTTTCCTTAAACTCATTTTTAAACACAATTTTTAAACTCAGTTTACGAATTCAACTATTCTCCCTCCAGCTATGGGTTAAATTCGTAGTGAAGACTGGGTCCGTTAACCTTTGTATGACAACCAGTTGAAGAGAAGGGACACTTTGAATTTAAACCTCTTAAACTCCCCTTAAAAATAATCTTCTGTCACATCTGGTCCGTGTGAAGAGGTTGATAAATATATATCCGGAGTTGCTCAGGATTTGAAAACTTAGAAATAAATCTCTTATCTATATTTATATATATATATTTACCAACCCCTCCGCACGAACAGGATGCGACACAAGGTCAATTTCTTAAGCGGAGTAACAGGTTTGAATTCAGAGTTTTCCTTCTCCTAGACTGGTTGCCTAGCCATGGTTAAAGAGTCCAGTCTGCCCTGCTATTTACCCATAGCTGGAGGGAGAATTGGATTCATACCTTTCCCAAGGGTATTAGCGCTAAGTGAAATGCAATTACCACGTCCAGGATTTGAACTCAGGGCGACGAGTCCATTTCCCATGACTTTAACCATTACACCACGCGCTTCCTTATATATTTAACGACCCCTCCGCACGAGCAGGATGCGACACAAGGTCAATTTCTTAAGCGGAGTTTAACAGGTTTGAATTCAGAGTTTTCCTTCTCCTAGACCGGTTGCCTAACCAAGGTTAAAGAGTCCAGTCTGCCCTGCTATTTACCCATAGCTGGAGGGAGAATTGGATTCATACCTTTCCCAAGGGTATTAGCGCGATGTGAAATTCTAACAGCTTCGTCGAGGAATTGAACTCACGTTGACGAGTCCTTTTCCTACGACTCTAACCATTAGACAACGCGCCTCCAATATATATATATTTATATATAAGTAAAGTAAAGCAATATCTTTATTATATATAAGTAAAGTAAAATCGTCGAGGTGGCCTAAAGTCGGTATCAGCCAATCAGCGAGGGAGTCTATCCCCTTTTCACTAGCACTAGACCAAGAGATTGTTTCTGCATCTGAGGTGGAGTGCCAAACCTACCATCAGCTCCTTGCTTTACCACACAGAGCTCTTCATACGCTGAGTTGGCGAGGGCAGGTACCGAACTAGGAACCTTGTGGTTTCTAGCCGAACGCTCTACCGACTGATCTAACCTGGCCCTCATATTTATATATAGATTAATAAAAATATTTTTTTTTATAATTGTTTTATTATCTTTTATTTTGATATATTCTTATATTTTTTAATTAGGTGGTCATTCTTACTTGTTACACTTCTACTTCAGCCGCCATCTTATCTGGTTGATCTGTTGGGCTGGTCTTCTTCTTCATGCTGGGCTGGATATTGTTTGTTTTAACATTTACTTAACAAGACTTGGTGTTCTTAATAATAAAGTTTTATTTCCCCAGCCCATGATTCCACCGCGGGTGAGATGTACCCCAGGATCTGATAGCAACGTCTACGCTCCTTGAAAGCCAGGTCAAATCTGACTAACTAAACTAAAACTTATTCTCACACGTCTGTATACTGGAAAGTTAAGTTTGGATCATCGTTATATCAATCATCTTTATTATTATTATTGTTTGTATTTTTCTTGTATTTGTTTTTATTTGCTTTATTAAGTTTTTTTCATTTATTAATTTGTTTTATTTTTTAATCATTTTTTAATTATTTTTTTAATGTTTCATTCATCTATATCCTTATTATATTTTGAGTTAGCTTTTCTTATGTAAAATTAGGAGTAAAAACCGAAATGGGTTAAAAACTAATATAGTGTGCGGATTTTATTGAAGATTGGTCTTTGGTGGTCTTCACCAATTTTCCTTTATAAAACGACTTGCGCTCGGTCGTTGTACAAACAATCATACAGACAGACATCTATTATTAATAATGGAGATTCGCTCTCTTTTTGTCTGTAACAAAAACTGCGTCACTGCTTACGTCACATTACCCAACACATAATCCAATGTCAGAACATAGAATAAATATACTCAAAATGTGAGCATGTAACGTTAGACAATCCCATTGTTTCAATAAATAAATGCCCAGCGTTATATTTATATATAGATTGTTTTATTCTAATATATAATATCTAAAGTTATCGGAACTGTTCCATTTCAAATCTTTCTTTCTTTTTTTTTTTTTACTCCAAATTTGACGATTTTACATACTTATGGTACACACTCTATGACATTGAATTTCAGCTCCCATCCCCTCGGGCAATATCTTTCAAAAAATTATTTTTACATCGCCTGGAGTGTATCTTTTTATTTTGCTAGTACATACTAAATATTTTTTTAAATATATATATTGATTCTATGTTAAGTACTATGTATTCGTTTATGTTTATACTGCCTTTTATTTTTCAAACTGAACGATTTTGGTTTTAAACGAATGGTACTTTATCTATAGGTAAAATTATATATTATATATATATATATATTATATATATATATATATATATATACATACATACATACATACATACGTATGTACATACATATATGTGTGAGCGTATCTGTGGCGGTGTATAGTGTTGAGAGTGTGTTATCTATTTGGGTATATAATTACTCATATACTTAAGTTCATATTCATTCCTACGCATTCGGTATGTTCTTATATGACCAGATCGTTGATGTATCGGAAGGCGTCATTGAGTTAAATGGATGGCGTGAGTAATGTAAATCCATCAGGTAGACAGTACCAAGTTAATAAGAAAATTAATTAGGGATATTCATTTGTCTATTATAGGAACTTCCTAATGTAAATCTACCTATCTATCTGTCCATCTATTTCAACTGTTCATATATATATATATATATATATATATATTATATATATATATATATATATATATATAGGAGAGAGAGAGAGAGAGAGAGAGAGAGAATCAGAATGGTAGATTTACATTAGGAAGTTCCTATAATAGACAAATGAATATCCCTCATTAATTTACTTATTAACTTGGTACTGTCTACCTGATGGATTTGCCACACACACACATACACACACACACACACACCACACATATATATATAATATATATATATATATATATATATATATTCTGTCCGTCTATTTCAGACTCTTCCTATTTATCTAACTATCTATCACGCCTCTTATTCTCTTACAGCAACGATTATTCATACAGAAAAAAGATTATTATCTCATTATATTCTTTTTTTCTTTCTTTCTTTTTTCTTTCTTTCATTCTTTCTTTCTTTCTTTCTTTCTTTCTTTCTTTCTTGTTCTCCTTTTCTTTCTTTCTTTTTTTTCTTAATTTATTTATTTTTGTCTCTGTCGTTCTTTCTTTACTCCTGTTTTTTTCTCTTCCCGTTCTGTTTTTCTTTCCATTCCTTTCTTTATCTCCTTCCTTTATTCATTTATTTATTTATGTATTTTCCCTTTTCATTCTTTCTTTCTTTTTGTCTTTTCTTTCCCCTCTTTCATTTTCCTCATTTCTTTATATTCTTCCTTTTTTCTTCTCTTTCTGTTGTTCTTTTCTTGTTTTTTCCTTTCATTTCTTTCTGCTTTTTTCAAAATTCTATCTTTAGTTTTGTTATTATTATATTTATGTATTTCATTTTATTTATCCATTTATCTATTCATTTATGAATATGATACTTTAAGTTATTTTAAAAATTTTTATCATTTTATAAACTTATGACATAGCCACAATTGTTGGACACAAGATAGGATCGAACTCACTACCCTAGGAGATAGTTGTGAAATTATCCCGCCGAACTGTGCGTATTTCTTGCAATGGCTGATATACAAGGTGTGTCAAAAAAGTATCAAGATTTTTTAGACTTTTTGACACACCTTTTATTCTGAAAAAAAAAATAACATTCCATCCATTCTTAATTTCTATATTGGTAAATACAGCTTGGTACTTTTTGACACACGTTGTATTCTGAAAAAGTTAATGAATGGAACCTTTTTTTCAGAATACAAGGTGTGTCAAAAAGTATAAAAAATCTCGATACTTTTTTGACACACCTTGTATATCTGCATCGTTCCATATTTTCAGTCATTTAGACTATTCTATAGACGGAAAGAATACGATTTTATTTAAAATTCTATCTGTTCCTTGTAAAACCATTTACTGCATCATAAAAATACAGCACCTCATTATCACCAAGTCACGAAATCTATTATGAACACATGCATGGTTACCCAAACCACGTGGGAGAATTTCTCATGGCGTAGTGGTTAGCGTGCTGTTTGTTTGTTTGTTTGGTTGGTTGGTTGATTTTTAACGGCATATCAACCCGTGTGTGTTATTCAATGCTAAGTCTATTTTAGACATATATATATATATATACATATTTACCAACCCCACCACACGAGCAGGATGTGACACAAGGTCAATTTCTTAAGCGGAGTTCAGCAGGTTTGAATTCAGAGTTTTCCTTCTCCTAGACCGGTTGCCTAACCAAGGTTAAAGAGTCCAGTCTGCCCTACTATTTATCCATAGCCGGAGGGAGAGTATGATACATACCTTTCCCAAGGGGATTAGCGCTAAGTGAAATTCAATTAACAAGTCTAGGATTTGAACTCCAAACGACGAGTCCATTTCCCATGACTTTAACCATTACACCACCTTCCATCAATATTTTTAGACATATATGATTTGTTTTGTTATGATTTTATAGGCCCTCCTTTAGGCTTCAAGCAAGAGCGCTTGTCCAGCGGAAATCCTTGGTAAAGAATCCTTTGGTTGTTCTTTGGTGCTCCTCAGTATTGCAAGTCCTTTGTCAATGATTGCAAATAAACGTCTCTCAGTATCAATGATTAAGTAGTCAACCAACCACACATTCGGGCTATCGATTGGCTGAGGTTTAAACCACGTGATCCCGCTTAGTCTATAAATTTAAGTGGTGTATTGTAGCACGTCTTATATGCCACAAATAATCTAACATGTTTAACTGCGACATCATAGTTCTCGAGTTTGAACTCCAGTCGCACAGTTACGTTCCCTTTCAGACAAATACCCAGCTATGTGTTAGATAGTACCACTACTATTCTTCTACAAGGATGGCTTTAGAATTAAATACTGCTATGTCATTAAGGATAAAGAAACTAAAACAAACTAAGCCACTGGACTTTTTTGCTAACAAAGTAAAATATTTTAAAACAAATTACCTAATAAGATAAAAAGAACTGCAATAGTGTAAGGTTGAATAAAAAATATAGTACCACTACTGTTCCTCTACAAGGGGAGCTTTAATGGCATTAAATAACCCATATATATATATATTTAATAAATTCAAATCCTTTCTCAATAGAACAATACAAAGGTAAGATTTTATCTTCTCCAATAGCTTATATAATAATTATATAAATTTTATGCTTCAATGAGGAAAACTTTCCATTAGGGACTTCTCACTCAAAAAAGATTTTTTATCCTTTATTTTTTATTTTTCGTTATATTTTTTTAATTTTGAGAGAGGTCCCTTGGAAAAGATTTTTCATTTATTCCACTCATCTCATTAATTTTATTTCATTCATTCATTCATTTTGCCATTAATTCTTAACTATATATATATATATATATATATATATATATATATATATATATATATATATATATTGCTGCATACAGATGTCCTTTTATTTATATATTTTTTTTATTTATTGCTGTTCATAACTATCTTCTTTCGTTCTTTCTTTCTTTCTTTCTTCTTTCTTTCTGGTTTCATATCACTTTCTTTTTTCTTTCTTTCTTCTTTCTTTCTTTTCTTTCTGGTTTCATATAACTATCTTCTTTCTTTCTTTCTTTCTTTCTTCTTTCTGGTTTCATATAACTATCTTTATTTCTTTCATTCTTTCTTTCTTTCATTCTTTCTGGTTTCATATAACTTTCTCTCTTTCTTTCTTTTCTGTTTCGTATAACTATCTTTCTCTTCTTTTCTTTCTTTCTTTCTTTCTTTCTTTCTTTTGGTTTTCAATAAACTATCTTCTTTCTTTTCTTTTTTCTTCTTCTTTCTTCTTTCTGGTTTCTAACTATCTTTCTTTCTTTCTTTCTCTTTCTTCTTTCTTTCTGGTTTATATAACTATCTTCTTTCTTTCTTCTTCTTTCTTTCTTTCTTTCTGGTTTCGCTAAACTATCTTTATTTTTCTTCTTTCTGTTCTTTCTTTCTTTCTTTCTTTCTTTCTGGTTTCATATAACTATCTTCTTTCTTTCTTTCTTTCTTTCTTTCTTTCTTTCTGGTTTCGTATAAAACTATCTTTATTTCTTCATTCTTTCTTTCTTTCTTTCTTTCTTTCTTTCTGGTTTCATATAACTATCTTCTTTCTTCTTTCTTTCTTTCTTTCTTTCTTTCTTTTCGTTATAACTATCTTTATTTCTTTCATTCTTTCTTTCTTTCATTCTTTCTGGTTTCATATAACTTTCTCTCTTTCTTTCTTTCTGTTTCGTATAACTATCTTTCTTTCTTTCTTTCTTTTTTCTTCTTTCTTTCTGGTTTCATATTTCTTTCTTTCTTCTTTCTTTCTTTCTTTCATCATTCTTTTGGTTTCATATAACTATCTTCTTTCTTCTTTCTTTTCTTTCTTCTTTCTTTCTTTCATTCATTCTTTCTGGTTTTCATATAACTATCTTCTTTCTTTCTTTCTTTCTTCTTTCTTCTTTCTTTCATTCATTCTTTCTGGTTTCATATAACTTTCTTTCTCTTTTCTTTTTGTTTTATAATTTCATTTATTTGTTTTCTTCTATTATTTGTTGATGCTTTCACTGTTTTCTTTCTATTAAGTCAATATTATTGTTTACCTAAAACTTCGGGGAATTCAAAAATCGTGCGTTAAGCAAATTCAGCCTGGAATATAGACCCCCCTCCCCGCCATCTTTGTTATTGGTATCCTTCATCAGCCAAAGAAATTACATCCAAAAGTCGATAGAAACAAGGTGATTGATTGTTTTTTTGTTTGTTTTTTTTTGTTTTTGTTTCACGGGAAAATCAAATTCCTCTAAAATTTGCGCTAGGATATATAGCTAGCTAACTAGATAGATAGATAGATAGATAGATAGATGGAAATTGACTGAGATAGATTAGATAGATAGATAGATAGATAGATACCAAGTGAGATAGATAGATAGATAGATACCGAGTGAGATAGATAGATAGATACCAAGTGAGATAGATAGATAGATAGATACCGAGTGAATAGATAGATAGATACGAGCGATAGATAGATAGATAGATAGATAGATAGATAGATAGAAACCGAGCGGGATAGATAGATAGAAGCCGAGTAGATAGATAGATAGATACATAGATACATAGATAGATAGATACCGAGTGAGATAGATAGATATATAGACAGATAAGAACCGAGTGAGATAAGATATATATAGACAGATAAGAACCGAGTAGATAGATAGATAGATAGATAGATAGAAACCGAGGGAGGTAGATCGATCAATAGACAGATAAGAACCGAGTGAGATATATAGATAGATACTAACGGAGATAGATAGAAGATAGATAGATAGATAGATAGATAGATATTTTATCTCATTTTCTTTCTTTCTCGGTTCTTTCACTTCTTTCGTTTTTTTCGATAGATAGATAGATAGATAGATAGAGAGTGAGAGAGAGAGAGAGAGAGAGAGAGAGAGAGATGGATAGACAGGAAATGAGATAGATAGCTTGATAGATAGATAGATAGATAGATAGATAGATAGATAGAAACCGAGTGAGATACATAGATGGTACGAACAGATACATAGATAGATAGATAGATAGATAGATAGATAGATAGAGATATCTCTCTTATTTTCTTTTTTTTCTCTGTTCTCTCACTTCTTCTTTCCTTTTCTTAGATAGACAGATCGATAGATAGATCTTTAGTCTACCGTAAATGCGTTTTGCAAATTTTCGAAGAACAAGTTATTTTAAATAATCATATATTGTGACTTAGATACGCAAATAAATAATATGCAAATTTTCTTTAAGTAGGATTTTACTATCATGAGACCAATACATATATATATATATATATATATATATATATATATATATATATATTATATATATTGATAGATTGATAGATTGATTGTTTGCCGAAGTAATTTTGAGAATTTAGCTCATAGATATCTAAATCTATGTTTACAGACAATTACGGCTTTGTAGAAACCAATATTGGATACCTGACAAATTTATTGGTAAATGTATTGAAAGACTTAACAATCGAGACGGCCAATAAGACATAACTAAGCAATAAAATAGAATTATTTTCTCCGATCTTAATGCGTAAAAAGTGATGACGGCTTCTGCTTTTCTCGGTCACAATGATCAGAGTTAATGCATTTTTGAGAGATCATGTTGCGCCCAGCCTCTCTAGGGAACTGGGTCAATGTTTTTATTACAAAATTTGGAGACTAATGCCGATTAAAGAA
>CM042159.1:17514266-17551766 GCA_023376005.1 Doryteuthis pealeii | reverse complement strand
GAACGAAGGAAAGAATAAGAAAAAAAGATGGGAATGTGTTTGGTTGGTTGGATTTTATGGCATGTCAACCCTTATTGGGTTATTAAAAGGAATAAGAGGATAAGATGAGAATAAGAGAGAATAAATATGAAGAGAATAAATGGAATAAGAATGAAGGAAAGAATGAGAAAAAAAGATGGGAAAGTGGTTGTTGGTTGGTTGGTTGGTTGAATGGTTGGTTGAATTTTACGGCATGTCAACGCTTGGATTATTTTATGTGTGTGTGTGTGTGTGTGTGTGTGTGTGTGTGTGTGTGTGTGTGTGTGTGTGTGTGAAATAGTATTGGAGATGGTCGGTGGCTGGTATCTTAACCATGTTCTAGTTGCATCCTTTATCTCATCATTTTATATTTACCCCCCCCACGTGCGGAATGCGACTCAAGATCAATTTCTTAAGCGGAGTTTAACCGGTTTGATTTCAGAGTTTTCCTTCTCCTAGATTGGTTGCAATACACCCCATAGTTTTAAAGATAACATTGTATACCAACGACGGTGAGACAAAGATCATTTGAAAACGAAGAGATTTTAATTAATTCCTTTTTATTTTGTCCATTATTTATTTATTTAATTCTTCTTTTGTGTGTGAAGCCATGAAGCAGGAATGAATTCTTTAAAACGAAAATAATAGCAAACTATTATTTTAAAATGATTCAAAATGCGACTGGCAGCCATTTAACCAGACGAAAAAATCGATTAGTCTGGAAAATATATGTTGGCATCCTTCCGTCTATTAAAGACGATGGCGTAGTGTCCACTTTTTTACCTGCAACTGCGTGAGTGGCTGAACAGACCAATTTTTGAATGGCAATCTCTGGTGCAGTGATTGCAAACAAACGGTGATGCTTGCTGGAGATGCTGTTGTTTCTCCTTCCTTGTGGCTCTCTTTTCTGCGGCGGCTTCTTTCCTCTCTTTTTCACTCCTTTTCGTTTCTTGTTTGACGAGGAGGCGCCAGTTTGTACGGTCTTCTGCATAAGCCTCCCATGTGTTGATGTCGATGTGGCATGTCTTCATGTCTCTCTTGCAGACATCTTTAAAGCATAGGTGTGGTCTCTCTACCGGTCGCGTGCCCTCTACTAACTCACCATACAGTATGTCTTTGGGGATGCGGCCTTTGTCCATCCTCTTGACGTGGCCAAGCCAAACTGGAAAATATAACGTTGTCAAATTAAATGTAATCAGCGACCCGAGTTCAAATCCTGAAATTGGCTGTTTGTATCACTTTGTGATAATGCCTTTGGGAACAGCATCAAACCTGCTTTTCTCTGTCCAGCTATGGGTAAATAGTTGGATAGACTAGGGTCTATAAGCCTTGCTACAGCAACCGATATAGGAGAAGAAAAACCTCCAGGTACTCCACTGAAAGTTTGACCTTGTGTATTAATATATTGTTAGAAATAATTTTATTAACTTCATGTCTATTAATAAATTGGTTGGTTGGTTGGTTGGCTGGTTGGCCATATTGTTTAACTAGGAGCGGCTACCCAGCTTTGCTTGGGTAGAAGGGGGATCAAAAAGTTAGTCTCGCAGATCCATTATTACTGAATTGTGAGTTGGATCCTCCCACTAAAATCCTTACGTAAAAATGACACTCTGTAAAGAAAAATCTTTGTCTCCTATTTAAAATATATAAAAAAAAATCCATGTTATTATTTAGATTTTATCTTTTAATTATCTTCACGAATATAGATAAAATCTTCATTATTTTTGCACAAAAAAAGATGTGGTGATAGTGAATATGCATATATATATATATATATATATATATATATATATATATATAAATACCAAGGGTGTTGGTAAATCCTCGCGGTGAGAAAAAAAACAGCAAATAGTTTGATTGTAAAAATATACTACCAAACATCAACCGGGGAGAAAAAAATTTTTGGAAAAAAGAAAAGACCAAGATAGTCGTACCAACAAAAAGTAATCTATTGGTACAGTATTTGGCCAAAAGAAAAAACAATTTATATGTATATATATATGTATATAAGATATATATATTCATATAACCGCTAGGAGAATAAGCTAATAAGTAAAAAGTGCTCAATACCTAAGTAGAGCAAATAATAAAGTCTAGTTCAGCTAATTTAAATGACTACTGTGGTTAGTACTATTTAATTCGTTTTGCTCCTCGTCTCTGTAGTCAGATCTTAGCCCTGAAGAGCATTAAGCGAAACTAATAGTATATTCGTCTGACTCATTAGATTTATTATATATATATAATATATATATATATATATAATATATATATATATATATAGTTTGCCGTTAATTGTTTTATTTTCGTAGTTTCCTCCAGACATACATACACACACACAACCACCCTTTATATATGTATAGATGGCATATCAACTATTGTGGGTTGTTTAATAGTAAATCCTATTTTTGTATATATGTATTTACCCAACCTCTCCACACAGTTAGAATGAGACACAAGGTTAATTCTTTTAGTGGAGTTTAAGGGATTTGAATTCAGAGTTTTTCTTTCTCGTAGACCGATTGCCAAACCAAAGCTAAAGAGGCTAGTCTACCCTACTATTTTACCATAGCTGGGGGCAGTATAGTTGGATTATTACATTTTCTAAAGTTATTAGCACAATGTGAAAAGCCAGCAGCTGATCCCTTAGTACTCGGGCACGGATCGCTCAGCTATCAGGGCCCCGTTATCGGACAGGTTACGAACCATGCCCAATAGCTTACCCCATCAGGGGAGGATCTTATGTCTCTGCAGTTATCTCTCTTCGTTGTGAAAGAGGATATACCCCTTCGCTGTCCGGTTGATATCGACAATAGGCCACATGACATAAACTCTGGAGCGACAATCTGTAAAAAAACGAAACTACTTTAGATACACTCTTATATTTATTAAATGGCCGCCTATAAATAGACTAAGTTTAAGTCTAAATCACTGTGTCAGAAATCACTCGCTTCAGTAGTTACTTTTATTAGGAAGATTTTTTTTATTGGAAAAGGCTAAGACTGAGCTAAACCGGTTCTTATGTTTGTTTGTTTATTTATTTATTTTAACGGCATATCAACCCGTCTGGGGTTATGTCATGCCTAACGGTTAGGAAGTTATACATATCGTGTATATATATGTATACTTTTTAGTAATTGGTTTTAACAATGTGTTAGCATTATTGGGGATTATGTTGTATGGTATTGACTTGTTTCGTGTCTATATTCTATGGTATAATTTTATTTTCCTGAAAAAGAAGAGAATATCCTCCACGTTGACGTTTTCAAACAGATCTTTCATATTGTTTGCTTTAAAATAACGGTTTCTGATGTGAGCAAAAAACCTGCATTCCATGAATACGTGTTTAATTGTCAAAGGTGTTTGACATGTTCAACATTGTGGTTGTTGTTCTTGTTTGAGTATATAGGAGTGCGTTAGTCTTGTATGATCAATGCGTAATCGGGACACAATGACTTGTTCCTTTCTAGGTCAGACAGTAAACATTCCACAGAGGAAGCACAAGGTTTCGTGTTCGATACTGGCCCTTGCTAACTCAGCACATGACTATCACAGCTTGGATCAGTGCGGTAAAGAAGGGAGATGATGGTAGGTGTCGCGTTCCACTTCAGACGAAAAAAAAACAATCTCCCTAGTCTAGCGCTAGTCAAAGGGGATATACTTCTCTGCTGTCCGGTTGATACCGACAATAGGCCACATGACATAAACTCTGGAGCGACGATCTCTAAAAACCGAAACTACTTTAGATATTTGGGGATTAAAATAAGATTAAAATAAAATAAAAATATCAAACTCCAATGAACTTTCACACCGGAAGAACCCTATGAGCATGTGCGGGGAAAAGGGACCCCTTTCCAATCCCCAAGATAATTTATCGGCTATTCAGGGCGAGACAAGACTACCGGTCAGGAAGAAATTTCCTTACCACGTGGTGACTATGACCCGAGAATAAAGCCTAAGTACTTAACTATCTTTGTCTTTGTCTCTTCTTTTTCTTTCATTGAATTCCTTTTCAGCGTGACCACTAAATATGATTGGGTTAAAAGCAAACCGTAGGAATACGCACCAAGAATAACCAGCTATCTTTTTAACAGAAAACATTAAACCGCTTACCACCCGACAGATACACTCCAATATTTTATTAAATTGCCGCCTAGCGCCTAATGCTAGTGAAAGAGGATATACCCCTTCACTGTCCGGTTGATACCGACAATAGGCCGCATGAAATAAACTCTGGAGCGACGGATTCTAAAAAACGAAACTACTTTAAATACACTCCCATATTTATTAAATGGCCGCCTATAAATAGACAAGATTTAAGTGTAAATCACTGTGTCAGAAATCACTCGCTTCAGTAGTTACTTTTATTAGGAAGACATGGAAAGGACGATGATCTGAAAATCTCTCTGACTATTTTTAACCATCTCTTAAAACAGGAAATGCGTCTGCGTCTATAATAAGACACTTCAGGTTTTGGAAGGTTGATATTAGCGGCGTCGCTTCTCACATCGCTCAGCCAACCTTATTGCTCTGTAAGTAAATAGAGTTCACTTGAAGGATGTCCTCTTTTTAATGAACAGAGAAGGAATTACGTTGACAGGATTTTGAAAGTCTTGCAAATCGATCGGGATTTCAGTTTTAAATATAAACCACGACGAAAGTATCTACGGTCTGCGCCATAGCTAAATATCGCAACATTATCTTGGGTTGGAAAAAAAAAAAAGATTAAAAAAAAAACACCACGTACACAGATTTCAGAAACAGATAACTCACTCACACTAATTCAAATAATTTAAGATAAAAGACTAATAATAATAATAATAATAATAATAATAATAATAATAATAATAATAATAATGACAAACTACATCAAAGCAAAAATTGATAGGACCCAACAAAATAGTAAATGTAGACTTTGCGGGAATAGAGATGAGACTGTAAACCATATACTCTGCGAATGTAGCAAACTAGCACAGTGAGAATACAAAACTAGACACGACTGGGTTGGGAAGGTGATCCACTGGGAATTATGCAAAAAATTTAATTTTGATCTTGCAAAAACATGGTATATGCATAAACCAGAATGTGTTCTTGAGAACGAAACGCATAAAATTCTCTGGGACTTTGAAATAAAAACGGATCACTTTATCCCAGCAAGAAGACCAGATAAACAAAAAAGAAAGAACTTGTCAACTGGTGGATTTTGCAGTGCCAGCAGATCACAGGGTGAAGCTAAAGGAAAATGAAAAAATAGACAAATATCTGGACCTTGCCAGAGAACTGAAAAAGTTATGGAATATGAAAGTGAAAGTGATACCAATTGTAGTTGGTGCACGTGGAACAGTCCCAAAAGGATTAGAAAAGGGCTTGGAAAATTTGGATATCAGAGGAAGAATTGAAACCATTCAGAACACTGCACTGCTGCAATCTGCCATAATACTCAGAAGAGTCCTGGAGACCTGAGGAGACTTGCTGTCACTCAGACTCCAGTGAAAGACCATCAGCTAACACTGATGTGGAAACTCAAAAGGAGTAAATATAATAATAATAATTAGTGCCCTTGGAACGGTCCCCAAGGGTCTGGAAAAGAGTCTGAGCAAACTGGAAATCAGAAGAAGAATCGAGACAATCCAAACTACAGCATTGTTAAGATCGGCTATAATACTCAGAAGAGTCCTGGAGACCGGAGGAGACTTGCTGTCTCTCGGCCTCTGTGTGAAAAACTCGAATGGAATGAAATAATAATAATAATAATAATAATAATAATAATAATAATAATAACTAGCAGGACCTGTGGATATACCACTGTATGATAATTCAATTATTGCAACGTTTGATATGTTTACTTAAGATCTACTGCGAAATAGTTCAATATGTAAGAAGTATAATAATCTTGATTTAAATCTCTCTCTCTCTCTCTCTCTCTCTCTCTCTCTCTCTCTCTCTCTCTCTCTCTCTCTCTCTCTCTCTCTCACACACACACACACACACACACTTTTCTTTCCCATTCTTTCCTTCTTTTTTCTTTTCATCATATTAGATTGAAACAGATTAGCATTATTTCTTCTCCACTCTCTATATTTCCCCTACTCTCTTTCTTTATTTCTTATTGTATTTTTCTGAGTATCATGTTGTTTATCTTCCCTTTCTTTCTTTATAATAAAAACGGAATAGTCCATTATTTAGCTGAGATGATGACACTTACAGAAAATAAGAATTCGGGGATAAGCATCTTTAGATAATCAAGACTTACATTTTTGCATTCCATCTTAGACGATTTGGACGGTCTCAATTTTAACCAGAGGAATTACAAGATGATAACTGTCGTGTAATTAAGGAACACGAGTATTAATATATAGATAGTACAAAATTAGGCAGGACTGGGGCGGGGGAAGGTGATCTTCTGGGAATTGTGCAAGAAATTAGATTTTCACCATCTTACTAAATGGTATATGCAGAAACCAGAATCTGTCCTTGAGAATGAGACGCATAAAATTCTTTGGAACTTTGAAATGCAGACGGGTCCCCTAATCCCGGTTAGAAGACCAGACCTAATTAACAACATTATCTCGTGGATTTTGGCGTCTCGGTGGAATACAGAATAAGGTGGGTGGTGAATCGTGATGCTTAAGGACGGAATCCTGGTGGCCTAGCAGTCTATGGTATGCAACACTCCACTTTGGCCCTTACTTAGGCTAGACGGTCGAGAGAAAGGCTCCCTCTGATCAATCGGCTGGTCATGTCAATCCCTAGCACCTATAAGATTGTCCCAACCCTATTACTCTTACAGTAAAATCCCAGCCCTTTTTATGTGCTAGAAGGCGGTGACTGAGTCTTAATGTCCTGGGTATGACGTTAAACTGCATCTATTGGTGAAGTTCCAATTCTGGTACTCTGGGGAGTGTGGAGTACCACTTTATCACAATTGAAGGATTTGCCATAAGAGCAATATGTTTGGGACAGTCATAGAGTGCTAAGGCTTGAGCATCTTAGAACACTCGTCTAACCCAAGTAAGTGTGTTGCATGTCACGTACAGCTCATCCGGCAGGATTCCGTCCTTAAGCATTACGGGTCGCCAGTCCCAGCCAACAAGAATCCTCATTGGGGCATTGGGTCTTACCCCCTAGCAGGGGCACACTCCGACCATTCGTCTAACCCAAGTAAGAGCCAGAGTAGTGTTACATGCCACGTACAGCTCATCCAGTAGGATTCCGTCTTTAAGCATTATGGGTCGCCAATCATAGCCAACAAGAATCTTCATTGGGGCATTGGGTCTTACCCCTTACCAAGAGCGCACTCCGACCATTCGTCTAACCCAAGTAAGAACCAGATTAGAGTATTACATGCTATGTACAGATCATCCAGTAGGATTCCGTCCTTAAGTATTACGGGTCGCCAATCACAGCCAACAAGAATCCTCATTGGGGCATTGGGTCTCACCCTCTGCAGAGGCGCACTCTGTGTATTCTACAGCCCCAGCTGACAGTGCTTTGGTTCAAATCCTGAACCAGACTGATTGCGTTTCACTTCGTGCTTATGATAGTAGGCATTAAAAATGAGAGAGAAAAAAGCAACAAAAAAAAAAAGGCCTGATCCTATCTTCAATGCAATAAACTATTAACCATTTCTATTTTAGTCCGAATCGATGCATTGCAATTTTCTGAGTCTATTCATTGTTTTCTGTGCACGATATGCCAGAAGCGTTACTATATTTGTTCTTTTATAGATTGATTCTGTTGCTTTGTTAGGACAAGACTCGGCCTAATCACTAATTCGATAATATATATATATATATATATTATATATATATATATGTATATATATATGAGGAAGAATGTATAAAGAAAAGAAAGTACAGAATGTATAATAAAAGATGAATTTAATCAATATCACTTACACATGTGTTTCGGTCAGTTTATCTATGTGTACACGATTCAAACTATTATTATTATTAAATAACAAATGAAATGAAATAATAATAATAGAAAAATGTAATAATATTCCGTACATTTTTCTATTATCATTATTTCATTTCATTTGTTTATTTAATTATAATAATAGTTTGAATCGTGTACACATAGATAAACTGACCGAAACACATGTGTAAGTGATATTGATTAAATTCATCTTTTATTATCCATTCTGTACTTTCTTTTCTTTATTCATTCTTCCTCATATCGTCGGATTCAATTCCAATTCCATTTTTTACACACACACACACACACACACACACACACACACACATATATATATATATGTGTGTGTGTGTGTGTGTGTGTGTGTGTGTGTGTAAAATGAAAATGGAAGTGAATCCGACGGTATGTTGAAAAGAGAAATAAAGGAAAGAAAGTATAGAATGGATAAAATTGGATATTCAAATTAATTTTACTTACACGTGTTTCGCTCAGGAGTTTATCCTCTGAATTTTTATTTATGTTTTATTTATGAATAATGTAAACATGGATGAATATGTTTAATTTATGAATAATGTACACATGGATAAACTCCTGATCGAAACACGTGTAAGTAAAATTAATTAAAATATCCTATTTTATCCATTCTATACTTTCTTTCCTTTATTTCTCTTTTCAACATACCGCCGGATTCACTTCTATTTTCATTTTACACACACACACACACACACACACACACATATATATATAATATATATATATATATATATAGTCGATGGGGGTGGCTTAATGTCAGTATCAACCAGACGGCGAGGGAGTCTATCCCCTTTTTACTAGCGTTAGGCCAAGAAGATTGTTTCTGCGTCTGAGGTAGAGCGCCACACCTAAGATCGGCTCCCAGCTTTGCCGCACAGATACCTGTGCTACTCATACACTGAGTTGGCGTGGGCCGGTATTGAACTGAACCTTGCGATTCATAGGCCCCAACAGATTTTTTTTAAAACCTGGATCTATAGATTGTAATAGCACCACCAGAAGATATTAAGTTGCCACTATTATAATGACCAAAAGAAAAGAGTAAGAGTTGCCTAAGTTGAATATACCAAAGTACTAAATACACTAAGTAGAGCCAATTAATAATAAAGTAAGTCAAATAAGTCAGATATTTATCATATATATATATATATATATATATATATATATATATATATATATGAGGTAAAATAAGGAATGAGAGAACAAAACTCAAACAAAAATGTGTAGTATATTTCGCTGGAGTTGTGAACTCAGCTTCTTCTGCTTTTGGAATTCAAAACTCCAGCGAAATATACTACACATTTTTGTATGAGTGTTGTTCTTTCATTCCTTCTTATTTTACCTCATTCTGTCGGATTCATTTCAACTCCCTTTTCCCCATATATAATATATATATAATAATATATATATATATATATATATATATGTATGTGTGTGTGTGTGTGTGTGTGAGCTCAGGTTTCATGCTCTATGTATTTTTATCAAACATATTTCGTCTGAGGAATGCATTAACTCCAGGTTCACAAACATTCATATGTATATATATATATATATATATATATATATATATATATATATATATATAGATAGATAGATAGATAGATAGATAGATGAGATGAGCAAATATGATAAGACAAATAAAAATACGCATTTTGTTCTATTGATTTTTGACTGTTCACAAATAGTTTCGACATCAGGACATCGACAGGAAAAGGGTATTGTTTGTTTTTATTTTTTTTATTTTTTGGTGGGGGGATTGTTATAATAGGTTTTAAAAGAGTTGACATGCTATAATGCTACGAAATAATAATCAATCGCTAAGTGAAAACATATTGTCTGATATCCAAATGTCTTCAACTGACCTTTATATATCTGTTCAATTTTTTGCAGGTATATGTCAAGCAGGGGAGGGGTATATATATATATATATATATATATATGAATATATATGAAAAAAATGCCAAACAAATAGGAATATTCATTTTCTGCTAATCATTTCTGGACTATTCTCTCTCTCTCTCTCTCTCTCTCTATATTATATATATATATATATATATATATATAATATATATGAACAAACATATATATATATATATATATATATATATATATATATATATATATATATATATATATATATATATATGAACAAACGTGATAAGACAAATAGGGATATGCATTTTGTGTTATTTATTTTTCACTGTACTCATCTGTTTTTGATCTTAGGTCATCGTCAGGAAAAAAGTTGTTTTTTCAGTTTGTTTTTAGAAAGTTTTTAAAATAGTTTTAAAAAAAAGTTGTTATGCCATAAGAGAAGAGACGAAAAAATAATTGTTGATGTAGCATATTCATTCGCTAAGTAAAAACTTCTTTTCTGACCTTAATATACTGCTCTCCATTTTTGGGAGGTATATTTTAAGCATGGGAGGTATGTGTTTCAAATTAGACGTGACAGCTTACTTTTTTTTATTTAGCTGTTTATGTGTCACCCCTAATCTGTCCATATATATATATATATATATATATATATATATATATATATATATATATTATATATATATGGAATGAATGCGACAGATAACTGGATGAAAATATATATACACAGTATCTTATTTAAGATTATTTTAAGATCTCTTGTTTGCATGATTGATTTTTGTTTTCTATAATTTTTATTTTTTCTTGTGTGTGTGTGTGTGTGTGTGTGTGTGTGTGTGTGTGTGTTGTAGTGTCTGTCTGTTGCCTGTCTGTCTGTGTGCAAGCAAGCGTGCGTGTGTGTATGTAAAATATAATGAGAGAGATTAATCAATGACTTGTATTGACAAGAATGTTCACCCAATGTTCTTTAATCACACCACCGTCTATATATATATATATATATATATATATATATATATATATATATATATATATATATATATAAATAATTGGAAGAAATATATATTTTGGTATGGAAGAAATTCTTATTAAGGACAGAGTGTTTTAATTTTTTTAAAATCAAAAGGAAGTTCTCTTGTTTTAATGCCTGATAATTTTCCCCTATAGTTTTATTTATTCTATATTTAAAATAATTTTAAATAGAAAACTGTGTGTGTAAGTGAATTTTGATCAAAATAAGTGTTGATAATAACCATAATAAATTTCATCCACACCAAAGTATAAATATTTTTTCTTAGAATTATCTTTTCTATATATATATATATATATATATTATATTATTATTATTATTATTATTATTATTATTATTATTATTGGTATTTCAGTCTCGGAGTCTATAATAACGTTTTTGTGCCCCTGAAGTTACAGCGTTTCATGTGGCTGTGAAGTCCGATGTTTGAAAAACATTCTCGTCCACAGATGTCGCATTTGAATGCTGACCCTGAAGATGTTGATGTACCGGTGCTTTGTTGCCGCTGCTTTCTTCTGGACCTCATAGCTTCATGGTTGGCGTCAGATTGACTTTTGACTTGAGCATATATATATATATATATATATATATATATATATATATATATGTATATATGTGGTGTGTGTGTGTGTGTGTGTGTGTGTGTGTGTGTATGTATGTATTCTAGATTTAAGAATGTAAGGCTAATGAATTCTACAATTTCGCCGTGTAAGACAAAAATCTCTCTCTGTAAGAATTTTAAATTTCCGCCTGTAAGACTGAAGAATATTTACCCTTGACAAGGATTGCTTTCACTCTCTGTCATTCATTAGATAAGAATTAAATGTGGTTATTGCTTTATTGACCCAAGCTGCTTGTTATAATACGTTAAAGGCTTCAGAGAAGTTTCTAACGTAGGTGACCATGTATGTAATAACATTCAACAAATAAGTACATATAATAAAAATACAGACTTTATTGCCTGAGCACATGCAACATGAAATATTCAACATAGATACACATATTTAGGACGAAAGTCTTTAGGAAGTAAAACAGGGTTCTTATAGAATAGAAGAGTCACTTACTGAGTATGACCCACATGGTAGGGTTTATAAAGGGCTACGTTCACACATGCGTGCAACCCTATAGTTGGGGAGCAACATGGACAGATATACAATTCGTCTAGTGCATCTTTGTGGATGCCAGACCAAAGAGAGACAGATGGCCTCCCGCCGGCTGAGTTTTAATAGCCAGGCAGTAGTGCCACCTAGTGCCAAATTCCTGGCGGCAAAGGTAGATAACCCTTTCCCACTCAAATCCATTCTAGCAAGGGCAGACAATCGTTGCAAGTATATCAAAACCCATTTCATTAAAAACCACCAAGTGTTTCTGGGTGTTAGCTTTTTTTTTTCTTTTTTTCTAAAATTTTTCTTCTTTACGAATGAGTGATCTAATAGCGATAACGGAACTTTCCACAGTACTTTCTACTAACTGCTGGGTTATTTCCTATAACTCAAACATAAACAAAGGGGAAACACTCTTGACTGATAAATTATTTATTTTCCCATTAAACTAACCCTAAACCCTAACCCTAAACCCTAACCCTAACCCCGTCTTCTTTTTCCTAGTAGATCAATAAATAAATAAATAATTTATCCGTCAAGAGTGGTTCCCCTTCTGTTTATGTAGGAGTTATAGGAAATAGCCAACTTTTGTCAACATCACGATTGAAAAGTTAACAGTGGGGAATGATCAAATTTGGCGCTTTCTTTCTTATCTTTTTTTTTTATTTCTTTTTCAATTTTTAAAAATTTATTTTTATCACTATCATTTATTTAACCTATCACACGATTTGTTTTTGTTTTTTGTTTTTGTTTTTATAATCATTTGGCCACAACACTATGGCACCCGTACACGAATAAAAAATATGTCTCTAGGATTAACAATGTTCACTTTATCTTTCAGGGAATGACGGTGTTATCAAATAGAAGTTTGCGGAAATTGGGCGTAGGGCAATTACGTTGGTGGAAATGTTGATAGATGGAAGTTCGATCCAAGAGATGACAGGTAAGCCTTTGAGAAATTGTAGTTCTATTCATTCAGTTGTTGAAGGCATATGTGAGTGTATGTGTATATGTGTGTGAGTGAGTGTATGTATATATAATATATATATATATATATATATATATATATATATATTCAGTCATCCACGTTTCGACGTAACCCGTCTCCTCAGTGTTGCTAGACATAGCAGGCTACCTCGAACTGGTATGAAACCCGACCGATTCATCATCAGTCATATTTCTTACCCCTGGCTCAAAGGACAGTCAACAGAATTTACGGGATAGCGATACATGCTCTCATTCGAAGATGGAACATTGGTATTGGAGAAACGATGACTACAAGGAGAGGGGTAGATTGTATATTACAATTGAAATAATGTGGTAGACCGTATACTACAATATAAACAATGTGGAAGTCTCCCATATCACAATAGAAACAATGTTGTAGACATCATACTACAATAGAATTAATGTGGTTGATTGTATACTACAGTAGAATAATGGGTTATTGCATATTACAAGGATGAGTCAGAAAGTAATACCATTTTGTTTAGGACAGGTATAATTACCAACACAGAACATGTATCATACATCAAAATGAAGCTGATCCTCTGTGGATCACATCCCTACTTCTCCACATAGTCACCGTTTCTCTCAATAGCAATGTTCCACACCTTCAAATGAGAGCATTGCCTCTCTTTGGTCCCATGAAAGAGGGTTTGAGAGGCAAACATTATTCCAGTGACGAGGAAGTGAAATCTGTAGTGAAGAAGTGGCTCAAAGGACAGACAACAGAATTTTACGGGACAGGGATACATGCTCTCATTTGAAGGTGGAACATTGCTATTGAGAGAAACGGTGACTATATGGAGAATTTAGGGATGTGATCCACAGAGGACCAGATTCATGTTTCTGTGTTGGTAATTATACCTGTCCTAAACAAAATGACATTTCTTTTTTACTAACCCTCGTACATTTTTTCATTGAAACTGATCAGGAAATTAAGAAAGGAATTGAAATTTATGCCACATAAGGACTTATTTCTAAGGACAATATAAATTAATTTCTAATTAGTGTTTCTTAATCAAAAAATAAATAGATAAAATATTCATAGAATAAACGAATGATATTCATATGAATTAATATGCTAAATTTTCCACAAATAAATAAAGACATATGTTTAATTCTTTGCTTCGTTTTTGGTGCCATTTATGGGTTAAATGGATTAAAAAATGAGTATTAAAAATGTGTTTAAAAATTGAGTTTGAAAGAAATTGAATACACAAACAAGAATGAATAAAAGAAAATGTATTCTGCGTAAAATAACACAACACCGTTTGACATGCCGTAAAATCCAACCATCCAACCATCCAACCCTTTGTCACGGGAAGGATGTGGCACAATATCGATTTTTCAGAGGAATGGAGCTGGTTTGATTCCGAGCTTTCCTTAGTTTAGACTGCTTGCCTCACCACGACAAAAGTACCGAGTCTGCTCTACTATTTACCCATAGTAAGGTCCCAAATTGTCAGATAATTCCTCTATTCTTCGATGCTTATGCATAAGATATTAGAATCTTTTAGTGAATTGATTTTAAAGGAAGTATGAAAGGTTACTTGATATTTATAGATGTGTATTGAACACGAGCGGATTAATCAATTATAAAAAACAGCCCATGTTGAACATTAATGTTCTCCAGCAATTCGATGATCAAATGTGTCTGGACTCCTGCTGTTCCAATTAAGTTCAAACTCTACTGATCCAGAAAAAATTCTGATTGATGAGAAAATCAACTAAAACAATTCCAATACTTTATAATATATATATAATATATATATATATATATATATATATATATAAAAACAATTTAGATATATAATATATCTATTTTTAGAATATCAAACATAACATAGACACACACACGCACACACACACACATACGCACACGCACACATACATACAGGCACATACGCACATACACATACATACATACATATATATATATATATATATATATATTATATTATTATATATATAATCAGGTCAGGCTGACTGCACGGTTTCCCCCATGTCTGTCTGTCTGTCTGTCTGTCTGTCTGTCTGTCTCTCTCTCTCTCTCTCTCTCTCTCTCTCTAAATTTTCCTGGCGGTCATCGCCCTCGGCAGGTCACGGTATTTAGAATCCGGACAGAACTGATTAAAATAGATTTTTGCTTGCTGGCCAAGCACACACACACACACACACACACACACACACACACACACACACACACACACACACATATATTATATATATATATATATATATATATATATATATATAGTGAAGAAAAGGAAGTGAATCCGACGGTATGTAGTATATTAAGAAAATTGAAAAAACACAGGTTTAAATAAGTTGAGGGGTAAGTTTATTGGCCGACGCTGCAGTGTTTCGATCTATTAATTAGATCATCTTCAGTGTTCGTAAAGAAATTGTATAATATAGTAACTTAATATACATTTGCTTTTCATATCTAGATCGATTTTTCAGGAATACTACGGAGCGCACCTGAAAAAAGCTTTTTGGCTCATCAGTTGAGAACCACTGGTCTAGACGAACCAGTGTTGATTTGCAAAAACATTATGAAATCAATCTCGATACGAATTAAACGCAATTCGTATCTTAAACAGTATTTATTTTTAAACATAATTTCCATACGTGGCAATGCACTTAATTCTGTCGTGAATATTAATCAATTAATTAAACATGACACAGAGAAATTTCAGCTCTAAATTCGGCTTATAATTCTATTAAGTGTTCTCGTAAATATAGAGGTCATTAACACAGCAACAGCGGCGATAAATTCATTAGTGATAAAATAATGCCCATTACTGGCGCGAAAATCTAGATAAGTAAGAATTTGCATTCTTATAAAGTCATAAATACTCATGAAAACAAAAGAAATGTGTGTGATGCTAAGACGCGGTTAAGGGGGGCTGGGTGTCAGGGGTCTCGTTTTAAATGAATCAATATATAGAAATATATGAATATTTTACTACAACTTAGATGCGGCGTTGGTCAAATGGATGATAAAGAATAATATAGGGGTCAGGAAAATGTTAGTTCGGGTGATGAAAGAGGTGTAGCATCATTAAAGAAGAAGAAGAAGAAGAAGAAGAAGAGAAGAAGAAGAAGAAGAAGAAGAAGAAGGAGGAGAGAGGAGGAGAAAAACACAGGGAAGAAGGAAAAACACAGAGAAAAAGGACCAGCAGCAGTAATACTAAAAGGAGACGAAGAAAGAGGAGGAGGAGCAACAATATTAAAAAAGAAGAAGAAGAAGAAGAAGAAGAAAGAAGAAGAAGAAGAAGAACCAGCAGCAGTAATATTAAAAAGAAACGAAGATAGAGGAGGGGCAGCAACAATAGAAGAAGAAGAAGAAGAAGAAGAAGAAGAAGAAGAAGAAGAAGAAGAAGAAGAAGAAGAAGAAGAACACAGAGAAGAAGGACCAGCAGCAGTAATATTAAAAAGAGACAAAGAAGGAGGAGGAGCAGCAACAATATTAAAAAGAAGAAGAAGAAGAAGAAGAGAAGAAGAAGAAGAAGAAGAAGAAGAAGAAGAAGGAGGAGGAGGAGGAGGAGGAGGAAAAACACAGGGAAGAAGGAAAAACACAGAGAAAAAAGGACCAGCAGCAGTAATATTAAAAAGAGACAAAGAAGGAGGAGGAGCAGCAACAATATTAAAAAAAGAAGAAGAAGAAGAAGAAGAAGAAGAAGAAGAAGAAGAAGAAGAAGAAGAAGAAGAAGAAGAAAGGAAATGGAAGAAAAAAACAGAGAAAGTGTCGAGAATAATTGAAACGAAGAAGAAAAGAAATGCAAACATATTCCTCCTGGATTTATCACGATCAAGTCATACTGATAAACGTGTCACTGCTAGATCACCGAAGCTAAGCAGCGATGAACCTGTTCAATACTTAATAGGGTGACCACTTAAGGAACAACAGGTACTGTAAGCAACCTGAATCCTTTGTTTATCAAAATGACTTGGTTAGGCATTAAACAACCAACTCTTGCCCAGGATTTGGAGTACAACAATAACCATTACACAACGCATCTCCATTTTTATTAGATGTAAGCAAAAGTTCCCAGTGTCGTCTTTTATAAAGGTTTGTCGGTTTAGCTCAGTCGGTAGAACGTCGGACTAGGCACCACAAGGTTCCAGGTTCGATACCGGCCCTCGCCAACTCAGCGTATGAGTAGTACAGGAATCTATGTGGTAAAGTAAGAAGCTGATGGTAGTTGTGTCACTCCACTTAAGACGCCAAAACAATCTCCTTGGTCTAGCGCTAGTGAAAATGGATTAGACTCCCGCACTGTTTGGTTGATACTGACTTTAGGCCACCGAGACTACTTTACTTAGTACAGCACAAGGTCACAAGTATTGGGGCACTTGGTAAGGAAACTTAGAGTACTGTTAGGTATCTGTGCGGTAAAGCAAGGAGATGATGGTAGGTATGGTATTCCACCTCAGACGCAAAAATTAGCTTGGTCTAGCGCTAGTGAAAAGGGGATAGAATCCTTCGCTGTCTGGCTGACACTGATTTTAGGCCACCCCAACGACTTTACTTATTTTTAATAGTTTTTTTTTTAATTTTTAAATATGTCTTCATCTTTTGTCTTTGTCTTTGTCTTTTATTCCTTTTTTATCGGAATTATTGGGATACGGTAAATTTCCCATATCGTCGTATTGAAGTCAGTTAGTCTACTGTTGGTTTTAATAACAGCAGCTAAGTTCCACTCAAGCAGTGTCCAAGACAGTTGGTATAAATAGGAATCAAGAATGATCCATCCATGAATCTGGGTGATTTGGGTGATTTGGTGATTCTATTCCATGAGTTCTGATTGGCTGCTTGACTGCTTGATTTGAATGACATTGTGGAGTCTTATATATACTTTGTCATTTTGCAGTGGACTTTGTAGCATTCGGGTTTGTATTTCAGTTACAATCGTTTGTTGCCTTGTCTTCCCAGTTCGACGGTAATTGGAACTTTTTTAATTATTCTTCACGTTGTAGTACAAATCCTGGAAGAGGGTTGGTTGTTGTGCATTTGTATGTTTTTCTTTTTCAAATTGTATGTTTTATTTGAATAGAATCCGTCGCTGTCTGGCTGACACCGATTTTAGGCCACCCCGACGACTTTACTTATTTTTAATATTTAAAAAAAATATGTCTTTATCTTTTGTCTTTGTCTTTTATTCCTTTTTTATCGTTATTTGGGATACGGTAAATTTCCCATATCGTCGTAGTACAAATCTGAGAAGAGGGTTGGTTGTTGTGCATTTGTACATTTTTTTGTTTTGTTTCTTTCAAATTGTGTGTTTCTTTTGAATATATCCTGTATAAAAGATTGTAAAGTTGGTCAAATATTAGCTTGGAGCCAGATATTTTCTTCTAAATATAATTAAAGTATTCTTCTGAACTATGCCTAGCCCTGACTATTGATTTTCTATATTCCACTGCCAGTCTTTCTCATCAATAATATATCGACCAAGTCTACTTCTGATATTCTCTGGCAGCTGTTAAAGATCTGCCCAATGAGATTTCTAAGTATCTGTATCGTTCTTCTAAAAACGGTAAAGACAAGAACGTACAGTTGGACACATAGCACAACGGATATAAGGGTTGAGTCAATACAGTTATATGTGACAATCTGGAGGTTGCTGGTTCAATCCTGACTACAGGCGAGAATAACACAGAATAACTAACGTAGCTTAACACTTGTACCCCGTGATGATTAACGAAACGAGAACAATCTAACCCAATGGATTAAATAAAGGGTTTGGTTCGAAGTTCTCTGTAGGCTCTCGATTACGACAAGAAGGCACACATGCACACAGACAGGCATATACATACAAACACATGCATTGTTATGTTACAAGAAGGCCGGAGGGCACCTCAGCCGGAACGTGGGGTATCTATTATTATATTAAAGCTGAGCGAATAAACATTTGTATCCAAAATGTTTTGTTTTTTTACTGTTTAGTTTAATGACACGAAAGTTATACTAAATTATTTTTTGCTTTTAGGATTGAGTTATGTTGGAAAAAATCCATTTTAATTGCTTCTAATTAATTGTAATTTGCAATTAATTCAAAAACTGACAAAACTTTTACTTTACATTCTGCCAATCCCTTTCTTCCTCTCTGTGTATATCTTGATTACCTCCTCGTTATATATGTTAGTTTCTCTGGGAGAGTAGAGAGAGAGAGAGAGAGAGATATGGAAGAATTTGAAATAAGCAGCAACCCGTAACTTAAATTAGTTCAGTCGTTGCCTTTCTTAGAAATATTACAAAAGGATTTTGATGTTTTATCCATTTTTGTTTTATTTTTTTAAAATTCAATTCGCTTTGCAATCCCACTTTTCCTTAATTTCAATTATCTACCCAGAGCTTAATGTGTGACCGAATAGGTCACATTTTGTCTAGTATAACAATAAAGATGAGGAAAACAGACCGAAAAATCTAAATAAAACAAAGAACGCACAGGATTATTAAAACATTCTGAAGTGAAACGAACATTTTTTTAAAAAGGTTAAAATGCTATTACCTGCATGTTTTCTGTACTAAGTGGTCACGTGTCACACAAGACTCCACTTCGTCCCTTATTTGTGCTAGACGGGCAGTCGGAGAGGTCTGAATCCATCAATCGGATGGACATGTCAAGCCCTGGCTTCTAGATGATTATCCCGACCGAATTCTTCAAATTGCTCTTCTTGCAAACATCCACCCCATTTAATCACATCTGTATATTTACCGATCCCTTCGCACGAGCAGAAAGTGTCACATGGTCAATTTCTTAAGCGGAGTTTAACAGGTTTGAATTCAGAGGTTTCCTTCTCCTAGATTGGTTGCCTAGCCACGGTCAAAGAGCCCAATTAGCCCTACTATTTGCCCATAGTTGGAGGAAGATTAGTTGGATTCATACATTTCCCAAGGGTATTAGCTCTATGTGAAATGCAAACAGCTTCGTCCAGGATTTGAACTCGGGTCGATGAGTTTCATACGACTCTAATCATTACACCACCCGTTGTACTACTACTCTAATCATTACACCACGCACCCCCAACCCATTTAATCATATATATATATATATATATATATATATTATATATATATATATATTCATCAACCCCTACGCACGAGCAGGAGGTGACACAAGGTTCAACATATTTGAATTCAGAGTTTTCCTTCTCCTAGACCAGTTGCCTAACTAAGGTTAAAGAGTCCAGTCTGCCTTGCTATTTATCCATAGCTGGAGGGAGGGTAGGATTCATACTTTTCTGAAGGGATTAGCGCTAGTTGAAATGCAATTACTGTTACATACCCACTTGGTCATGTTGCGGGTATATAAACAATGTTCTCTTACTAGAGGGGAGAGAGGTCGACAGATAGAGATGCATAACTTTCTCTCTTCTTCGCTTGTTTGGCCATTCGATCGTCTAGCCTTTTCTATCTCCCCAGGTCGCCATGGTTGACTTCTATTTCTAGGTTCTTGTTAGTTGTTCATCTTAATTCATTTTCTTTCTTGGTCGGTCTTCTAACTAAAACATGCATCAACCAACAACGCCATACTGTTCTTTTAAAAACCTTTTATTTACTTAACTAAATTTCTTTTCTTACTAACTAAAACACGTGCAGGGGATGAGTTCCAGTTAAGCAAGAGACATCTGTCTCCGCCAACATCTTGCCTGGAACTGACGAGCTAACTAGCTCTCACGTTGACTTCACGTGATTCGCGGATTTTCCGCCTCTGGTGTCAAAGGTCTCCAACCGTCTGTAAATTTCCATTTACGCTACACAGTGTTGTCAATAATCTATGCTAGCATAGATTATGCAACATTACCACATCCAGGATTTAATAATATAAGTGCTCGAGGCGGTGGCTGAGGATCACCCACCAGTTATTTATTAATGCTCATGGTGTTAATGAAAATTAGTTTTACAAATTAATTTATACATAAAAGTAAAGTCGGGGGTGGCCTAAAGTCGGTATCAGCCAATAAGCGAGGGAGTCTATCCCCTTTTCAATAGCGCTAGACCAAGGAGATTGTTTAGCATCTGAGGTGGAGCGCCACACCTACCATCAGCTCCTTACTTTACCGCACAGATCCCTTTGCTACTCATACGCTGAGTTGCGAGGACCGGGATCGAACTAGGAACTAGGATCTGTGGCGCTCCACCTCAGACGCAAAAAAACAATCTCCTTGGTCTAGCGCTAGTGAAAAGGGGATAGCCTACCTCGCATTTTGGCTGATACCGACATTAGGCCACCCCGACGACTTTACTTTACTTATTTATACATATGAAGCTACACAAATCATATGTAAAAGAATAGATTTGGCATTAAATTATCCACAACGGTTGATATGCCGTTAAACAACAACTAACCAACCAAAATTATATATTTTCTAACGGAAAAACTGAGTTCAAAGTGGAAGGACCCTTTATCATATTTTGAGACCATGCTTTTCCATGTTCATTCTTCTTAGCTTCAGGTAAACTCCAATTATCTAGTTTCCCTTGTTCGTAATTTTCTGGGAAAACGTCTACACCGGCGTTGCAATCCAAAAATATTTATTCGCCTGCCCACGAGGATAAACATGACACAGGGTACTGTTTCATATAATTCCCGCCACACGTTTTGTACCGGAAGTGGCAAAACTGCCAAGTTCCTTTGGCCTATGCCGCAAAAGCATCCAGCCTATTCAAGAGCCTCTCTGTTTCCGGATGCCAAAAAAGCCCTCAACCAACAAATCAAAGTTGGCGCTAATAATTACGAATAGTCAGAAGTAACCATGTTACGTAGTGAAGTGACGTTCCTCGCCATGAACGTTTAGCGAACAAGGCTAGCATGCTATTGTTAGTGAGTTCGATTCTCATTGGGTGTCCAATACTACTGACCTTGTGCCAAGCAATGTTAAAATAGATAGGCAAAAAGCGCTGGAGCTAGGTGAGAACACTATTGATATTGAGTTTGATTCTCACTTGGTGTCCTATACCCCTGGCTTTCTGCCAAGAAATGTTAAACTAATAAAATGCTTATGACCCCCCCCCCGCCACACACCGACAGAGAGCGAACAGGGGACCCCAGAACGCAGAGCCAGAGACTCTGCCTCTAGGCCAACGACCCACGCCAAACACGAAAATCACCAAATCAACGTGACAATGATAAATGCACCGCTGCATTAACCTATTGTTGTCATGTTGTTGCATCCACAACCAACAGAGGACACGGTTACTACTTTTGCTTAACATTGATAAACTAAGAAAATGTCTATATTACATTTTCTTAGTTTATCAATGCTTGGCTCAAGGCCATGGGGCACCCAGTAAGACATAATTTCACTAATAATTGTATGTTAGCCCATCTCGAGCACCATTTGCGTATTTAGCATTGAGAATTTTTTTATTTTACCATTTTTTGGTACAAGGCCAGAACTATGGGACACCCAGTGAGAGTCAAACTCATTAACAATGATCAGTAGCCTCACTTGAACGCATTATGTCTAACACACGCAAAAGAAAGAAAGAAGAAAAGTAAATGATATATGATAATGAAATAGAAAAAAAGAAAGAACGAAAGAAAAGAAATGATATTGGATAATGAAAAAGAAAGAAAGAAAGAAAGAAAGAAAGAAAGAAAGAAAATTACATACGATAATGAAAAAGAGAGAAAGAAAGAAAAAAATGATATTGGATAATGAAAAAGAAGAAAGAAAGAAAGAAAAGTAAATGATATTGGAAATGAAAAAGAAGAAAGAAAGAAGAAAAGTAAATGATATTGGATAATGAAAAAGAGAAAGAAAGAAAGAAAATTGCATACGATAATGAAAAAGAGAGAAAGAAAGAAGAAAAGAAAATTATATACGATAATGAAAAAGAAAGAAAGAAAGAAGCAAATACAACGATGTATCGTTTTATTTTCTTCTTTTTTTCTTTTTCATTATCCTATATCCTTTTAATTTCTTCTTTTTCTCTTTCTTTCTCGTTATCTTGTATGAGTCTTCATCTGTCCATTCATCTGTCCATCTTTTTCAAGACATCTTTTTCTCTGACACTGTGTCAGCATATGCTATGCCCCATCGACAGGTCAGATAGAAAATGGTGTTTTGAAACTAAAATTAAACCTGTCCTGTCAAACAATGTTATTGTTTTGTGTGTCTCTTGTTTTTTTATTGTAAAAATAGAATGTATTACGTTTCAAAGTGTCCTCTTGGGTTCCACGATTTGAATACCGTTACGGTCAGCTTTTACCGCATTTTATTACTTGCTGTTTAGTGGGGGAGTCCGTGGCGAAGGATGGAATGTAAGACAAACAAAAATATGATCATGAAAGTCTGTACGAACTGACTAATGAGTGTAAATAGTCTGCGTCTTGGACCTGCTTATCAAAACAGTTCTTTTAGTATCTACTTATCTTTCTATTGACAATGTTATTTAAAGTGTATATCTTCAAACGTGTCTTTCGCACCTTACGCCTACTTTGGAGAGACTTACTTCATACTTACGGTGGTCAACTACTCGAGAATATAAATAGCCCCACGTAGTACAGAATTGCAGAACGCTGGCCGGTTAGCTCAGTCGGTAGAGCGTTCGGCTAGGTAAACCACAAGGTTCCTGGTTCGATACCGGCCCTTGCCAACTCAGCGTATGAGTAGCACAGGGATCTGCGCGGTAAAGTGAGGAGCTGATGGTAGGTGTTGCGCTCCACCCCAGACGCTAAAATAATCTCCTTGGTCTAGCGCTAGTGAAAAGGGGATAGACTCCCTCGCTGTCTGGCTGATACCGACATTAGGCCTCCCCACGACTTTACTTTTTTTACTGATTTATCAGAGGGCAAATAGCGGTAGTGTGTTTGGTCATAAGAAACTTACAGTTCAAGGAGAATAGCTTTTAAAGTGGCACCGTAGTGTAATGGTTGTAGGAAATGAACACGGCGATCTGGGTTCAATTCTTGAGCTAGACTTTTTTTGTATTTCTCATTGATAAGGAAAAGTTTATATTAACAAATAATTATTTAATCTGTAAACTAAATCCTTTTTTTTAGTTTATGAACCTATAAATCTACTTACATATCACTTTTTTTTTAAAAGTTAATTTTCTTCTAAACCAAATATATTTTTTAGATTTTACGGCATGTCAACCCTTGTGGGCTATTTTATATAATCTATGCAATGACATGTACTAGGCCTGACTTGTGTTATATTGTAGGTAAACTGTCCAAACACTTGTCAGGATCTACAAATGAACACTTGAATCGTAGTAAATTTGGGCCGAAGACGTTATGTTCTATCAATTCTTGATGGATATTGAATTTTTTAACACGATTTTTAAAATACATTTTTAACTCCTTTTCTTCTAGTTAACCCATAGAGGAGGCCCTAATGGGTACTACCACACCGGGTCATGTAGACTTAGGAACAATGGAGATGAAAGGATATTGTTGCTACTTACTTCTATCTTCTTCAGCGTCTTTAATATCTTAAGTTCTTCTAGGTAGCGTCTGGATCGCACTTAACTCATTTCTTCTTCTAGATCAGTCTTGTTACCAAGACATTCTCACAAAACCGTTTTTATTTACTTAACTAAACATTTCATGTAACTAAACATAGACTAACATACCACAAACTGGTCAGACTTCACGTAGTACTATTCCATGGAAAGTATGGATTGATGCAACTGCAAGATTATGTAACAATATTCCACACTCCTCAGAGCTCCAAAATTGGAACTTCATCACTATATGTAGTTTAACGTCATACCCAAATACTCATCCACCATCTATCACTTGCATGATAAAAAGGGTTAGAGGTTTGCCATAAGGGCAATAAGTCGTGACAATCATATAGGTGCTAGGGCTTGATGTGATCAGCCGATTAATCAGAGGGGGGCCTCTCCGACTGCCTGTCTAGCCTAAGTAAGGTCAAAGTGGAGTGTTATATGTCAGGGACTGCTCACTCATCAGGATCCCGTCCTTAAGCATCACGGGTCGACACCTACGACCAGCAGGTAGCCCTATTGGAATTGTTATCCCTCTACAGAGGTGCAGTCAGCATATTCAACAACCCCAGCGGAGAGGACTGCTAAACCAAATATAGTAGTAGTAAAAATGGCAGAGTGGCCTATTGTCGGTATCAGCCGGACATCGAGGGAGTATATCCCCTATTCACTAGCGCTAGACCCGGAAGATTTTTTGTGTCAGAGGTGGAGCGTCACACTTACCATCAGTTCTCCACTTTACTATATTGATCCAAGCCGTGCTTCTCATGCGCTGAGTTGGCGAGGGCTTGTATCGAGTCTGAAACTTTGTTGTTCCTAGGCGTAACGCCTGAACTAAACTGGCAGTTGATTTTTTTTTACACCACGTGATATACCCCAGCAATCTCCCATCCAACTACTGACCAGGATCTACGTTGCTTACCTTCGGTCAACGTACTAGAACAGGTGTTTTCAACTTATGACCAAATATATCAGGATTTTATTATTTCTAATGGAAGATTATACAATCAAGACAGATATTATCATTTATTATTTATCATCAAACTCTAAGTCATTGAACCTATATAATCAATAATACAAATACGTTCACATACATAAGTACAGCACTTATATATATATATATATATATATATATATATATATATATATGTGTATATAGGTAAAAGCATCCAATTGACTGGTATGTTGGATAATTTTGTTTGGGATCCTAAATATCTCCTGTACATCAACAATGCATGCATATGTTGATGCACACTTATAGATCTATAGAAGGGTTTTCATAAATCCCTAAGAGAGTTCAATGAATGATAATTGATAAATTATTTATATACAGAGCAATATCTACACTTTCAATAAGAAAGTAAAACTTGACAAACTTTATATATATATATATATATATAATATATATATTATTATATTATTATTATTATTATTATTATTATTATTCTTTACTTTTAAACTCTATCTGTGTGGAATAAAAAAAACAGATAACTCAGTTTTTCAAAATAAATAAAATTTGAAACTTGTACCTTGGGAAAAAAAATTTTTAAAAAAGAAAAGACACAAAACGATAAATAATCTTTTCAAAAAATAATATTATTAATTCAAAGCAAAGCCGATCGAATAACAAATTATTATAATATACTATACTATAAATTGATAACAATTTGATAAAAATAATATACTATACTAAGTACCTTTAAAACATTACGAAAAGAAAAGAAAACTAAATGAAAAAAAAAAAATGAAACATACTTTTTTAAATAGAATTTTGAATGTGCTTAAAAGTTAAATATCAAATTACATTACTGATTTCGGTACAAATACAAATAACGCGCAATAGATAATATCATTAGAATCGTATTTTACGAATAAATAATTAGATTACGGAAACTCCCGAAGGAGCCTAATTCTAACCCACTTACTCGAGTGTTTCTAAGTTTTCAGGTATTTCCGTGAAATGTAATAGGTAATTAATGGTATTATCTCTTGCGCACTATTCTGCATCAGTATCATGATTTTATTTGTATTTTAATATTAAAATAAATACATTAACGCGATTATTTTATGAAAAATGGCTAACGTGAAATTTTTTAAAAAGTATGAATTGTCGATTTTCTTTCATTCGTCAATGTAAAGTCTTTACATTGACAAACGACGGAAAATCGACAGTACATACTACATAACTATGTAAATTTTAATATTTAAAAATCGTGTTCAGGCATGAAACCTCTGTGGAAATTAACGTCTCCTATTCAAAATATTAAATGCAAAAAAAAAAAAAAATCTAAAAACACATATTTTTAGAAAGAATTTTGTATTTGTTTAAAAGTTAAATATCAACTCACCGTAATTTCGATATCAAAAGTGTAATTAAATGATTAATTCTTAAACTAAAAATTGTATAATAAAAAATATATTAAATAAATGATTGTTTATCCTGTACAGTGAAATATTTACTACAACTTTGAATCAGTAAAAATGTAGATTTAGTATGAAAAAAATGAAAAGAAAAAATTGATTGGAGTTCCATTTGTTAACTTTTTAGCAAGAAACGCCGAAAATGGCCAAGTAGAATTTTAATGTTATTTTATAATACTGTTTAATTTTTAAATGTATTCGATAATAAAAATCAAATCTTCATTACTTTTGCTCAAAAACCAAGCCATGGTTATATTCAATGTGTATATATATTTACTTTGTCGTTAATTGTTTTATTTTCGAAGTTTCCTTCAGACATACAGATTCACACAACTGCCCTTTATATATATACTAGAAGTGGCTACAGCGTCGCCTTGGTAGAGGGGGATATTTTTTAAATGTTAGTCTTGCAGATCTATTATTACTTATCGCAAGTGAGATCCTTGCTGGTTGCTCCATAAAAATCCCATGGAAATATATAACAATATAGTAAAAAATTTCCATTCAATGATTTACATTTCTTTAAAATAAGATATAAATGATGCAATTAATTCCATCAATCAATATTATATTTCAAAGCAAAAAAAAAAAAAAACATAAAAAAAGATTTTGAAAATAACATGCAAAGGACTTTCCCTTCTGTTACTTTTCAAATTTGAATTTTTAAATATCTTCCCAAATATAACTCAAATCTTCATTTTTTCAAAAACCAAGACCCGGTGATATTTAATGTGTATATCTATTTACTTTGTCGTTAATTGTTTTATTTTCGAATTTTTCTTCAGACACACAGATTAACACAACTACCCTATATATATATATATATATATATATATATATATATATATATATATATATATATATATATATATATATATATATAAAATGGAATTGGAATTGAATCCGACAATATGAGGAAGAATGAATAAAGAAAAGAAAATACAGAATGGATAATAAAAGATGAATTTAATCAATATCACTTACACTGACCGAAACACATGTGTAAGTGATATTGATTAAATTCATCTTTTATTATCCATTCTGTACTTTCTTTTCTTTATTCATTCTTCCTCATATATATATATATATATATATATATATATATATATATATATATATATATTCCGGGCGTTGCTATTTTATTCCTCGTCAGTGTATAAAGATCTTAAGACCTGTAATCATTTCCTTAACCACTGAACAAGTTCCACAGGTGACCGATTATCAGTTAAGTGAATCATGTCGTGTAATTCAAAATAAATGCCCAAGTGTTCGTATTCTTCACCCGGTAGCACTGACCTTTCACGTTTTATTTATCTATTCTTATTTTTCTTCCTTTAATCTCCTACTGACATAGCTTATTGTTTGTTAAAGTTTGTAGAATATATAAAATTATTCGATCTTTAACGGGAAACTTCAGATTTACAGATGTGAGTGAGTATTGTCTTCTATTGTTTTTAAGCATTTAAAAAAAGTTTTTAAAGTCTCATTTCAAAAGGAAGTGAAGGACGCAACCTTTCGTTGTTTGAAATGTCAATGCTTGCCAAAAAAAAAAGAATGATTTTTCACATTATTGCTGTGTGAGAAATTAAATTTAAAAAATGCCTCCAAAAGATCTAAGATTATTATTATTTATTATTATTATTATTATTATTATTATTATTATTTTCACTCCTTTTGTGTTTTTTCACATCAGCGTTAGCTGATGGTATTTCACTGGAGTCTGATTGACAACAAGTCTCCTCAGGTCTCCAGGACTCTTCTGAGTATTCTAGCCAATGGCAGAAGTGCAGTAGTCTGGATGGTCTCAATTCTTCCTTGATTCCAGATTCTCCAGCCTTTTTTCCAAGTTTATTGGGACCATTCCAAGTGCACCAAACTACAATTTGTTATCACTTTCACTCTCATGTTCCACAGCTTTTTCCATTCTCTGGTAAGGTCCAGGTATTTATCCATCTTTTCATTTTCCTTCAGCTTCACCCTGTGATCTTCTGGGACCGCAAAGTCCAACAGTTTCTCTTTTCTTTTCTTTTTTTTTTTTTGTTAATAAGCACTAGGTCTGGTCTCCTGACCGGGATAGGGTGTGATCCCAGAGAATCTTATGCATTTCATTCTCAAGAACAGATTCTGGTTTCTGGATAGGGGTTAGGGTTAGAGGTTAGTTTTATAATTTAAAAAGAAAAAAAGAAAAAATCGTTTGTTAAAACAACCGGATATTGACGGTGTTGAAAAAATTTTAATTTTTAATCGAGATCAAAAAGGGGTGACTAAAGGTCATATGGTCCGAATTTATAAATGACTATATATACTTCAGGGTGTGATACAAGGTCACTTTTTAAGGGGAGTAAAGCTGGTTTCCTTCTCTTGGGCTGGTTGCCTAACCAAGGCTAAAGAACCCAGTCTGTCCGACTATTTACCCATCGCTTTGATTCATGCTTTTCCCAAGAGCGTTAGACGTAAAGTGAAACGCAAACAGCCTCGCTCGGGATTCGAACGCGGGTCACCGATTCCATTTCCTAATCGTTACGCTAAAAACACCTCCTTTAATAAGTATGTTTGATTTTGGCCCTGGGGGGTGGGGGAACTTCCGACTTATTGTGTATAGATTAGTATGCTCCGTCCGCTGACCTCTATCGGCTAGATATCCGATTGTTATCGCGCAGTAATTGGTCTCTTCGATAACAATTGATGTCTCACGGCTGTCAGCGTGTCGAATGGTATGTCCAAGGGCAAAGCCTAATAACAATTATCAGTCCGGAACGGAGTGCGAGTCGAAATCCTAACACTCGGGGGTCCCGGGTATACAAGTAATAATTAACATCGTCAGACAAAAGAGCCGGCTTTGTCATATTTAGCCTTTTACACGACCTAAAGGGTAAACGAACTAAAATACCTCATCGGCTTGAATTATATACCACTAAATCTGACGTTGCTGTGACGTACTGATGGATCTAAATCTGTACTGAAATTGACACCAGATCATCTCGCTTAGTGATACTTAAAGTGGGTGTTAGCTCCCCATTGTGGGGGTGATGTGGAATAGGTTAGGTTGATTTTTCACTTTTTTAAAATATCAAATTGTCCATCTATGCGAAAGTTGTGTGTTAGTATACTGAATACTGATATCAAAAATTAGATCTTTTAATTGTACCATTGTTTGAGGAAATAGCATCAAAGATTTTCTATTAAAATGCACTAAAAATCCTTGTTTTACAAAATTTAGCCTAGAATTGGTTAGAAAATGTATTCATTTTTAATTTGAATTCTATTTATAATATCTAATTCGTTTCATTTTAATAAAATAAAATAATATTTTCTGATTTAAATATTTAAAACGGTAAATTTTCTTACCAATTTCTAGGCCAAAATTTTTTGTGAGTTTTAGCAGACGATCTTTGATGCTATTTTCCTCAAACAATGGCGCTAGTAAAAGAGCTAATTTTTGTTATCAGTATTCAGTATACTAACACACAACTTTCGCATAGATGGACAATTTGATATTTTTTTAAAGTGAAAAATCAACCTAATCTAATGTGGAATCACAAGAGAGTGGTAGATGCTCAGGGACGTTTTTTTAAAGGTTCTGAGCCATTATTTTAACTCGACAGTAGTAAAGTCGGCAGAGTGGTATATTATCGGCATAAGCCGGATAACGAGGGAGTATATCTCTTTTTTGCTTGCACTAGACCAGACATTTTTTGCGTCTGGGATGGAGCGCCACACCCATCATCAGATCTCCACTTTAATGCACAGATCTAAGTAGTGCTATTCCTTCACTAGTGAGCACCGGTATCGAACCCGGAATTTTCCGGTCACCTACAAGCAAAATATAACTCCCAATTAAATTAAAGTAGGCAGAGTGGCCTTAGCTAGACAGCGTGGGAGCCTATCCCCTTTTTACAAACATTAGACCGCCCTGTCGGTGGGCTTTAGAATGCACCGACTGCACCTCTGCAGAGGGTTAAGACTCCCCCAATGAGGCCACCTGTTGGCTGTGGGTGGCGACTCGTGATGCTTAAGGATAGAACCCAGGTAGATGAGCAGTCCATGACTTGCAATACTCCACTTTGGCCCTATCTTGGGCTAGACGGGCGGTCGGAGAGGCCCCATCCGATCAATCGGCTGGTCACGTCAAGCCCTAGCACCTATATGATTTTCCCAACCCTATTGCCCTTATGGCAAGCCCCAACCCCTTTTTTATCATATGGGTGCTAGAAGGCGGTGACTGAGGGTCTACATGTCCCGGGAATGACGTTAAACTCTATCTGATGGTGAGGTTCCAGTTTTGGAGGTTTGGGGAATGTGGAGCACCCCTTCATCACCCTTGCTCCCTGGTCCACTCTGACCCGGAGTGGTAGTACCTGTTAGGGCCCCATCTATGGGTTAAATAGTAAAACATGAGTTGATGAACCAAATTTGTTATCCATTAAGAATGAATTTATTCCTAAAATTTGTCGGCATTAAATGACCCATTGAGGTTGATATGCCGTAAAACAAACCAAACCAAACCAAACAAGCATTAGACCACCGAGATTATTTTTACGTCAGAGTTGATGCGCCCCACTTACCATCAGCTTCTCACTTTACCGCACAGATCCAAGCTGTGCTAATCATGCGCTGAGTTGGCGGGGCCGGTATTTTGTATCATTCGGTGTATTCTTCTGCCCCACCGACAGGGCGGTTTATCGTAGTGTGCGTCGGTCCTTGTAAACACGCCAAAAGGGACGCTGGTGACAAAAGGTTTAAAACAACGCTTAAAACTTAATTAAACTTCATAAGGAAAAGATCTAAACAGACAGAAATCTTAACTAATCCGATTAATCAATATCCCGTTAATCTTTATCATAAATGAGTTCGGCATGAATCAAGTAAGGCTTTGATGTCTCGGTTATTAAGTACAAAGATCGTTGCGAAAGTAATACAGAAGTTGGTCGGTTGGATTTTACGGTATTTCAACCGTTGTTGGGTTACGTCGAAGACGTTTTTGTTTCATTCTTTGTTGAGTACGATTGTTATTTGTACAAAGCTATTTAACCCATAGATGTAACCCTAACAGCTAATACCACTCCGGGTCAGAATGGAACTGGAACTAATGGCAATGAAAGGGTACTCCACACTCCCCAGAGCTCCAGAATAATATAAATTGCCGGACCAGTTGATTGGCCGTCTGTCCAGTTTGTTTCTCAATCTTTTTTCTCAATTTTTTTTTCTCAATCTTTTTTTACCTATTGACCCCCTTTTAATCCTATTTTACTCTTGATGGAACCCCCATAGCCATTCGTTGTTTAAAAATCCCATTGTATTTTATAGTTAAATACATTTTACTTGCCTGGGTCCCCGAGGGGTCCATATGGACCCCGATTGAGACCACTGGTCTAGGCCAAATAAGGGCCAGTGGAGTGTTTCATGTCATAGACTACTCGTCCATCAAGATTCTGTCGTTAAACATCACGGGTCGCTATCCAGGGCCAATAGGTGGCCTCATTTTGGGCTTGCATCTCTGCAGGGGTGCATTCAGTGTATCATACAGCCCCAACCGACAATGCAGGCCATCGTTGGTATCCCTTTTCGCTCGTTATGAACAAGAGTATACTTGCCTCCACCGTAAGCGGACTTTGACGATATTAATCATCCTTTTGTTCTGGTAATAACACTAAACAACATCTGGTGGTGAGGCTTCGATTCTGTAACTCTGAAGATTGTCAAGTCACTCCTTTATTACAATTACACTCAGGCCTACACTGGCCTGTAGGGCTAATCGCAAATACGGTGCCATCTACGGGTCAAATATATCTTTTATAACATTGTTGATATTAGACAGGAATACTTGAAACCATATAACTGTGTACAAATTATTTGTATTAATTTGGTTTGCTTTGGTCTAGTTTAGTTTGGTTTTGTTTATATTTTCAACGGTATGTCAACTCCTTATCGGTTAGTTAATGCCGAAAATTGATTCATTTGTAAATGTTTGACTGTAATCAAAACTATCTACATTTGGATTGGTTGGTTTTAGGTTTAGTTGTTTATCGGCATATCAACTCCTAATGGATTACTTAATACCGAGAATTGATTCATTGGTAAATATTCTATTGTAATCATAGATATTTATATTTGGTTTGATTTAGTTTGGTTTATAAGGGTCGGGTTAACTCAGTCGGTAGAGCGTTCGGATAGAAACCACAAGGTTCCTAGTTCGATACCGGCCCATTTATAAAGGGCAGTTGGTATGTATATGTATGTATGTATGTCCGGATGAAACTACGAAAACAAAACAATTAACGACAAAGCAAATATATATATACACATTAAATAACACCGGTTCTTGCTTTATGTGCAAAAATTATGAAGATTTTATTTGTATTCAAAGATATTTGATAATAAAAATATACATAGAAATAGCATTGAAATTCTACTTAAAAATGTCCATCATTTGTAAATCTCAAAGTAAACAGATCAATAGACCAGGGATTTTAACCGTTTACCCAGGCAGAGCGTTCAGCTTGAAACCACAAGGTTCCTAGTTCGATACCGGCCCTCACCAACTCAGCGTATGAGTAGCACAGGGATCTGTGCGGTAAAGTAAGGAGCTGATGGTAGGTGTGGCGCTCCACATCAGATGCAAAAACAATCTCCTTGGTCTAGCGCTAGTGAAAAGGGGATAGACTCCCTAGTTGATTGGCTGATACCGACATTAGGCCGCCCCGACGACTTTACTTTTACTTTATAGGTTTAATGGCATATCAACTCCTAATGGGTTATTCAATGGTGAAATTTGATTCATGTGTAAATGTTTGATCCTAAACATATATTTCAATGTTCCTTTGCATTTCTTGTAGATTTCACATTTTATTTACCTATAATAATATGTTTATAAACTGTCATGTATATATATATACCGCCCTGTCGCCTGGGGCGTTAGAATGCACCGACTGCACCTCTGCAGATGGGTAAGACTCCCCCAATGGGGCCACCTGTTGGCCGTGGGTGGCGACCCGTGATGCTTAAGGACAGTCTTGGTAGATGAGCAGTCCATGACATGCAACACTCCACTTAGAACCTTACTTAGGCTAGACGGGCGGTCGGAGAGGCCCCCTCTGATCAATCGGCTGGCCACGTCAAGCCCTAGCACCTATATGATTTTCCCAACCCTATTGCCCTTATGGCAAGCCCCAAACCCTTTTTATCATATGGGTGCTAGAAGGCGGTGGCTGCGGGTCTACATGTCCTGGGAATGACGTTAAACTCTATATGATGGTGAGATTCCAGTTTTGGAGGTTTGGGGAATGTGGAGCACCCCTTCATCACCATTGCTCCTTGGTCCACTCTGACCCGGAGTGGTAGTACCTGTCAGGGTTCCATCTATGGTTAAATAGAAAACATGAGTTTATAAACGAAATTGTATTATCCATTAAAAATGAAATTATTTCAAAACCTTGTCAGCATTAAACTTTTTTTTTTACCAATAGAAGTATTCGGCATAAAATGACCCAAGGGGTTGACATGCCGTAAAACCCAACCAAACCAAACCAAAATATATGTATACATATTTTCCTTCATATAGATATATTAGAAAGATTCTTTTTCGTAGTATGCTAAGAGACCTCAATGTATGACAATTTAACAATTTTATACAGAGCTATATTCGTAAATTTGAAATAAAAGAAACTTAGAACCCAGTCATTTTCGCTATTTATAATAGCCAACTTGACTGAATTATATATATATATATATATATATATATATATATATATTATATATATTATATATATATATATAAGTTAATATTCATCCTGTTTGAATAAGAGAATTCGTCTAGTGTCAATCTTGGAATAAGTCTTCTTTTTTAAAAACTGTTACAATAAGAGTTACATGATCCGGTGACCGAAATAAGTGTTGGCGGAAGTGCTCACATTTGAAACTACTGTATAACTTTTTGCAACATCAAGGTTTTCGTTTTGAACTCATATGACTTTCATCTCCGCTCTTGATAATACGAAGTATAAACAAGCTCTGAAGATGATTTTTATAAAATCGAAATATTGTTCAATATTAGCTATAAAATGTTTTCACTTTAACAGCAATTTGTGTTGTTTTCATATCCTTTTATCTATACTCATATATATATATATATATATATATATATATATAGATAGATAGATAGATAGATAGATATATATTAACAGACATAGATAGATAGATTGATTGATAGATAGATATTAACAGACATAGATAGATAGATTGATTGATAGATAGATAACAGACATAGATAGATAGATAGATTGATAGATATTAACAGACTACATATATATATATATAATATATATATATATATATATATATATATATATATATATATAGATAGATAGATATATATAGATAGATAGATGAATAGATAATGAACAAAACTGGGGGGAACAGATATGAACAAACAAATATATATATATATATATATATATATATATATATATATATATATATATATATATATACTCGAAGAGAATATGGGCGCCGTCAAGTAACCGTCATTTACCTGAAAGATGTTTTGAGGGAGAATTACTCGGTATAACATCGGAATGACTTATGTTTGGGTTAAGAATTAAAAGCAAGTAATAATTATCCCCATTGAAGTTTTTTTATAAATAGCCGTAAAGAGTGGCCATGATGTCAAGAGACCGTTTTTTGGCTTTTTTTTCTTTTCTTTTCTTTTTTTTTTTTGTTGTCTTTTTCTGGGTGGGTAGAAGTGTCTTTTTCATTCTGTTTGTCGGGTGTTAGGTGTACATAGCAATTATCTTTTGTATTTTACTGGTTTGTCAAATAAATGAAGAATCTGTGGTAATGTCACTTGCAAAATGTATTCATTTGTTTAAAGGGTTGGAATGTTCGTATTAGTCAGATATAATTAAAACCTGGATATGATTAATTACAAGAGAGTCTTTGTGGCGTAGTGGCTAACGTTCTAGACAGCGGTAGATAGATATGAACATATATAGATTGCTAACTAGCTAGTTAACTGATAGATAGATAGATAGATAGATAGATAGATAGATATTAACAAACATAGCTAGCTAGCTAGCTAGATAAATAGATAGATAGATAGATAGATAGATAGATAGATAGATAGATAGATAGATATTAACAGATATAGCTAGCTGGCTAGAAAGATATATATTAACAGACTATGTATATATATATATATATATATATAGAGAGAGAGAGAGGGGGGGAGATAGATATATAGATAGAGAGAGAGAGGGGGGAGATATAGATATATATATATATTAGATAGATAGATAGATATTAACAGAGAAAGAGAAGAGATAGATAGAGAGATAGATAGATAATATTAACAGACAGAGAGCTAGAGAGAGGAGAGAGAGAGAGAGAGAGAGAGATTGATAGATATTAACAGACAGAGAGATAGAGAGAGAGATAGATAGATAGATAGATAGATAGATATTAACAGACAGAGAGCTAGAGAGAGAGAGAGATAGAGAGAGAGAGACAGATAGATTGATAGATATTAACAGACAGAGAGATAGAGAGATAGATAGATAGATAGATAGATAGATACCTTCATGTTCCACAGTTATTTTGTTTTTTGTTTTGCTTCGTTTTTTTATGGTTTTTTGTTGTTGTTGTTGCTGTTTTTTTGTTTTTTTTTTTTGTTTGTTTGTTTGTTTTTTCAGTTCTCTGATCTTGTACTAGTATTTGTCTATCTCTTCGTTTTCTTTTATTTTTACTCTGTGATCCACCGGGACGGCAAAATCCACAAGATGACATTTTCTCTTCTTCTTGTTAATTAACATTAGTTCTGGTCCCCTGAACGGGATTAGGTGATCCGTTTGTATCTCAAAGCCCCAGAGAATTTTATATATCTACTTCTCTAGGTTTATGCATAAACAATTTGTTAGCATGGTCAAATCCTTTTTTTTTTTTACACAATTCCTAGTGGATCACCTTTCTCGCCCAGTCGTGCCTAGTTTTTTACTCCCTTTGTGCTAGTTTGCTGCATTGGCTCATACAATAACTAACCATTTCATCTCTGTCTCCTCACATCCTACATTCGCTATTTTCTTTTTGCTTTGATATAAAGTAAAGTCGTCGGGTGGCCTAAAGTCAGTATCAGCCAGACAGCGAGGGAGTATATCCCCTTTTCACTAGGGCTAGACCAAGGAGATTGTTTTGGCTTCTGAGGTTGAGCGCCACATTTACCATCAGCTCCTCACTTTACCGCACTGATCCCTGTGCTACTCATACGCTGAGTTGGCGAGGGCCGGTATCGAACCTGGAACCTAGTCGGACGCTCTACCAACTGAGCTAAACCGACCCTATATAGCTTGTTTTTTTTTTTCTTGCTATTATAAGAGATTCAGTTTTTCTCGAGGTTTCACTTTTTTTGGCCTGTTCAAGTCTTTTCGTGTGCAAACTGAATAGACTAGACTAGACTAGACTAGGGGGAATGAAAAAACTGACGGCTCTAGATTTGATCCCCGACAAGTTCAAGATACCATATACTGACTTGAAACCTAAAATTAATAGATTCCTTCATACAAAATAATAACAACACTGGAATAACAACATCCACAATAAACTCTTCCTAATCAAACCCAATTTGGGAGGCTGGAGACCAA
>CM042159.1:17504266-17509266 GCA_023376005.1 Doryteuthis pealeii | reverse complement strand
ACCTCCGTAAAATACATCTTGTGTTTCATTTTTACCAACACTATGAGTCAACTAAACCATTTCATATCAACACGCAATTAACGGTAATATAATTTTGAGTGAATATATCCACTTTCCGCATCTGAATTTTCAAATTGTTCCCTCAGATATGAATTTGAATAGTATCACTACTTTTCTTCTACTAGTATGACTTTGGCATTAAATAACCCACAAAGGATAATATGCCATTTAAACAAAGAAATTCATCAAAGATATCCAAATTGTACGAAGAGATTTGCCCGGTTTCATAATCACGAGTGTTTCCCGAAAGTAAAGCCACCTATCTTTTTCCATGGAAACTACAACAACACACCGCCCTGTATGAGAGTGGTGGGGGTATATAAACGTGACTAGAAAACGCATGGCCTCACAACGGTTTCAAGACCATGTCGGTAATTGCAGCGAAGTGTAGTGTTGTGGAAGTATTATTCAAACTAAGACAAAAAAAAAGAAAAAGATCAACTCTCTTATTTCTCACTTACCGTATTTGACGGCATATAAGACGCACGGGCATATAAGACGCACCCCCATTTCAGCAGGTCAGATTCAGGAAAAGAAGGTTTTAGTGTATTTAATTGTTTATTTGTTTGTTACACATATATACAAGATGGGTACAAGATGAACCTTTCTAGACGTGGAAAGGGTACCCACTTGGGTTGGTTGTATCGTGGTAATTGGTTTGTTTATTGATTATACGGCATGTCAACCTTTGATGAGTTATTTTATGCCGAAGACTTTTTTTTATTCATACTTAATAGGTATTCAATTTTTTTAACTCAATTTTTTTTTTATTTAACCCATGGATTGGACCCTAAAAGGTACTACCATTCCGTGTCAGAGAGGACCTGGGAGTAATGGTTATGAAGGCGTATTCCATACTCCCCAGAGCTCTGAGGAGTGTGGAGTACCTCTTCATCGCCAATTCACCCAGGTCCACACTGACCCGGAATGGTAGTACCTGTTATGGTCCCATCTATGGGTTAAATGGTTCAAAAATGAATATTAAAAATGTATAAAGGAATTGAGTTCGAAGACAAAAATTAAATAGCCAATAAGAATGAATAAAACAAAATGTCTTCGGCATAAAATAACCCAAGGGTTTGACATACCATAAAAACCAACCAACCAACCAACGCGAGTAACCATATCGCTTCTCAAATTTCTTTAGCCCTTTAAAATATCAATAATTCTTTAAGGAATCTTCATTTTCTTGGTTAGGTTAAGATGTTTTCAGTTCTCTTTTATAATCCTTATATTCTATTTCATTTTCTCTTTTTCCTTTTTGTGTATTTTTCTCTGTACGTATATATGTATATGAGTTTGTAAGGGGGTTGATAGAATCAATTATCCTATATATTAGTACACACACAAATACATATGTGTATGTATATGTGCGTGTATGTGTTTGTATGTATGCTATAAGTGTATGTGTCATAGCATCAATTACTCTACATATTAGTATAACACACACACACACACATCACACACACACACACATACATATATATATGCATACATATATGTATATGAGTTTGTGTGAGAGTGTTGATAGTATCAATTATGTCATGTATTAGTACTCACACAAATATGTGTATATATATATATATTGGGGAGATTATGTGCTTAATTAAAGATATACCTAATTTGAGAATTGATTAGTTGTAATTAAATGAATTAGGCGTGCATATCGGTTTAAATGTAAGGCGTAAACAAATATAAATTAAATAAATTAAATAATAAATAAATTAGATAAACGAGAAAAACTGGGAAAGCCAGCTAGTGTAGAGGTTAGAATCTCCGCCTGTCAGCCTGGCAAGTAGGGTTCGAATCACGCACAAAGCACTCTGTCTATAACTCTGCTGATGTTGCCTAATAGGCTGAAATGTACATACAGAGATGACTTTTTCTCGATTTGTTTACGCCTTAAATTTAAACCGATATGCACGCCTAATTCATTTTATTATAACTAATTAATTCTCAAATTAGGTATGACTTTAATTTAGCACATACTCTCCCCAAAAATTGTCGGCTATCACCATCTCAAACAGATTGTTTGATCACTTCATATATATATATTTTTGGGAGAATATGTGCTTAATTGAAGTCGTACCTAATTTTGAAAGTTAATTAAATAGCTCTGCTGATGAGGCCTAATAGGCCGAAATGTACATACAGAGATTGATTTTTCTCGATTAGTTTAGCCTTACATTTAAATAGGTATGCCCGCCTAATTAATTAATTATGAATTAATTAACTTTCAAAATTAGGTACGACTTTAATTAAGCACATATTCTCCCAAAATTGTTGGCTAAAAAAAGCCATATCATAAACACATCGCTAATGTGTATTTACTTCTCATATATATATATATATATGTGTATGTATTTATGTGTGTGTTTGTATGTATATGAGTATGTGTGTGTGTTTTATTGTGTCAAGAGTTGCTACTTCTCCATTGTTTCAAACGCATTTATTCAGAAAATTAGGCGTCTGCTCGCCGGTTACGGTTCACTAGATATCTTTACGGTTGCTGCTTCAGTGACCCGGTCAACGTAACAAAAGCCCAAGCAGCATGAGGGCGTGGGGTCTCTTAATTGTTTATACTTTGTAGTTCAATGGGTTACCTCCCTTGCTTAGCTACTAACTACCGCCTTCTCGCTTGAATTCTTATTTTTAATAAGTGGAAAACAAGGTCAAACCAACACGGTTTTCGGTCATTCAGCCTGGAGGCAGGTGTTTTTAGTTTTTATTTAAATGGACATTAAACAATACCACTTCAATAAAAGAGGGAGAAAGTATATATATATATATATATATATATATATATATATATATGGGAAGGCCATAGATTTTGGGGATGGTGGGGTGGTAATTGATTAAGGAGGACCATATTTTGTCTTCCTTAGCAATTAGTTTTTTGTAGGTTTTGTTGAAGGATTCAATGTTTTTTGTCATGGTGTGTGGGGGGATTAATGTCCAGCATTGGAGCAAGAACTATATCCAAGTCCTGAAGATGGTCTAATAATAGACCGAAACGTTGCATCGTCGACAATAAACATCCAGTTTCCATAACATCCCGTGTTTGTCTACCTTTCTCCACATATTGTCGGATTAAACTCCTCATGATTCTATATGATATATACTAATATTGATGATCCAGTATGTATATTATATATATATATATATATATATATATATATATATATATATATATATATATATATATATGTATGAGTATAGATAAAAGGATATGAAAACACCACAAAAAGCTGTTAAAGTGAAAAACATTTTATAACATATTATATAATATGTTATAAAATGTTTTTACTTTAACAGTTTTTGTGGTGTTTTCATATCCTTTTATCTATACTCATACCGTCTGATTCATTTCCTTTCTTTTAACTATATATATATATATATATATATGTGTGTGTGTGTGTGTGTGTGTGTGTGTGTGTGTGTGTGTGTGTGTAAGTTGAAAAATGGAAGTGAATACGACAATATGTTGAAAAAATAAATAAGGGAAAGAAAATATTGAATGGATAAATTTATTTATTTGCCGACACGTGTTTCGACCGAGAGAATGTCCTTGTACACTGTGAAATTTAACACATATGATGTTTTCAAAAATAAATATATTAATTTCCATCTACATATATATATATATATATATATATATATATATATATATATATATATATATATATATATATAATCATTTCTCAACAGAATTTTACAAAGGTAAGATATCCGTTTAATTCTAGTTTGTTTTGATTTTTAAGTTTTCAATTTTCAATTGCCTTCCTAATATATTCAAATATATTGATTTAATGTTTCAAAAGAGTTCAGTATAAATAATGCTTTCCATAAAAAAATTATCTTAAAAAGTTTTTTCCCTTGAGATAAATTTTTGGGAAAGATTTTTCATTAATTCATAACTAAATAATTTAGAAGCAAACACGAAGACTTATATATATATATATATATATATATATATATATATATATATATATATATAAGGTGTGTCAAAAAGTATCGAGATTTTTTGAACTTTTTAACACACCTTATATTCTGAAAAATAACTTTCCATTCATTCTTCATTTCTATCTTGGTAAATACAGCTTTAAACATGGTATTTTTTACACACCTTGTTTTCTGAAAAAATTAACGTTCCATTCATTCTTCATTTCTATCTTGGTAAATTCAGTTTCAATCCCGATACTTTTATGACACACCTATATATATATATATATATATATATATATATATATATATATAGGGCGTTCGGGATGAATTTGACAGTTTCATAAGGGAAAAAAAAGTGATTAGTAACTACAAAATTTAATGGATTGTAAAGAAATTCAACAGGCGCGGAAAGTACACTACTGCCAACAAGTTTCACCAAAATAACCGCCATTAGCGTCGATCACAGCCTTAATCCTGCTCCGGAACCTGGAGCAAGCTGATGTCACTGTTACCCTGGAAGGGTCTAAAAAACAACCTTCTGTCGATTAACTGGGCTTTTGTAGTACTGGCACGGCGATTGGTGTCTCTCTCAACAGCGCCACATAAATAATAAACCATGGGGTTAAGATCTGGAGAGTTCGGAGGCCAAACATTGGGACTGGTGTAGTCGTAAAAATGCGCCGACGACCATTTTTTACTTTTCCCCGAGATGTGGCAGGGGGCTGAATCCTGCTGCCATACATATGGCTACCCTTGTTATCCAGGGCTTGACTACTGTGTTTAGCAACTCCGTAGGTATCTGAGGGCCCCCCAACACTTTTTACTGCAGATTTCCGAGGAATTCTGCAGTACGAACGCAATCAGATCATCTGTTATGTTGCTTTCTTCTAGCCACAGTCTCGTAGTCTCCATTGCAATTCTCAGTTCATGCCTGATTGTTTTTACAGTGTTCAGGGAGCATTGGACAGCAACCATAATCTCCTTATTTTGATGGC
>CM042159.1:17496766-17499266 GCA_023376005.1 Doryteuthis pealeii | reverse complement strand
ATTCTGATGGTTTGTACCATGATTTCCAGTTCTTTTCATTTTTTGCAAAAGATTTTATGTCATCCATGTACTTAAGGTTGTTTATTTTTTCCAGCGAGTTAGTGAATTTGTATCCCCCTGTGAATTTTCTGAATATATGATTGAGTGGCATCATTGCTATAATAAATAGTAGTGGTGAATGTAACTGCTGATTGAATAAACAATCGCTTAAATTTTTAGCTTTTAGCGTGGGTTTCATATCTATTCATTTATCTATTCCAGGCTATATATATATATATATATATATATATATATATATATATATATATATATATATATATATATATATTCCCCTAGATGTCAGTTTTACATTTTTTTTATGTTGAAAAACTGAATAACCTGGGGGGTTTTCCACACCGGTAGAGTTTAGAGTTTAGAAGTAAAAAAAAAATATATATATATGTATATATGTCTCTTTGTCTCCCTTAATTTCTTTGTATCTATTTATCTATCCAAGACCATTTCCATCTCTCTCACACTCTCTCTCTCTTTCTCTTTTCTCTCTCTCTCTCTCTCTCTCTCTCTCTCTATATATATATATATATATATATATATATATATATATATATATATATATATATATGCGTGTGTGTGTGTGTATGTGTTATATATATATACATATATATATATATGTGTGTGTGTGTGTGTGTGTGTATGTCTGTTATATATATATATATATATATATATATATATATACTTAAGCTTGTCCGTCTGTTTCTGCCATCTTGTAACTATCTATTTACCTACGTGTGGCTAAATAACAATTTCTCAATCGCAAAAACTGCAAACTGCACATTAAGTCTGTTTTAATTATCGACTTTTCTTTTTTCGCTAACCGTCGCATCTTCTCGCACTATGCAACAACAACAAAAAAAACAGATCTACTAATTATCCGATTTTGAAGTTAAAAACTATAAAGCCCGAGTATTCCAATTACTTTGTCAATTTTTCATTCCACTTCTGACTATTACGCGTTACTTTATTGATTTGTTTTGTTTGTTTTGTTTTGTTTTATTGTTCTTTTCTGTTCTTGATGCAGAGGTAACAATGAGAAGATTTAAACTCTTTCTCTTGCTGTCGCTTATTTTCAGCTGGTCGGTTGAATGAGAGACAGTTGCCGGATCAGGACAACTATGGGCCACCCCTGGGCGAAAAGAACTTAGTGGGGGGACCTCATCTAATCACGAGTAACAAAAGCTTCTCCCTTTCTTTATCTACTCAATGAAAGTAGTACAATACTGAAACTTTAGCATCTTATTATAATGGAGGGGCTGTGTTCAGCTAGAAACCACAAGATTCTTAGTTCGATACCGGCCCTCGCCAACTCAGCGTATGAGTAGCACATGAGTGCGGTAAAGTAAGGAGCTGCTGGTAGGTGTGGCGCTCCGTCTCAGACACTAAAATAATCTCCTTGGTCTAGCGCTACTGAAAAGGGTATAGACTCCCTCGCTGATTGGCTGATACCGACTTTAGGCCACCCCGACGACTTTACTTTACTTTTATAATGGAGAGTGTGTGTTTGACTGTCTGTAACCGAAACTATATCACTATTCAAGTTAAAATTCCATTAATTATTTTCATCACATTCTCCATGATTTTATTTTTATTTAGAAAACGTTCTAACATTATTAATACTGTTTACTATATCTACATACTAATAACATGCAATTGTATTCATATATACAACAAAATAACGGTTTACAGTGTGAACGGGAAGGCTAATTTGCATATTGAAATTAAAAACTTGATTTTAATAAATATGCACTTAGTATTATTGAGTTCTAATTGTTTGGTTGTATCTTAATGAATAGGAGGTAAAATCTCGGGTATAAATCTTAAAAGAAATCAATTAACATGAAGAAATAACTGTCATTTTATTCTTTACTTCCTAATTTAACTAAATAATTAATTAGGAAAATTTAGCAATGAAAGACGGGAGGGATTGAAGAATAACTTTCAGATGTTCTATTTTTCGATTATACCCCCCTCTGTTTCAAATCTTGTTATCTGCATTCTTATTTAATCTCATTAGCCTTTCTAATTTAATATAATATTTTATTACATTAAAAATTTAAATACTTGCACCCTGGGAGTTCATATATTGCTAGTTTATAAAAACCGATTATGAATCCTCCGTTTGATACATTAAGATTCACTTGTTTGTCGTGATATCGCTTTTCAATAATAAGCCATAAAGTGAGTAACTTCTTCGCATATAATCAGATGAATCGGCAGGTTAGGTAAAGTCCTAGCACCTATATGATTGCACCGAACGTATATATATATATACTAGAAAAACGTGACCCGTTGGGTCACCCATTGAGCACCCATTATGATCAGAAAAGAAGCGAATTAATTCTAAAAGAGAAATACGTCCGGAGAATTTTTTTTTAATCCTTAAAATCATTTTGTAAGATTTCTAAGAAAGGGAAAGTTTGAACAAATTAAAATTTAAATGGAC
>CM042159.1:17484266-17491766 GCA_023376005.1 Doryteuthis pealeii | reverse complement strand
GGTCATCAAACCATTCTGATAAACGAAGGACTCGGTTGCTTAAGTGGTCACCCAATTAAGTATTGAACAGGCTCAACGTCGATGAGCTAGCGGGAATCAGTGCTTTCAATGTGAATTGACTCAGAAAGAAAGAGAGAGAGAATTGGTTGGTTAGTTAGTTTTACAGTATAAGTAGTGGCAAGGCCTGAATTATGGAGTACCCAAATAGAAACGAAATATTGAGATATACAGATAAACTTAAAGGCATTGTTCTTTAAACGAATAATAAGTGAACTCTATTTCTTGTGACATTATTGGCTAAGAATGTTATTAAAAAATATTATCAGCAGCAGCAGCAACAACAACAACAACGATCATATATTCACCCTTTTCGATTCATTTAATACCGAATTACGTCATTCTGTTAAACAAAAGTCTCAGTTTTTTTCTAGAATGATGAATTGCATCTAATAAGTACAAATTTAACTCCGTCCTGTCGGCTGGGGTGTTAGAATACACCGAATACACCTCCACAGAGAGGTAAGATTCCTCCAATTGAGGCCACCTGTTGGCCGTGGGTTGGCGACTCGTGATGCTTAAGGATAGAACCTGTGATGGATGAGCAGTCCGTTACATGCAGCATTCTACTTTGGCCCTTACTTAGGCTAGACGGGCGGTCAGAGGCCCCCTCTGATCAATCGGTTAGTCATGTCAAGCCCTAGCACCTATATGATTGCCCCAACTTATTGCCCTTATCGCAAGCCCTAACCCTTTTTATCCTATATGTGCTAGAAGGCGGCGGCTGAGGGTCTTCATGTCCTGGGAATGACGTTAAACTCTATAGTAAGGCTCCAGTTCTGGAGATCTGGGGAATGTAGAGCGCCTCTTCGTCACCATTGCTCCCAGGTTTTTTTTTGCCCGGAGTGGTAGTACCTGATAGGGTCCCATCTATGGGTAAAATAGAAAAATGTGTTTAGAAAATAGAAAAAAAAAATTAAGTATCCATTGAGAATTAATTTCAAAACTTTGTCGGCATTAAATGACCCACCAAGGTTGATATGCCAAAACAAACCAAACAAATTTAACTGTTGAATTTTATAACCACTACTATATCATTTTTTTTTCGCTTCGTTCTTACGATTTCAATTTTTCTTTTTCAGGTTACAATCTGATGTGATAGAAGAAAGAAATTCCCTAAAAAGTCCAGTTTTGAAAAAACTGAGCGGCAATTACGGATCAACATGGCTGATATCCTAAATTCAACGGACCTCAAGAACTCAAGGAAATCCAAATTTTGGAATTTTCTTCAAATAAATAAATGAAAAAGAAAGAAAGAAAAGGAAACAAACGAGATTATTAACATAATTATTTACTAAGTATAACTTAGTAGTGGCACAAGGCCTGAATTGTGGAGCACCCAAATAGAAACGAAATATTGAGATATACAGATAAACTTAAAGGCATTGTTCTTTAAACGAATAATAAGTGAACTGTATTTCTTGAGACATTATTGGCTAAAAATGTTATTTAAAAACATTAGCAGCAGCAGCCGCAACAACATCAACAACAACAATAACAACAACAACGATCATATAATATATTCAAAATATTCCCAAGATGTACTTCAGCGAATTATCATTGGATAATTTGGCAGGACGTTTATTTATTCTCGGTTTGGAGTCACTGTTTCGTTTCCAGCAGGAAGTAGGAAAATTGTCCACCATTTTGGATTTTACCACTACGAATCTGGCGGGAGTTTGGTAACTGTGGCGGTAATTTGTTTGTTTGTTGAATGCAGAACACCTCGGATGGATAATCGGTCAATGAAAATTCGACTATGGACTCTGGAAGGCTTGCGTAAAGCAAGTTTTTCCTCTATGATATTCCGGAGTCTCACCGTATCGGAACTAAGAAGAACGGTGCCATAATTTGGGATGCACCGTAAAAATGTTCTGTTAATCTTCTATTAATTCCAGAAGTCTTCCTCGGCGTTGATTCATCACGCTTCTTTATGCGATAATTTCAAAACCATTTTTCCTACATTGAAACAGTTCTTTTTAAGTCCGATGCCACCAGCATCACATTCTCTGTAATTCCCCTCCATTAAGGTAGGCTGGATTGCAGAGACAACTGATATCGAGCGAGAAAACCATCCAACTACAACGTTGAAAAAAAAAAGATCCATTTTTGTACGCGCGCATGCGTACTGAACAAATATATCAACGGACGCCATTAATTTTATGCGTAAATGTAATTTCTAACCCCGTCAGAAATTGCGCACTCCTTCCAGATATAATGTCTTCTACGGTTTTATTGATATATCAACAATAATTCCGGTTTCTTATAAACAACATTATTAAGTTAAAAATAAGGAATTATATGCCTTTACGTCTAAAAACATATCTACACATACGTTTAGCATTCTACGAATTCAAGCATCTTTGAAACAAGGATTGTGGGTTGTATTAAACTTAAATCATGGGATGAAAGAGAAATATCTCGACAGTAAATGTATCATTCATTTTGTTTGAATTAGAATACATTTATAAATGACATGAATACATATATATATATATATTTGTATTTACGTTTTTAAAAAATCTATACAACCCATTGGGTATTTTAAAAATGTGAACATCTTCGAAACAACAGGGATTTGGGTTGTGTTCACTTAAATCATTATGAAGAAAGAAAAATATCTCGGCAGTAAATGCAATTATTCATTTTGTTTGAACGAAATTAGAATACGTTTATAAATATATAAATACATATGTGTGTGAATATATATATATATGTATTATATATACATATATATACTGAAAAATTAAAGAACATTCAATGAGAAAATAATCGTATGGCCAGTTAACAAAAATATATATACATACATACATATATGTATATATAAGTATTCTGATAAGAATAGCAAAAAAAAAGAAAATATTTTTACTTCTAAGGTCAAAGTATAACTTTTTTTAAAACAAAGAAAAGATGACTTTAATGTAAGGAATTATGACTTTAATTTCATATACTGATTTACAGACTCATATCTAAACAGTTAAACTACATAAACGTCAATCATTAATTTTATCTAATAAGTTCTTCCACTATAATTTTCTATGGCTTTTTTTATTACAACTCACTCGGAACCTCATTCTACGACAGCGAGAAACAGTAAACATAAAAAATAATCAATAATAAACTTTCAGTGTCATTCTATAGAAACCTGTTGTCGCTCTACCCCCAGTTCAGAAAAATAAAATAAGCGCTGAATAAGGGGAAAAACTGTGATATTAAAGATAAGTTCTCAGCGCTAATCTTGCAGTGGATTAACGACGTTATTTGCGGAATATACAAAGATAATCCCAAAAATCATGAAAAATAGAATGTTGGACCTTTCCTTAAATCCACCAATGCGAGATTTTTGCTTGGATTAATCCTTAATCTCGATATATTGAAGATAATCCATTCTTTCTTGCAAGGTGCTTGGCTTCATTGTCTATCCTCGATTTTTACATAGCATCAAAATCAATCAATCAAACTACCACGTCCACCATAGTTAAAAGAGGACCGACAGACAATTCTTTAATCAGGCATATATATATATATATATATATATTGGTGGCTCCGAGGATTGGAAGGTCATTTTTTTTTTCCTTGTGAGTTTTTCAAGCCAATTTAACAGCTGTTTTTTTTTTACTGAAGTCAAAGCAAGTCTTCTCTGGTCTCCAGGACTCTTTTCAGTATTCTAGCTGATCTTAGCAATACTGTGGTCTGGGGTGAATCGATTCTTCCACTGATTTCCAGTTTCCCCAGTCTCTCATTCGGGTCTTTGGGAATCTTTTAAAGGGCACCAACTCCAATTGCTATCACCAATCACCTTCAAGTTCCACAGCATTTTCTTTAGCTCTCTGGCAAGATCCAAGAATTTGTTTATCCTTTCACTTTGTTCTATCTTCGCTCTGTGGTCTGCTTGAACAGTGTGTGGTCTATTTTGACTACATATTTTTAGTTGCCTATCTATCGCAATTCACTCGGGCGGCAGTCTACGACAACGAGGAATAATACGGGTCAGAAATAAACGAAAAACGATCTCTCGGTGGGATTCCATGAAAACTTTTTTGTAACTCTACCTCCAATTCAGAAAAATACGTCTAGTGAATGCTTTGGATAAGGAAGAAAGAAAGAAAGGAAGAAAATTTATGATTTTATAATATATATATATTTATATATGTGTGAGTGTAGATAAAAGGGTAGAAAAACACACAATATCGTTAAAATGAATATATTATTATATCATTTTCATAGCTAATATTGAACAATATTTTGATTTATAAAAAAAATCATCATCAGAGAATTTTTTTAATCCGGACTCATCGAGAAATGATATATATACATATATATATATACATATATATGAATGATAAATAGTCAATGTTCTTCCCGATATAGATTATTTGGATAATTTGTTGAAAATAGTAAAAGAACACGAAAAACATATCGTAATTTTTGGAACCCTCCTCGAAATCCACCGATACGAATTTTTTTTTACCTGGATTAAGGATAATCCTTGGTGGATTAAAGACATTTTTCTCTTTTCTTTTTCTTTTTCTTTTTTTTTTTTTTTTGCAAGTGCAAGTCTATTGTTGATTTTTATTGACGTCGAAACAATGCACTCAACAATGGCGTCTATTTAAATCCACCATATTTGAAAGATTCGATATATAACAAGAGTAACACAAAAGAAGAGTAAAATTAAAACTGCGTCAAAGAAGCAACCCGTAAATCAAATTCGAATTTGATATTAATATTGATGTACAAGAATTCATGCGTACAATCCTCCTTCACATAGAGATTTTCCAATATACGTACGAATAAATATAAACTTTTACTCATCGATACACACACACACACACACACACACACATACACACACAAACACACAAACACACACACATATATATATTAAAGATAACAAGTAAAATAGGCATACAATAAATTATATACAGAGATATACTCTCTCTCACACACATACACATACACAGACACACACACACACACACACACATATATATATATGTATATATATATATATATATTAGATATAACAAGTAAAAAAGACATACAATAAATTATATATAGAGATATACTCTCCCTTACACACACATACACACACACAGACACACACACACACACACACACACACACACATATATATATATATATATATATATATATATATATATATATATTAAATATAACAACTAAAAAAGACATACAATAAATTATATATAGAGATATACTCTCTCTCACACACACCTACACACACACAAATATTATATATATATATATATATATATATATATATAGAGAGAGAGAGAGAGAGAGAGGGAGAGAGATTCACTTCCATATATTTTATATACCCATATATTTATAAATACATATTTACATTAAAAAAAAACATCATTGAAATAAATATTTACATACATAATTCACAAGCACAAAATCCAAAATAATTTATATACCTCTTGTGACTTGTACATAGATAACGAATATGTGGGAAAACTCTTTTTGTTGAATCAGATTTATGTAAGGTGACACATTCTTTGAAATACACGCGCATAGACGTACACACATCTATCTATACGCTCATATGTAGAAATATATATGGCAATATCTACGTTATTATCTTGAGACTTGAGTATCAAAAATTATGTCCATACCCCCAAAAATACTTGCAGTGAATATATATTGATGTTCAAATCACTTCCAAACTAAGGCAATAAACATTCAATACCTACAGATACACACACACACACACACACACATATATATATATATATATATATAAAGGAATAAATATTTAATACACATATATATATACATACGCATAAATACACTCATATATATATATATATATATATATATATATATATATATTAAACTATAAAATTGGGTTACAATAAAAACAGGATAAAAACTCACGACTCAGAGTTTCACGGTTGCTGTTCCTCAGGTGAGCTAGTGTTCGATATATATATATATATATATATATATATATATTATATATATATATATATATTTAAATTGATATTGATATTGGTATAGAACTAGTTATAAAAATACCATATTTATGTACAAATTTAGCAGGCATCATACAAATTCAATCATTTACCTAATTGTTCGGCTAAAAGTACGTTATATTTTTAGTGCAATGGTTAAGGAGTCAGTCATTTGCTGTAAATAAGAAATCAACATTTATGTTATGTGCTCCTACCATACAACCACAATAAAAACTATTTTCCATATTGATTAAAAATAAGATATAACATCTTATCCGCATTCATATATGCATATATATTTTTGGGAGAATATGTGCTTAATTGAAGTCGTACCTAATATTGAAAATTAATTAATTCATAATTAATGAATTAGGCGGGCATACCTATTCAAATATAAGGCTAAACAAATCGAGAAAAATCAATATATATGTATGTACATATATACAAAAAGACGAAAATGAATATGTCAGGTTTAACAGAAAATACTCTTTCCTATGCGTTTGTACTCACCATTTCAATTACTCTTGCAATAGAGTGTATAGGTGGACTACTTTGCAACTTTGTTGTATTACTCACTTACCACAAAAGCTTTAAGCTACAAAAAAACGAGAACTTTCTCATCATTAACCTCAACATTGTAGACATACTCATATGTGTTACGGCCATTCCAATTACTCTCGTCTCGCTCCGGTACCAGTCGCTAGACCTGAGCTGCTTCTTTCACCAGGCCAACATCACGTTCGTCAGCACGGCCAGCGCTATCACCCTGCTCACGATCAGTGTTGACCGTTACGAGGCGGTGGTAACACCCCTCAAGAAGAAAGTCATTCAGAATCATATGAAAAAGACTCTGCTGGCCATCTGGTTTGTCTCCATCATCGGCTTCTGTTCGCCGTTCGCCGGCATCAAACTGACGTCGCAGCAACCGACGGCCCAATCGCCGACTAACACGTCACAATTCGGAAACGCGCTCAGCAGCACCACGGACGCCGTTGCAAACGCGACCAGCAATGGTCCATGTTTCTCAACGCCTACCTGCCATTGCTACATCAATTCCAACCATTTATTCCCGTTTAACGAGGTGTACTTCATGTTTTTCTTTTTTCTCTGTATGGTTGGAATGATCGTTTGCTACTACCATATTTTTCGCGTGGCCAAGCAGCGTCTAGCGGTGCGCCTGGCCCTGATCAGGGCCACGTTAGCCTTCACTGGCGGCTCTACGGCCGAGGAATCCCTGTGGAAACTGCAGGACAGACGGCTCACCAAGATGACACTGGCAATAGTCAGCACGTTTGTAATATGTTGGGGACCTCACATAATTGTATCTTGCGTGGGGCTGAAGATACAGACTGTCACAGTGGAGATGCTGCGCTTTGTAGGTCTGGCAATTGCCTTTTCCACCGCCCTTCTCCACCCTCTCCTCTACACGTTCATGAGGCAGGATTTTCGGCGCGCTCTCAAG
>CM042159.1:17474266-17479266 GCA_023376005.1 Doryteuthis pealeii | reverse complement strand
GCTAACTTGCAAACTATTATGCCGCGTTGTGATACACCCTCACATATTTCAGAAGCTCTGAGGAGTGTGCAGTACCCCTTCAGTGTTATTACTCCCAGGTCCACTCTGAACCGGAGTGGTTGTAACTGTTGAGTCCATATCTATTGCATTAAATAGGAATACTTGAAACCAAATGTGCAAACATCATAGAAAAATAAAAAAGAGCGATTTTATAAAGCAACGATACAATAAAAATATGAATTCGAGGGTTAATCAAAAAGTAATGCCATTTTATTTAGGACAGGTATAATTACCAATACAGGAACATGTATCCTACATCAAAATAAGCTGGTCCTTTGTGGATCCCTTCCCTACTTCTCTACATAGTCACCATTTCTTTCAATAGCAATGTTCTATCTTCGATCGTGAACATGTATCCCTGCCCCGGAAAATTCTTCAAAGAAACCTGGACAACTTCTGTAGAAAATAGTCTCATTCAGGGGGAAAACTTTACCGCTTTGTCCATACTCCCCAGATTTTGGGGCCTTCAGACTATCATCTTTTCGGCCACATGAAAGAAGGTTTGAGAGGCAAATATTATCCCAGTGATGAGGAAGTAAAATCTGTAGTGAAGAAGTGACTCAAAGAACAGTCAGCAGAATTTTACAGGGCAGGGATACATGCTCTCATTCGAAGGTGGAATATTGCTATTGATAGACACGGTGACTATGTGGCGAAGTAGGCATGTGATTCACAGTTTCATTTTGATGTATGATACATGTTTTTGTGTTGGTAATTATACCTGTCCTAAACAAAATGGCATTATTTTTTTACTCACCCTCGTATTTAGGATTATAATTAAGATTGGTTTGTTGATTGGTTGTTTGGATTTTACGACAAGACAAACTTTGTTGGGTTATTTTATGCCAAAAACATTTTGTTTAATTTATTCTTGATAAATATTGAAAAAAAAATCTATACTCAACTTTTTTAAACGCATTTTTTGTAATTCATTCTTTTCTATTTAACCTATAGATGGGACACTAACAGGTACTACCACTCCGAGACATAGTGGACCTGGGAGTGATAGCGATGAAGGGGTGATATTTGAAATTCCAAACCAATGGGGTTTTGAATTTTACAAAAATCAACTCCCTTTTTGATTTTTATGATTTTTTCTAGACTTATTTGAAATAGTATTATCTTCGAAATATTTTAAGTTACAAGAAGGAAGGTATAACCATTTAAGTAGTTTAAAATTGGCTGGAGTAAGTGTAAAATTAAGAAAAAATTCACGATTGAAGATCATAAAAATTAATTCAAATAGCTGTAGAAAAATCATGAAAATTAAATAAGTTCTTTATTTTTTGTATAATTTAAAAAATCCCGGTGTGTTTGGTATTTCAAACATTTTATTACATAACTCAATATAGCTATTATCTAAATTTGAAATTTCAATTCATAAAATCCTCCTTTTTTAAAGACTTTAAAACAAATAATTTTCCCATTTGATTTTTTAAAATCCTTCCTCTTTATAATACATAAAAAATTAAATATCTACAAAATAAATTATTTACTTCACTAAACTGAAGCTTCAAATTTTTTTTTTTTTTTTTTTTTTGGGGGGGGGTGAGAGGGGTCTCAGTATGTTGTTTTTTTTTTGTGTTGTTTCCTTTTTGTTTTATGCTATTGTTGTGATTGGATTTTGGGGGTAGATGACGATTTTTCTTCTTTTTTTGTGTAGTGTAAGTTTATATCAGGGACAGCCTTCACATGTGACATCTGTGATCGAGAATGTTTTTCGAAGATTGGACTTCACAGTCACAAGAGGCGCTCTAACTTCAGGGGCACAAGAACTATATAGTCTTCCGAGACTGCAATGCAAATGAAGTTTATATTTATTTTTGTTTGGCTCGGGTTGCTATTAATGCACCAAATTTGAAAATACAGTGATACCTTGACTTCTGTGTTTAATTCCTTCCGCTCAATTTCCTCGTATATCAAATCACTTTTCCCCATTGAAATAAACTGAAATGCCATTAATCCGTTCCATCGCCCCCCCCCAAAACCCTAATTTTTGTTACGTTTTTAAACAATAAGAATAGCTGTATATTGTATAAAAACATAATAAAATAGAATGTCATTAATTATGTGCTCTAATATGTTGTGATGTTTTTTAATATTTTTTTCTTTGGAGTAATAAATTTGAAAACTTAAATGTTTTTAGTGGTTTTATTAACATAAGCGGATGTGAAACTCGCTCGTACCTCGAATAACTCGTAACTCGGATAACTCGTAATTTGGGATACTCGTAAGTCAAAGTACCGCTGTCTAGATATAATTTGATACTGGCTTATATCAGGCTGTTATACGTACTTTAAATTCGTGCAATTATTCTATGTATTCCGTAGAATTTCCACAAGAACAGCTATTACCATAATTATTTGTGTATAATACGCACTCCTAACTTTGGACAACCAAATTCTTTTTAGAATTTGTAATAGCTAAAGTTAACCTGAATTCTCGTGTATAATGCGCTAATTCTCTTTTAAATTCTCGTGTATAATACGCCGCTAACGTGTTTTAAATTTAACCTAAATCCTCGTGTATAATACGCATTGACTTTTTAGAATTTGTAGCTGCTAAATTCTCGTGTATAGTACGCATTGACTTTTTAGAATGTGTGGCAGCTAAATTTAACCTAAATTCTCGTGTATAATGCGCATTGACTTTTTAGTATTTGTAACAGCTAAATTATCGTTTACAATACGCATTGACTTTTTATAATTTGTTGCAGCTAAATTTAACCTAAATTCTCGTGTATAATGCGCAATGACTTTTTAGAATTTGTTGCAGCTAAATTTAACCTAAATTTAATTTTTATTGTTCGTATTGATTAAACATAAGAATTTATATCGTTTACATTATGTCTTAAAACACAAAATTTACATATTATTTAGAACAAATACCCGGACATATTCATATAAAAATACTACAAACTTGCAGCGAAAATAAGCTCCCATTTGAGAGAAAAATTAACAAATAGACTTTCCAATGTAATTTGTATAAAGGCGTTTTGCTTTTGTTTGTTTTGTTTTACGGCATATCAACCTCAGTGGATCATTTAATGCCGACAACATTTTTAAAATTCATTTTTAATGGATACTCATTTTTTCTTTTATAGTAGTGCGTCTTATACACAAATAATTACAGTACAAATAGATTTTTAAAGTATTGAGATATTGGCTCATTGATAAAGATCATTATAAAAACTAATAATAATAATTTTGACTATTTTGACTTTCATCTTTTAATGTTTGTTGCTTTTTTTATCACCACTCACTCGGGTTATCATTCCACAACAATGAGGATCAAAGTCAAAAAAAGAGGGAAATCTCCGTAGCATAGTGGTAACATCCTCGACTGCGACATCAAACGAGGGTGAGTCGAAAATTAAAACCATTTTGTTTAGGGCAGTTATAATTACCAACGCAGAAATATGTATCATACATCAAAATGAAGCTGATCCTCTTGGATCACATCCCTACTTCTCCACATAGTCACCGTTTCTCTCAATAACAATGTTCCACCTTCGAATGAGAGTACGTATTCCTGTCCCGTAAAATTATGTTGACTGTTCTTTGAGCCACTTCTTCACTACAGATTTCACTTCTCGTCACTGGAACAATGTTTGCCTCTCAAACCTTTTTATGGGGCCAAAGAGATGATAGTCTGAAGGTGCTAAATCTGGTAATTATGTAATACGGTAAAGTTTTCCACCTGAATGAGGCGATTTTCTCCCTTGTCCTGATGCTTGTGTGTGGTTGAGCATTGTCATGCAGAAGGAGGACATTGTCGATGGCAAGTTGGGTCTTACTCATCGGATTCGTGCTCTACGTCTCGTTAGGGTCTCAATGTAGGCCTTAGTTTTATTTAAAAAAACAAAAAAACTTCACGTGAAATAAAGAAAATGGCATTACTTTTTTAAGCACTCTTGTAGTATGCGAGTTCGAGCTCCAGTCGAGCTATTACGATCACTTTCGGACTAATACTCTTGGTAAAGCTATGAACCCTTTCATTTCCCAATTATGGGTTAAATCATACTACTACTGTTCATCTACAAGGATGGCATTGGAATTAAATAACACACGAAGGTGCGATTAAACAAAGAAAGATGACAATAATAAAATGGTCTCTCGGTGTTACTCAAACTTACTTCCATTTTTTGATTAGGAGTAGATTAGTTAAACACACCCGCTGCTCTATCGCTTTAGCTACAAAGAGCCTTTGATTTGCTGAGATTTTCTTCGTCTACACTACTATTTATTCCTAAATATGCGGAGAAGTGATGAACTCATGCCAATGTTTATATGATCAAATTTTAAATATTTTGCACATTTCCCAGTGGATAACCCTTCCTACCCAGTCGTGCTTAGTTCTGTACTACTTTTAAGCTAATCTACTCTGTTACGTATTATCAATTTTCACTTTGGTGTATAATTGACCCTAATGGCATTATTTTTCTATTAAAAGGAATTTAGTTTATCTTTTGAGGTTTCTTAGCCAAATCCACGTCTCCTCGTGTGCAATCTCCCCAGCTTGTCGTTTGTATTATTATTATTATTATTATTATTATTATTATTATTATTATTATTATTATTATTATTCCTTTTGAGATTTTCACATCAGCATTAGCTGATGGTATTTCACTGGAGTCTGAGTGAGAACAGTCTCCTCAGGTCTCCAGGTCTCTTCTAAGTATTCTAGCCGATTGCAAACAGTGCAGTAGTCTGGATGGTCTCAATTCTCCCTCTGATTTCCAGATCCCCAGTCTTTTTTCCAAGTTTATTGGGACCGTTCCAGTGCACCATCTACAATTGGTATCATCTTCACTCTCATGTTCCACAGCTTTTTCAATTCTCTAGCAAGGTCCAGGTTTTTATCCATCTTTTCATTTTCCATCAGCTTCACCCTGTGATCTGCTGGACCGTAAAGTCCACCAGTTGGCACGTTCTCTTTCT
>CM042159.1:17459266-17469266 GCA_023376005.1 Doryteuthis pealeii | reverse complement strand
TATAATTGTTATATAATATTATTATCATTCAGTTTCTCTTATTATTATTATTATTATTATTATTATTATTATTATTATTATTATTATCATACGAAAGCTGAGGGAATCGATGTTTGTTTACCTAAGGTCTTTTTTCCTGTTATGTTTAATGACTAAAATTAAGTACTAAAATATTCCTTACTTCTGGGATTGAATTTTGTTTGGAAAACATAATTTCCATTGTTTTAATTAGCAGTAATATGCAATTAAGTCATAAAATAACCCATCTCTCACTTATCATTTGCCTATCAATTTCCACCCTCTTTATATTCTTCATTCCACTCACTCTTATATTTTATGAGCATTTTGAAAGACTTTGAGAGTCACTCTCTTAAATTGCTATTGCTGACAGAGCTGACTGCTGTCCGTTATTTGATCCCTGTCACTACCACCAAACCAGCAGTCGGGAAAATCTTTGTTTACCACCCCCTTAGCTATAATAACAATCCCCGACTTTTCCGCTTCACTGTCACTTCTGTCATGGCAAAAATTGTCAATAGTGTTATTTTTGTGTGTGTGGTGATGTTATTTAACTACTGAAGAAGTATAAAAGCATTTTACTCTATTTTCAAATCTTTTTTCACTACAGTTTTGTTTGTCAACTGAAAATATGCTGAAGTAAGTAGTGAGGGATTTTTTGATATTACATAAAAAAAAAAGATTTTCAGTCATCTCCACAACTTAGCTTTCAACACTTTAGCTATTAATAGAATCTCAAGAATAGGTTCATTTAAATTTAAATTTGGTCAAATTTTCCCTTTCTTAGAAATCTTATAAAATTATTTTAATGATTAAAAAAATTCCCCTGCCCTATTTCTTTTTTAAATTAATTCGCTTTGTAAACTCATTTCTTTTCTGGTCACAGTTATCTACCCAGAGCTCAATGGGTGGCCCAACCGGTCACGTTTTTCTAGTATATATATATATATAATATATATAATATATATATATATATATGTGTGTGTGTGTGTGTGTGTCTGGCTGGCTGGCTCTGTGTGTCTGTCTGTTTGTCTGTCTCTCTCTGTGTGTGTGTGTGTGTGTGTGTGTGTGTGTGTGTGTGTGTGTGTGTGTGTTGAAAGATAAATGGAAAAAGATGAATGAAAATTTATTGTTTTGCCAACACGTGTTTCGACCAAGAATTTGTCTTTGTATACATAGTATCCTATTTACTATAATTTTAATTATAAAATGAAATAATAATAATAATAATAATAATAATAATAATAATAATAATAATAATAATGATAATAATAATAATAGAGAAAGATAAAAATTGAATATACGAAAAACAGGTCTTCTTCGGGGCAGAATATTTTGATTTATATTTCAAAATAATTGTCGGATTCACTTCATTTTTCTCACTTACACACACACACACACACACACATACACATACACACACATGTAGGCGTGCATGCACCACGCACGCACACACACACCACACACACACACAACACACACACATATATATATATATATATATATATATATATAGTATATTAAGAAAATTGAAAAAACACAGGTTTAAATAAGTTGAGTGGTAAGTTTTAAACCTGTGTTTTTTCAACTTTCTTGATATACTACATACCATCGGATCCACTTCCTTTTTCTCACACACACACACACACACACACACACACACACATATATATATATATATATATATATATATATATATATATATATATATATATATAAGCATTTTTGTACAAGTATAGAAACAGATTGGTCATAATGGGTGCGGTAAATTTGCCTAAAGATATCGGTGCTTGCCAAAAGATAACGAATCATATATATTTAATTCACATTTGTAAATATAGATATTCAATTAGCTGGATATGCCGCAACCTAAAATAGTAAATTTATAAAGTAAGCATTGTCCCAATTAACAGTTACTAAGTGGAAAACAAAAATAGTAAATATTAAAATTATCATCATAATCATGATCTTAATAATCAGCATCATTAGAAAGAAAGAGAGTGATGGGTTTCCGTGTTGTTAGTGTGGCCTGATGATGATGAAATATAGACATTTAATTAGCTCAGCATGCCACTGGTCTACAAATAGTAAGTATTTGTGTCATCTACCAAACTTGCAAGGTGTGCCACGTGGGGAACAATTTGCTTCCAGGTACTATAAGCAGATCTTGTTTTTCGTTTTGTCTAGCCACAGCGACTATGTCAAAGAAATCATTGTCACTATCGGCTGAGCGAAATATTTGTGATATACCAACTAAATATCGGGTATATAAACGGCGAGAGAGAGAGAGAGAGAGAGAGAGAGAGAGAGAGAGAGAGAGAGAGAGAGAGACGGACAGACAGACAGACAAACAGACACAGACAGATAGACAGATAGACAGATTATGAGATGATAACATGGGTGGTTTTACTTGTTTTCTCTGTCTTCCTACTGCTAATTCTTCCGCCATTTCCTCAGGGCCGATTCTGTGGGTTGCTTTCTGCGGGTTGATTCTAATTCTTGTTTGGGATGGTCATCTCTTGTTTTAACGAATTATCATTATAGTGTGTACAGAAATAGCCTACTCGAGAAGGTTTTATATTACGAGGGTGAGTCAAAAAGTAATGCAATTTAGTTTAGGACAGGTATAATTACCAACACTGGATGCCCACCCGTTATTTTTAATCTAAAAAAAACTCTGATTAACAATTTATCTAACTAAAGAACTTACACAATTCATGAGCTACCTATGAATTATGTAACACATTGCTTTCGTGTTTTGTAGAGCATATTTGTAGGATTGGAAAACTTATTACCCATATAAATACCCAAATGGGGTAGATGGGGCTCCTTGGCTTTGGACGGCAATCCATCTAGACAAGGAAAAGTCTGTTAAAAAAACCTTTGCGGCTATACTTCATTCCAAGGAAAGTCTAGGGGAGTAAACCCCGAAATTAAATCTAGAGTAGGGGTACCTAAAGTGGTCTAATGCTGAACTTTAGCGCTATCCAGCAACTCCTACGACATAATCGTTGCCATACATGCAGTTTTTTCTATCCTTTGGACTATAACGGTAGTGTGGAGAGGGGGGACTGCTGACACTATACTGCATTTAATGACAAGGCTCCTCTTTCTTTCTTTCTTTCTTTCTTCTCTTTTCTTCTCTTCTCTTTTCTTTTCTTTTCTTTCCATATTTCTTTTCTTTTTATTTAATTTAATTTTATTTAAATATTTCTAGCTGTTCAGAGTTTTATTATTATTATTATTATTATTATTATTATTATTATTATTATTATTATTATTATTTAATTTTCATCTTGCTCGACCTATTCCATTCTCTTTCTTCTCTTTTTTCCTCTTTACTTTTTTTATTTTTTATTTTTCTTTATTTTCTTTTCTTTCTTTAATATTTAAGTCTCATATATCTATTTCCTTTCTTTTCGTTCTTTTTATTCATTTTTTATTTTATTTTTATTTTATTTTCTTTCTTTTATGATGTTTTTCTTATTTTTTTTATTTTTTCATTCTTTTTATTTTTTGTAGTTTCTTTTATTTGTTTTTCTTTTATTCTATTTTATTCAATTTTCTTTCCTTTCTTTCTTTTTTTTTTTCATCTTTGATTTCTTTAAATTTTATCTTATCCGTTTCTATTTTTCTTTTCTTTCTTTCTTTCTTTTCTTTTTTCTTTTTCTTTTTTCATCATTTGATATTTTCATGTATTTTCTTCTTTTTTTTCATTCTTTTTCTTTTTTGTAGTTTCTTTTATTTGTTTTTCTTCATTCATTTTATTTAATTTTCTTTTCTTTCTTTTCTTTTTCTTTCATCTTTCATCCTTTTTTCATCTTTTTATTGATCTTCTTTCTTCTTTTTCTTTTTTCTTTTCTGTGGTTTATTTTCTTTCTTTACTTTTTTCTTTTGTTTCTTTTTTGTTTTTCCTTCTTTTCCTTTTCTTTTTTTCTTATTCATTCCTTTCTTTTATCCTTGATTTTCTTTTTCTCTATTTCTTTCTTTTTCTTTTTCTTCTTTTTTCTTTTCCGTTATTTACTTTCTTTCTTATCTAAGTTATCATTGTAATCCCACTATATATGTAATCCATTTTTAGATAAACTGAACAATATCCTGCTTTCTTTATGGAAGCAAATAATGGATAAAAATATGAGAATAGCATTACTCTTTCCTCTTCCTTTCTTTAATTTTCGATATTCAATATAAGCGAATTAACGTTCAACCAAATAAAACTTGAGTGACCTTGAAACAGTCACCATCCGAAAATATTTTTGGAAACACAATGATCTATATAGGGTATTACCATTTTAACTACTTATCACTCCCAACCCACGAAATGAACAGATAGATAGATAGATAGATAGATCGATAGATAGATAGATAGATAGATAGATAGATATGAATTACGAGATAGATAGATAGATAGATAGATAGATAGATAGATAGATAGATAGATAGATAGATATGAATGACTGAGATAGATAGATAGATAGATAGATATGAATGACTGAGATAGATAGATAGATAGATAGATAGATAGATAGATAGATAGATATAAATTAGCAAATTAAATACATGTTTGGACGTTCTTGATTGGTTTATTCTTACAGCACCTCCTCTTGCTTAAATGGTCACCCATTTACGTTTGAATAACCTGAAAAGGGTTGATATGCCGTAAAAAATCCAACTAAGTATTGCCTTTAAGAGATTTGTTTTACTTCTACATTTGACAGCCCTGTCGGCTGGGGCTTTAGAATATATCGACTGCACCTCTGCAGAGTGGTAAGTCTCCCCCAATGGGACCACCTGTTGGCCGTGGATGGTGACCCGTGATTCTTAAGGATAGAACACAGGTGGTTGAGCAAGCATCACATGCAACACTCTACTTTGGTCCTTACTTAGGTTAGAAGTCCCCTCCGATCAATCAGCTGGTCACGTCAAGCCCTAGCATCTATATGATTGCCCCAACTCTATTGCTCTTATGGCAACTCTATCTGATGGAAGGTTCCAGTTCTGGAGGACTGGGGAATGTGGAGCACCCCTTCATCACCATTGTTCCCAGATCCACTCTGACCCTGAGTGGTAGTACCTGTTAGGATGCCATCGATGGGTTAAATAGAAAAATGTGTTATATATAAAAAAATGTATATCCATTAAATATGAATTATTTCAAAACTTTGTCGGCATTAAATGCCCCACCGATGTATATGTTTATCGCGGAAAGTTCTCCTCATGACATACAGTAATCGCACAGAGCAAATCAATAAGAGTCTTTGCTGGTCAGCCCACTCTGGTGTGTCCACGTGTAGGTGTCCACAAGAGAATGTCACTTATATGTTCGTCCTTACTTCTCCAGCAATGCCCAATATGTTTTCAGAAGTGATGACCGATAGGAGCAGGTGGCGAGAGAGGGAGGGGGTCCTGGGATTTCGTGCTGTCAGTGATATATATATATATATATATATATATATATATATATATATATATATAATATATACTTATCCGATCACCAGCTCAGTTCGATCCATGCTAACTCCGATGTGACACTTGACCCAGCCAGCTATTCTCTCTCTCTCTCTCTCTCTCTCTCTCTCTCTCTCTCTCTCTCTCTCTCTCTCTCTCTCTCTCTCTCAGACATCCACAGAATTACGTGCGTAGTCGCAAAATGTATTAATATATAGTGTAGGAATTGGGATAATCACAAAAATAAATCTAAGCTCCACTCGGTTCACGATTGCGTGCGTAGTTGGGAGCAGGTCATCTGACCAAAAACTAATCTTTTTTTCAATCAATAAAACACACACTACAGACTGACCCAACAGAAGCTTTTATAAATCCTTGAATTTATCAACTCGAAATACTTCTTCAAATACCAATACGACTACGCAGTTTGTTTTTGGACACATCTACACACCTGCTTCCTCACTTCTTCTTCTTCTTCACAGACAGGCCACCTTGAATGTCAAACAGTCATAACTGAGCTAATTGCAAATATCTGTCTAACATATGATATGATAAACAAACACAAACACTATACTCCAACTTTGAACTTCGGATAAATAAGTATATTATTAACAGACTTTTTATAAGACTTTTATAAATATAATTTTATGGAAGATATGTAAATTCACAAGTAAATCAATTTCTTTGTCCTTTTAACAGACTTTGTCCCAGAAATTTTAACAGACTTTTTATCTGACTTTTATACAAGAAATATTCCGTTTTATACAAGAAATTTACAACTAAATCTATTTCTCAGACTGTTTAAAAGACTCTTTTAACAGACTTTTTATTGTTAAAAAAAAGTAAATAAATTTCTTTATCCTTTTAACAGATTTTGTCACAGAAATTTTAACAGACTTTTTATCTGACTTTTATAAAAGAAATATTCTGTTTTATACAAGAAATTTACAAGTAAATCTATTTCTCAGACTTTTAACAGACTTTTTTAACAGACTTTTTAATAGAGATTTTATCTATTCAAGAATTATTCCATTCATACAAGAACTGTGTGATCGTATATCAGAAATAAACAAGAGTATATTTCACACTTTATAAAAGATATTTTATCGGACTTTTATTCGAGAAATATGTAATTTTACACAAGATATATATAAATGTATACAAGGAATATACTAGTAAGTCTTTCTCAGAATTTTAACAGCCTTTTTATCAGACTTTTTAAAAAAATATTTTATATTATGAGGGTGAGTCAAAAAGTAATGCAATTTAGTTTAGGACAGTATAATTACCAACACAGGATGCCCACACAGGATGCCTACACGTGAATACACCAGGGTGGGCTGACCAATAAAGACTTACATTGACCAACTCTGTGCGGATATTGCATGTCATGAAGAGAACTTTCCACGGTAAACACACACACGCACACCACACACACACACACAGCATATATATATATATATATATATATATATATATATATATATATATATATATATATATATATATAATTTCGGTCTTCATTCATCATAAATGATGTTTATTTCATAGATTTATTTAAAAACTGAAATCTAAGGACTTGGCCGCATTCGTGAATGGGCGAGGGTGAATCGAAAATTAATGCCATTTTGTTTAGGATAGGTATAATTACCAATACAGGAACATGTATCATACATCAAAATGAAGCTGGACCTCTGTGGATCACATACCTACTTCTCCACATAGTCACTGTTTCTCTCAATGGCAATGTTCCACCTTCCAATAAGAGCATGCATCTCTCCACTGTAAACTTATGTTGACTGTTCTTTGAGCTACTTCCTCACTGTATATTATATATATATATATATATATATATTCTCATTGCTCGTTTAATAAACGGACTGAGTACTCCCTAGCAACCTTATATGTTTATATCAGTAAATTCTCTTTCTCAAAAGTAGGCAATGTAGATAGAGCACATCAGACGACAAAATTGGTCGAGTTTCGATCCCGGCATGAAAGAGTCCAGCGTGCCTAGGCACACAGAGGAGACGTGATCCATGTATATGGACGATAATAAATATGCCCCTCATCCCTTGTGGATTGAGCTCTCTGGAAATGGAATGTCTTACTGGCCACTAATTACGCCAAAATACCATATCTTTCCAAATAAACGGATTAAGAACTCCCAAAAAACCTTATATATTTATATCAGTAAATTCTCTTTCTCAAAAGTAGGTCATGCAGATGGAGCGGAGGTAAGAACTCTGACTGACAACAAATCAGTCAAGTTTCGATCCCGGCCTGAAACAGTCCTGCATATCAAGCCGCATTGGTGAGACATGATACGTCGAAACAGGACTGTATGTGGATGACAATATAAACACACGCATGCGCGCGCGCACACACACACACACACACACACACACATATATTGGTTTGGTGGTTTGTTTTGAAGGCTATCACGATGCAAGTGTAAAGAAAAATATACCTTTCATTTATTCTTAATATTTCGAGATAAAATCTCTTCGACAGAAGATTTCTGAAACTGAAGCTGTTGTAAGCGACTTCCATTCTCTCTCTCTCTCTCTCTCTCTCTCTCTCTCTCTCTCTCTCTCTCTCTCTCTCACACACACACACACACACACACACACACACACACACACAGAGTCACACGTGCACACATACATACATACTACTTGCAGAGATACACTGCCTTTCTCTATCTCATCAGAGATACACTGCCTTTCTCTATCTCATCAGAGATACACTGCCTTTCTCTGTCTCATATCTTCCAAATTTTCTGCGTGTGTGTGGGGGGGGGTAGTGTTTATGTGCGTGTTTTGCCTCATACCCAAACTTTCTCATGGCACATTTGACAGTAGTGAAAGTGCAAGTTATTTCCTGGAGGGACTTGGCTTCTTCCTGGCTCCACTTGGTGACGGGTCTGGATACTAGTATAATACCCGTCATAAACGACGGGGAATTGAGTACGTGCGGATCGACACTTGTGCCTCTCTGTGGGTTCCAGATAAACTGCTTTCTCATTCTCCGAATCGACTGTCGGTAAATTAAACGAGTGTACTGGAAAAAGGAACGATTAGTTTCTCGATTCTTCGTTCGTCTTTTCATGTCAGATGTTATTAATCGCGGAAACGATGCAGCACGTGGGGGGGGGGGAGCCAAGCATTATTTAAAAGATGATTACTGCTTTCTGGAGAACATTACCTATTCAATATTAACTCCGTAGACAGAAGAGCTACCTTTGGCAATGTTGGAGATAAAAAGAATGACGTCGTCAGTAGATGAGGATCCGTTGCTATAGCTGTCGAGAGAAGAGTGGTCATAGGTAATAGTGAGAGAGAAAGAGAAGGAAGGGGAGAAGGATGGAGGGGGAAGAGGAAGCAAATAATAGGTTTTAGAGTGAGAGAGAGAAGGGAGAGGGGAGATGATAAAGAGAGAAAAATACTTTGTAATTAGCGAGGGGGTTGAGATAAATCCAGTGAGAAGAAAGTTTGGAGGAAAAGAAAGGAAAGTCAAACGAGAACTGGAAAAAAAAAGATATAAAAAATGAAGATGAAGAATGGAAAAAAGATAGATAGATAAATAGATAGATTAATTCAGTGAGTGAGTGAGTGAGTGAGTGATAGATAGATAGATAGATAGATAGATAGATAGATAGATGGATTGATAGATAGATTGATAGATTAATTCAGTGAGTGATAGATAGATAGATAGATAGATAGATAGATAGATAGATTAATTGATTGATTCAGTGAATGAGTGATAGATAGATAGATAGATTGATAGATTAATTCAGTGAGTGAGTGATAGATAGATAGATAGATAGATAGATAGATAGATTAATTCAGTGAGTGAGTGAGTGAGTGATAGATAGATAGATAGATAGATTGAGTGAGTGAGTGAGTGAGTGAGTGATAGATAGATAGATAGATAGATAGATATATAGATAGATAGATTAATTCAGTGAGTGAGTGAGTGAGTGAGTGATAGATAGATAGATAGATAGATAGATAGATTGATTGATTGATTGATTGATTCAGTGAGTGAGTGAGTGAGTGATTGATAGATAGATAGATAGATAGATAGATAGATTAATTCGGTGAGTGAGTGATTGATAGATAGATAGATAGATAGATAGATAGATATATTAATTCAGTGAGAGAGTGATTGATAGATAGATAGATAGATAGATAGATAGATTGATAGATAGATTGATAGATTGATTGATTGATTGATTGATTCAGTGAGTGAGTGAGTGAGTGAGTGAGTGATAGATAGATAGATAGATAGATTAATTCAGTGAGTGAGTAATTGATAGATAGATAGATAGATAGATAGATAGATAGATAGATAGATAGATAGAAATTCAGTGAGTGAGTGATTGATAGATAGATAGATAGATAGATATATTAATTCAGATAGATAGATTCAGTGAGAGAGTGATTGATAGATAGATAGATAGATTAATTCAGTGAGAGAGTGATTTGATAGATAGATAGATATATTAATTCAGTGAGAGAGTGATTGATAG